>CM061043.1:99298290-99898290 GCA_030762985.1 Adelphocoris suturalis
ACCAACACCGGGAGGGTAGAGTCACCTTCACACAATTATTGTGTCCAGCTCTCAGTTCAAGTCAGATGTTCTAAAACAGGGGTGCTCAAACTTGAACTGCTGGCGATCTACCTCAATATTTTTAGACTACTTACGATCGACTCTGAGAGGCTGCAAGTATGTGTGATGCAGGGTTGTCGTACATACACGACACACCCTACCTACCTAGGTAGGGTGTACCGTAGCATCCATAGATATTAGCTTTCCGCACAATTTACATTATTTTAGTCAAGGTTTGGGTTAGGTTTACTTAAGTTCTTCTCTACAATATCAATGGAAAAACTCCTAGTTATTCAAAATTGCGAGTTTATTCGTTGTTACAAAACAAAAAGAGTTACATATGGTGTTAAACTCAACTAAGGAGTGACTTTGGATGTTGAAGCGTGGCAGTGCATGTCCTCAGCATACTTTTGATAAGATGGTGCGTAACCACTGAGTGCCAATCGCAAGCACGATGACATATGATCGTCGGTTAGTCGATTGCGATATTTTGACTTAATTATCTTCATTTCAGAAAATACAGACTCGCACAAGTAAGTTGACCCAAACATTGCCATCAGTTGAAGGGCGATTTGCCTTAGATTCCGGATATTTATCTTCAGATATAAAACACCAGAAATTTGTATCAGATGCTGTAGCTTTGAGATGTATATCTGATATAATCTGCACCAACTCATTTTCAACAGAACATGAGTTCATATTAAACTGACTTGCAACTTCAGTAGCTAATTCCTCAATGTTTTTACATGAAAAAGGATAACTCATAAATGATGCTATATTTGCCAATTTACTGAAATCATAAAAACGCATTTCGAATTGTCCCAAAATATTTGATAATTCAGCCTCATACGCTTGCTTTCAAAGACGGAAAATGTTTCAGATCCTTTCTTTTCAGTTGATCTATCATAAGTTGCAATTTACTTTTGAATGCGTTTACTGCGCTAATCATCTCAATAATAGTTTTCCTTTACCTTGAAGCTCCGAGTTAATGGTGTTCAAGTGCATTGTGATGTCAGTCAAAAATGCCAAATCAGTCAGCCATTTTTCGTTTTTCAACATCTCAGTGTCATCACCTCTTTCGTCTAGAAAAGCTGTTATTTCGGGCAATAATTCTTGAAACCTTTTTAGGAATTTTGAGAAGTCTTTGACAAGTACCGCGCGTTCCTTTGATAAAGCCGCCTTTTGCCGCAAGCAGTGTTATTACGTAATACATTTTTGTAGTTTAGTTACCTACTTATTAAAAATATTTTTCTTCTCGAGATCTACTCAAAAAGCTTTCGCGATCGACTGGTCGATCGCGATCGACCGTTTGAGCACCCCTGCATTAGACTGTAAGTAGCACCAAAAGGGGTCTTGGGGGGGTCCATCCCCAGCGAGGTGCGGAGCACATGGAAGATAAACTTTAAATTGAAGCTAAACATGAGTGAGTAAAGTAATGATAAATGTATATACCCCGACCCGAGCAACGGCATGGTAATCTGCTATTGCATTCATGTTACGGATACGTGGAAGCTATGTGCCACACCCTGCTTGGCAGATGTTTTTCATTTAGTAACTCGGTTCAAGACAAGCGAGTGTTGTTTTCCGGAGAGAAGTTGATAATTTAAGGACTGTCGGAGAGTAGAGTTGCGTCACACCTACTGTGGAATTAAAATCATACGGTGTCTCAAGTCTGGTAGGAGTGGTGGTGGTGCTGGAATGCCTCCTATCCACCCGGCTCCGCGCGGTTTGGGCGGGAAAAGGTCGACCTGGCGTTGGGTTCTTACGAGACACTCCCTCGCCTTCGTCCCATCTTCCCTTCCCTCCCGATCAACTCGATTGCTTAGGTACCGGAGGCAGCTCTTGCCTCTGAGGGATGAGGAAATTTATGTAATTGTGACGAATTCCACGTCCACGAGACAGCTGGTGCGAGGCTTCATACTAATTTCCTGAATCTTACTGAATTCCAAGGCTACATTGATAGGTTACCTACATAATTGGCCGCAGCGGGCATCAGATTCACCTCAAATCACTGAAATCCTGAAGAAACATTCGCGTTACCTACGATTCAAAAACATTTCTTCTGATGTGCGTGTACTGTGGGTTATTAGTGAACTTATGATGAAGTAGGTTTCTGGGAAGGAGGTGCAATGCCGTTTTGCCAATACTTTGGAAAATCATGGAAAGCAACTACGGGTCCTGCTTTCATTTAAAAATGCAATAAATTCCTCACTGCAGAAGCTCACCTAGACATTGACTAGAATGTCATTAGAGCCTAGCAAACCAAGTATGAGAAAGCAGCAGAAGACCTTAGGAACTCTTGCACTCCATTCAATTTTTTCTTGTGATCAGTGCCTGCACATCGAATTCGACAACTTCCTACGACAGTTAGCGTCTATGCTCGTCCTAAAGTAGTCAAAACCGTGTTCATAAGTTGATTGAAGCATTCACATGAGCAATTCTACCAGGACCTCATCGAAGGCGCGACTTCAGGCGTTTGGGTCTTGAATACGTGGTGGCCCCTGCAGCAGTCTCGGGATGGAGAATTAAAATAACACGAAACAAAGGAAAGAAGCACGACACCTACCTATAATTTCCTCGAACCAAAAATCTTAATTAAATAACATCTTGCCTTCGCTCCCGATCAACTCGATTGCTTACAGCTTTTACCTGTGAAGGATGAGGAAGTTTATGTAGGTAATTGTGACAAATTCCACATCCACGAGACAACTGGTGCGAGACTTCATGCTACTTTCCTGAAACTTATTGAATTCCAAGGCTACATTGATAGGTACCTACCTACATAATTGGCCGCAGCGGACATCAGATCCACCAGAATCTACCAACCGAAATCCTGATCTCCCCCCCCGTAATCCATTCTTTGTTTATTGTGCATGACACAAAAATTACAAAGACATTACATAATCTCAACAAAATTTATTTAATCATGGATACAAGATTTAGCCAGAGCTAGTGTTCATGTCTCAAGCTCAGCAAGTCAGCATAATTTTACAAGTTCAGCGAATCAATATTGGTAAATAGATATACATCGAAATTAAACATGGTAAGGGCCTTTTGTTAATTGCCGTGTGTTACAATTACATCATGGTAATTATTATGAGAATAGTAATAAGTTTTGTAGAGTAGTATTTAACTAATAGGTTTAAATAATAGTTTAGTATAATAATATTTAATAATTAAAACTACAGTTTATTAATTGTTATGTATATTTATGTAGGTACCTATTTGTATAACTTCGAAACTATTTTTAATGTACCTACATGAAAATCTACTGTAGGAACCATGGTTTTAATAAATTTACTATTTTTTAAATACTAGGAATGTTTTAGACGTTATATAAATTATAATGAGTGGTTAAATTAAGATTTAGGAGGGAGAAAACTACCACAAGGGGCAGGTAGACTTTTTTTTCTGTCTTTGATACAATACCTGTAGTATCGAAAGACAAACATTTCCATAACCTGTAGCGACATTGTTACTACAATAACCTATGTATGATAGGGAAAAAACATATGACTGTGCCTGCCATAACTAAGCTGAAAATATCCCTGATGAGGTCTCCCACAGAGGTGAAAGTACTTGGAGTTACCGTGGTGAATAAACCTTGATGAGGAAAAGCCAATAATTAACTCTCATCCCCTCAAACCACCCCTACCATGGATCTTATGATATTAATACTAGGAAAACCTGGTTCGCCTCATCCATTGCCTGAAGAGTTCAACCTTATTATTGATGAGATTAATTTACTCCGATCCTATTTCAATGATCATGTATGTATTATTCAAGGAGGGTAGAATGGTAATTTAATGGGTTTTTTCTTACAATAGTTCCTTGTAGGATGTAAGAAGGTACCTACACAATTTTTGATCAATTCCTTCGTGTCGCCCCGGAGGCTGAGTTGCCAAGTTACGCGTCCTGCATTCCTCTCTGCCTCTCGAAAACTTACGCAACGGCCAACGGCCCGGCGGATGGAATGAAAACATTCACCCCGAGGTTGGGTCAGGGAGGTGAAAGGAATGCGAAGGGATGCCAGAAGGGGCTGGATGAGAGAGAGAGAGAAAATAAAAAAAAAGAGAAATAAGAAAAAGACCGAAGAGGTTCAGAAGAGAAGGCAAGAAGAAAAAGAAGGAGAAGGGAGAGACGAAGGCACTTCAAAGCCGTACAATGAGTGATCAATTCGTCCAGATGGGTTCCCCTTCGGTCTCGTGTATGAACAGAATCAACACAAGATTAGGAGTTGATAGCTTTGGGAGCATAAAGATTCCAACCCAGACGTGGGGGCTCTTCCTTTTTTTCCAAGTGTACTCCACTCACTCCCGACCTCCTCTTTTTAAAATGTCAATCTTAATTCAATGGGACAAGGCACATCTGGGGAGTACGTCCGCCTCGAACAATTTACGCCCGTCGAGATGACTTATCAATAGGATCATGGAATATAAATGAGAGCTTGGAATCGGATGTACCTACCTATTTGAAGCTATAAAGCGTTCAAGTAATGACCCTCTACGTTATTTTCAAAAAATGCCAACTGTATTGACTCTACTTTACTTGGTAAATGGGGTTAGTTCCATTCAAGACAACCATTTGTGCCAGTTGCATAATCTCTATGACATCAATAATGCCCTTTACAACTTGGAATCAGAGGTATTTGAAGCTATTATGCATCTAAGTAATGTCCCTCTACATTATTTTCGAAAAAATGCCAACTGAATTGATTCCGCCTCATGTTTACTTGGTACTTGGGGGTTACTACCATTCAAGACAACCATTTATGCCAGTTGCATAATCTCCATGACATCAATAATGCACTTTACTGCTGGGAATCGGAGGTACTTGAAGCTATAAAGCGTTCATGTAATGTCCCTCTAGGTATGTAATTTTCAAAACTCGGCCCTTCGGGCCTCGCAAGGGGCTCCGCCCCTTGACCCCGCCAGGGGGGCTTCGCCCCCCTGGACCCCCCCGGATGTTATTACTTTGAGCCTGACTGCTAAAATGTAAAAAACATGGAACCATGTTTTAGCTCCTCGCTCTCACTTTATTATAGAATAGAAATGATAGAAATGATCACGACGATTGAGCTCTTGTGAGATGATGATCTCCTAATAGAAACTCGCGAGTAAACATTCACTTTATTATAGAAAGAGGCTAAAGAGGCTACATACGAAATTACAGCTTCCTATAGTGTAAAGTATAGAAATTACCTATTAAAATGATTTAACCACCGCTTCACAAATCAAACCGTTCTCGCAATATTCGGATCACCTGCTATGAATCACATAATCGAAACACCAGCTCAATGAAATCATCAGAAATTAACAAGCGGTTGCAATCATGTTCACAATATCAATAATTGAGAATGATCACCTGTGTGTAAACAATTATTCATATAACTATGCTCATAACTCAGCTTGTTGGCCACGCACTTCACTTCGCAGTAGTTAACATAATAGGGTTGGATAAATCGAGAGCTTTCGAACCTTTGGAATCGGAGGTATTTGAAGCTATAAAGCGTTCATGTAATGTCCCTCTATGTAATTTTCAAAAAATGCACGCTGTATTGATTCCACCTCATGTTTACTTGTTACTTGGGGGTTACTAACATTCAAGACGACCATTTATGCCAGTTGCATAATCTCTATGACATCAATAATGCCCTTTACAACTTGGAATCAGAGGTATTTGAAGCTATTATGCATCTAAGTAATGTCCCTCTACATTATTTTCGAAAAAATGCCAACTGAATTGATTCCGCCTCATGTTTACTTGGTACTTGGGGGTTACTACCATTCAAGACAACCATTTATGCCAGTTGCATATATCTCCATGACATAAATAATGCACTTTACAGCTTGGAATCGGAGGTATTTGAAGCTATAAAGCGTTCATGTAATGTCCCTCTATGTAATTTTCAAAAAATACATGCTGTATTGATTCCACCTCATGTTTACTTGGTACTTGGGGGTTACTAACATTCAAGACAACCATTTATGCCAGTTGCATATATCTCCATGACATCAATAATGCACTTTACTGCTGGGAATCGGAGGTATTTGAAGCTGTACCCTTATGTATGCAGTAGGTTGACCATTTTTAATGTACCCAAACAATAATAATAATATAATTGAAGTAATGCCAAATATTAAGGGTTGCAGAGTAACCTCCTAAACGAAAAAGTCCTGATGGACTGGGTAAATTCAGATAAAGCCCTCTACCAATATTACATATAATATTACATTTTTTTTTTATAATCACCACAATTAACAGAATTGGTCTTGTCGAAGATCATGATGTACCTCCTAACACCTACTTGGTATAGGATGGGATACTCCAGTGTATTTCGCCATGTCCTTGGTGGATCGCTCGCTT
Source organism: Adelphocoris suturalis (assembly GCA_030762985.1). Taxonomy (NCBI): domain Eukaryota; kingdom Metazoa; phylum Arthropoda; class Insecta; order Hemiptera; family Miridae; genus Adelphocoris; species Adelphocoris suturalis. The sequence goes on from CM061043.1 coordinate 99,304,696, forward strand.
ACGAATTTTTGGAGCCTTCTACCAATTAGTCTGTCTATTACATTTTTATAATCACCACAATTAACAGAATTGGCCTTGTCGAAGATCATGATGTACCTCCTAACACCTACTTGGTACAGGATGGGATACTCCAGTGTATCCCCCCATGTCCTTGGTAGATCGCTCGCTTAAGAATTTTTAAGCCTTCCACCAATTATTCTCTATGTTACATTTTTATAATCACCACAATTAACAGAATTGGCCTTGTCGAAGATCATGATGTACCTCCTAACACCTACTTGGTACTGGATGGGGTACTCGAGTGTATCCCGCCATGTCCTTGGTAGATCGCTCGCTTAAGAATTTTTGAGCCTTCCACCAATTATTCTGTTTGTTACATTTTTATAATCACCACAACTAACAGAATTGGTCTTGTCGAAGATCATGATGTACCCACTAACACATTCTTGGTACTGGATTGGGATACTCCAATGTATCCCGCCATGTCCTTGGTAGATCGTGCTCCGTCTCTCTCGCTCCGCCTCGCCCCATTCCCTCCGCTCGCTTAGGAATTCCTTCCAGAAGGCCACGTGGGGTCGAGTGTCGTCACAATCAGTCTATTGTACCCCATCACATTCTTCTACACTCCAAACAGAATTTCGCCATTTTAACATGGAACATGTTTTTGTCATCACAACCCGGCCAGAAATTGGACAAAATTACAGTTACGTGACATTTAGTGCGTTACTCTCCTATTTTCTGATGATTATCGCTTACAACCAAATCGTTGCTACGGAACTGTATCTTAGCCATTTTTTATCATCGTACAAAAATCGTTCGCCAGTCGTTGGAAAGCTATAATACCCCCCCCCGCACTACAAAAAACATATATACAAGCATATACATATATAATACATATGTGTATAATGTTGAGGTTTTATAATAGACCTCAAATTTTAGTTTTATACTAGAATTTATTACAGCAAAAGGAGCGATGAACAAGAACTGATAACACAAGGGAATTCAATGGGTTTTACAGTTTTACGAGTTGAAAGCTTTTGATTGGCTGGTGGAACAATATGGCGGTACAATAGAAAAGCGTTTTACATAGAAGAGTGTGGTACATACTAATTCTTATTTGAATTCAAATTTACCCTCCAACTATATATATTAATTGCTATGCAATTCTTAGGCCGACCCCCAACAATTTTTTTTTTTAACGTCCGTGACGCGAAGCGCGAGTTCGTGGATTCCAATCCCAGCCAGGCTTGAAAATTTTTTTATATCCAAATTTTTGTATATCCATTTTTTTGCATCGTGGGTTCGAATCCCAGCCAGGCTTGAAAATTTTTGTATATCCATTTTTTAATGTAAAATGAACGAATAAAAATGTACAAAAGAGAAAAAAACTACTTTATTTTTTGAGCGTTTTCAGGCTAAGAATTGCATAGCAAATTAGGCGAGGCGCGAAGCGCCGAGTGTATATATATATATATATATATATATATATATATATATATATATATATATATATATATATATATATATATATATAAGCATGTATACTCAATATTAGGTACTGTTCTATTTTGCATTCAACCGTTTTGACTCGTAGCGGAAGCATTGTTTTCACTTTCGGGAGAAAAAACATTTTTGGTCTCCAAAATCAAAATTTCCACTCGCATTTTACGTTTTAGACCATTCTGAACAACTTTGGTTCCGTGTCTGTCTGTCTGTGTGTCTGTCTGTTTGTGTGTCTGTCGTGTGTCCGCAAATCCTAGTAACAAACTTATTTTCAACAGTTTTCATCCGATCTGAATGAAATTTTCAGGGAATGAGCGGACTAGGGGTTAGACGGTTCCCTGTCAGTTTCATTGCTGCCAAATCAATACTTCATTCTGCGCAAACGTAAATTCATTATGCTATTTTTTTCACACTAGTCGTTTGATTTCGCTTAAATTTGGATGATAGTTGGAAGAAGATGACTTGATTACCTCATATCAATTTCAGCACGATTGTATCATCAATAGCTACTGCGCATGCACCAATGTGAAATACGTGTAATGACCTTAATTTCTATAATTTTCATTCGATTTTGATAAAATTGTCAGCAAATGCGCGGTTTAGGTTGTAGATGGTCTCGTACCTATTTCATTGATTTCAACTCATCAGTTTATTCTGCGCTTGTACAAACGTAAACAACATTGAGTATCATATTTTCATTTCTTAATTGACCAATTATGACATTCCACGCTACTTCTTGATTTCATCTTTTCCGCTATGGAATTTTTCAAGACCATTAAAAACTTTTCAATGATCTATACATTCTTGATCGGTTAACCAGGAAGCTGTGTACCACACCTAACTTTGCTGACGTTTTAGCGAATTTTCTTAGAAAATGAAGCTATTGCAATGGCTCCAAAAATTTTAAAATAAAAATTTTCTTCATTGAAATCTGTTGTGAGGCAATCTGAAATGATTCCTGAATTTTAACGCTTTTTTATTTGTATATATATATATATATATATATATATATATATATATATATGTATATGTATATGTATGTGTCATTCCAGACGATAACTCTCGATAGAATTGAGATAAAAACTTCGTTCTTTCGCCAAAAAATCAAGCATTTCAAAAGAAAGGATGAGTTCGTTGGACAACAATTTTTGAGCACATTTCGAAAAATGTACCCAAAAAATCACTAAAAATGGCTAAAAACGGCCAAAAATCGTTGAATTTCTTTTTTTTTTTTTTTTTTTTGCAGAATTCTAGTCAAAACTAAATTTTCAACGATTAACTAGGACATTTAAAATTTTTGCTCAAAATTATGATGAAAAACGTACTTAAATGTCATTAAAATTTGCTAATCTGTAAAAACTGCAAAAAAAATTTAAAAATCAAAAATCCCTTTTGAATCAGTGGAATTTTATTTATAATAAGTTTTTTGCCGTAAAATTGGTTTTTAACCATTTCTGTCAACTAAAATTGCTCCAATTTCAATGCAATTTAACATACTATAGTACGATAGATAGTTTATGAAAATTCGCTCATACGATCATGCTGCATGACTGGAACTTTTATAATAATAGGCAGTGAAATTCCATTCTGATGTTACTTGGGTCGGTGAGGTATTTCGATGCCCACCGGAGATGAGTTGGGACGTGGAGGAACCTGGAGCTCTAGGCAAGGTCTAACCGTAGCTCGAGCTCACCTCTGCCGTGACCCGGATTCCGGGCATTTTTCTTACATTAGCCCCCTCCCATTCCTTCCCGTTCGATCCCCCTTCGGCTCCCAGTCATCCACCGTGACCTTGGAGCCCGGCTAGAGAACCCCATCATTTTTTGGCGCTGATGTCGAGAATTTTTTTCGTCTTCTTCTCGGACCGCTAAGTCCTTGACTGCTCGGTTATTAAGTTAGGGAACAGCCTTTGGTGCGACCTTGCATCTGGAATCCAGCCGAAAAATAGTTTGGAATTCGGCCCGACGTATTTCATATTCATGATGTGTAGATAGCTTTTGAATAATACTATCATCGTATATCTTAGGATTGGTTATTAGGTATAGTTATGCTAATTGCCATGTTAACTCTCAAAAAAATGTTGGTGGGTTTTTGATTGAACAACGAAGCCAATTGTTGATTGAAACAAAGAAAAAACGCCAAAAGGGGTGTGGCGCATAGCTCCCTAGTAAATTGAATATGACTATATGTAGGATTTCAGCAAAAATATGCTTGTTACGATAATTTCACTTTTAGGCATTTCAGATGCTACCTTTAATCCTGGGACGATGTAATACATATGACCCATCTCGACACAGCCCAAACATCCCCAGAGAATTTCATCGAAATCGAATGTAAACTGAAGGAGCTTATTACAATTTCACTTTTGAGCTTGCTCAGGGGTAACTTTAATTCGGCAACGATGAAAGTCATAAGGGGCCATACAGGACCCATCCCGCACAATCCTAGAAATTTTAATCAAAAATCTGTTTGCGATTCGGTAGCTTTGCCCTTTTCAAAATTAGGGGGCGCACTGGAAAACACAAAACCAAAAAAGGTAATTTCAGTAGGTGCAGTAGAGTAGGTAGGTAGTTAAAAAACGTAAAATGTCACTGGAAATCCTGATTTTGAAGTTTTTTTTTTTCCTCCGCATTCCAAGAGTGATCTCAATACTTCCGCATTCCACCTTGACAGATTCTTTCTAAAGCAAAATTGATTAGTAAAAAATTATCTCTGTTCCTACCACCTACCTTTTTAAAAAAACATTGAGTTTAAATAATGATGGTATTATGAAACCATTAAGATAACCACTACTTTGATTAAGGTAACCACTAAGGCCCAATGACCCAATGAATTGGGCTATACCTTTATTTATTTATTTCGTTTATTTGTCGTCACAATAAATTGTTAGACAATTGTCAGCACTTAACAATTAAATGAAAGTATTGGTTATAGTAATTTTAAAATTTAATATTTAAAAAATTATTTTTCTTCTAAAAATTAATGTTATACCTTATGTATAAAATAAATAAATAAGACTCAAACGTTTCACTGCAAACAGGGGTGTATTCGTTAGGAGTCCCCACTAACGATGAAACACATCTGTCTTTGTTAACAATAGGCTGTGATAAACAGGTTGGCCGATGTAGAGATACTCATAACGTATACATACCTATTACATATTATGTACTAGGTAATAGTTTTTGTAGGTTTCTAAAAGCTGGGTGAAAAAACTTATATGAAAAAAATTGTCTAGGTAGGTACTAGCTTGGAGGCTCCTAAGCCTTGGTGGTCTTAAGTTTGAGTGTTGGTGATGCGGAAAGAATAAAGAATTACTCCTTTTGGTTTATTATTTCCAATAATAAGCCTATGTGATCGTGTAGCAAAAAATTTTTATAACCCCCCCTCAAACTTTGTCACTTTACGTTTCAAGGTGTGTAGAATCCAAATTTGAAATGTCCGTCCGCCGTCCGCCGTCCGCCGTCCGCCGTTCGCCGTCCGGGCCATAAAAGGCCTAAGAATTGACTTAAAAAACCTGTTCTTTCGCACATAGACTCCATTTGGGGTCTAGTTGGTCCTAACGTTTAACCATCCCGATTGCTTTACTAGCATAGATGTTATGGGCCAAAAACGGGCAAAAAAGTGTATTTTTCGACGCGCGCACGCCTGGCACGCTTGGCAGGGGGTCACGGTGGGTGGCGAGGGTGGGGGGGGGGGGGCGAGCGGGGAGTGGAGTGAGAGGAGGCGCCGGCGCCGCGGCACCTTGTGGTGGGTACGGCGCCGGCGTTCCTTCGAGGCATGAATATGTTTTTTTCAAGGTCATATTTGTGTGTTAATACCAAAGCTTTTCCTACGCATATTTAATAACATATCCTCTCGACTTTTCGTACGTACTTAGATAATGATATTATTAAGGCAATAACTATTTGAATAGATAGGAGCTCAAATCGAGAAATATAAACATGCGTATATAATTATAGAAGTATAGGTTGTGGCAATTCGAAGTAGGACACGCCGAGGAGTCTGGACGGGTCTTATGACGTACGCTAGCCAACTAAAACTACGATCTTAAAAAATAATAAACCTTTGTGAAATAATTTGCAGCGTTTTTTCTCCTGTCTTGCTATGCATTTCGAGTCTAATTCTGCTCAACTCTTCATCAGGCGACATTGCACCTTAGTTTCAGTTGAGGTCTATTTGGTTTATGTAGGTGAAACGATAGGTTTTTCTTGAATGAGAAGGGTTTCCCTTGCTCAAATCCCATCTCAGAGGTAACACATGGGCACCATTTATAGTCTTTTGACAGGATTTTAAGTAAAAAGTCTTGGTAAAAGGAAATGGTTCTGGACCATGCTTCTCATACAGAATCCTTCTCTCTCGCTTATTCTGTAAACGCAAAACTAAATGTGGTTGACAAACACGAGACTCTCAAACTAATGTACCGATTTTGATTAAATTTTCAGGAATTGAGTGAGTTTGTTGACCGTTTTATCATGCCGTCGGAACTTGTGTGCGCGTGGGCAGTAATGAATTTCTGATAAAAGGTCGATTTGGTCGGAATCGGTTCTTCCAACTAATTCAATACCTACGTTACAGTAATAAGTGAAGAAACTACTGCCCACACAACATGGCAGACGTTTTTCTTTCATATTTAAAGCAATTAATTAATCACGACGCATACAGGTAATCTGCTAAGCTAAGCATTACTTACCAAGTATTACTCTTCTGGTTTCCTCTCTTGTGTAGCCTCATATGTGGATTTCGGTGACTGATATAACCCTTATTTTCATTTCAGGGGTTGGACAACAACGGAAAGCCGCTCCTTGAGTTCTACTTCCAAGTTCAATTTTACGTTGAAAGCCCTCTCTTGCTGCAGTAAGTATAATTTTAATCTCTGTCATCTTCTAGAAATACTTCGCTACCTACATGCGAGAAGAATTTTTTCAATTTGGTTACGAATCATCTCCCGAGAGTGAAATCAATGCTTCTACCAGCTGTAGGTAGACTCGGAAGCCAAATCGTCAATATGACGATATACGTTGCCCTTATTACTGTTCACTTGTGTGTTGCAGCATTGACAATCTGATGGCTACCAATGTTTTATGCTTAATTTTCAAATTAATGTTTCCCATCCATACTATCTCGATCGAATGTTCTGTCCTACTTCATCTATCGGAGCTAAAAATTCGGTGTTCAGGAGATGGTGCCTTGCGCTCACTTTGCAGAATGCTAGCAACCACTCCTTCCACTTACCCTTCTTTTCTTCCTCTCTTTTAGCGAATTTTTGAAGAAAATTAAGCTATTGCTCTCGCCTCAAAATTTGTAGAATGTGAATTTTTGAAAAAAGATTTATGCAGAAATCCGTTTCAGGCTATTCTGAATCATATTCGGAAGTTTAACGCATTTTTTTTTTTTATATATGTATGTATATATGTATGTATGTATGTATGTAAGTACGTATGTATGTGTCATTCCAGACGATAACTGTCCGTAGAATTGTGCTAGAAACTTCAAACAAATTTTAAAATGTTAAGGACACAAAACGAAAGTTCAAGTTCGTTGGCCAGCATGATCGGATTACATCTTCGGGTTGAAATTTTCAAAAATGTTGTCAAAAATTTCAAAATAGCCTGTTTTTTGCGATTTGTTGTGCGAAATAATTTTTTCAGCATACTAATATGTGGTATATTCGGAATCAGCGTAACATTCCCTATAAGAATATGTATCAAGTTTTCAAAAATTTCAAAGTTGAAAAATCAGTCAAAAATCGAAATAATGCCGTTCGCTAGTTGTAAAAATCGGTAATATTTGCATGAAACATTGTCCAAATGTCAGATTGAACTACTCTTATGGAAGTATCCCTGTATAACCAATCCTAGAACCATGCTGTTTAAAACGTAGGTAGTAGGTGCTTGTTAAAAAAAAAAAAAAAAAAAAACCTGATGAGTTTACTTTGTGAAATATTCCGTCCTCCGATTCTCTCGGTCGCTCTCTTTAATGTTTTACGCTCAACTGTTTTAGGACTTGATGTAGCTTTAATACTGACTGTGGCTTAGAAAATATCAGCCATGAAATTATGAAGAAGTTCTATTTATGTACGTACTAGCACGCAGACCCAAGGACTCGCTCCGCTCGAAATGTCGAAGATTTCTTCAAAAATTCGCTCATGGGGTCATGCTGCATGACTGGACTTTTTTCTTTTTTGTCATCTTTCGCCACCCATCTTTTCGTCTACTTAGTATTTCACTTTTTTCTCATTTCTTCTTTCTCTCATGAATAGGTCATTTTTTCTTATTTATATTATTTTCTCGTTTTTGTCATTACTTTGTAATTTTTTACGTTATTGGCATTACGATCCATTTGTTATTAAGTTTTTGATTTTCACTACTATTTACCTAAGCTAAAAATTTTGTTTACCACTTTCTGCCCTGCTCCAAGGGTGTACGCTAGGTGGGCCCAGGTCCTTTGTACACTGAAATAAATAAATAAATATAAAAGTGAAATGTAAAGCGACTTTTGAATGCGGGAGTTGTCTGAACTCCTGCTAATTAGGCTCAATTATTAGGTTTTCTATTGAGATGAAACTATACACGTGCTCCTGCACCCTACTGTGATGCCTGCTGTATTGATCAATTCATTTGTTCTTCATTACGCAGGGATGATCTGTCAGTGGAGCACTACTATACGCAGATCGCTAGGAACGTGGTGGAACGGGGTCTGTTCCATCCGTCCGCCTCTCACCAGGCGCTCTTCATCCTGGCAGGTCTCAGTCTCCAGGCCCAGCACGGCGACTCCTACCAGGCTGAGTTCTACACCAAGCCTCAAAACTACTTACCTCAACAGGTAACCTCCACACCCTTCTCATTCCACGATAACCATACATACATATGAGGAGTTTGTTTCCAAAACTTACACGAACGAGTCAGGTTGTCCCGACTTGAGTTCATCAAACTCTGAAGGTCGATTCTAGAGCTCATTTCTGATTGAAAGTTTCACTTGGAGAATTTTTAAACGCTTAGTTTTCGAGTAATTCAATTTTTAAGATTTTTTCGTGTTTCGTACCTTAGGGCATTAAAACGGTCATAACTCCCCTTAAAATCACTTTAACAAGTTGAGTGCCATGTGTATCTGTGAGATACACACCATTAACTATCCCAGGGTGCCAGGTGTATCTGGGTGATACACAATCCTGGTTCGCTTCAAAAGCTCGTGTATCTCCCATATTCACACTTAAGGCGTTTCTCTCTTCTTCTTTGACCTTGAGAAAACCTTCGGAAAGGTGGAACAGTGTTCGCCACAACAAATTGGCCGAGACACATTCGGTACAAACGGAAGGAGAATAAGTTTTTGTCAGATGTCACTTTAATCATTTCAGCTATCTGGCACTTCATTTTCCTACTAGTTTTCGTTTGCAACGCAATAGTGTTTTTTGTTTACTCACGTATTCAGGCGTAGGGAAAACGTCAAGAACTTCGAATAGGGATGTATCAGAGTGGTACTCAATTTTCTGTTCCACCACTTGAAGTCCCAAATCGCCGCTCACAGGCCACGTGTATCACACGTATACACGCGGGTTTTTCAATGAAAATAGGTGTAATACCCCTAAAATAACTCTTTTATGGAAAATACCAGTGGGGGAAAATGATTTTGATGGAAAATAATTTTTATGGAAAATACCAGTGGGGAAAATCGTCAAGAAGTTCGAATAGGGGTGTATCAGAGTGATACACAATTTTCTGTTCCACCACTTGAAGTCCCAAGTCGTCACTCACAGGCCACGTGTATCACACGTATACACGCGGTTTTTTCAATGAAAATAGGTGAAATACCACTAAATAACTCTTTTACCATCAAAAGCAAGGTCTTCTGAAGCGAAAAAGATAAAAAAGCACGCTTGGCATCTGAGGACATTTTTTTTTTAGTTGAGAGCGGACAGCTGTGGCACTCAACTTGTTAAACTCAAAAATAGGAACATCGTTGGAAAGAGCGTTCAATTTCCTCTCTACCTGGTGCCGACTCAATATTTTTTTAGATGTCTTTGTATGAAAAAAAAGCTAAAAAGCAAATTTTGAAAACTTCTCAGAATTTGACTTTTTTCCATTTGTCGTTTTGCTCTTAATACAGACTATTTCAGAAAGGCATACCACGAAAAAAAAACTTCCTCAGAATCTCAGCTTTTCAACTTTGCTAATTAGGGGAGAAAATTATGCCAATGTTGAAAAATATGGGCTATTCAGCGAAACCGAAGGTTTACTTGAAAAATGATTCTCTATGGAAGTACGAGTTTGGGGCCGGTTTCTACGTATTTTTTCACGCTAAATCGAATGGTAACACTTGCAGATCTCCCCAACCCAGTTATAATTGAGTTTTATACTTTTCACGCATTTTTAGTGTGTTTGTTATGCTTAATTTTTATGTTTTTTAAGGGTTAAACTAGTTAAGTTAAGGACCCCTCAGTGAAGTGCCCACATTTGAATTTGTGACCTGTTCCATCTTTAAATTCTAATCGCTGTGTTTTCGAGGCCACTTACTATTTGAGCAGATTAGAAAATATTTTTGTTATAAGATTGTAATAAATGAACTATCTACTAGCTTGGTTGATAATTACAATTAACTATTTGGTGATTGTTCAAAATTTATTTTACTTTTTTTTTTGTATTGCAGTTAGTGAATTCTTGTGGGGGGCTGAGACTAACGCAAACAATCGCCTCTCTTCACCGAGCCAATTCCGGCCTCTCCAAGAACCAGGCGCGAATTCAGTACATCCGCGAGGCTTCGTCGCTGGACACCTCCGCCATCCCTCACAACACTCACCTCTACCGCCTCCGCAAGAGCAAGCACGAGGCACCCCCAGGCACCGTAGTTCTGGCCATATGCACCAGGGGAATCGAACTCTATGAGGTATGATCATCTGTCACGTCCCTGTTTTCCAGAACTACTGAAACTTACCAAACCTAATCATAGGAAAACTCAGAAATATCTAATCTACCTATCTAATTTTGATAAAACAGATTTAAGCAGAAAACAATTTATCACTCGTACCATAACACATGCGTAGTGGAGATTTTACCCTATTCAACAAAACGTATGTTAAACAGACTTGCAAGTCGTAACTCTCTTAGCAGATCATTTGTCTGTAAGAGAAATCCGTTTCACTAAGCGGACTGTATATTTGAGAGACCGAGTTACTTGTAGTAAAAAGGCACAACAAGCATTTGGATTTATGGATTGCCGACGTGTCCTATATAGTTAAGGCCAAGAAGGCTTTTGCAGTCTTGAGGAAGTTTTAGCCAGTTCGGAGCTCAGTTTGGAGCTAAGGATGAGATCGCTGAGGTGCAACGAGTTCTCCGTTTTTCCTCCAGTGCGTATTAGACTCTTAACTCGTACCTGGTATATGTTGGAGTTACTTATACTTGTATACGACCACTCTTAAAATACCACAAGTGGATAAAGTTACTAACGAGGATATCTTGGCCATGTCATTCGTAGGGAAAAATATGAACTCCTACGATTGAATATAGAAGGTAGGATTGAGGTCAAGCAATTGGTAGGGCGTCGCCAGAATTCCAGGTTAAAAGACCTGTGCAAGTGGTTTGGTTGCCCATCGCTCGAGTTTTTCCGTGCCGCTGCTTCCAGAATGTTAGCAATCTTGATCGCCAACCTCCAAATTAAGACAGTGGCATTTGTTGGCCCTTGCGAACGAGTGTGGCGAGTCCTCGTATCACTGCTGAAGTCAACTGAGGAATTTATGTCCTGACAGTCTCTTACATGCACCAGGGGCAAATTTGTCGGTGTACAAAACTGAAACAACCTGTCTGAGTGACAGGTGTTCCGTCTCCAGTGTTAAAACTAGATGGTACTTGATGAACAGTAGTTAGAAGCTGTACAACAAATTAGATTCGCCCGTATTTATCGATATTTAAAAAAAACTACAGTTCTAATACATTAATGGATTTTATTTGTTGCAGGAAAGCTCTCAGAAACCATTGAGTGGCAAGTTCCTCTGGAATGACATTGGAAAACTCTGCTTTGATGTAAGGCTTCATTAACTGTCTCTCCTCTGCACTGCATGCCTCCACGTTTCCTACTACATTGTCTCCGCTGCCATATATCCTCATCAAATCTATTTATTGATTCCCACTAATTTTATTCAACACATTGATCTTTCAGCGGAAGAAATTCGAGATCCGCGGAGTCAACTGGTCTGCTAGCGAGAAATTCGTGTATTACACGAGCAGTGATGAGAAAAGCAAACACCTTCTGGCACTCTGCAAAGTCACCCATCAGCACTGCATGGCCATCCAATCAAGGTTGGCTCAAGTCAGAGGCCGCGAAGAATCTGGTAATGAAGTTCTCCAACTTTGAGCTTTACCCAACGACTAAAATAACCAATTATATATATTTTTAGGATTTTTTCATTCTTTTTGACTATCAGTAGGTTGCCTTGCAATTTCCAGAGTTATTGTCTTTGCATTCTGGATAAATTGTTCAACTAGGGATATTAGGTACCTACAAGTATAAATACATTAATGTATATTTTTGCAATATTTCCTATCTGCTTACAGAACGTAAACAATGTCGAGAATGGCCGGTAGAGATAGGGAAGTTCTCTAGCCGCTATGGAGGTACAGGGGAGCAACGGATTTCCGTCATCTCTTCAACTTCTTCAACGACCACCTCTGGAATCGTATCGGATCGTGTCCACAGTTTGGACGAATCTGAAGGTTTGTATTTATTAATTCATACGTTTTCCTATTCATATGTGCAAACCTGGGAAACTACCACCTGGTCTCACTCTTTAAATGTCGTAACCAAAGAAAGTCCCGGTTATGCAGCATGATCTATGAGCGAATTTTCGTAAGTTATCGTATTGTATTAAGTAAAATTGTTTTGAAATTTGAGCTTTTTGAGTGTAAAGAAAATGTTAACTATTATTTTGATGGCAAAAAACGTTCCAAGCCATTGCAATAGCTTCATTTTTTACGAAAATTCGCTAAATGAGAGGCAAGTTAGCTTTTATCTGCGGTCGACCTCCCCGTGTGAATTGCTTATTTCACAAAATATTAGTTTCTTATTGGTGGGCTGCATTTTAGCAAATTTCGTAGATAATGAAGCTATTGCTATGGCACGGAAAAATTTCTTCATTGAAATCCGTTTAGAGACATTCTGAAACGAATCCTAGAGTGTAACGGTTTTTCATATATATATATATATATATATATATATATATATATATATATATATATCAATATATATATATATATATATATATATATATATATATATATATATACATACCTATATTTATTTATGTGTCATTCCAGACGATAACTCTCCTTAGAATTGAGATAAAATTTCCGTTTTTGCGCCAAAAAAATCAAGTTTTCCAATCAAAAGGAAGAGTTCGCTGGCCAGCACTTTTTGAGCACATTAAATTGGTCAAGTTTAAAAAAAAATGTGCTAAACAAATCACTAAAAAAGGCTAAAAAAAAAGGTAAAAATCGTTAAAATTATATTTTTTCCGCAGAATATTGCTCAAATAAAGTTTATTAACTATAAAATAAAACATTGAAGAATTTATGTACAAAATAAGCTGGAAAATGCAATTAAATTTCATTAAAATGTGCTAAAAAATCTGTATAAACAAAAATTAAAAAAATCCAAAATCTCTTTTAGCGAATTTTTGAAGAAAATTAAGCTATTGCTCTCGCCTCAAAATTTGTAGAATGTGAATTTTTGAAAAAAAATTATGCAGAAATCCGTTTCAGGCTATTCTGAATCATATTCTGAAGTTTAACGCATTTTTTTATGTATGTATGTATGTATGTATGTATGTATGTATGTATGTATGTATGTATGTATGTATGTGTCATTCCAGACGATAACTGTCCGTAGAATTGTGCTAGAAACTTCAAACAAATTTTAAAATGTTAAGGATACAAAACGAAAGTTCAAGTTCGTTGGCCAGCTTGATCGGATTACATCTTCGGGTTGAAATTTTCAAAAATGTAGTCAAAAATTTAAAAATAGCCTGTTTTTTGCGATTTGTCGTGCGAAATAATTTTTTCAGCATACTAACATGTGGTATATTCGGAATCAGCGTAAAATTTCCTATAAGAATATGTATCAAGTTTTTAAAAATTTCAAAGTTGAAAAATCAGTCAAAAATCGAAATAATGCCGTTCGCTGGTTGTAAAAATCGGTAATATTCTTCAAAAATTCGCTCATGGGGTCATGCTGCATGACTGGACTTTTTGAATAGCAGATTAATATTTAGAACGATTTTATTGCCATAAAATTCGTAATTTACAATTTCTTTTCTGCTCAGTTTTCAAAACAATGTACATAATATAGAATGAGAATTTACGAAAATTCTCTCATACAATAATGCTGCATGACTTGAACTTTTTTTTTTCTTTCAACAAGAGAATCTACAGTTTCCTGCACTTACTGGCACAATTATCCCCCTTCAATCGTATCACTGATATTCTAGAAACATCCTTAACATATTTAGAATGGGAAAATAATAGATTCATACATAGATATATAAGGATGATTAAAGATGATTTATGGATCAGTAGTGGAATCCCGAGTAAAAAAAGGAGGCTTTCACATACTGCAGAATGTGCAGTCAGTCCACAAGATATTTCCATTTTCAAGCAGTTGGGCGATGCAAAAATTAACACCATGTCTAGCGAAGTTATTTAATATAATTTGATGGTAACAAGAGAGTGAAATTTAAAGCTGAGAAGTTTGATATGACATTATTTTCTAGTTTGCTTGTCATACGCCTTTTAGAAATGTATTGCCCATCGTATTACACATAGTTTGACTAATCGATTTGTCATATTTTCAGACGATCTCGAACTGGAAATCATGATAAACTCTCCACCAGCTCCTTCGGTGGAATCTCTAGCCTTAGCGCATCTCTGTGAAAGCACCCAGAACTCTCCTAGTCCTCAACCTAACCACGAAAACAAGCCTGGTGAGTCATATGAAACGTAAACATTTTTTGTCAGTATATGTCAATAGACACTAAACCGTAGAATTATACACATACATATTCAGATAAGTATTTATTGTATGATGGACTAACACTTTGTGATATTAGGCTTTAGAACAGGGGTGCTCAAACTTGAACTGCTGGCGATCTACCTCAATATTTTTAGACTACTTACGATCGACTCTGAGAGGCTGCAAGTGTGTGATGCAGGGTTGTCGTACATACACGATACACCCTACCTACCTAGGTAGGGTGTACCGTAGCATATATAGATATTAGCTTTCCGCACAATTTACATTATTTTAGTCAAGGTTTGGGTTAGGTTTACTTAAGTTCTTCTCTACAATATCAATGAAAAAACTCCTAGGTATTCAAAATTGCGAGTTTATTCGTTGTTACAAAACAAAAGAGTTACATATGGTGTTAAACTCAACAAAGGAGTGACTTTGAATGTTGAAGCGTGGCACTTCATGTCCTCAGCATACTTTTCATAAGATGGTGCGTAACCACTGAGTGCCAATCGCAAGCATGATGACATATGATCGTCAGTTAGTCGATTGCGATATTTTGACTTAATTATCTTCATTTCAGAAAATGCAGACTCGCACAAGTAAGTTGACCCAAACATTGTCGTCAGTTGAAGGGCGATTTGCCTTAGATTCGGATATTTATCTTCAGATATAAAACACCAGAAATTTGTATCAGATGCTGTAGCTTTGAGATGTATATCTGATATAATCTGCACCAACTCATTTTCAACAGAACATGAGTTCATATTAAACTGACTTGCTACTTCAGTAGCTAATTCCTCAATGTTTTTACTTGAAAAAGGATAACTCATAAATGATGCTATATTTGCCAATTTACTGCAATCATAAAAACGCATTTCGAATTGTCCCAAAATATTTGATTATTCAGCCTCATACGTATCATAATTCAACTGAGGAATCCTTGCTTTCAAAGACGGAAAATGTTTCAGATCCTTTCTTTTCAGTTGATCTATCATAAGTTGCAATTTACTTTTGAATGCGTTTACTGCGCTAATCATCTCAATAATAGTTTTTCCTTTACCTTGAAGCTCCAAGTTAATGGTGTTTAAGTGCATTGTGATGTCAGTCAAAAATGCCAAATCAGTCAGCCATTTTTCGTTTTTCAACATCTCAGTGTCATCACCTCTTTCGTCTAGAAAAGATGTTATTTCAGGCAATAATTCTTGAAACCTTTCTAGGAATTTTCCGCGACTCAACCACCTGACGTCCGTGTGAAGAACTAAATCAGTGTGTTCAGCTGACTCCCTATCTTCCAACTGCAACTTAAAGAGCCGCCGTTGCAAGCTACATGCACGGATGGAATTCACAATTTTTGTTGCAATGCCCATAATTTCCTCCATGTTTAAAACTTTTGAACACAAAACTTGTTGATGTATAATGCAATGCAATGAAAAAAATGAAGGGAATTCTTCATTAGCTCGACACAATGCCACAAAACCGTTCTTGTTTCCAGTCATTGCTGGTGCTCCATCGGTTGTAATGCCGCAAGCAGTGTTATTACGTAATAAATTTTTGTAGTTTAGTTACCTACTTATTAAAAAAAATTTCTTCTCGAGATCTACTCAAAAAGCACCGACCGTTTGAGCACCCCTGCTTTAGAACAAGATTTGTCTATTATATCGGAGGTATCACTCTACATATCATTTGTCGAATCCCATTCAATTAGTTATTAGAATTCGTTACGTCAAGTGGTGTTTTGTTATCTCACACTAGCATAAATGTTTATCTCAGGGCTGGACGTGGCAGACGGTCCAGGATGTGCTGCAATCACAAATACACCAGCCACCACTGATGGCTCACAGTGCTCCAGTTCAGCTTCCACGGTTGTTGTTCAGAAGCAGCAGCAACAGTCTGTTGACCCTACGTTACCGGTAAGAGTAAAATTCATGCATTTTAGTGAGTTTTTGAAAATAAACTAAAGATTTACTAACTTCAATACTTTCCCGGTATTCACCATTTAGTCACTGTTTTTTCCTGTGAATTATTTTGTTATGAGTCATCTGAATGCCCATTGAAAATTCTTAAGCTTATTGGTTTTTGAATTTTTATAGCAGACTGCATCTGTAATGAGGTGTGAAAGCGTCACGTCCAGCTTGGAGCTTGGATACAGCCATACGGCGCAACATTCTGCTCTTTCAGGAAGTTGTGAATTGGACTATTCAGTCCAGTCAGCTCATTGTACTGCTAGCTCCGGTGTTTACACGTTAGACGGCAGCTGTGATAACCACACCGTCATCGAGACTGTAGCAAGCAGCAGTGGCATTGGTTTGGAATCCCAAGGTGTGTAACTGATGCATCAATATCAGTACCCTAAAACTTGAATCGTGTCATATAAGTTATATTTGAAATAACTGATGTTATATGAGGATAAATAACTAATATATATGGGTTTGTTTCAGGTCAGAGATCACGCTCTGGTTCCTTGGTGAGTAACACCGGAAGCTTCCATGGAGATGGTTCAGACCCTTCTGACGCAGGAAGAGGCAATTTACTGTCAGCAGAAGAATTGTCTAATTTGATAGTCCATAGAAGTCCAAAACCCAGACGAGGTGTTTACCCCTCAAGAGCAACAGTCAGCTCAACCCTGGATTCTTGTTCTGATTACGTCACACTTCCTCCACCACCTATACCACCCCCACCCATCCCACCTCCGAGAACGCCTCCAAGAACACCACCGAGAGCAGAAGCTGACAAGTCGCAGGGCTACGTCGTCCTGGAGTCCCCCAAGCTCCAGAATAGGGATTTTTACTATTCTCAAGGTCTTCTGCCTCAGATAGTGATACCTCCTCAGTATCAATATCTTCCAGAAATGGTTCACCATCCTTTGAATTCCCTGCCATCACCATGCTCTGACGATTCAAGCCCACGCTATCTACCTCCCAAGGCTCATGTCATGCATCACCCAACCTACCTCCAACAGAGTCACAGCTTCACTCCAAGCAACCCAAGATTTGACCCGTCAGCCCGAATGAAGCTGAATTCTAGTATGATCCCCATCGTCGGGAGTAACAACTACCTCGATGTTCGAGGATCTTACCTTCAGCAGTACCACCAACCTCCACCCCATTTATTACATTCCCGGCAACCGCCGCCTCCCCCACCAAGGTCCAATCTCGCCACTGTGTACACCAGTCAAGTCACTAGATCACAAATAGAACAATTCAAACAACAGCTTTACTCGGATGCAGACTACGTCATGTACCCCATGCAAGATCCTGCTATCTCAAAACAGGAATACCTCGAATCCAAAATTGCTCTAGGGTACAGGCAAACTCCTCCTCCGCCATACCCAATAGCAAAAAGCGTAATGTACCGAAGTACTCCTAATGTAGCTGTGGCTAGTGGATATGTACCCTTCTACAACAAACATCTCACTCACAGTAAATTCGCTTCCAACCAGAATCTCTCGGACTACTACCCACAAAGCTATCTGTCCAACTCACCGCTTTACTCTGCTGCCACAAGTTACTCTTCAAGTTCGACCCACAGCCTGCGATACGATCCAATTCACCAAGTCATTCCTCCGGTCACCCTTTCTGGAGGAAGTTTTCAAAGGACACTTTCTGATGACAACATCTTGAATTGTGAACGGCCAGTAGAAAGTAGATCTACTTATAGGAGGCCACCACCACCAATACCACCTTGTGAACCAATCGTAAGTCTCCCCTATGTTACCTTTGATTCTGATTTAGTTCTATTAATATCCGTTTATTATTGAAAGCTGCTTTGAACGGTTCAATTATTTATCTGCATTCACCATTTGGATAAAAAGGTTATGGAATATTTAGCTGCTCCATATTCACAATTTTCCAGAGTTAGCAGTTTTGTGCATGATACTATTCAGAGGATTGATATATTAATAGTATCTATGTATTTTTTCAAGATAGTATAGCATGCACAATAAAAAGGCCAATTACCCTAGTCATTTGGGCTGTAAAATCGACAAATAGAAACAAATGGTGGAGTAGTTTTGTTCTGAGTGTATTAAGATGTATTTTGAGGTGCTGAATCCGAATCCGAGGAGGTCTATACTTTAAAATGGCCAAAACCATGAATTATGGCCCAAAAAATGGATATTTTTTTCAATTTTTCGCTTATAACTCAAAAAATATAAACTTTCATTACAAGTTGCCTCTATACAAAAATAAACTAGACAAAATTTCCTACAATTTATGTCCTTGCTTTTTTTACGGCTGGAACAACCACAACAAACACACACCCACACGCAACCCCACATGACCTTCTTCCATATTGAAATTTGAAATATCTGAAATATGTTCCAAAATATGCCTAATTAAACAAAAAATAAATTACGAAACTCGTCTATTTAAGATGATGTCATGTTTGTATTTTGATGGCGTTGGGTTTAAGATTTTTTTTGTTTTCGAAGATGGTTAAAGTGCAGTTAAAGAATTTCTTCGGTCTGAAGGATTTTAGTTCTAACAATAAGATTGTATTTTTAGGGCTGGGAATTGAGAAAAGTGAAGGGGGGATCAAAATTATTCAAGGTTTGCTTATTGGTAGGATTTTGAAGAATTTTAACATGACTGAATGTAAAGAACAGGTGTTGCCTGTTCAGCCAAACACTGTTTAGCCGAAAGTTGATGGATGTGACAGATTTCCCTATAGAGAACTGCTAGTATTATGTACGTTATGTTGGGCTCTAGGCCAGATCTTTGCTATGCCGTTTCGTTTTTTGGTAGATTTCAAAGTGGGTGGAATGAAATTCATTGGAACCATTTAAAAAATGTACTCAGATACCTGAAGGGTACCAGAAATTTAGGGATAGTTTAAAGAAGGTCTACTCGGACATGATTACTGCATCGGCTTATGTGGACTCTCACTTGCGTCAGACCCTATAGATAGGAAAAGTATTTTTGGGTTTATGATACATTTAAATCATAACATAATGTTCTGTTATGTATTAATCTGTTGGAGCTCTAAAAATCAAAGTGCTGTCGCACTTTCCTCTTCGGAGGCAGAGTATGTTGCCATGGCAAAGTGTATTACCGAGTACCTTTTTCGTTGTACAGGTTTTGGGAAGCGTTTGTGTCAGATTTTGTTTTTCTAGTCGCTATATTTGAAGACAATCAGTCTTGTATAAGAATGGCTAAGACCCTAGAAACTAAAAGGAGCAAACACATATGTGAAGTTCCACTTCATACGTAATCTGATTGAAATTGAAAAAGTCAGAATTGTGTACAAGTGTACTGATCAGTGTACAAAGGGTTTGCCTTCTGTTAAATTTAGGCATTTCAGGGATGAGATTGGTGGTCGTTGCGTTTTATGAGTTCATGATGTTTTCTTGTGTGTTGTTTTTCATAAACTGGTATGTTGAGAGGGAGGGTTGGTAGCAAAATACCACCATTTGCCGCAGGTGTTCTACCTAGGTGCTGGGGGTTACCCCCACTACGATATTGTAGTTGTGTTTTTTCTCGCCATTGTCCGTTGTGAAGTCTACGTGTGTACTATTACCTGTACTGAATTGATTATAAAATATACATCTGAAGTGTTACATTTAATTTATTACGTTTTCATTCTTTCTCTGCCTTGAAATTACTCTTTGGATTAATGTGGAAATGATTCTCTCGTGTTTCAGACTTCTATGGAGCTGAATACCAGCGCTGGGAGTGCTTCCACATCTAAGCCCTCACCACGCCGCGAGCCTGCGGAGAGCAAGAAAGAGGTTCCTCTTGACATCTCGTCCCTCCGGGAGAAGAGCCGCAACCTCGATCTTCCCCTCATCTCCGCACTCTGCAACGACCGAAACCTGCTGAAGCAGACCAACGCCTTCGTCATGCCCCAGCACCCTGGAGAAGACCGACCAGCCTCCTGGCACGTCCCCGAGTCCACCAAACTATCAGCCGTCGACGTCACGCTGGACGGAACTGGGAAGAAATCCATTTTCTCCACACTCCTCTCCAAATCCATTTCTGGATCTCCTCCTTCAAAGAACTCCAAACTCAAATACCCCGTGTCCGGTCTGTCAACGAATCAGATCGTCAAAGCAAATCGGAAAACGATTAGCAGGCACAAACACCCAGAGGCGAAATCCCCCGCTAAAATCAACCGCAGCCAGAGCACGGGGGGCACCACATCAAAAGATATTAGCTATTAGGCGTAATAGAAAATTATAAGCTTAAGAGGAAATTATGTTCTTTACATTGATAGTTTTACTAATGTAAGCCATACTGCTGCCAAGCTGTTCTAGTTTTATTAATTTTATTTTCAGTGTAGGTACCTTTTCTTTTTTCTTTTGGCAAATCATCGGAATAATTTATTTACACGCACAAACTGCAAGCTAGAGGGAGGTTCCTCATTTTCAATAAAAGTTGACATGGTCGCTTCAATATCGATGCCTTGTTGAATTATGGTAATTCTAGGCAGCAATGTATGTAAAAACGCTATTTAGCCAGAGCTGTACGAATTCTCTACTTTCAAATCAAGTAATAGAAAATCATCTGTACAACTCACTGATCTGCTGTTCCCAAATCGTATGATGGATGGACTATTGGCTAATAGCTCCTATTTTCCTGCACAATGAAGATTATAAACCCCGAACTAAAAAATTCATTTGTCAGATATTTTGGATGTGATATTTCTTTATGATGTTGAGAAACTCGAAGCGTTTAATAAATTGGCAATTTTGCGTTTTTGATTAGGTGCAATGTCATTTTTTAGTAAGCTTTTCCTCACAATGTGATCACAACAGAAAAGCAGGCTAGGACTGATGAGATTATTCCCCCAAGTAGGTACATAACGAGATTTATGATAAAAATCGAATAAAACTTCTCCTCCGCTTGTTGTGTTTTTAGCAATTGAATTTAACTTTACTAAAATCTGTGATTTCTTCAAATGAATGTACAGCTGATGAATTAGGTAACTATGTGCTCCGAATTTTATTAAGTATTTAAAGAAATGAAAATTTAATACACCATTCCTCCCTTCATAAGGACGTGGTATATTATGACATTCGATATTATAATGACTCTTAGATTAAATCGTGTATATTCAGACGTGTATCGCATAAAATTGATTTTTCTTTTTTTAGAATTAGAACAATAAAAATTCACTCAGGGTGCCATTATTTAGTTAGTTGAATTTACTTTATGGTTTTGATTTGAAACGCAACTAGTTGAAACGATGAGGAGCTTTGATCATTGTTTTTGAATTTGTATTGATATGAAACGCACCGCTGGTACTAAAATATTAAGCAATTGGTAGGTTTTTTCAACTTCACACGTCGATTCGCTCATTTCGTTGTTTCCGTTTATTGTTGATTTACTTCGATTATCGGCGGGTTGACGTCGATTCAAAATTAGATTTTTGAAGTGAATGTTTTAAATACCTATCGATGCAAAACGATTTTCTCGTTGTAAGTATTTTTTTTAAATGTTGAAATTCATTTTTCAAATTAAATGTTTACCTTCAAATATTGGCAAAAAAAGAAAGCAAATTTAGAAATTTATTATTTTAGATTGAAGTATTTTTGTCTTCTATTTTAATATGGAATGTGCAATGTGTTTATATAAAGGAAGTATTGCTCAAAATAAACTAGTACTTACTGCTCAGTCGTAATGTTTATATTTGTATTCTCGTTAGGTACCTTTATCCCAAGGAAAGTACCTACCATTTGATTTCTCTACGTTATACCAATTTATTTATGAAATAACGGACGACTCCAATAACATTCAATATACGAGGGTGGATAAAACAGGGTGGCATCCAAATGGAAATTTTGAATTTCCCTGACCTAACTTCAGATTTCCCTGACAAAAAATAGCAGTTAAATCTTTTTTCTCTCGTCATTCTAAATTAGGTATAACTCGCCACCTTCTTTAATGCTTCTGAAACAAAAATTGTATAATTTAAGAGAGAGAAAAAATAAATAAATAAATTACCTACACCAGCATACTGGTGGTGATAATGAAAGTGAAGCATGGGAAAAAAGATACATTTTTGTAAGTAATTGCATTTGTGAAAGAATGTTACCGATTTCAGAAAAATCGCAGTTACACAATGACTCCCAAGAAAGGAATGGTTTTGAAAAAAAAAGCACCAAGCTTTTTTTGTAAAAAGCACCAAATAGCCAATTCGGTTAAAAATCGGAATATTACTCAATATAGTTCATTAACTATACCTAAATTAGTACAGGGTGGTCCGTAATAAACGGACACATTTTAATATCCTGTAACATCACAAATTCGATCGAAGGGATTAAAAAATAAGCAGAACGAGTAGAGAAAATCAGTAAGTTTTATTCACAATCGAAAAATAATTATCAAGTTTTAAAAATTATGTCATTTAAATGACGACCCTGTTTGGTAACGCACAGTTCAAGAAGGTCCTTGAAGTTCTGCATCACTCTTTGCACCATATCTTCCGGTATTTCCGCGATTTCTCGTCTTATTGACTGCTTCAATGCTTGAAAGGTTCGTGGTTTGTCCACGTACACTTTAGATTTCAGGTGGCCCCACAGAAAAAAGTCACAGGCGGTGAGGTCTGGGGAACGCGGAGGGCAGGGAACATCCTCATGCCGGGAGATCACGCGTAAATCCGGGAAAAATCGTTCGCAAAAAGCCACCTGAAATCTAAAGTGTACCTGGACAAACCACGAACCATTCAAGTATTGAAGCAGTCAATAAGACGAGAAATCGCAGAAATACCGGAAGATATGGTGCAAAGAGTGATGCAGAACTTCAAGGACCTTCTTGAACTGTGCGTTACCAAACAGGGTCGTCATTTAAATGACATAATTTTTAAAACTTGATAATTTTTTTTCGATTTTGAATAATACTTACTAATTTTCTCTACACGTTCTGCTTATTTTTTAATCCCTACGATCGAATTTGTGAATGTTACAGGATTTTAAAATGTGTCCGTTTATTACGGACCACCCTGTACATTCAAAAATGTATGCACAAAATCCAACTGAAAAATGCCCCTGAATTTCATTAATATGTGCAAAAAAATCAATAAAAACTTTAGAAAAAGCTAAAAATCCAAAATCATTTTTTGAATAGAAGAACATTATTTAGAATGCTGCATGACTTTCTATTAAATATTTTACAGACTCTCACTTTGTAATCTGAAGCAATATGTTGAAGCTCAAATTTTATAATTTAAAATGAAGAAAAAATATATAGGTATATATATGACATGGATTTCATAGCTCTGAGGGTAATTCCAAATTTTTGTCCAACAGCAAAAAATGTCACTCTTATTTTCACTTACAACTAAATTGTTGCTAGAGAGAATAATATATACTTCCTGATTTCCCGTCCCACAAAAATCGTTCGTTGGTACACCGTAAGTTATTACTAGGTCACTACCAGGTGATGTAGTAAACAGAGGAGCCAAAGACATATCCTCTCTTACTCTTTAAACAGTTTAACCACCACTCGATAATTAGTTTTGTCATTTGCATGACTCACCTATGAAATAATATGAAGTATGATAAAGTACGCTATTGAAGTTTGATTGTTTAGGAGTTAGAATGTATCTAAAAACACTGTAAATTATTACACAAAGTTTTCATTTAAAAAAAATCTCTGACATTTGATGATTTTTGTTAAATTCCCCGACATTTCCCTGACTTTTCCACTTGAGGGCCACCCTGTAAAATATAAACAAGAAATAATTTTCCAATTTTTTTTTAATCGCAAAACATTTTTTTCCACTTAATCACCTAGCTTTTTAACGCATTGTGGTTTATTATTTTCAATAATGAACCTTTGGAATCTACCAAGAAATTTTTTTACCCTCCCTCAAAATTTGTTGGTTTACGTTTCAAGATGCGAAGGCCGAAAATTGAATGAAAAAATAAAATAATAAAAAATCTGTCCATTTCTTCAAAACCGGCGGTCCAAACTTTATGGTATCCAAACACTAGATTCAAAGGATTTTTTCCTCGATTTGTGTTTCTTGGCTTAGTTTTGAAAGTTGAGTATTGTAAATCAGAACTGGATTCACCCACGGGAATGGAATATTTCATGTTCAACGTATAGGTAGTTCAACATATTAACATGAAAATTTGACATTTCACACATAGCTTTTCCAAATTGAATTCGTCCTTTTATAAAATGAATTAGTCCTTCTACAAGATGAATTCACCCTTTTTCAAAATAAATTCGTCCTTTTACAAAATGGATTCACCCTCCATGAAGAGGGACCTAATCTGTTGGGCAACTAGACAATATAATATGCAGATACCTTTTCTCAAAGAATAATTGATTTGAATAGTTGTTAGAGATATATGAAGAGTTCACAATGCTTACAAGGGATTGATACAAGGTTAAAAAAGGTTGCAAGAAATTCATACAAAGCCATGTCCAAGGTATTGTATCTGATGTGTAGGAGGTGAGGAATAACATGCAGATTTCCACGCTCTTGCATAAAGAGCGCATTCCGACCATGGTTGCCAGAGCTACAGTATTTCCAGTAAATTTACGGTATTATGAACCCTTCAGTTTTTTTTTTTTTTTTTTTTTTTTACAGTTCTACGGTATTTTGCAAATTTTGAAGTTTAGCGTAAATCAGGTTAGCGGCCAACCACTATGCCCTTTGAGTATAAATAATAAGAGACCTATTTGTAGTGGATTTATGTATGTCTTACTGGGAGTTGGTATTCCCAGTGGAATATCTTTAGCCACGTTAGACATGTGATTGTACGAGCTTGACCCCTGACAGGGGTCTTGTGATAGGTACGAAAAAGTACCTCTGTTGTCTCGTCTGTCCTTGTGTTCGGAAGGATATGGTGTGTGTAAGCCACCTCGGCTGATACGAGACTAGAGTGAGAGCAATACGAAGTGTATTGCTCGATCTACTCTGAATTCTGGTAGTCTGGAAGGCGGAGTAATCTCGTGTCGTGAATCTCGTTGTCAACTGGCTTGAGAGCCTTGTCCTCGATCAATCCCAATGGAGTTTCAATCGCAGTAGGATGGAAGGCAGAGGTTCGTTAAGATCAGAGGTAGAGATCGGTATAAATTTCTAGGGCTGGAGCTGCTATATTTATACTCCTCGAGGAGCCAGATGCTGCGTCTGATTGGCTGTTCCGATTTGATCGAGTGCGCTCGAGGTGTCCCGGGGGTGAAACATCTTTTTCTCCCCCTTCTCGGTAGAGCACGTTTGGCTTTCTTTGCCCTTGACTATTGTTTCAATGTCGTTTGTGTTAAGGTAGTTTTCGTGTGTCAGCTCGTCGGCTTGCCTAGCCTTGCTCGTGCAGTGAGCGTTTAGCTTGGCACTTTTTACCTTCTGATGTGTTTATTGACTCGGGGGTTATGTAATTTATTTATTTCTTCCCGCGAGTTATCTTGTTTTGTCGTTAGGTAGTCCGACGTCTTAATCACCTTGTTTTATGTGTGAACTCAATTTTGGTGGCCCTGAAAAGGGTTGGTGGTAAGTGGTGAGTTCACCACACTATTAGTGGCAGTTAAGTCGTCAAATCATAGGTGTAGCTTTTGTCTTTGGACCAGGCGAAATACGCGACTTTCAAGATGGCCGAACACTTATCAGCTGATGTCTTATGAAATGTTAATACTAAATTCTGTGGTACCCATTATAGTTTTCTGTGAATCGTATTCCAATATACTTACTCAAATTGATGCAGGATGTTTTGAGATTTAATTTTTAACTAATATCTACTAAACGTTATTGCGTACCACAAGCAGGTGCATGGCGGGAAGCGTAATTTTCCTGGCATCAAATAATTTGAGTAAGTATATTGGAATACGATTCATAGAAAACTATAATAGATACCACAGACTTTAGTATTAACGGTTAACATTTCATATGACATCAGCTGATTGGTGTTCGGCCATCTTGAAAGTCGCGTATTTAACCTGGTCCAAAGACAAAAGCGGCACCCATGGTTTGACGACTCAACCACCACTAATAAGTCTCTTATTATTTATACTCAAAGGGCATAGTGGATGGACGATAACCTGAGTTACACTAAGCTTCAATGCTGAAGAACTTCTCTCTTCCCTGCTCCTCCCCTCTGGCATGTTGGATGGACAGCTTTAGAAACAGGTGATTCTAGGATCACCACTCCTCTAGTTGGCCTTTAAGCCGGTTTCACATGGAGCGGTACGAGCGTAACAACCGGAAAGACGGAAGGCCGGAAAACCCAGTGGAGGGGGCGGCGGAATGCGGCAGGGTGTTCACATGAAGCGGCACCTCGCTAAACGGAATCATATCCTTCCTACTGAAACCCTCTCTGATCTGAAACCTCTACTTGCGGTTATCAACATTCCTGTACAATGAGCTTGCGCAACGCTCGACGGAACGCGGCAAAGGTATACAAATTTCTACCGCCGACCGCCTACCGCCCATTCCGGCAACATGGCAGCTACCATCCTCAACTGTTGTCCCAACAGCCAATCACATTGCGTTCTGTCTTTCCGTCTCCGGACATACCGCTCCATGTGAAATCGGCTTTAGATTGCTGCAATGACTCGCAGTCTAAAGAGGACGAGACAGAAGATTTCAAGATCGTCAGCCAATAGAAGGCAAGGTAGATTTAAATCTGAATCTGAATTGAATTTGGAAAAAATAATTTGAAGAGTGTGTTGGATGATGTGAAAATTCGATTATACAGAGTTTTGACAAATGATTATTGACACAACTCTTCTTGGTGTAGCATGTTGACCGTTCAAGAAACACTTGATTAATCTTTGAGAACGACTACGGGAAAAAACGAGCATACAATTACACGATAAATAAGAAGTTTAATATTTACAAGGTGAGTATTAGAATTAGTCAGTCCAGGTGTCAAGACTGTAGATAGTTGGCTTGGTGAAGCTTTTCCAACTGGTTCGTCAGCTTGTCATGTTTAGTTTTTTGTGAATGGCTGAGAGTGCGGTGGCGAATGTATTCTTCAAGAAAGCTCTCCAGATCCTTTTCACCGCTCAGGAATGTCTCAGCAATTTTTTCGCTTTCCTCGTCAATCTGAGAACGGAGAAAAAAAAACCAGTTCAGTTGAGGTTTCAACACAGTTCAGAGAATATTGCTAAAAGTGAGGGAATGCTTTTCTCCTTATTTCCAAATAAATATGTATAATAGGTGGTTTTCTTGAGGATCAGTCATAAGATTTTGATTTGCCAAATTTTCGGTAAAGTTTATTACCATTCTCAAGGCATGGAGTAGTATACAGTTCAGTTTTTGTTCACAAGTAGCACAAACTTATTAGAAATTTGGACAGAGTTGGATATTATATATGCTGTACTGTTAGCTCGAGAGCTTTCTACATACGATACGATAGCTTTCTACATGTAAGTAAAAAGCTCTTGAGCTAACAGTATAGCACATATAATATCCAACTCTGTTCAAATTTCTAAAAATTTTGGGCTACTTGTGAACAAAAACTGAACAGTATACTACTACATGCCTTGAGAATATATGCTTTCACAAATATATAGAGGAAAGAAAGAATCTGATATTTCGATTTTGATCTTTGTCAAAGAAATTAGAGAAATGAAAGTAATTCTTGATGTCTTGGAAATTGCATGTGTGTCAGCGTCCATGTTACTTATCAACAAAATTGTGATAAGTTTTCTGGGTTTGATGGCTAATCGTTGAGATTGAGACCTGGAGGACGATTAGCGCCCAGTACCCACCTAAAAGCTCTCTCGGATTGTTGCAGTTGCCGGTCATTTGCATGTTTCGGCATCTTCTTCAGAACCTGCACCCCATAGCACTCGTCAAAAGATGCCCCAGGAGATTCAGCATGCATCTTGACCTAAAGAGGACGTGGTCGGTTGGTTGATGCCCTATGGTTGGTAATACGTAAATTCAACGTAGTGGCTTTTCCAATGTAGAAAGTTGGTCCTCCATCCGAAGACTTTTTACATACCAGTTGATACACACGCATGGGTATTGGCACTTTGCTGTTCCCCGACGTATGTGTGGTTGGTGTTTGCAGAGGTAAAGTTAGGGTCCTCTATCATCAAACTGCACAACTTACACCTTGCACGTGCACATGGGTGTAAACCGGCTTGTTGTGTCTGTGGGGGATGTGAACGAGGATGTCGATGGGACAGTATGTCACCGAGATTCTTCCCTTGTCTGTAGGCCAATCGAGGTGTTTCTTTGAATACATCATGTGTCTGAGGGTTTGATATTAAGATGTTTTGAAGGTCCCGGAGAATGCCATTGAGTTTTTGTGTGCCGAAAAAGAATGTGGTGACAAGTGAAACTCGCTCGCTTGATGTTCTTGGGGTTTGACGGTAGGGAACTCGTGCAGGAACCATCCTATCTTTAACAAAGTTTGCTGGGTATCCTCTGTCCATCAGCTTGTTGTGGATCCCAGATAAATACCCTTCCAAGTCCTCTTTATCACTGCAAATCTTGTGCCCTCTAATAGACAATGACCGGGGAATTGACCGTTTGATGTGTGGGGGATGACAGCTGTCATGGAGTAAATATAGCTGTTTGTTTGTTGGTTTTTTGTGGACAGTTGTTGTGATTTCTCCTTCTTCGTTAATTTTTATATCCACATCCAGGAATGTTGCATTCGTTTTAGAAAAGGACCACGTGAAACTAACGGAATACCGGGAATTCAGTTCCTCTAAGAATAGCAGTAGCTCTTCTTCACTGTGTTGCCAGACCAAAAAGGTATCGTCAATAAAACGCTTCCAGATGATAGGAGTTTTTGCTCGTGATGCAAGGAACTCGTTCTCCAAGTCAGCCAAGATGGTGCCATGCGAGTTCCCATAGCTGTACCTCTTTTTTGAATATACATCTGGTCACCGAATTTGAAAATATTCATCGTTAAAACACTTTCAGCTAGTTTCACCAAGAAGTTTTTGGACGGGATCCGTGGTGCTGGTCGTTGCTGGAGAAAGCACGTTAATGCACGAAGTCCTTCATCGTGAGGTATTTCGGTGTATAAAGAGTTCACATCAATCGTGGCTAGGATTGCGTCTGCTCTTACTCTTGTGTCACGCAATACACGGAGGAACTATTGAGTATCTTTGACATAGGATGATTGGCTTTCTACCATAGGTTGAAGGTGGGAATCTACGTATGCAGATATTCGCTCTGTGATTCATCCGAAACTTGCAACTATGGGGCGCCCAGGTGTTAATTGGTCAGGGAGGGAGTATGGTTTGTGGATTTTTGGAAGAAGGTAAAAGTCTGCACAGCGAGGTTCAATGGGGATCAAATTCTCTATCTCTCGCACTTAGCCCTTCTCGTCTTCCATTTCTCTTAAATGCTTTAAGATCCGCCGCCAACTCGTTGGTTGGATCTATGTTCACTGGATCGTTGAACCTTGTGTCTCCTAACTGCCTCATAGCTTCTTGTTCATAATCCTCAGAATTCATAACAACTACTGTTAAATCTTTGTCAGCTGGCATAATTTTGATTGAATCGTCAGACTTCAGAGGCATCAGAGCGTTGCTCTTTCGAGGAGTGAGTGAGTCCAGAAAGGCAGAACTTGATGTTCGTTGAAGCAGTTGTGAGATATATTTCTCCAGTGGGTGAGAGGGTGGCAACCTAGTACTACTGGCATTTTTTGGATCGAAATTTGAGGGCGGCTAGGATTTGAGAAGTGAGGGGTGCAACTCATCAGTTCTATCAAAATCTGGGTCCGAATTATTGTGCCAATAGTATTTTAGCCTTAAGCGCCAACAGAATTCTTGAATATCTTCGTGGAGTTTTATATGATCTGGGCAAGGCGTTGGGGTGAATGTTAGTCCTTTTGACAATAAATTGGTTTCAACTTCATTTAGAAGTTAGCTGAAACCAGGTTCTGAAGAAGATGCCGAAACATGCAAATGACCGGCAACTGCAACAATCCGAGAGAGCTTTTAGGTGGGTACTGGGCGCTAATCGTCCTCCAGGTCTCAATCTCAACGATTAGCCATCAAACCCAGAAAACTTATCACAATTTTGTTGATAAGTAACATGGACGCTGACACACATGCAATTTCCAAGACATCAAGAATTACTTTCATTTCTCTAATTTCTTTGACAAAGATAAAAATCGAAATATCAGATTCTTTCTTTCCTCTACATATCTGTGAATATATATATATATATATATATATATATATATATATATATATATATATATATATATATATATATATATATATATATATATATGTGATGTCCCCCTCATCCTCACACAACTGTCCTTCTTCAATGTCCGATGCCATAGGGTAAACCAATCACAATACCGAATGTAAAACGTTAATAATAACACAGTTTATTATAGAAACTTTACAAACACTCGAAATTAGCGTACTCCCCCTCGACGGATCACATCATAGTAAGTTAAACAGAATCAGATTCACAAATAGGTAACGTAAAGTAAAACATAAATTGGAAGACGATCCTTCCTGTAACAACAACGATAACGAACTGACTGACAAAGGTAGGTAGCAGGTATGTAATATCCATCTAAGTTCGCATTTGTGCCGCGAGGGGAGTTATGAGCAGCTAGTGACGACACATTGTGTTATTCGAGTGACAAATCGATTATATAATCGAAAGTGAATGAATCGATGGATAATAATTGCTGGTAAAATCGGTAGGTAATTGGTCCTAAATTGGTAGGTGGATAGTTCAGGGTTCCTCACTCCATCACACGGCGATCCTGACATTGCTGCCGTCCTCGGGAGCGCTGATCACCTGGAAGGACCAAATTCAGCCCATTAGATCGAACCAAATGGGCCTAATCTCTGCCCTAACAAGGCAAGGGAGAGCAGTGAAAGCAAAAATAGAAACTATTTCAGAGGATACCCTGATGAGCAAAGCACAGCAGAGGAGGGAGAGAACAAATACAGTGTCAGTACAATATCAAGTAGTGTCGTCCAACCAACAAACGAAGTGCGCATGCAAGGGTTACAGCAGGCAGAGGAGAGTCCAGTGCCTCAAATGAATCCAATGGCAGAGGTGAATCCAGTGCCATAAAATAAAATAAAATCAAGGGTTGCAGCAGGCAGAGGAGAGTCCAGTGCCTCAAATGAATCCAATGGCAGAGGTGAATCCAGTGCCATAAAATAAAATAAAATCAGCCAGAGGAGCTACCAGTGGCTGAGAGAAAAATCAAGAATGCGGGAGACCGGGCTCGAACTCACTTGGGCTTGACAATCACCCTATCAGAAAAGAAGTGACTGTGAGGACGGAAGGCATCGTAAAGGGAGGGACAAAGGAAGAGGGTCCGACCATGACGAGCCGCCGTGGGTGCCAAGCAAGGTAGAGAACCGAAAACCGCAAACAACTATAATTAACACAGGCGTGACATGACTTAAACAAAACTCAGATGATCTACCAACCAGCCTCACAGGCTGAAGTCGTAGATTGACTGGGAGGATCCACAGTCACATGTGGGATAGTCCACACAAAACAATAAAGCATCGTGTCAGCCAAATTTTATTGAGAAAGCTCTCCACTATCAGGGAGAGGATTCAATTCATCAAGGTTAGGTGCCTTGCGCAAACGTTCGTGGGGATATTTCAAAAACTTCTTAGTTCCGCCAGAGACGGACTGCAACAAGTAGCGATCATCAGGCATAACTTTTACAATTTTATAGGGGCCTCTATAGGCATCATCCAACTTGACTCTATTTCTCACCTCCGTTTGTGCAAAAACCAAATCATTCACTTGAAAACGCTTTACTGGCAGTTTGCCTCTATCAAATCGAGTTTTACTAGTTTCAGCTTGTTTTTCCATCAATTGTGCGGCTGAGTCACGCAATGTTTGTAGGCTAGTGGATGGTTGATCAGTGAGGTGGTCAGTGATAGAAATTAGATGCAAAGGCCTGGAAACTCGTCCAAACATCAGTTGCATGGGGGATACCTTAGTAACACTATGAGGTGTGGTATTTAAAGCTAATTGAATTTCTCCAACACAAGATTGCCATGTTTTATGCTGATCTGATTCAGCAGCAGTGAGCATATTACGTAAGGTACTCATAAGGCGCTCGACCTGACCGTTTGCTCGTGATGCTCCTGTGGCTATAAAATGGAGGTCAATTTGATGTGATACACAAAAATCTTGAAAATCTTTAGCAGTGAAATTTGTACCTTGGTCACAGATTATACGCTGAGGAGGACCAAAGAAATTTATGAGAGATGTTAACGCTTTGATAGCACTTGCAGCACCTAAGGAACGTGTGTGCTGCAATACACAGTACTTAGTGAATGCATCTATGAAAACGTAAAGATATTCTTGAGAGTCTTTTTTTCCGCTTAGTTTACCAGAAGCATCTAAATGAATAGTGTGCCATGGTTCAGCAACTTTGGGTATAGGGTGGAGTTGAATTTGGCGAGGTCCTGAATCTGTTTTTGATGTTTTGCACACAAGGCAGTTCTCAACAAATTTTCGAACGTATTTCGCCATATGTTCGAACCAATAATGTTGGTACAACGCCTCTAAGGTTTTTTCATTACCCAAGTGGAATAGAGATTCATGGACATTAGAAACAACAGCGTACCGAAGAGAATGGGGAACAATTGGGAGGTACCTAGTGCGAGTGTGTCGCTGTACTTTCCGACACAGTACACCAGAGTGCATCTCGTAAGTGTTTTGAATATCTGAATCTATTTCGTTAGCATTCAATTTCGAAATTATTTCAGTAACAAACGGGTCATTTTGCTGAGCTGTTAGAAGCCAATCAGTTGAAATAGATGTTAATTGCACGAGTTTTTCGGAAGAAGTTTTATATTGAGGTTTAAAATTCCGATGTTTTCCATGTGGTCGCATTTTTGGGGTTGATAAACCTAATGTTGAGGTATTCACAGACAATGCCTGATTAATTTTGGGTTTGGCAATAGGTTGTTCAGGTATTGGAAAGTTGTTGACTTCATCAGCTTCTTCAATAGGATTCCTACTAAAAAAATCAACATGTTGCATACGCGAGGATTGACGATATTGCATTTTAAAATCAAAACTTTGCAAGAAAGACCACCACCGTTGAACACGAGGTATCAAGTCTTGCTTATTTTGAGTTGCGCGCAATGATGCACAATCTGTCACAACGGTAAACAAGTGACATTGTAAATAATTGTGAAAATGCTTTATGGCATAAACCACTGCCAAAGTCTCTAGCTCATATGAATGAAAGTTAGATTCTGCAGTCGTGGTTCTCTTACTGTAATAGGCTACTGGTCTCGGCTTTTTGTCAACTATATTAATCAAAATTGCGCCAAAACCTAAAGAGCTTGCATCACAGTGCAACTCAATGGGGTAGGATGGGTTGAAAATGGTTAAAATGGGTTCTGAGGTAAGCATGCCAATAAGTTGTTGGCGAACCTTTTCATGACTGTCATTCCAAGGAATTGGTCGATTCTTACTGTCATTAGCTGAATCATCAGTTTTACGGGTTAATTTAAACAAGGGAGCAGCTATTTGAGCGAAATTTTGGATAAAATGCCGAAAATAAGAAGCTAAACCTAAAAATTGGCGTAGAGTACGAAGAGTAGAGGGAGGTTTCAATTTTGTCAGAGCTTCAACTTTGGATTTGTTCGGTTTTATTTCTCCATTTTCTATCTCGTAGCCTAAGTATTTAATTTTCGAGACAATGAACAAACACTTCGAAAGGTTTAGAGAAAATCCAGCAGAAGTAAGAACTCCTAGAACATGATTTAATCGGATAAGTGCCTCAGCTTGAGTGCTTGCTGATATAAGCAGATCATCCATATAGCACGTGACGTAATCAAATGCTAAGTCTCCTAAGGCTTTCATGATTGCTCGTTGGTAAACACTTGGTCCATTGCGCACCCCAAAGGGCAAGGCCAAATATTCCCATTGACCGTCTGGTGTGACAAAAGCTAACTTTTCTATGGACTCTTCTTCAACTGGGATTTGATGAAATCCACTAGCAGCATCAAGAATAGAAAACCATCGGGCACCGTGTAAACGCGCTATTTGATCAGTTATCAATGGCAAAGGGTATCTATCTGGGACTGTATTTGCATTGAGAGCCCTAAAATCAACGGCCATTCGATAACCACCTGTCTTTTTAGGAACAAGAAGTATTGGGCTTGCATATGGAGAAGAACTGGGGCGAATTACTTTGGCATCTTCAAGTTCTTTGATGCGCTCTCGCACCAGTTCACGATGTACAGGACTAAGTTTGTATGGTCGACGGTGGACAATTTTGGAAGGGTCAAGAAGGCGAATTTTGAATGTTCCTGTCGTCACACGAGTGGTAGGTATTCCATCAATAAAATATTGGGAATAATTAGTCAAAATTTTGATGAGATCCCCCCTTTGACTAACAGGAAGGTCAGTGTGAACTGATTCGAAATGTTGAGTGCTAACTGGCAAGACTTGGCAAGATCCTAAAGCTGGGACAACACAAGATGGGTGAAAATCAAGTGAAGGGATATTGTCACTATGACCACCTAACACCTCACTGAACAACACGACTTCATCCTCAGTGCACTGCTCCAAAGAGCAGAGATCACCCAAGGATACAGAAAATATTTCATTTTTTGTGGTGTTTATGGAATCAGAATGCCCACGCCCCTTTGTAGAAGTGTCCCATTTTTCAATGCCAGAAGAACCCACAGGTTCAGCGCCTTTCCCATGAGTGCTGGATGTATCCAGAAAATTACGGTTTAGCATGAATGGAGGATGGTCCTTCCAAAGCGTGCAAGAAGATATAGTTATTACCATACAAAAATCTGGAGCCAGAATTTCACGTCCCAAAATGATGGGTTTAGGCAAAGCACCATCAGCTACAATATGGAACAGGACTTGAATGTCGTGTCCATTAATCTTTACTCTGGCTTGTTTTTGGCACTGAGAAATGGTAATTGATGACCCTAAACCATGCAAGTGAACTACATTATTGAACAAAGGCCCATCAAAGCGGGTACTAAAGGACAAACAAAGGAGTGAGCACTCTGATCCAGAATCAAAACAATACTTGAATACATCACCTTGGTGGGTTAATGTGCCTTCTGGGTTAGCAATGCATAGGCCAACCTGCTTCTCGACTGGCTGAGACCTCTGGCTGCTGGTGTCTCCTGGTCCACGCTTGTCTGACATCTTCTTCTTTGGGCAGTTTGGAGCAATATGCCCCTTTTGGTTGCAGGAAAAGCACGTTGTATTGCTGAAGTTTGATGGCTTCCTTGGCTGATTTGATGAGGTCAAGGATGATGATGATCGGCACTCTGAGGTTTTGTGTCCAGATCTTCGACATTTCCCACAGCGGGAAGTATAATCCTGAGAGGATGAATGCTGAGGGCTTTCATAGTTTGGTCGACTCTTCTTGGCATTTCCAGGACCGCTGTCATAACCTCCTGGTCTCTTAAATGACAGAGCCCGTAATTCCTGAAGCAACTTTTCACGGCTATTTATCTTTTCTGTGTAGCAAAGATGACGTGCTCTTGTGTCTGCTTGAGCTATCTGAGAGAGAGCCACTGATACAGCAATTTCTTCCACTGATGACTGGCGGTAGTGAGCAACAAATTGATTGATAGTTCGTGAGGCGAATGTGGCATAATTTTCGAAATCTCGTGGTCTAGCTTGGAAACATTGAAGCATGAATCCGGCTGGTGTGAGTGCTATGTCATATTGGTGAAGAAAGAGCGATCTGAATTCGTCCCATGTGAGTTGAGGGTGGACAATAGTAGTAAACCAATCAGCAGCCTCTCCTTTTAAGGCTCTACTCAAGGCAACAATTAAACGTCTTCCTTGTTGATCCTGTGAAGTCAAACAACACTCAACTGTATTGCACCATGATTTGGGCTGAACTTGTTTATTTTTGGGGTCATACTCAGGAAGCGAGAGTTTCAAATGCTCTGAGGGGGTTTGACCTTGATTTTGTGTAAAACACTCTGCCAAAGTTTTCATTGCAAGGGTTTGTTGTGTCAACAAATCCCGTAGGGAGTCGCCACTGTGCACTAAAGAATCGTGGTGGAAGAGGGGTGCGGAGGGAGATGGTGAGCGTCCAGAGGCCCCCCTCCTGCTCCTATGCGCCCGGGAAAAATCGGGAGGGCGATCGGGTGATGACCCTTGTTCCGAGTAAGGTAAGGCGTCACCCGAACTGCGTTGCGAAATTGGCCGACCCCTTTCTTTTCTAGAATCCGAAAAATCTTGATAAAACTCACCTCGACTATTTCCATAGTGATTCTCATGAAATCCTGCTCGTAGATTACGATATCCCACTTCTGATGTGATGTCCCCCTCATCCTCACACAACTGTCCTTCTTCAATGTCCGATGCCATAGGGTAAACCAATCACAATACCGAATGTAAAACGTTAATAATAACACAGTTTATTATAGAAACTTTACAAACACTCGAAATTAGCGTACTCCCCCTCGACGGATCACATCATAGTAAGTTAAACAGAATCAGATTCACAAATAGGTAACGTAAAATAAAACATAAATTGGAAGACGATCCTTCCTGTAACAACAACGATAACGAACTGACTGACAAAGGTAGGTAGCAGGTATGTAATATCCATCTAAGTTCGCATTTGTGCCGCGAGGGGAGTTATGAGCAGCTAGTGACGACACATTGTGTTATTCGAGTGACAAATCGATTATATAATCGAAAGTGAATGAATCGATGGATAATAATTGCTGGTAAAATCGGTAGGTAATTGGTCCTAAATTGGTAGGTGGATAGTTCAGGGTTCCTCACTCCATCACATATATATATATATATATATATATATATATATATATATATATATATATATATATATATATATATAACCCCCCCCCCCCCCCTCCCTCAAAATTTGTTGGTTTACGTTTCAAGATGCGTAGAATCCAATCCGTCCATCCACCGTCCGAAGCTTTTCTCCGAAACTACTGGACCAACATTTATTTAATTCGGCTCAAAAATCATACATTGGCCAGGGATGTGCCAGTATCATTGGCATCAATTTTGATCAACGTTGAAGAGTAGTAATGAAAAGCTGAAATATTGAAAAATCGAAACCCCACAAATTTTCAACATTAATGATTTGTATGTTGTGATGAATATTATCTCTAAGAATCGAATAGAACCATCCGGAACGCTTACGTTAATCCGTTCACTCTCTCTAAGGGCTAAAACGGGGGGGGGGGGGGGGGGGGGGGCTTGGATCTCTAGGCGCAAAAACAGAGAAATCATGCGCTGCAAGCGAATCTTTGAATTGGCGAGACAATGCTAAATTCCATTAATGACCGATAGAGAGTGGCATTGGAACACTTGGACTTGCATTGTAAGTATCAACTGATATAGTTTCAATGAAATTCTAATTTTGCAAAATCGAGTTTATTGGCTACTAGCTGGTTCACCCGTGCGTTGCACAGGTCAGTGCCAGGAACTCCCTAATTTGGAAAAAAACCGCATCGAAATCAGTCCAGCTATTTTGGAGTCTATACTGACATTTCTTCATTTGGACAGTTCAAATTATAACAAGACTTTACAAAGAAACCTTTCTATCCTTAATTTTTTTCATTTATTTATTAAACTCCAATTTCTCCCCAGAAACTGGGGAGAAACGTTGGAGATTAATTTTTAAAAACCAATAGAAGGACAGAAAGGTCTTTTCTGTAAACTCTACACTTGACACACACATACACACTTTTTCAAAAAAGTTTCAGTCATGCAGCATGAGCGAATTTTCGTAAATTATCGTATTGTATAATGTTTAATTGTTTTGAAATTTGAGCTTTTTGTGTGTAAGGAAATTGTTAACTATTAACGTTAACTATTGGTGGTGTAAAGATGGGATACTGGCTGAGAGAAAGACAATACCGAGCCCACCGGCCTTCACCAGTGCGTGAATATAAGCACTTGAGACACCAGGTGGGAAGCCTAGCCAAGAGAGCACAGCAGAGCGAACTTCACGATCTAACTCAAGCAGCCTCCCCGCAGTAACACATAGGTTAGCTTTGGCCTTAAGTATGTGCAGAGGAGGTGCAGCTTCTGTTGTGGCTTCAATGGAGCCTTGGTGATACGAGCTACTGCTCCACCAAGGTTCACACAGCTTGCAGCAATGCCACACCCATGAAGTCAACTCTAAGGTACCTCCGAACCTCCAGCACGGATCGGGTGGCGATGTGTGACTGTCGTTTGACGAAACACTCCTCATCCACCACCTTCACCTGATGCTGGATGACCCGACGGGACCAAGGAGACTCCCCCACAATTATCTGGGTTAACCACCAAACCACACCTGGCCAGCTGCTCAGCAAAGGCATTCAGGGTGATCTGCAAGCCCTCACTGGTTTTGGCAAGTAGGATGACATCATTGGCAAAAGCCAATGCACCTACTCGCACCCCAGGGGCGAGATCAAAGCCACGACCAGGTTAAAGAGGAGTGAGGACAGAGGATCCCCCTGAAGTACCCCGCGCCCAATTTCAACATCCCTTGACATCTCGCCTCATGCCTCGAGGACCGTCACACCTTCATGGTACTGGCAGGCAGACAATCGGTCAGGGCAAAATGGTTTACATTGTCAAATGCCTTAGTGAAGTCCAGAGCGGCAAGATGGAGCTGCCGTTTTTTGATACGGGCCAGCGAGATGAAAGTTTGGAGAACTTTTAGGTTCTCTGCTGTGCCATATGTTGGCCAAAATGCTCTCTGGACGTCACCTATGACACCAGTCGCTTGGAAGCGAGATGCCAGAATCTTTATAGAGATTCTACTACTAATTCATTACAAGGAGAGCACCTTAGATATTTTCTTCGATTCCTTCCTTCGAAAGTATCAGCAATTATATTTTTTTAAGTGTTATCGACCTCTATTAGAATGAGTAGGGCTCCGTTAAGTACTGATGAGGGAACCACGACAACTGTCAACAATTGGACAACAGAAGTGTCAGCAGATTTTTTACAGGGAGCGCATCTTAAACGCGCTCTCAACCATATACGCAATGGTTGTGCTCTCTAGCAATACATTTAATAAGATAAAATACCTGTAAATTCAATAAGTGTTTAATGAAATTCTATTTAAAAACCGCTCATCTGATAGACCTTTCTATTGATCACTTACCTTTCCTACAGAGTCAAGTAACCCTTGCGCTATGTTCTGTGGACTGAATTTTTGGCAAAGCTGTTGGTAAACCTTATTCCCGTCTTTGTATGAGCTCTCCAACTCTTGCAGTTCCTCGTATTTTTGTTGAACGTTTTCTCTAGCCTCATCCAAGTCTGGTCCGAATTTCAGGTTGGCGTCAGCTTCAGTTTTAACCTATATTAACATTAATTATGATAAATAGTAACATAAAACGATGAGTCATTACTAATGATAGGTAATTTAGAGAATAACAATTGAGGAAAATTGAATAAAATGCCTAAATGCACCGCTTTGGAAGGGATGGATGTGGCATCACAAAAATGGTTTCTATCGAAATAGTTACTGCCAACCAAAGTACCTACCAGCAAGCTAACAGAGGCACAGCCTCCAGGTCAATGGAGGGGGGAGGGGAGGGTACCCTCCTTGCAAGCCTTCCATTATAAGTAATAATGAAAAGAGTGGAGTAAGTAACGAACAAAAGTATGAAAGGTTGGTTCTAATATGCGCAAACACAGGCACCACTGCATGACTCATAGCTCCCCACTCTCTATTACTACAGTAAGAGAAGCAGTTTGTAAAAATGAATCTAATTGGGTTGTAAGTAGATGTCAAAGCTGCAAAGGCTAATGAAAATGCTCCATTAATCTGACGAGGTGTTTGAGTACCTAACTAAAGCCTAGTACGCACTGGGATTCATTGTTCGGACTGTTTGTTGCAGACGCTCGGATTCATGTCTCAGATTCTTTGCCCCGCGCCATTTTCGCTCTGCAAATCGTGTACGCATCTAGTTTGAACCTGAGCCATGTCGAACGAGGTCGTGCTTTCGGGGATTGCAGTAGCACTTTACATAGCTCTACGGAGTAAAAAAAATACAACATGATGTTTTATTATATCTGCATTAGACAGCCCATCTGCGTCAACCACTAAGAAGGGTGTAATGATGCTTCATGGGTAAATTCTAGAGCTCATTTCTGATCGAAAGTAGGTACTTGTTAGAGATTTATTTTAAATCTTTGTTTTTCTGAGTAATTTCATTTTTAAGATATATGTTTTCTACCTTCAAACGACCATAACTCCACTTGAGATCACTGTAAAATCAAAAATATGACCACCGTTGGAAACAGCGCTAATTGGATAATCCAGCTATTTGATGTCAAATAGATTTTATAAGACGACCTAAGTAAGTTAGTAAAAAGTTCCAGTCATGCAGCATGATCGTATGAGTGGATTTTCGTAAATTATCTCAGTATATATTGTTAAATTGTTTTGAAAATGTAGGATTTTAACTAGGAAGAAATGTTCACTACCGATTTTGAGGCAAATAAACTTCTCTTAAATAATTTTCGGCCATTCAAAAAATGTTTTAGCGAATTTTTCGAGAAAAAAATTAAACTACCTATTTTTGATTTTTTTTTTAAGCTGTTTTTATTTATTTTTGACAAATATTAATGAAATTTAAGTACCTACTTTTTTCAGCACAAATTTCATGTTTTTCTAGGTTATTGTTACTTAATAAAGTTCTTTTGACTAAAATTCTGCTGAAAAAAAAAAAAAAAAAAAAAAAAATTAACAATTTTTACCCGTTTTTAGCTACAAGCATTAAAACGATAACTGCAAAGCGATAACAACGACGATCCACCGGTGAGAGGCCCAATTTGTTCGATATTCACGTACGCACTGACTCAATGTTGCGCGACGTAGTGTAAAGAATCCCATTCCGTATGGGACTAAAAAAAAATATACTAAAACGCAACACACGAGATGCAAGACTCAATATCGCGGAGCGTCCCGGATGCAAGAAAATGAGTCCGAGACGCAGCTCCGCGACAGAGAGTCCGAACAAAGAATCCCAGTGCGTACTAGGCTTAACAGAGATACTTGTCTTTGAGTATAAATACGATAGATTTTGGTTGCTCAGACTGTCTGTCACCTATATAAATGCTGCCAGGAGTGCCAGGCATCCACTGGTTTTATAAATAAGTCCTTCCATGGGTAACTCTTTTACGTTCTCTCGAGACAATGATGAAATCTCACAGTAATTATGTGGAGGAGGAGTTGGTAAATTATCGATGGGGAGGGGGAGGGGGGGATCAAATGCATGACACATTTAAATTTATTTTTGAATAGTATGGGAGCTATCTCTAGTAGACGTCCCTGCAATGTACTAGATTACTTAACATGTTTTTATGCCTACTTTGTGAGACAAAACTTTATCGGGTCGTTCCAAGAGAAGGTCGTGAGGTTGGAAAACGATCGACTGTGGTTCAAAGCCTTCTAAATAACCTGCCAAAATCTGCCAACTGTGCTGCTGGAACACTGTTGACGCAATTCTCGTTCAACGGCACCACTACCTCGTCAGACCTCGGAGCTCTCAACTACATATGACAGGAGTTCAAATGCAGTCAACAAAACTCTCTTGGAATACTGCCAATGATGGTAGCTGTTAGTTCGTTGTCATGGAATGTCAACTAGTTGAACTGCACATGCAACAGTTAGTACCTCATTCATCGTCCTTCATAATTAGCATGTTGATGTTTCATTTCCAATAAATGAAAAAAGCGATTAGACAACTTGGAACTGAACTGCAATAAATTAGGTAGGTAGTTGCATAGGCTTTAATAAATTACTTTTCTACAACCAACCACCTCCTTACATTTGCCCGTATTCAGTTACTTTACATTGGCAATTATTACTACATTTATTGTGTTATAGATAAATAGGACAAATCTTGGTCTACCTATCAACCGAACAAAGTGCTGAATGAGATTGGGAAATATCTCAAATAGCTACCACAGACTCTGCTTCCATTGCACTAATTTGGTTTGAAACGACAGCCCCACATCATCGAAATCATTATCAGTTCAAGACGTGGTTTGACTAATGAACGGAGATCGTCTGCAATGAAGTCTGGAAGTTCATGGCAGATCTCCGATCAACCGGCGTTCATCGTTGAACGCTCGATCTCGGCCGGTTACGGGGGTATAAACTCGGATTAATTGTTACTCGACCCCTCAACTCATAAAATTCTTGGCCAACATTTTCATGGCGTGCTTTTCATTTACCTTCATTTATATTATTATTTTGTCGTGTGTTTATAATTTATCAAGGGTTAATGGCAAGAGCTCTCGCTCGGTTTTTTTTTTTTTTGTCTTTATTCTTCTTTTTTGCCACCTCTTCTAACAGAAAGACAATATTTAAAACTTTATTGGATTTATAATGACGAGAATAATGATTATTGGAGTAGACGAGATAAAAGAGAAGGTAGGTATATTCAGCTTTATTCACCTGTGACATAAAGGTTGTCATGCACGTCGGCAAGAGCTCCTATTGCACTATTTTATTTGTCCAAGTGTTATTGTTCCAGTCTTCCAAGTGTTTTCCAAGAACTGGGATTGAATTCCTCAGCCAATTTTTGGTTTATTATTTCCAATAAACCTATGTGATCGTGTAGCAAACAATTTTTATAACCCCCCCTCAAACTTTGTCACTTTACGTTTCAAGGTGCGTAGAATCCAAATTTGAAATGTCCGTCCGCCGTTCGGGCCATAAAAGGCCTAAGAATTTACTTAAAAAACCCGTTCTTTCGCACATAGACTCCATTTGGGGTCTAGTTGGTCCTAACGTTTAACCATCCCGATCGCTTTACTCGCATAGATGCTATGGGCCAAAAACGGGCGAAAAAGTGTCTTTGAGTGTTAGACGTGTAAAGGCCGTATCACACTAGCATTTTTTTCGCGTTTTTTCTGCGTTTTTAACGCAAAAACGTGAAGGAGAAGAAGTACGTTTTTCCAAGGTCAGCTTTTTCGACCATTGCGCATCCTGGCGGAGCGTTTTTAAACTCACTTGGGAAAATTAGAACACGTTCTAATTTTAACCTTGACGCAAGAAAAATGCTAAACATAACCCTTGGGGAGGTTACAATTCAATGAAAAACCCCTAGGAGCCCTAACCTGACAGACTTCATAAAAACGCATTCCGCCAGAATGCGCTGTTTTTGCAGTTATTCCTCTTCAACATTCACTACTGAACTTGAAAAAACGCAGTTTGCCTTCTTCACGTTTCAGCGTTTAAAACGCAGAAAAAATGCAAGTGTGATACGGCCTTTAGACGCACGCACGCCTGGCACGTTTGGCAGGGGGTCACGGTGGGTGGTGAGGGGGGTGAGCGGGGATGGAGTGAGAGGAGGCGCCACGGCACCATGAGGTGGGTAAAGCGTTCCTTCGAGGCATGAATATATGTTTTTTTCTAGGTCATATTTGTGTGTTAATACCAACGCTTTTCCTACACATATTTAATAACATATCCTCTCGACTTTTCGTACGTACTTAGATAATGATATTATTAAGGCAATAACTATTTGAATAGATAGGAGCTCAAATCGAGAAATATAAACATGCGTATATAATTATAGAAGTATAGGTTGTGGTAACTCGAAATAGGACACGCCGAGGAGTCTGGACGCCTTATGATGTACGCAAGCCAACTAAAACTACTTACGATCAAACTCAATTGAAAAAATAATAAACCT
Source organism: Adelphocoris suturalis (assembly GCA_030762985.1). NCBI lineage: Eukaryota > Metazoa > Arthropoda > Insecta > Hemiptera > Miridae > Adelphocoris > Adelphocoris suturalis. The sequence goes on from CM061043.1 coordinate 99,348,735, forward strand.
TTGTGAAATAATTTGCAGCGTTTTTCCATCTTTCGTTTTGCCTCCGAGTCTACCTAAAGGTAGCGGAAGCATTGTTTTCACTTTCGGGAGAAGAAAATCTGTTGGTCTCCAAAATCAAAATTTCCACTTCCGTAGTGGTTTTAGATAATTCTGAACAACTTAGGTTGTTCCGTGTCTATCTGTGTGTGTGTGTCCGCAAATCCTTGTACCAAGCTTATTTACCAGTTTTCATTCGATTTGGATGAAATTTTAAGGGGATGTGCGGGCTAGAGGCTAGACAGTCCCCTATCAGTTTCACCATTCTTCACTCAATACCTCACTCTTCGCATGTGCAAACGTAAATTCTACCAAGCATCATTTTCTCACGACCTAGTTGTTCGATCTCACTGAAATTTGGATGATAGTGCCCTATGACAATTTGATCATCTTATATCAACTTCAACATGATTACATCATTATTAGCTACTGCGCATGCGCCCATTTGAAATCCTTGTAACGACCTGAATTTCTACTGTTTTCATCCGATTTCGATGAAATTGTCAGATAATGCACGGGTTAGGTTGTAGATGGTCCCCTATCAGTTTCATTCTTGCCAAATCAATACTTCATTCTGCGTAAGCACAAACGTAAATTTCATCTTTTCACTCTCGAGTTTGCTTAAATTTGGATGATAGTTGGAAGAAGATGATAGGTAAACGAGAAAGCTATGTGCCACACACAACTTGACAGACGTTTTAGAATCGAACTATTGGGCATCGGTTTTTTAGATTCTAGAATATCAAAATTACCCAACTAATTGTTTGACGGGGACGAGTCCAATAACTCTCACAGTAATTACAATATTATTACATCCAAACCTCACAACTTTCGATCAAAGTGAGTATCTGTATCATCAGTCACATGTCACAGTACATGTGTTATGGTTTCTGGGTTTAACCGCCAATTAGACAGTGGGGGGCAGGACTAAAAAAGTGCAGCCCCCCCAACTACTTTAAACCACAATTAAGTAATGTAAATCGATGTTAGGTTGTTTCAAATGTCATTGATGAGAAAGAGGGGACTCTTAACGATTCCAAATCATCTTCTTAAAATTAGAAAACGATGGTTTGAAGTGAAGGAATCTCGTTTTGAAAATGGGGGGCAGGACTAATAGTACACCCTTGAGGATACCTCAACCTCTAATAACAAAGGAATGGAATTCCCGACAGCTAGCCATTACGAACTTCTGAGGTTTCAATGGAGTCGTCAAACACTCCTCTACCTTTATTGACATCGAATTCGGTTATATCTGGATCTTGGTGCCACTGCACCGACTTTGTCCCATTGCATCCATAGTCTGTGGTTGCAATATGAGAAATTTCCCCCTATCATTTAGCATTTTGGTGGGTTGATAGGTAGACCTTGTTCCAACTTTCACTTAGAAATGACGTCTGTATAAGATAAGTACCCAATTGAAAAATGATTTCTACTTATCTTCTACAGTCAAGAATAAGATTGGAAAATTGGTTTCCCAATTAACTAATTCGGGTCAATGAAGAATTGACTATTTAAAACTTAATGCCAGCGGTATATATAATCAAGTGCAATATTACAATATTGAACATCGTTATTGATGATGAAGCCAAGATAGAAATTTATAAGGATGTCTAACCCCTATGTAATTTTAAATTGCTCTTATAGTTTACACATAGATACACGGTAGCTGTGTCAGTTTTTTTCGAATTCTCTTGCATTACCTATTTATTCGATTTTATATTGTTTCTCGAATACCAAACATTCAAAAACTGATTTCTACCCCGAATTAGCATTCTGCGTGGAAAAATATAAATGGGGATAGCCTTATTCGGGTGTCTTAATTCAATAATATGACTTTTTTCGTGTTCCCCGTACAATCAAATCACTATGCGCCAGGCTGATCCTTACCAAGTTCGACCTCAACTCTCTTACCGGAACAAGTCCCAGTTACAATTCATAGTAACTAGAGTTAGTCAGAGCTTAAACACAGCCTAAAACTACAGTACCATTATAACAACATGTTCCCATACAGCTTTGAGAACAAAGAACTCCCTAAATCATGATCATTAATTGTATTATAATTTACTTTTGGAACCCACTTTCTCTCGGCAGTTGATCATGGTTGCAATCATTGGTTGAGTGACCAATGACTCTTTTAGAAATGCTGATAGGCGGTCTGGGTTTTCATTCAGAGTCCGGAGCTCGTTCAACGAGAGCTTTTTGAGAGTGTCACAACCCTTCTTCATGGCTTCGTCATACGAAGATATTAATTCCCTTTCCAGGGGGTCAGGCTGTACGTACGCAGGATACTGAGAGCCTGACACTCCCGTCAGCTGATAGTAGTTATTGTCCATTACGAAAATGAAGAATCATTGACGAGTAGATGGTAGCATGAATGCGATGTACATCAAGCAACTGGAACAAAATAAAAATAAAATGAATAACTAAATAAATCTTGAAAAATAGGATAGTGTTGCTACATCAGTGGAGATGTTGATGGGTGATGCTTGGATAGATGACAGGGTGAATGTTTTTTATGAACAACAAGGGTGGAGGGATGATCCTTAACACACGATTTCACACTACCTACCTTGAGTATTCTTAAAACCTTCTCAGGGTGGCCCCTAAATGGAAATTTTTAATTTCCCTGACTTTTCTCTGACGGAATTTCAGATTTTCTGACAAAAAAATATCAAATTCAATTTTTTTTTTTTTGTCATTTTATTGCACCTTTAATGCTTCTGAAACGAAAATCGTATAATTTTAAGAAAAAAAAAAAAGAAAAAAACCGACTACTTATATGTACTCTACTTATGTTTAACAATTTCATTGCCTTCGAAGTGCTCAAATATCCCAATGGACCAATTTCCCCTCCTTAACCCTCTTGAGAAGTCCTAGCTTGTGTATACAAACTACTTTTGGGACTCTTACTGGATCAATCAACTACTCTGCTGGGGTTTTTCTCCCGAGTACAATATTCAGTTGATTTTTATCACAAATGGTTTACTCTAGGTGATGTAGTTACCAGGGAAGCCAATGACATATCCATTCACTATTTATGCGCGTGCAGCGTTGTTACTTTTGAACAGTTTAACCACAATTCTTGATAACTATTTTTGTCATTCGTATAAAATCACCTATGAAACAATATGTACCTAGTATGATAAAGTACGCTATTGAAGTTTGGCTGTTTAGGAGTTATTATATACTTAAAAACGCTTTAACTTATTTCACCAAGTTTTCATTTTCAAAAATTCCCTGACATTTGGTGGTTTTTGCAAAATTTCCTGACTTTTCCCGTTGGGGGCCACCCTGCTGCATTCTTTGTCACAAACTTAGGAAGAAGTTTCATTTTTTAGGTTAGATGCACGATGAGTGTACCCCAAAAACCATCAGCGTACAGTGGGCTCAAAAGTATTTTTTGTGTGTGTGTGTGTGTTTGAAAAAACTTCAGTTTTATAAACTTTATTTAGCTCCATTCTCTTAGAAAATTTTGAGCTGATTCTGAATACAACCTATGTCACTATACATAAAATACCTTCTTCAACCCAAGAAATATCAAATTTTGACTTATTTTCTCACTTTTTGACCTTTGGAACTGATTTAAATTGTAGTTGCACGAAATTCAAATTGTAGAGGACAAAAATCTGCATCGAATGAGACCTCCACCAGCTCTCTCTTCTTCGATTTTCGCCTATGATCGCAGTCGTGACGGGTCACACAAATTGTTTTTGCCAAGTAATGTAAATTAACTGCCTAATTTTAAATTAAAAAATAGGTAGTGCTAATCCCTAGGTACCATATGGACCGTCCTACCACCCTATTGCTTAAACTGGTACCTATAGCTATATTAAACATTTAAACATATCAAGCTAAGTTTTACTTCAATGACGGCTCCCATTTGGAACTCATAGTTCCAACATATCACTTAATTATTATTGGTATTTACGAACAATGCACCTTTAAGTAGCATGCATTGTCAAGTTAAGTTTAGTGGGCAAATGAGTATGGAAACATTTGGACCACACGAGCTGGAAGATACAAGGGATATAAACAACTCCGACTCGAGTAGATGATTTGTTACTAATGATAATCACCCGGCAATATAATTGTCTTATATTTATAATTGTGATGATGAAGTAGAGGATTAGAGATGACAGTCCTTCGTTAAAAGGTACAATCGGAAGCAATAATCAATTTACAAGATATTTGTACAGCCAAGTAGGAAAACTTCCCCTTACTGAGAAACGCATTAGATCGTGAATACGTCGATTCAAACTGGGAAATTTCAATAGTGGTTACAATAATGTCGAAAAAATTAATTTGAGAAGGATCACCAGTAAATACAGGGTGGGCCCCGGGAACAGACCAAAAAGTGGGGCGCCCTTGCGCCGCCCAGGGTAGGGGTAGGAAGGTCTGTGAGGGCTCATTCGAACCATTATATGATGCCGTTTAGTTACCATCATGGATCGGTGGGATGTGGTTCATCGTGTATTTGCTTAAGACGCGTAGGTGAAAAACAATGAATCGATAGTTGCGGTGCAGTGTGCTTTCAGAATCAGATTCAACCTAGGACGTCGCGGAGTTGTTCTGTTCCCACTTGGAAAACAATTATGAGATGGGTCACAGCTTTTCGCTCGACAGGGAACATTATGAACAAAAAACCACCAGCCCTGCACGGACAGTGATAACCCTAGAGAACACGGCGAAGGTAAGAGCAGCTGTTCTCCACAGCCCAGGGCGTTCTGAGCGCAAACAAGCTCAGGCCCTGCAAATGAAACGCACGTCAGTTCGACGAATCATTAAAAAAGAACTAAAGTTTCATCCATACAAGTTGGCCATTGATCAACAGTAGAAACCTAGTGATTACACTCAGCGTTCTTCATTTGCACTAGAGATGCTCTCGTTGTTCGAAGAAATGATGATTTGGTGCTGTTGATGAGTGATGAGGCGCACTTTCACCTCAACTGTTTTGTTAATAGGCAAAATTGCCGGTATTATGCAGCAGAAAACCCTCAAAGTCTCCACGTACGGCCCCTGCACAGCTCTAAAGTTACTGTTTGGTGTGCCGTTTCAAGGAAATTCAGCATCGGTCTCTTCTTTATCGAGGAACAAGGAATCATCGTGACTGTCAATTCTGAGCGCTACATTGAAATGCTGACCAGCTTTTTGAGACCCGAGGAGTAATAAACAACGTTAATAAATCAAAACGGGTATAAAGTTCAATGATACACCAAACAATGAGTACAATGAATAAATGAAACACCAAAGTATCATGGTCTAAAAAATGTATTTATAATTAATATAACTTCTACTTTAATGTATGACAAAATAAGAGTGAAAAGTACGTAAAACAATTTTGACTAAACTTAAGATTCTATAGCTAATTACAAAAAATTAATGTTTTGTTTAAAAAGAACTAAATGATGGCCTAATTAGGATGAAGGCACATAAAAAATATTCAAGTATCCTAACACTATTTTATGAAAGGAAAAAACCGTAATTAACAAGGATAATAAATATATTTAACTTAGAAATAAATTTAAATAAATGAATCACGTTCACATAAGTAACGTTCTGAGGGTGTACATTAAAGTTAAATATTTCTGAAATATGAGAGTTAAAAGGTTAAAACATTTTGATTTTGATTTTAAAACATTTCAGATTTTTTTAGCTAATTACTGTACATTAACATTTAAATTAAATATGTCTGACATATGAAAAAAATACATGAAGAAACTATAACAAAAGCAGTAAGCTTAGTTAAATTGTTGCTAAAACAAAGCAATACTTGCTTTTCTAATATTATTTTTATTAACAAACTCGTTAACGAGGGGCCTCATGTCCTAGAACTTCTTGATGGCAGTTGAGAATGGCTGTATAGTTTAGTCTCTCCTGTCCCATTGTTGACACGTAATTCTTGAGACGTCGAAGACAGCTAAAAGACCTCTCTGCCGTTGCAGTGGTTATTGGGACAGTTCTCAGAAGCTTAATTAATTTGGTCACTTTCGGGTAGAAGGTCTTTCACACTTTTATCTTCTACAAGAAACTTCTTCACATCACGCATTGAAGAAAGAGAAATATTTCGTTGTTTTGCAATGTCATTCAGCATAGTGAGGTGGAGGAGAAGTCGGGATTGGTCGAGGTCACCACAAAATAATTCTTGAATTTTCTGGGTTTGCTTTGATCCAGTTGTCATGGCAGAAACACATTTTTCTTCAACGGCGGAAACTAAATTTATTCCAAATTGTTGAACCGTTCCCTTACACATGGAACGACTTGCTTCATGCTACGAACAAGATGGACACCATATGCTGGATGTTATTTCCAAAACTTGAAATGGCACTCATTTCTCTTCATGAAAATGTAAATAAAATGGTTGTACGTTTAAAATACCTAGAGTTATGACTATTTGTTTTTTGGTCTATTCCCGGGGCCTACCCTGTATGTGCCTATGTATACAATAATTCACAAAACCACGCTCATACCTCCAGATCGTTGGCCACGCACTGCACAGTGATTAACATAGTACGGACGTATAAATCAAGAGCTTTTCAACTAATGAAGAACGATTCTTGTTGCGATGAAAACTACATGAGTTACATTTTCCTGAAAAGTTGGTTTTAATTGAAACGTAGTTAACGTGTAAACATTTTGGGTAACAGAAGTATTCGAATGACCCACAGCGATAAGAAATATTCATGCCTAAGTCTTGAAATATTTCATTTATTAACTAATCTATTTTCATTGAGACGGAATTTTGCCCAAGCGGCCCCTTCAGGACTTACCTAGTATGTACTACAACAATCCAAGCAAGGAAGATATTTCCAAGTGCCTGTACCGCAATTTGTTCATATTTTGTTTTCGATACATTGAAGTACATAGGTTCTTCACCTTCTATCTTTAGGATTTTTTTTAATTTAAAATACAAAAAATTTTCATTGGAACTTTCTGCTGTCCCAAATGAGAAAATCTTTCTTCGTCCAGTGTTATCAAATGGAAGTGGTGTACTTTAACAAACGAAAATGCATAAGCACCAAACCTCACCTCACATCTATGTATATAAAAGCTCGAAAATGAAATTTAAGTCGAACAGCAATTAGCCCTTTCACTTGTCAAACAGCTATACATAAAATTACACAACAAAAAATGATGCCTACCTGAAGAGAAAGCAGCAAATGTAAACCGTACGTACTTCGCTATAATGATTGAACAAATATTCTACTTTAATTTATCATTGTGTGTCTACTGTTACTTGTCACCAAGTATGTACTTACAACGCAAACAGAACACTTGCAAAAGTAGCCAACTTTCAGATCAAAATCAATGCTAGAGCTAGAACTAGAACAAAAAAATATTGAATGATAACTGATAAAATGGTGGTGGTAAATAATGTCATTTTACTGCCTTGGCTTTCGAATTGACAGTCAAATCGAATGTTGGTACCTACTACGTCCTGGATCACATCAATTTCAATTTATTCTAACTCCCTGTCAGTAAAAAATTCAGAATTCGAAGTAAAAACTTATAATTTAGAATTATTTCGGTAATTATGTGTTGTGCTTCTTCATATACTTCACCAGGAAAGGATCGGGAGAGAACTAATCTTGAGCTGTTTTCTGAAGAATCCGCTATTAGCGCTGGCACATCCTCACAACCTTTGGGTGGGCCTCATAGGTAAGTATCATGGAAGAAGAGAATCTTCTTCCATCTTCTTTTCTTTTCTTCCATGGGTAAGTATCATTTATGGAGGACTACTTGTGGTAGTTGAGTCGTCAAACCATAGAAGCCGCTACTGTCGTGAAGGACCAGGAAAGTGACGCTGTGATGCCAACTGTATTGCATTCCTTGTTACATAACCTTTTATTACTTAATAATTCAATTTGTGATCAATGTGTCCAAAATTGCTTTAATCGGCACCTCGAATAAGGGGAATTTTCTGGTTCATCGTGGGGGATTTTTCCCGTGAATTCAGCGAGATTTTTTGCTGAAACGGGTTGGTAGCACTGAAAGTACATGACTTTTTTATTTTTATTTGGAATTAGATTTCTCCATACATTTTCCCAGTTCATCGGTTTTCCGTCGTCCTGCGTACTTTTTACGCTTAAGAGCACACGTTCTACTTCGTCCACTTCACCACACACATCACATTGGTCCGTCTCTTCCTGATGGATTTTGTGCAGATACGCTCCGCAAACTCCGTGACTCGTTCTCAGTCTTGCCATGCTCAAATAAAACTTCTTTTGTAGCCTTGTCATTTATGTGCGCCAGGTCTCAGTTTAATGTTAGGAAACAAGAATTTGTACCTATTCCCTGCTGGATGCCTATCGTGGTACTCCTGCCATCTCCTCACGCTCATCTTTTTAAATTGTGAGTACAGGTCCTTGTATGGGATCAAAGCATTGGCATCTTCCTCGCAGTAGCAGCCCAGTTTTGCAGCACAATCCGCTTTCTCATTGCCTTCTACTTCTATGTGCGCCTTCACCCATACAAATTTCACTGCTATTTCCGAGTAGCTTTGCTCGAAAATACGTCGCTTGAGCTTGATCAATAGGTAGGAGCATTTTGAAATAGAATTGAGTTTTTTTTAGGTTCTGCATCCAGCTCATAGAGTCTGAGATGATAAGAATGGTCTATGGTGGAACTACCGTTTGCTCGTCTTATTCCAAGGCCTTATCTACAGCAATTTGCTCGGTTGTGGAAACTGAGGCCAGATTGTGGACTTTGTATGATTTTATCAAACCCGTGTTCCAATCGCAAGTAGGGCTTGCTTTTGGTGGCAGCTCTACTACAGGACGCTGGTGAGAACAAAGCAACACCCCCTCAAAGGTAACGTTATATTTGCTAACATTTTGATATTGTCTTTCAATATTATGTCCACCCAAACGTAGCGTCAAAGTTCTTATTAGCTATCCACACTGCCATTCCCTCCCCCAATAGCTAGGCTTACAATACATTTTAACAGACAATTGTGTCCTGACAATTTGCTTTTTAAGAGGCCCTTGGATTTTTGCCCCCGGGCCCGGATTTTCTCTCCACGGCCCTGCACAAAGATCAGTAATGGAAATAGCAAATCAATAGCTAAACATTAACATGTTTAATGTTTTAGGGCTGGGGTCGTTCTGTGAATTCCGACACGCAAATCTGCAACGTTTTTTTTCTGATGATTTCCGCTTACAACCGAGTCGTTGCTAGGGAAATGGTACTTCGTCGTTTTTCATCCCACAAAATTCGTTGACCATTCGTTCGAAAGCTCTCGATTTATCCAACCATATTATGTTAACTACTGCGAAGTGCGTGGCCAACAAGCTGAGTTATGAGCATGGTTATTTGAATAATTGTGTACACTCAGGTGATCATTCTCAATAATTGATATTGTGAACATGATTGCAACCGCTTGTTAATTTCTGATGATTTCATTGAGTTGGTGTTTCGATGATTTGATTCATAGCAGGTGATCCGAATATTGCGAGAACGGTTTGATTTGTGAAGCGGAGGTTAAATCATTTTAATAGGTAATTTCTATACTTTACACTCTAGGAAGCTGTAATTTTGTATGTAGCCTCTTCAGGACATTTACTTGACGACGCCCAGGGTCCGGATCAGATGAGTGGCTCTTAAAGCTATTTTTTATGCTTTACACTCTAGGAAGCTGTAATTTCGTATGTAGCCTCTTTAGGACATTTACTTGACGATGCCCAGGGTCCGGATCAGATGAGTGGCTCTTAAAGCTAATTTCTATGCATTACGCTCTAGGAAGCTGTAATTTCGTGTGTAACCTCTTTGGGACATTTACTTGACGATGCCTAGGGTCCAGATCAGATGAGTGGCTATTAAAGCTATTTTTTATGCTTTACACTCTAGCAAGCTGTAATTTCGCTTGTAGCCTCTTTAGGACATTTACTTGACGATGCCCAGGGTCCGGATCAGATGAGTGGCTCTTAGAGCTAATTTCTATGCTTTACACTCTAGGAAGCTGTAATTTCGTATGTAGCCTCTTTAGGACATTTACTTGACGATGCCCAGGGTCCGGATCAGATGAGTGGCTCTTAGAGCTAATTTCTATGCTTTACACTCTAGGAAGCTGTAATTTCGTATGTAGCCTCTTTAGGACATTTACTTGACGATCCCCAGGGTCCGGATCAGATGAGTGGCTCTTAGAGCTAATTTCTATGCTTTACGCTCTAGGAAGCTGTAATTTCGTATGTAGCCTCATTAGGACATTTAATTGACGATGCCCAGGGTCCGGATCAGATGAGTGGCTCTTAGAGCTAATTTCTATGCTTTACACTCTAGGAAGCTGTAATTTCGTATGTAGCCTCTTTAGGACATTTACTTGACGATGCCCAGGGTCCGGATCAGCTGAGTGGCTCTTAGAGCTTGCATACGAGTCTGCAACTAAAGACATAAAATGTCCCAATGTGTTGCAGACTCGTATGCAAGCGTACTTTGGTATGAGTCCCATCGGAAATATCTAATGGTAAAATAAAAATGTATATAAATATAATAAATTGTTTTGGTTAATTAGAATCTTTTCTTTTTTCTTGACCTTAAAAAACTATATCTAATTTCTCCCTTGCGAGGGAAAAACATTAAACATGATTTAATGTTTTTCCCTCTCAAGGGAGAAATTATGATTTTAACAAATTTACACAAAATTGGCAAAAGTTACGTAGGAATTTATAAGGTTTATAATTTATACTGCTACATACCAGGAGAACGTACGAGAGAAACGAGTGGGCACAGCTATCCTCTGTACTGATATACGTAACTAATATTATTGCTTTCAAGCCTACTTTAGTATTTTTAGCATGGAACATGCTTTATCCATCACCTAACTGGGCAAAAACGTGACGAAACCGTGGAACGAAACTAGCGCGGGATTTTGTAATGATTTTCACTCACAACCGACCCGTTTCTAGGGAAATGTATCGCTGTTAGTTTTCATCCCACGAAAATCGTTCGCCACTCGTTGAAAAGCCCTCAATTTATGCGTAAATTATATACTGCCAAACCGCTGTAAATATGGACGAAGCTGAGATATACCCCTGATTTAAAAGAACTGTAAATAACATTCGCGGTAAAAACCAACATCGATTCACAATTTACAAATTTACTTTTAAAAATGAGTGGTTATTGTGCGGATTGTTTTGTTCGTTTCACGGTCGATCTGATTCTGCAATAGGTATATAAAATTGCAATAGGAAACAGAAGTACTCGAGGAAAGTAAGTCTACTAAAATTCACATTTCGCTCTTCAGTAATAATGCCAAAACGTCAAACCATTCACAAAATTGTAAGCTATCAATTAGAAAAATGAATTCCTAAAATGAAGTTTTACGATTACAAACATAGGAAGGCACCTACCGCCTACGTAGATTATACATCCCATCGGTCTCAAGAAAACTTGAAGTTAAACGACTGGTAATGAACTTATGTTAGGTAATATGTAAGCGCAAGGTATTACAGCATCATGTTATGTACTGTTATTAAATAGGTAGTTCGTCACGGCCATTCCTACGTATGAAGCCTCCATTTACGGGGGTCAGCCCCAAAAACAGAAACAGTTTTTTCCCTACCATCGATCATTCTCATTTCTATGTAATATAACAAATGCCCAGCGTCCAATAATTTTAAATGTGAAATTATAATTGTCTACAGGAAAACTGATTTTACTTTTTTGAGCATGTTCCGTTTTCAACCGTTTTGTGGAACCGCACCACCAAGACTGTGGGAGGGCTGTGAGAAATTATTATTTTTGTAGGGAATAATGTACATCGAGAATTTGGCTCTTTTTCGTTTGGCGTATGCTGCTTTCAAAACCAAGACACGCAACCCAATAAATTAATCGTTCAACAAAACAGTTTTGCGATCGGAATCTTGGAAGTTTACGATCATCGGCACCAAGCCTATATACATATATAGGGTTGACCTTTCGTGACTAGGCGTGGTTTAAAATGTTTTGTTCCTGAAAAAATATGGGTGATCCCCATACCTACTGCAAAATAAATAAGGCAGGAAACGGTGATTTAAACGGCCAATTCAAATAGTTTTGGGAGCCTCACAATATTTCATGAAATAACCTTATGTGGGAGAAAAGACGCAGAGATTACTTTAATTTGAGGATAATGATATTCATATATATATATCAGAGGACGTCTCAATATTCTAACCTGCATTATTAATAACTTATCAAACAAACGCTAAGACGTGAGCTTGTAGAAATTTATTTGAGAAGAGACTCAAGTTGGTAGAATCGGAAGGCTAATGACACAGTGAGGGCTGTCATCCCTTCCCTTTTCTACATTCCTCATGCCCGACACCCTGAGGGTCCTGAGCAAGCTAGTTCAGTTCGTTGAAAATATCCTTCTGACATTAACATCATTAACGTATATTTGAGTTATTATTTGAAAATATCATCTCTCTGATATATAGTTTTATTATAACAGATATAGTTGTAGGACTATCCTGACCTCAACGGTAGATTAGCTAAGAGAGCCCAGATCGATTGACTTACTATTTAATAATAAACTATTTAAATAACTAGGATATAACAACAAAAAATCGGTCGACATACAGCTGAGAAGGTTCGTCAAACGAATAGATCTTCAAACCAATAGGTAATGACCAGAAGCGGTTCATAATTAACAAACATCTTAGTACATGTAGGAAGAGAGTGTCAATATAGAGCTCCAACTCCAACCCGCATGACCCCAGGACAGGGACGGATTAAAGGGGGGGCAGTGCCCCCCACCGAGAGGCGGAACAAAAAAATACTAATCTGTCACGGCCAATTTACCAATATGTGCGTTTGAATTTTGTTGCCATACAAACTGTGTAGGTGTCCACGGGGGATCAATCGGGAATTGACGTGGGTGATGTTCCCAGAAGCGCTTGAGGGAAAATCGTCTACCAAGTTGGGTGTGGCACATAGCTTCCTCGTTTACCTATCATCTTCTTCCAACTATTATCCAAATTTAAGCGAACTCGAACGACTAGAGAGTGAAAAGATGGGACATGATGGAATTTAGTTTGTGCTTACGCAGAATGAACTATTGATTTGGCAACAGTGAGACTGATAGGGGACCATCTACAACCTAACCCGTGCATTATCTGACAATGTCATCGAAATCGGATGAAAACAGTAGAAATTAAGGTTGTTACAAGGATTTCACATTGGCGCATGCGCAGTGGTTATTAATGATACAATCGTATTGAAATTGATATGGGATGATCAAATCGTCATCCCCCGACCATCATCCAAGTTTGAGCGAGATCGGACGACTAGGGCGTGAAAAAATGGAGTATAATGGAATTTACGTTTGCGCATGCGCAGTGTGGAGTATTGATTTCGCAAAAATGAAACTGATAGGGGACCGTCTACACTCTAGCCTACAAATTCCCTAAAAATGTCATCCAGATCGGATGAAAACTGTGGAAAATAAGCTTGTTACAAGGATTTCATATTGGCGCATGCGCAGTAGCTATGAATGATTCAATCATGTTGAAATTGATATAAGATGATCAAATTGGCATCCCCCAACTATCATTCAAATTTGAGCGAGATCAGACGACTAGGGCGTGAGAAAATGATGCTTGGTAGAATTTACGTTTGCGCATGCGCAGAATGAGGTATTGAGTCAAGAACGATGAAACTGATAGGGGACCGTCTACCCCCTAGCCCGCACATCCCCTGAAAGTTTCATCCAAATCGGATGAAAACTGTGGAAAATAAGCTTGTTACAAGAATTTGTGGACACACAGCAGACACACACTTTTTTTTTTTTTTTTTTTTTTAGAAAACCCCTCAAAGACGGAGGGGGCACGCCATTAAATTGAAAAATAAACAAATAAAATAAAAAAGTGGGGAGGACGCCCAGGTTTACCCGACGCCGGCTCTAGGGATAAGGGAAGTTGCAGGACGAGGAGGAAGAATGGAATGAAAGGAAGTGCCCCTATAAAATGACCACCAGTTCAAGTAAGAACCCCTCAGGACGCGGGTGGTGATACCACGGAGCACTCCTACCGAGAAAACACACACACACACACACACACAGACACGGAACCAAAGTTGTTAAGAATGGTCTAAAACGTAAAATGCGAGTGGAAATTTCGATGTTGACCAAACATTTTTTTTCTCCCGAAAGTGAAAACAATGCTTCCGCTACCTTCAGGTAGACTCTGAAGCAATAATCAGCGCTGTTGTGTTCGCGGCGTCATGCCGTCGTCCGTCATGCCATTTCTTTAGTGGAAGAGCAGTACAAAACAAACTTCAGGTGAAATGCAGACTTAAGAGCGGGCTGCCAAAACAGCGCCATGTCCTTCGGCGTGAAAAGCTTTAACTAGCCAAGTTTGGCCAAGAGGAGCGAGTGACAAGAAAATCCAGTAGAGGTAGCTGGGTGATGAGCAACCCTGAAGGTATAAGGTATACCTGGTGATTGGGGTGGGTCTTCAAAGCCTCTTACCGAAAATGACTGGGCCTAGGTGAGGCGAACGCCCTCGGAGCCCAACTGAGAACCCGACTCGGCCGTCATTCTACACCCTTGCCGGGCATATATTGACGTTTTTCACCGATTTGTCGTCACACAAAAATGAGTTTGACATCGGGCTTCCATATTTTATCCACGCTGAATAAAATGGCAACACTTTCCAACATCGTTGACACACACCTAACTAAGCTCATGAGAAAACCTTCTTTCTGAAAAAAGGGGTAGAAAAAACGTTGGTAGGTATTAAAAAAATTTCAGATCTTGTATGAGTAAACTGAGGTTTTTTTAACTAATAAAAGCTGGTCTAAAAATGTTAATTTTATATATGTAACGGTTCTAGAGAATTAAATGATCTTTTCAACGATACCTTCAGACGATACCTTCAATGTTAAAATTACAATGTACTTTTGATTTGTATTTATTAGATACAAATTTATAGATAGATTTGATATTTTCTATGAGATACCTACCTTTTTCTCACATGCTCTTTCCCATCACGGTATGGTAGAAAAATAAACCTTATTCAATTATTAGTGTACCTATTTGAATTTTCTGTGGAAAATCGCTCAAATACCGATCACTCAAATACTGATTTTTGTTAAACTGAACCAGGTGTGCTGCACACCCTTATCGGATTAGCTCGTCGTCACTAATGGACTAATGACATGTTTATTACATAGATGCCTTTTGGGGTCTGTTTACTTAGGTAAGTACTTGAGTTAGAGTTTTTCTAACAGCTTATTTTTCATGACCATAGTGAGATTTCTCGTATAAGTCAATCTTGGGTTGCAATCCCCATTGTTCAGAATACGGGCACACAAATAAATCGTAGGTAGGTACCTGTACCTACCTATGAACTGTCAAAAACGCTTTGGTCTCAACAAATACGGTCAACAATCCGCGATTGACCGCGTGGATACCTGCAGAGGGCTGGGTCATCGGATTAGCTCAACTCGTACTAATTAATGACAACTCGGACTAACGAAATATTTATTACATAGAAGCCAACAAGAAAACAAAAATCCGTCCAGAGTGCATTTCGAATTAGGTATGCCGATTGCAGGATGTAATAAATATGAATCCCGGAAAATATTTCCCAAAAACTGCGAACAAAATATAGTAAAAATTATTTCTGTTCTAGAACCAAAAATTTCAACCATGTATCATGTTTTCTCCTCGATTGCAATCATGTTCACAATATCAATTATTGAGAATGATCACCTGTGTGTAAACAATTATTTATATAACCATGCTCATAACTCAGTTTGTTGGACACGCACTTCGCAGTAGTTAACATAATATTGTTGGATAAATCGAGAGCTTTCGAACGAATGGTCAACGAATTTTGTGGGATGAAAAACGACGAAGTGCCATTTCCCTAGCAACGACTCGGTTGTAGGCGGAAATCACTGTAACACTATATGTTTCGTGCGCGGAAAAGAATTGACTCGCAAAATTTGCTAGGACCCCCAGGGCTAAAACATGATACATGTTAAAATCCGCAAGAATGTGAATCTGACGATCTGTGGAACATTGAGAAATTCTCTATTACGGGGCAATTACACACATCGAGTTGTTTTCAAGTACGACTGCTAACTCGAATTGTTTAAACACCCCTCAAAATTCGTTGTTTTAGGTTTCAAAGTGTTTAGAATGCGAAAATCCAGTTGAAACCAATTCTGTATTAGATAGCCCTTTTACGTAGGTAAATCGGAGCCTTGCGCATTCAAACCTTGTAATGGTAGTCTAGATGCCTTGAAAATATCTATATATATTTCAACACGGTAGCTCGATTAGAAAAAAAATTATAATAAAGTAAGGACAGGTTCCGTAAAAAAAATGGATGTTATTTTGTCAAAGGGATGGTACATTGATGGCACATTGTTTCATCAAATAAACGCAAACTGTTTCATCAAAAGCCCTAGTAAACAAATCTCAGATTTTGGGAGAAACGGGACCCGATTCCCAGTTCGCAGGCGGGAAGAGTGGTCTAAGTTAGTGGCATCTAGCGTAAAACCCCTGAACTTCCTCGACGCCCGCCTCGCTTCGGAAGTTTGAAAAGCCATCGAATCGCAAATTCAGTTTCCCGATCACAGAACTTCATGAAAAATCAACCGATTTTGTCGTTTGAACACTTAAATTGAAGCGTGAAATCTAAGGAAGACATCCGTCAGGGCATATTTGCCATAAATCATCTTCCAATAAAGCAATCATCACTCGAATAGAGTAACCCTCTTAGCTGTGACTTTGTTGATGAATTGCAGCTTCTAGTGACATTTTTCTCAAAAAACGCCTCGACGGATTGCTAAAGATTGATTTCACTTGAAGATTTAAAAAAAAATCATGGAAATCGGTGCATGATTCGAGGATTTATGACGTCGGGAAAATAACGTTGATTCCTTATGGGAGCAGAAAACATGGCCGACACCACAGCCTGCTCTTAAGTTGTTATTAATGTTTGAGTTTAGCTCCTTAATGAAACAAGCATCGAAGATAACATCTTTCTTCTTTAAATCACATAAGGCAGCAGGTAAGGAATACAATTTTTATTAATGTGATCGGTGTGTTGCCTTTCACTGAATTCGGTAGGGGTGGTCTGAGGGGATGAGCATTTCGGTATGCCGTCTCTCATCGTGGTTTATTAGTGTCCAAGTACTTTCGCCTGTAACAGGCCTCATCAGGGATCTGCGAAATATAAATAACAATATGCTGCTCTTAGTCATAAGTCTTAGAACTAGGGTTCAGATTTTAAAGAGTTGACTGGAGTGAGAACTCTAAAGTGAGTGGTAGGCAATAGTTGGGGTACTTACAGGTAAGCAGTATGGGTTTCTTTTTGGTCTTGGATAATACAAAATCATTGATGCACCAGTTTGTAACTGGTCTGCAGTGAATGATGTTACAATGTTGTTGAAATTATGAGGTACCTAATAGTTGAGAATAAGTCAGGGATGTGGACTTGGTTGAGTAATGCTTGCCTCTACTCATCAGTACTTCTTGAGTGTATGAGATGAAATTATTGCCTGGTTGTGGTTACATTACCTATATAGTTGGAAGTAGTTGACAAGTTTTAGGCTGTAAAGAGTGGACAATCAATAAGTACTGGTGAGTAGAGGCTAGCCGCTAGCATTACTTAACCAAGACCATAGCCCTGAATTATTGCCTTTCTACTATAACCTCATAACTTTAACAACATTGAAACATCAATTATTACTGACTAGTTGCAACCTGGCGCAACAATGATTTTGTATTTATATAAGACCAAAAACAAACCCATACTGCTTACCTGTAAGTACCCCAACGAGTGCCTACCATATGTACTCTTACTCTAGTCTATTCTTTACAATCTGAACCCTAGTACTAAGACTTGTGACTAAGAGCAGCATATTGTTATTTATATTTAAGATCCCTGATGAGGCCTGTTACAGGCGAAAGTACTTGGACACTAATAAAACCACGATGAGTCTGAGTTTTGCCTACCAAAATGCTCATCCCCACAAACCACAACAACCACAGTAAATTTTTATTAATAAGGATATTTAGTGTTCATCAGTTCATTATTTAACAAGTTTCGGTATTGTATTTGTCTCTCGTCTACAGCTTTCGGTAACGGTAAAAATACATAATCAGTAGGTAGAGGTACTGTTTCGACGAAGAAAGAAACGAATCATCTGTGATAGCAACCAGTGCTTTTCGATAGAAGTGAATTATTCACTGTTTTACTTTTACCAGTAATAGATAAAAAATATTCAACACGGCGATATTATATTTGTATTTTCATCTAATGAAAAATCTACTTTGTTCGTTGTGTTTATTAAAAGTTTTTGTTTCTAAATAAAGCAAATTGAAAAGATAAAGAGTATTATTAGTAGTGTATTATTTAATCTTGTGTTTACAATATAAATATGCAATTTATAAATAATGGGTTTGAGAGAAAATACAATTTTTTTTCCTATCCGATTACAAAGGTTAATTATTGGACATAATATACCAAAAATGCTCCCACTAAGTACATTTGTTTTTCATTTCTGGAAAGTGATCACGACCTATCCTTCAGCTAGATAGAAAATGAATTCTCCAAAACTGAGATGGACTGCTATATCTTCATTTCGCGAACCGAGCTATCCCGATTCTCTCATCTTCATACCCAAACACTGAGCCAGTTCGTTTTCCCGAAGGACGTCCGATTTGTCAATCAATTGCCGCTTGATCCCTCAACAAGACAAGTTCAGACGGTGAGAGAGGGGGACGTGGGAAGCTTATCTTGCGCACCACCCTATATAGCAGATCAATCAGTCATGAAAACACACACGCCTTCCCTTCACGTGTAGCCAGTAGATAATACCTAACCCCCTGTTCCCATCAATATCCCAGCCGACCCTGCCGGACCACGCGTCACAGCTGAATTGACAATCGTGTGCAACCAACCAGTACGCAGGTAGAACCACCTATCTACATACCACCCTCTCTCTATCTCTAACTTCCCATCACAGGATTTGCGTTGGAAACTTCTCCGAGCTCATTTCGTTTTGAGAGAGAAACTCGATCACGAATTCGCGGACGTTATTAGAGGTTTACGTTTACGTTTGGTTTACGTTTACTGCGTGTCGTGCTTTAATAATAATTGTGTATTATATTATTGCATTTCCAGATTAAATTCAACATTTTCCAGATTGAATGAGACATTTTCCAGATTGAATCCGAAATTTTCCAAATCGAAATTTTCCAATTATAATCCAACATTTTTCAAAAGGAATTCAACATTTCCAAATAGAATTCAACATTATAGGTATGTCATTATACCCAAGGAAATTGTTATTATATTATTAGCATTTCCAGATTAAGATTCTATTGTTGAACATCAGAGCTTTATAGATTGAACTCAGACAGTTTCACAGATTGAATCCGAAATTTTCCAAATCGAATTCAACATTTTCCTAACGAATTCAGTGTTTTCCAATTATAATCCAACATTTTTCAAAAGGAATTCAACATTTCCAAATAGAATTTAACATTAGGTATATGCAATTCTAAAAAATCAAAGAAGAACCTCATAATGAATTTTTCTAATAATGCAGGGTGGCACAGATGTTAAGACCGCATTTGAAATGGTTGCCATGTGCTTGATATTGGAGCTAGGAGATTGAAATGAAGCGCATTTCGTAGCAAAAATGTGGAAGTTTATTAGACATGCGTAAAATTTTCGACTGTTAAAAAATTTTAAATTGTTTTTTAATCGACTTATGATGCTGAAACCTAAAATGTAGCTACTTTTCGGAGATCTGGAATACAATTACAAAGTATGGAGGGACTCAGATCAGCTTCGGAACGTCTGAGCTTAATTTATTTCCTACTCGACTCACGGTGCTGTTATTTAGATGGAGTTCCTTTGGGACTCCTCGGAAACAACTGCAAAGGTATGGAGGCGCACTGATTAGCTGAGGGGCCTCTGAACCTATATTCTTTCCTTACCTGTCAACTTTTTTCTAACATTTACTGTGTATCGTGAAATAGCGAGGTCCTGGAACTAGACGCGCCGCACGTCACAGCTGAATTGACAATCCTGTGCAACCAACCCGTACGCAGGTAGAACCACCTATCTACATACCACCCTCTCTCTATCTCTACCTTTCTTCCCATTCCAGGATTTGTGTTGGATACTTCCCCGAGCTCATTTCCTTTCGAGAGAGACGAAATTCGCGGATGTTATTAGAGGTTTACGTTTGGCCATGGACGTTTGGCGTTTGGACATGGATATTAGGGTGCCCGCTATTTTGAGAAAGGTGGAATTTTGATGACCTCCACCCCGAAATTTGGTTTAAAATGACAAAAAATGACCCCTGAATTTTTTCAGATTTTATTGCATAACAAAAACCTACGACGGTTGCTCGATTTAGGTTTTTGAAGTAGGTACGCTTTTTTCGCCAATTTCAGACTTTTGAATATAACTTTTACAAACTTCTTTGTAAAATTGTGAAACTTCGAATACTCACGTTTTTGGGGTCGCTGAACTCGAATATGCAGTCAAAACAAGTCAACAACAACAACTTTTGACAGTTTGGAATTTCAAAATAGTCAAAATCATGTCAAAAAATGACAATTTTTCAAAATTCATTGTAAAATTATGAAAATTTGTATTTTTACGTATTTATGTTAGAATTTTCATTGAATTCAACAAAAAAAGCAAATTCGGGTTCAGCGACTCAAAAAACAAAATAATACAAATTTTCATAATTTGACAGTGAATTTTGAAAAATTGTCATTTTTTGACAGATATTCAATAAAGATAATTTAGATCATACGCAAATCTATACTCCTTTTTCTTTTCCCTTATTACTTACCGTTATGTATGAGCTCAAACTCTTCAGTATTGCGAGGCAAGTTGTAGGAATGATTTGTCCCAAGCGTCCCATTTGTCCTATCGTGGAAGTGATATTGCTGTGACAAATTTAAGCTCTTCATAATTCATCCAAGAATCGTAGTGTAGCCGCAAGCCTTTCATGGGGAGTAATCCACTGTCTCATGACTGTATTTTTATTTATTTTTTTTTATTTTTATTTTTTTCAATACCTACGTGGCGTGACCAAATGAAGTAATTGACAGTATAGGCCTCTTCGTCCATGCGTAAGTAATTTCTCCAGTCTGATGGTTCCAATCGCAGCTCTTCAAGTAAATTCAAGTGTGTGTGCTGTCTTCTGTTTAGAAACCAATGTTTCGCCCATTTCCGTCGGGGTTTTCTTTGTTTCACATACAAACATACCGCTGTCGCCCAAAGGAGAAACTCTTCTTCGTCCATATCAAAGAAAGTTCACAATATCACAAAAACACATCTACAGATGACGGTAGTAGGAACACCACTGGCGACAATGGAGTGGAGTGATCGTCTGTGACCCCAACTTCCGACCCTTCCCTCCGCCGGGCTTCGCGCCACGCCACGCCATTTGGAACGCTCGTGTGTGGCCAGCTTAAGAGAGGTCGCGTCTATGCGTCGCTGCCCTTCTCGAATCATTGAACTGCTGTGATTGGCGATGGATCAAAATCCGAGAACTGGGAAATCAATCTTCTCCGAACGTATTAGTACGAGTCGTATCTTTTATGGTGCTGTCACACTCCCCTCTCTCTGTGAAGCGCGGATTGTGAAAGCTCAAAACATTAGCACTGGAAACGTAAAACTCTAATAACATCCGCGAATTCGTGATCGAGTTTCTCTCTCAAAATGAATGAGCTTGGAGAAGCATCCAACGCAAATCCTGGGATAGGAAGAGAGGTAGAGATAGAGAGAGGGTGGTATGTAGATAGGTGATTCTACCTGCGTACGGGTTGGTTGCACAGGATTCTCAATTCAGCTGTGACCTGTGACGCGTCAAGTTCCAGGACCTCGCTATTTCACAGTAAATGAAAAGGTTGATAGGTTAGGAAAGAATAAAGGTTCAAAGGCCCCTCAGCTAATCAGTGCGCCTCCATACCTACCTTTGCAGTTGTTTCCAAGGAGTACCAAAGGAGCTCCATCTAAATAACAGAACCGTGAGTATAGTAGGAAATAAGCTCAGGCGTTCCGAAGCTGATCTGAGTCCCTCCATACTTTGTAATTGTATTCCAGATCTCCGAAAAGTAGCTACATTTTAGGTTTCAGCATCATAAGTCGATTAGGAAAAAATTTAAAATCTTTTAACAGTCGAAGATTTTACGTGTGTCTAATAAACTTCACATTTATGCTACGAAATGCGCTTCATTTCAATCTCCTAGCTCCAATATTAAGCACATGGCAACCATTTCAAATGTGGTCATAACATCTGCGCCACCCTGCATTATTTAAAAAAGTCATAATGAGGTTTTTATTTTTATTTTTTTAAATTGCATATAAGTATATACGTTTAATTCCTTTTGAAAAATGTTGGATTATAATGGAAAACACTGAATTCATTTGGAAAAGGTTGGATTCGATTTGGAAACTGTCGGATTCAATCTGGAAAATATTGAATTTAATCAATAATATAATTACTAGTAAAGCACGACACAGGTTACGACTTGAAGCTCCACGAAATTCAGCCTTTGGGTTTCCTGCGTGGAAATATATTGAATGACCCAGTAAATACTACCTTCATGTAAAGCAACGATGACGCGATTATTTTGCGGAAAACCCCTCGGGCGGGGAATTCCTGTGTAGGGGAAACCCAGAGGAAATTCTGCCCGTCCCAGCGGTAGGGAAACGAGGGAACGGAATGGAAATTGGGGCTGGGGGATGACGGGTTCGTAACTCATCACCGACAGTTTGTTGTTTGACTGATTCATGTAAACACGCCCAATCCTATTTACATAAACATTCGCCGTACGCGTTTCTCTGCCACCCGCTAACGTCTGACCTTACTGTCCCATAGAATGTTCCTTAATCCAACGTTTCATGCATTTGCGCAAATTGTCAAAGAAAATGAGGCTACTGTAATTTATTTATTTTACAAAAACAAATACATATAAAAAAATTAAATAACAGTGGTACTTGACAATAGCTGCAATGAAAAAATTGAAAAAGATACTTTACAGTATAAACAAATTTAAAAATGCGCTAAAAAGTGTTGAAAAAATCACTAAAATTAGTGTAATGCATAATTTATAATGGTCTGGATGCTCGCAAGACGCATCTCGAAATTACTTAATATCAAGTAGTCAATTCCTTAGTACAATCTCCTAGGTATATTTCCTTTTTTAAATTAAGTACTGGAATTGGCACGGTTCTAAGGGGAGCCATATTGCCATCCTTGACTAAAAAGGAGCGCCATCATGGACTCCACAGGCAACTCGGAGGGGGAAAAAGATGAGGGGTACAGTGATGACCACTGTTTAGCCCCCAAAGTGGATAAAAAAACCCCAAAGATAAAGTGATATAACTAAGACTAGATGCAAAATAGGCTAATAACTAGGTAGGTATATATACATGCTACTATATACAATAAGCAAAGTGAAATAAAACTACGAAGAGATGTATGTAAATATATCACAGATCAGATATCACAGTTCGTAGTTCTGAGGAGATAGCAGCTCTCAGGTACAAAATCAGGGATCAGACCTAGTCTGGTCAAGATAAAATGTCAACCCACTGAGGGAGTTGAAGCTGGACTAGTCCGCAAGGGTTGGGCTGTCCTCCAGAAAGTGGCGGATGGACAAGTCAAGCTTTTGTACAAAGCAGGTGTCTGTTAGTAAGACGGGTATGACCAGTGGCTACCAGGTTGACCACTATTCGATCCCTCCTTGGAAGTAAGGATACGAAAGGGCCCACCGGGCTCAAGTCCTAAAGGACACCACCAGTGACCTCACCCAGCCATTGCTCATGTCAGATGGAGTTGGATTTATGTTGCATGTAGGAGATTTGATCCGCTATGCATATAGGCAACATATCAATGGAGTTATCACCAATGACTCTCCTTGCAAGGGCATCTGCACACTCATTGCCATGAATACCCACATGGCTCGGTACCCACATAAAAGTCTAATGCTCCTTTTAAAAACAAGAGTACAAGATGTATTATAAAAAAACGGTCTTTACATTATGTACATTAAATTCGGAATATAATCTAGCAGTAGGCATACATATAAGGTTTATTGAGAAGTATTTTAATCAATGCATTCTGAACTTGCGAAGGAACTAAGTGGGATTCATTGGTCCCTCCCCACAAGGTAATACCGTATTTAAGGAACGAGAAAGTAAGACCAAAATAAATCATCCGTAACTGCTTTTTAGATAAGAAGCAACTTACAGTCTTAAACACAAAATGGCTAACTCACAATGTTGGAAAATAACAAGTTTACAGGTGAATGGACGTAGGTAAAAAATCATAATTTCTCCCTTGAGAGGGAAAAACATTAAATCATGTTTAATGTTTTTCCCTCGCAAGGGAGAAATTAGATATAGTTTTTTAAGGTCAAGAAAAAAGAAAAGATTCTAATTAACCAAAACATTTCATTATATTTGTATACATTTTTATTTTACCATTAGATATTTCCGATGGGACTCATACCAAAGTACGCTTGCATACGAGTCTGCAACACATTGGGACATTTTATGTCTTTAGTTGCAGACTCGTATGCAAGCTCTAAGAGCCACTCATCTGATCCGGACCCTGGGCATCGTCAAGTAAATGTCCTAAAGAGGCTACATACGAAATTACAGCTTCCTAGAGTGTAAAGCATAGAAATTAGCTCTAAGAGCCACTCATCTGATCCGGACCCTGGGCATCGTCAAGTAAATGTCCTAAAGAGGCTACATACGAAATTACAGCTTCCTAGAGTGTAAAGCATAAAAAATAGCTTTAAGAGCCACTCATCTGATCCGGACCCTGGGCATCGTCAAGTAAATGTCCTAAAGAGGCAACATGCGAAATTACAGCTTGCTAGAGTGTAAAGCATAAAAAATAGCTTTAAGAGCCACTCATCTGATCCGGACCCTGGGCATCGTCAAGTAAATGTCCTAAAGAGGCTACAAGCGAAATTACAGCTTGCTGGAGTGTAAAGCATAAAAAATAGCTTTAAGAGCCACTCATCTGATCCGGACCCTGGGCATCGTCAAGTAAATGTCCTGAAGAGGCTACATACAAAATTACAGCTTCCTAGAGTGTAAAGTATAGATATTACCTATTAAAATGATTTAACCACCGCTTCACAAATCAAACCGTTTTCGTAATACTCAGATCACCTGCTATGAATCAAATCATCGAAACACCAGCTCAATGAAATCATCAGAAATTAACAAGCGGTTGCAATCATGTTTCACAATATCAATTATTGAGAATGATCACCTGTGTGTAAACAATTATTCATATAACCATGCTCATAACTCAGCTTGTTGGCCACGCACTTCGCAGTAGTTAACATAATATGGTTGGATAAATCGAGAGCTTTCGAACGAATGGTCAACGAATTTTGTGGGATGAAAAACGACGAAGTACCATTTCCCTAGCAACGACTCGGTTGTAAGCGGAAATCATCAGAAAAAAAACGTTGCAGATTTGCGTGTCGTGTCGGAATTCACAGAACGACCCCCAGCCCTAAAACATTAAACATGTTAAAAATAGTTCACGACGTTTACTTTAAAGGGACGTAATGTGGTTTTTAAATTTTAAATTCCCATCAAAGATAATTCCCAGATACTTGCAACTGTCACTAAAAGTCAATGATCTACAATTACAACCCAACCTTAATCCAGTGCACTGTTAATAACGAAACTTGACCAAATTGCTATTAGTGAAGAAATGCCCTCAATCAAGTTTAATTATTTATTATTTAGTTGGATCAACATGTGATCTATCATATTGAAATCTATCACATGCATGAGCCAAAATATTGTGATTGTACTATCAAACAATGTTTACCGAATAGGTATGCAATAAAATATTAAAAAACAACAAAAACAAACGTTCCGAATTATTACCACATTTCTATAACGTGGTAATTTACAGCACTGGCAGGTTTCGAAGCATGTATTGAGGTACCTCCAGGGTACGAAAAACATCAGTTTGGTATTCAAGAAAACCAATCAGCCAATCATAGGATACACTGATGCAAACTGGGGAAACTGCGTTGATGACCGATCCTGTACAGGATATTGTTTCATTTACGCCGGATCAGTGATAAGCTGGGAATCTCAAAAACAGCGAACTGTGGCCCAATCCACAGCAGAGAGTGAGTGTATGGCGCTCACAGAAGCTGCGAAAGAAGCCATACTCCTATAAATCTTGGCTAACGACATTAGAGTTCATCACAGCATCATAGAAATGAAGAATGACAATCAAGCAGCCCAGACCTGGTCAATGAATCCAATAGTAAATTCAAAATCGAAACATATCGCTTTAAAGGAGCACTTCATTCGAGAAGCACTTGAAAAAGGCGATGTGAAGAACGCGATGTGAGGTTGTGTTGCCGAACGGAAGAAATGCCAGGCTACATCCTCACCAAAGCCGTCGTTCATCCAAACTGGAAGAATTCAGACAACAGCTCAGACTTGAGGAATATCGTTCGTAAGGGGGAGTGAAGAAATGCACTCACTCAAGTTTAATTATTTATTATTTAGTTGGATCAACATGTGATCTATCATATTGATATCTATCACATGTATGAACCAAAATATTGTGATTGTATTATCAAACTGAATGTTTACCGAATAGGTACCTATGAAATAAATGTTATTATAAAATAACAAAAACAAACGTTCCGAGTTATTACCACATTTCTATAATTAGAACAGAATTAGAACAATTGCTAACAAAACCTAGACATACAGGAACGAATCACAGATGTTTTAGCAATATTTAGTTACAAAAAATTTAAATCAAGCCATTTCCGAACCATAAATAGCTCAATGCCAGCTGAGTGAATCAAATCGTTATAGTTTTTATGCCAGTACACCAAAGCGGGTAATGGTTTTAATGTTTTGTTGGTTGTAAGTTTACCGGGAAACTTTTAAGATAAATACGAAACGAAATCTACTCAACGTTACCATAATGTGGTAACGAGAAGCTGATCCGGGTTAATGAACGAATTAACCTCAAGTTATTCCGATAATAGGACCTTGTGAAATTATGATTGCAACCTCATATCAATAATACAAAGCAACACCAGGTTAATTAAGTTAATAGTTTGATAATGTGTATTTAAAGTGCAAATGTGTGACTGAATAAGGGGCTTTTGAGTTGATACGCTTTGAAATGTATTCAGGTTTTGATGTAGTCTATCTATACGCCAAAACACCTCCATTAGTGGGGGACAATAAATCGATACGTCGCGTCACCGCCGACCAGCTTTGATTCCAACGTAAAAAGGAGCGGCTTTGGGCCAGCTATTCCCGGCAACATATTCCGTGGAAATCCTCATCAAGTGAGTGGTAGGTACCGAGAACTTTGAAAAACCGCCAAAATTCGAGGAAAAGAGTTAGAGACAGTGGTCTCGTTCGATGCAGGATTCCTTCCTTTACAACTTTTCTTTCGTACGAAAAAAAAGGAACCCATAAAAACAAGTTTTTTATATAACTCTTTCTTTTTCTCATGTTCTCGGTTAATTTTATTGTTGTTTCAATATTTATTAGTTCCTTGGCAACAGTAAATTGAAACAAAATCACATTGTTTCAAAATCACATTGATAATAACTTAAATTAAATTGACAAGGAAAATCATTTAATATTTTATTGACCCTGGATTCGTTGTCATTTTATGCAGACGTTCAATAGTATATAGTATATTTAGTGGGATATAAGATAAGACATGTATTCATTGTTGAACATTAAAATTTGGTAGTCTTTCTAATTTACCATCACGTTGAACAGGTAATTTAAACATTGAGTGGAGAGTTCGTATATTTAGTATATATAGTATATTTAGTGGGATATATATTAATTGCTATGCAATTCTTAGGCCGACCCCCAATAATTTTTTTTGAATGTCCACTTTTTTTGTGTAACGTTTTTTGTCCCGAGATGGGAAGCGAGAGGTCGTGGGTTCGAATCCCGGCCAGACCTGAAAAATTTTTTTTTTTTTTCCTCGTGAGACGAAGGTTGTGGGTTCGAATCCCGGCCAGGCCTGAAAAAATTTTTTTTTTCTCGTGAGACGAAGGTTGTGGGTTCGAATCCCGGCCAGGCCTGAAATTTTTTTTTTTTTTTTTTCTCGTGAGACGAATTGCATAGCAAATTATCCTCGTTTTCTACACAGTAGAAAAGAGAAAAGATCCGGCGAGGCGCGAAGCGCCGAGTATACATTAGGGGGGTCCAGGGGCCCGGCGAGGAGCGAAGCGCCGAGTATATATATATATATATATATATATATATATAATATATAATATATATATATATATACTGTAAGGTTTCCCATATTAAATTTCAAATTTTCGAAAATTTATAGTATAACTAACTTTTTCTTCGCAAAAATTTGATAAATTAAAATGTACGCCAGCATGAACTCGTGTGCGAAATTTCAGATCGATTGGATATCGGGAAGTGGGTTAAAAATCGATCTGAAATTTTGTCTCAAGAGCTCAAGAAGAGAATCGAAGTTAAAAGAAAGAGTTAAAAAATTTAGGTCAGTTCCAAAGGTCAAATAGTGAGAAAAATTGTCAAAAATCGATTTCTTGGGTCGAAAAAGCTATTTTAAGTATTGGGTCATGGGGTACATTCAGAATCTGCGCAACACTTCCTGTTAGAATACCTATGCAGGGTGGCGCAGATATGCCGTGTGACAGTTCCCGTGAGATTCAAGAGAATGCGCTGCGCGTCCGTCGTTTCCGCGCCAGGCGTCATTCTCACGTTGTTGAATTGTTATGGTTGGCGACAGATGAGGATCCGAGAACCGGAAAATCATCTTCTCCGAACTTAGAACATATACTATCAGTACGAGTTATCTCATATGGTACTGTCACACCCTTCTTTCTCTATGAGTGCGGATTTAGGCACCATCGCATCTCTGGGGCGGCTTAAGTTCGTTACAGCCGGGTGGATTTGAAATAGTCGCCAAATCGTCAATTTTGAAGATAACGAGTTGAAATTAATTTTTAAATGTTTAGTCACAATGGGAATTTATTGAAGAAAAAAAAAAAAAAAAACGAATTTTGTCAAT
The DNA here is from genome assembly GCA_030762985.1 of Adelphocoris suturalis. Taxonomy (NCBI): domain Eukaryota; kingdom Metazoa; phylum Arthropoda; class Insecta; order Hemiptera; family Miridae; genus Adelphocoris; species Adelphocoris suturalis. Next base: position 99,377,826 of record CM061043.1, read on the forward strand.
TATGGAAGATTATGTTTTCCTTCTTGGGCGATGCATTCTTGGAGTAGGTCTTTTACGGTGCGCATAGCTCGCTCAAGCATATCGGTTGGAATGCATCGAATTTCCATCTCAATTGAAGCCTTCGAGGGTGCGGGGTTTATTGGTGAAACTCTGGCTTTTAAATGACCCCATAAAAAGAAATCACACACCGTGAGGTCCAGCGAGCGAGGGAGCCATTCCACAGCTCCGTTACGTGAAATCACATGCCCTGGGAACAGAGTGCGTACAGCCTGCATGGACGTCCTTGCGGTGTGGGCAGTTGCCCCATCTTGCTGAAACCACATTGAATCAGTGGGTTGTGGAATCAAAAATTATTCAATTATTCGCCCATACCGCTCAGAATTCATTGAAACAGCCCGCCCCATTACATTTTCAAAAATAAACCAAAATAGGGGCCTTATTCCCAATTTGGAAACCCCACTCCAAACGTTTACCTTGTCACTGTAGAGAGGTTGCTGGTGCAATTCCCGTGGATTAACGTCAATTCTGCTTATTTACATAGCCATCAAGGTGAAAATGAGCCTTGTCACTAATCATGAAAATCGCGTCTTCATTCTCCATTATCTCCAACATGCGATGGCTGACCTTTTTTGATGGTCTGTTGGCAATAGTTTCTGAACCACCATGATCTTGTAGGGGTCGAATTTCAATTCTGAGTTTATATGTATATATAATTTTTTTTTTTTTTTTTTTGCCATTTTGTCGACCTAGAATCGGTTTTTGGCCTCAGTGCGGCGGACCCAAAAACCATTGCAGAGCGACAATTGCATGACTCCGATCCCTCCATGAGTCTTCTCCCGTCTAAAACATCGTTTTGTTAACAACTATGGAAGAACCATAAATCGGTGAAGAAAACCAAACTTCAATTCAATATGTTGTAAATAATATACCGGGAATCAAATTCACGTCGTTAAACGAGAATGAAAATTTTACCGCTTTAATTCCCCAGAGAAAGCAGTTACTCGGCGTAAAGTTTCGTTGCCGCGGTGCAGACATAACAGACCTGGGCGTTCAACTGCGGTCTTAAACCTCGATTACCATCGGGGGGTTTAGTTGAACCGCCGCTGTAATCCTCTATTAGAGCACAAAAGCACAAACCTGCTAGCGCTAGAGCATCCATCCGAGAAAATAATTTCCGCTCCACACAATGAAGATGTCTCGACGCTGGTTTTCCTCCTCCGGCGGGTATTCGTGTATTTCAATTAGTTCTGGTCAGCCGCTCTCCTATAATGACAAATTCCGTGGCTTTTAGTTAATTTTAGACAACAATGCTGTCGTAATTTTCTGAAATGTTTAAAAATTAAATGTTCAAACCATCTCGGCCTCAATTTCAACAAACTGTGTTATTAGAGAGTTTTTGTTCTTCCCGTAATTTTCTACCCGTGTACGAAAAAAAGACTGAAACTTCAACTGCGCTAGTGCCAATCTTTGCGTCAACGCGTAGAACTATGCGTGTACGGGAAAGCATACGCATTGGCGGGAAAAATGCTTTCGTTGGAATCTCGTCCTACGCGTAGTCATCCTAACCTGACACAAAGGTGACCACAATTTTAAGAATAGGCATTGGTTCTCCCTCTGACTGCCGTCTAACCTAACTTTTCTCATTTAAAGTTAAACCTATGATGAATATAATTTTACTATTTAATCAAATTCCGTTGATCATGTGAACGAAGTACCTACCTACATCGTCCACAAGCCAGATATCCAGTTCATCTACTTGGGAGTGAATGCAGTTGTCGCTACTTTTCTGATTTTAAAGTAGGTACCTAGGGTCTGTTCTTTGTAGGCATCTGCATGTTCATTTCGTACAACAAAGTTGAATCTACCAACATAAAGATTCAGAAAACGAGCAGGTTTGTGTTTAAATAATACGATTTTATATATTAGCTGTCGTCAGTTCAATAACAAATTGAGTAAGTTGGTAGTACATTTTTTGTGCTATGTATCCACTCAGATCATGGAACCGACGATTTGATAAAGCAGGGATGCCATTCAAAACGAACTATTCCACGAGGCCTTGATTCAGTAAACTTGATGTAGATAGATGAAAAAATGAATGATGAGACAAAAAAATAAAAAGATACCAAATTGCGGCACCCCCGGACGGTCGCCCATCCAAGTACTAACCAAGCCCGACGTTGCTTAACTTCGGTAAATCAGACGAGAACCAATGTATTCAACGACATTAAGGGCATTGGTGAATACAATTTTTTTCTTAGGTCGTAGGTCTGTACTCGAACGTAGCTATTCGATACCTGTGAAGATAGCTGATAACGAGTGTTTAGATGTAAAATGAATTCAATCTTCTTCTACTCGATCTCGAATTCAAGAGAATCGTTGACATTGAAATACTAGACTAAGCCTGACGATAGCGTTGGTTATTCGTGTACATACGTAAAAATACGTGTAGAAATACGCAAAGAGGTAGCATCTGTAGTTGCTTGCTCTAGACGCTGCTCTACGCGTTAACGGGGAAAACCGTACGGGACGAACAAAAACTCTATCCACCAACGTATGACGGCACTCAGCGTAGAGCAGGTGACCTCGATCTATTCGAGTTTCAAGAGATTCGGAAAACATGAAACACGCGGCACTCCAAGATTGAGGGTGTGTATATTGCATGCGAGTCTACCTAAAGGTAGCGGAAGCATTGTTTTCACTTTCGGCAGAAACAAAATTTTTGGTCACCTAAATCAAAATTTCCACTTGCATTTAACGTTTTAAACCATTCTGAACAACTTTGGTTCCGTGTGTGTCTGTCGTGTGTCCGCAAATCCTTGTAAAAAGCTTATTTTCCACAGTTTCATCCAGATGACATTTTCTGGGGATGTACGGGCTAGAGGGTAGAAGGTCCGCTGTCAGTTTCATCGTTCTTGACTCAATACCTCACTCTGCGCATCCGCAAACGTAAATTCTACCAAGCATCGTTTTCTCACGCTCTGCTAACTGATAACCATCAATCACTCAGGAACATGATAAAAATCCTCGAAAAGTTCTGTGAGAATAGGAACCTACTAATAAACTTATCAAAATCAAAAATTATGATTTTTAAAAAGGGTGGTGGGAGAAGGAAAAGGAGTGAATTTTGGAAAATTAACGGACAGGAAATAGAAGTAGTGGCAGAATAAAAATACCTCGGGGTATTAGTAAACCCAGCTTGAACCTCAATGAACATTTCGCCCAAAAACGACGTGCTGCCCAGTATAGCCTTAACAGTACTTGGCGGAGCATACTCTCAAAACACATTCCATTCGAGTCAAAATTACAAGTATTTAACGCTACAGCAAAGGCATTGATGGGTTATGGTGCTCAAATGTGGGGCTTGAGAGAGATCGAAGAGGCGGAAAAACTACTTTGGTTTTTCATCAAAAAGGTATTAACGCTCCCTTTGTCTACACCAACCTACATGCTCCACCTGGAGACGGGTATAGGCACACTGTACCACACTTATTTCAAGCTACACGCAGAATACATACTAAAAGTATTAACAATGCCCCCTCACCGCCTGCCACACCAAATAGCTTGGGAAACAATTAGACTTAAAACATTTCGGTACCAGACGTGGAATGACCTGCAAAACCAATACAAGCTAAACATACCGAATTACCAAAATCCATTGAAAACAACCAAGTGGAAAAGTTTAAAAGAATGGCAATAGAGGCAGACCATTATCAGATGTATAGTGCACTCAGTTCAGAGGGGGTTGGGTACTTGAAACTTAAGGACCAAAATAGGTATAAATTATTAGCAAGGATACGTTGCGAACAAATGGGGCTTAATTGCAGACCATGGAACCACGCTACAGAGGGATCTATATGTCCCATGTGCAACATGCAGGAGGAAGAAACCAGCTACCCTTTTCTGTGTGCCTGCCCAATAATAGCTGAGTTTAGACAGAGGTACTTCTGTAAAAGTACTTTTGAACCTGACGATATGATAGATCTGTAGAATAGTTCTGACTGGGAAAACCTATACCTATTTGCAAAAGGTACATTGCAATACCGAAACTTTCTGGTTGAAAATTTTAATTTCGTGGGCTCAGCACAATTTAATAAACGAATAATTTAAGAAGGAATGAATAAAATTGATAGGATAACTTTTGATCTGAAAACTAAAAATGTTACTCACTAACAATATAAAAGTAAAATGACCTAGCAAAACACACATAGTCTACAAATAATACCCAATTAATGAGTCAAAATAAGCGTAATTGTTGGCTAAGATCGTACTAAAAAAAATCTGTTTGTTAATGAATTGTATAACCTAATAATAAATTATTAATATATCATATTTCTTTATGATTATTTCTGATATTTATTTATTGTTCAATGTATGTGGTAAATATTTAAAAGTGAAGAAATGAATTAATATGTACTTAAAACCGATGGGAAACGTGTGAATTGTTGATTATTTTCTAACTAATGCGACCGACTACCCGGACAGCTGCAAAAATGCCTTGTCATAAAAATGTTTTTTAAACAAAAATGTAAACATAATTTTCTGAAATAGTCGTCCGATCTCGCTCAAACTTGGATGATAGTTGGGGGATGACAATTTGATAATCTTTTATCAATTTCAACATGGTTGTATCGTTAATAGCTACTGCGCATGCGCCAATATGAAATCCTTGTAACAAGCTCATTTTCCACATTTTTCATCCGATCTGGATGAAATATTCAGGGAAAGTGCGAATTAGGGGAAAGACGGTCCCCTGTCAGTTTCAATGTTGCCAAATCGATACTTCACTCTGCGCATACGTAAACGTGCTATGCTATATTTTTTCACACGCTAGTCGTTTGATTTCGCTTAAATTTGGTTGATAGTAGGAAGAAGATGACTTGATTACCTCATATAAATTTCAACACGATTTTATCATTAATAGCTACTGCGCATGCGCCAATGTGATATACTTGTAATGACCTTAATTTCCACAGTTTTCATCCGATTTTGATAAAATTGTCAGCGAACGCGGTTTAGGGTGTAGATGGTCCCGTAAGTATTGCATTGTTTTCATACTCATCAGTTCATTTTGCGCTTGCCCAAACGTAAATTACATTGACTATTATTTTTTCGGTTCTTAATTGACCAATTATGACATTTCACGCTACTTATTGATTTACTCTTTTCCGCTATGTAATTTTCCAAGATCATTTAAAACTTTTCAATGATAGGTAAACGAGGAAGCTATGTGCCACACCCAACTTGGCAGATTTTTTCTTTTTATTGATTGAATTTGTGCAATACTCGATTGAACAGAATCTATGCTTATCAATAATTTATAATTGTTATATTCTTTAATTTAATCCCAATTTTTAAAAAAATCAACATTTTTTGCTTAAAACATTGTGGCTACCCCCCCCCCCCCCACTTCCTCCGTATGATATAAATTGCTATTTTTGACGAACTTAACTGAAAGAACTGTTATGTACTCACTCAGTTTTTACTTCTATGCACACTCGATACGTAGGTTTGATTCAGCTATTCAATATTGGGAACAATGCGGAAATTAAAAGTCATGCATAGGCAAGCATTTGAACTAACCATCCAATGATATTGAGAATCTCCACTTTACAATGGTTAATAAACATAGTAACTTGCTTTTATGTCGGTACCTACCTAATTAGAATATTTGAAGACCGCCAAATGCAAAACAACCTAAGTGCCATTTTTTTAGAAGTACGTTTTTTAACGGATTCGGACCTTATGTGCCATAAGACAACTGTTCATGAAGTTTCTGAGCGATAGCAGAGCTCCGAGCGGTTCGTTTATCAATTTCAAACCAAACAAACCCATGTACTCATTCTGTTGCACAACGTTACCTGCGTTGCTATGCATGCAACACCATGTTATGCCATGATCCCCCGATTGATGTTTTTTATACGGGAACGAACTAATAATAAAACAAGTGAAAAATAAGATTCCCTTCATTCGGTTCAAGTTAACTTTGCCCACATCCCAAATGTATTGTAGCAGACAACTGACGTGTGTCAACCTTGGGATTCATATCGACGATAGCGGTGAAGACTTCATCTATTTTTAGGACGAGACAAAGGGAATTCGGGGCTGTAACGAAATCGGCACCAGTTTTCATAACTACTTATACAGCAAATCTTAAATCGCCCAAAACAAAAACAATCTTCTGGTCAGATAACGTGGGGGGTGAAATAAAAAACAGGGAATTTTGGACATGTTTGTGCTAAACTTGGTAAAAAGTTTTTATAGTTTTTGCGAAAGACAGCGGATCTTCAGACCACCGCTAACCCTTCCTCCAAAAACTGGACTGCCGGGAAGATGAAGGTTCCATGGATATACCCAAAAATCAAGATTTTTATTTAGACCAGCCGGTTACCCGTGCATTGCATGGATCCACATCTGCGGGTCATTTTTACCAGGTACCTTGTTATTTTTACCCAGCAGTTCCAAAGAGGCTTCAACTCAAATTTCAGCAATCAAGTTTCAAGTTGTACCTAATTAATTTTTCAACTAAATGTTCCCTCAATATAACCAACTCATTATAACCTCACTTACGTTGACACTATTCCCGACCAGCAGTTAATAAGGCGTTTTGAATATCTGAGTTTGAACAGGTATCTTACGAATAAAAACTGCTCGGCTCAACCCACCAAAATCGTTTTTGTATCGTCGAATTCGTTATTGAAAGTTCTTTACCCGTGAACCCGCCCCATCCTTATTTGACGTAAGCTCGACGCATGTCGGCTTTTTCCTTAATTACAAAGTTGTTAACGTTCTTACCGGGAAAGCCGAGTTATGAAGGAGTAAATCTAGAGGATTGTAATATTTTCGTATTTGCGTTAACCTGGGAACCTATGTACGATTTCAGCTCAATGGGACCAATAGATTTTACGAGATTGAGTAACACAAACATAGACACCATTGGATTTTTATATAGGTACCTACCTAATACTATAGATTATATCAAAAATGGGAGAAATTGTATGTTTTTATTTTTCAAACTGTTTTACGTCTCATGCTTTCCTTACATTTTAATTACTTCTTTTAAATACAGTTGGTGCAATAAAAGTTTTAATTGCCTACCTATTTCACATTCAACCCTTTCTTCAACATTTCGTGATATAAGAATCATAACACAGGCTGAAATGTATTCAACAAACTAAAATTTGACCTTCCTGGTTACCAATATAAGTTATGCGAGGAGATGGGCACTTAGGGTGTTTTATTTATTTATTTATTAACGGGCAAGCCCAATTTACAACAGCATAATAAAAGTAGCAATTCAATAATGTACACAAGAATTTACACATCTAAGAAAAACAACAAGAAAAGGAACAATTTTAACAGAAACATCAATAATATAGCAGTGATTTAAATTATGAAGACAGTAGAGCAATTACAAGGGCAAATATTAGGGCAATATTAGGGCAATTATTGTTTGGGTTGGAATTCGCTAAAAATAGGATAATTAATTTTAGTTGACGATTTATTTACTAATTAAACAATAATAAAATGTACAACAGACAGGGAAAACTACAAAATAAATTTCATTCATTTTTTTGCTCGGCTATGAACAGTTTTTTGGGTCTGCTAGGCAATTTTATAAATGGCACTTAGGATGTTTTGCTATGGCGGTCTTCATTTGTGTATTAGGAATTGTTACCAGTTGTTCGTGGAACCGGACAGGGTGTGCAAGTGATCATGAAATTAGTGAGCGGCTTTTTCTAGGCCCCCAGGGGGCTATGGTCGAGCTGCGCAGACAGTCCCCACGGTCAATAAATTATGCACGGTTGATCGCACCTTCTAGAATAATGTGTATAGTTTGCTGGTCTGGATGGTCGCAAGCTGGTATCTCAAAAATACATAACATCAAACAGTCAATTCCTTAGTAAAAATTCAGATTAGTTGGATATATAGGTCAGAATGATGCATGGTTTCCAGGTGAGATAGGGGAAAAACCGGACAAAGTTGGGAAGTATATTGAAAAACTCAGTAAAAATTAGGCAGAAATTAATTCCACGCATAGTTATTGATATGCATTTCTTACACGGATTTTCTATCATATAGTCATTTTCCATACAATCCAATAGAATAATATTTTCTTCACTTCATGTACGTAATGTTTAAATTATAATAACGTGATTTTTTAAATACTTACAATTTTGTGCACCGATAATTTCCACCAGTTGCTACCTTTATTCATTCTTGAACATAAAAGTGGACTTACCACATACAGCCAGAAGCTTTTTCAAGATCATTTAAAACTTTTCAATGATCTATACACTGATGATAGGTTAACGAGGAAGCTATGTGCCACACCCAACTTGGCAGACGTTTTTTGGTTTATTATTTCCAATAATAAGCCTATGAGATCGTGTAGCAAAAAAATTGTATAACCCCCCCTCAAACTTTGTCACTTTACGTTTCAAGGTGCGTAGAATCCAAATTTGAAATGTCCGTCCGCCGTCCGGGCCATAAAAGGCCTAAGAATTGACTTAAAAAACCCGTTCTTTCGCACATAGACTCCATTTGGGGTCTAGTTGGTCCTAACGTTTAACCGTCCCGATCGCTTTACTCACATAGATGCTATGGGCCAAAAACGGGCGAAAAAGGGTATTTTTCAAGGCTTTGAGTGTTAGACTTACGCATGCACGCACGCCTGGCACGCTTGGCAGGGGGTGACGGTAGAGGGTGAGGGGTAGGTGAGCGGGGGGTGGAGTGAGAGGAGGTGCCGCGGCACCTTGTGGTGTCTGGGGTGACCAGAGGGGTGTAGGAGAATGGATATTTATTTCTTTTACTTGTTATATCCATATAATACACCGCGGCACCATGAGGTAGGTACGGCGTTCCTTCGAGGCATGAATATATGTTTTTTTTCTAGGTCATATTTGTGTGTTAATACCAATGCTTTTCCTACGCATATTTAATAACATATCCTCTCGACGTTTAGTACGTACTTAGATAATGATATTATTAAGGCAATAACTATTTGAATAGATAGGAGCTCAAATCGAGAAATATAAACATGCGTATATAATTATTGAGTATAGGTGGTGGCAACTCGAAATAGGACACGCCGAGGAGTCTGGACGGGCCTTATGTCGTACGCAAGCCAACTAAAACTACGATCATACTCAATTGAAAAAACAATAAAAATTTGTGAAATAATTTGCAGCGTTTTTATTTTCATTATTGAGTTTATCGTAACTTTTGTCACCTACAGATGATCACTGAATCTTCTGGTGTCTTCTTCTGGTGTCTTATTTTATCCCATTAATTTCAATTCGTGGATGCCTCGATCGATGACGCTCAGCTCTTGTTTTGTTTAAAGGGGCGAATAATGTGTATTTATGATTAATTGAATTATATCAATTTCTCCATGTTTTGCTTGTTCATGGTGCAACGCTGTACATTGAACGGCTATTTTCTCTAATCAACCTACTGAAATACAATAATTGTAATTAATGTGCAAAGAACAAGCATAGTGTTTCAAAACAATGCGCAGTGCATGCAAAACTTTTACTTGATGGGACGATGACTTAGTCATAGATCTTTTGTTCCTCAACTTGACTATAAAGCGTAAAATTATGAGGTCCTGGTGCTGTAACGCAGTGATCCCAATTGCGGAACGCGAAGCCCCGAGTTTCGATAATAAATATAATAATAATAATAATAATATGTATTCTTTATTGTAAATAGAACATATTTGTCCCTCACAACAATAGAAAAAGTGTTTTTTTTTTTTTTTTTTTTTTTTTTTTTTTTTTTTTTTTTTTTTTTTTTTTTTTTAACAAAATAAAATTAAAAAATTTTCAGAAGGAAACAAAAATAACGTGTGTTCATTTTTTTTTAATATTTTTTTTTTGTAAAAATCTAGTGAGTGCTTAGTGAAATGGTGAAAAGGTAGGAATTCAAGGGAGTTAAGAAAAAGAAAGGAATGAGGAAAGAAAAAGAAGAGGGGAAATATAGAAGAATAAAATACACTTGCGTATAAATACACACATTTAATTAGGAACTTTTACTATCGAAGTGTGCTAATGCCCGTTTCTTGAAAGACTCGAAGCATCCTAATTCTCACGGGCAAAGAGTATCACAACTTTCCACCCGCAACACGAAATGAATTTTTATAGGAGAGATTGTTGGATCTTCCCAAACGCACCGTTCGCAATCGAGTAGATGGTCCAAATGAAAGAAAATTCTTCACATATGAAGAGAGGCAGAAGGGATCAGGATTTAAAATCTTGAAAATCAAAACAAGGCAACGGGTCTGGAAGTATGGTAATTACTTGCAGCCCAACAGCTCAGTAGAGTGTTGTGAGATGTGGCTCCTAGGCTTCAAGTTGCAAACATACCGGGAACAATTATTAAATACAACCTGGAGCTTACGCCGACAGGCTGCATCCATTGATAGAGTAAACAGTATTTCACCACATGTTAGCAATGGCAGGACCAGTGACTTCACAAGTCGGGATTTTAAATATTTTGGAGTAAAGAATGAAAGTTTACGCAGGGAATGCAATGCTCCATATGCTCTTTGGCAAAGTAAATCAATGTGAGCAGACCATGATTAGTCATATTGCGAAAGAACTCCCAAATTTTTTATAGTGTGGCTATAAGGAATTTAGATAGAATTTACGGATATATTATGTAGAGTTTACAATCCCAACTTATTCTGGGAAAATATGATAACTTGAGTTTTTGCAGGATTTAACCTTAAGCCATTTGCGACCGAATAGGCGGAAATATTTCCAAGGTCCTGATTTACCTATTGTATACCTCTATGGAGCTTATCTAAAGACATTTATGATATATTTGGGTATCATCCGCACAATGGTGATGGATGGAAAATTGAAGGCATTTTGATAAGTCATTAACATAGAGTGAAAAAAAATTATTAAATATACTAGGTATAAACGGGGTTTAATAATTACGGACCAGTGTTCTGCGTAGAACAATCTAATACGATCATAACAACTGGTATACCTGTATTTTTAACATGCTTGCTGTCCTTGGCTCCCACGATATCCTAACAGCTGAGGACCCTCGAAATTTGAAATCGATCCTACCGTCTCTAATCGAAAAACTCTACAACCATTTTTGGTGCCAGGACATCAATCTGGTTTACAGTGCCAGATTTAATATGTTCTATAGGAGGATAGCGGACCATTCAGGTAGGTAGAAGTACTTGGGACTCATTCAAAATGTCCAGATTGAGAGGGTGTTGTGCCAGTTGCGTCTGTCTTCAAAGTTTTTCGTAACTGTTTATTATAGAGGTACTTCTCATAAGTTTAGAAGCGAGAGCTTATGCAATATATGCAATATGAGAGAAGCTGACACCCTCTGCCATTTTTGTCTACGTTGCCCGATCTTAGAACCGTACCGAAGGCAATTCATTGCGAAATACATCTGTGGGCTCCCAGTCTTTGAGGATGGGGATCGTCTGGCTAATTTGATCGATTTTGGTGATGATAGGGAGAAAATGTTAAATTCATTTCATTTTGTTACTAGTGCACTAGCACTTCGATCAATTGCGCTCACCCAATAGGAGTCTGATATGTACAGCATTAGCATTGTATAGTGTACAACAGGATAGGCTTGTTGTGGATATTGTACGAGTACCACAGGTATAGCGTAGATGTTATGTATTCATAACGGATTATTATTATTTATATTAATTTCATATCGATGACCTCGTTTATTTTGCATGTACTTCATTAATCTGTAAGGCCCTGTTAACTAGATTAGGAAGAAGATATTTGACTTATTTCTTAGCTGTTATATATTTTTCTAATGATAATGTTGTGTAAGTGGACCTGAACTCTTTGTAATAGTCATTGATTTAATACAATAAACAACTTACTACTACTACTACTACTACTACTACAATATAATACAGAAATAATAAACCGTTGTGTAATAATTTGCAGCGTTTTTATGTCACAACAATAAAACCGTCCTAACTGTTAAGGACCTGAGGAGGTCCTAATTAATTTGTTTCTTGGGGAGGTAAAGTGATAAATGTTATTGCGGAGCATTTCAGTTTCATACAACAGTTTTTTTTTTTTCGAGATGTGATTTATTAGTGCTGAATACGATGGTGAAACTAGAATAGCGACATGTTATTCCGTTCTCGAATCAGAGCTGATGAACCAACAAGAAGCACAATTTTATTCCTAAAGTGCCTATCTTGAGAAAAAATAGAGCTTCTTCATGGTTCATTAGCATGGAGCATTAGATTTTGCAATTCTGGTTGCACCATTGTGTTCAGCACTGAAAACCGATTGAAGCATTGAAGTGCCACTCTGCAAAACATGGAAGGAAAAAAATAGAGAGTTTGAATTTTTTTTTTTTTTTTTTTTTTTTTGGCAGTTTTAATAGATTTTTTTGCTAATTTTAATGAATTTTAAGAAAAACTTTCAGCATAATTCTGTACAGAGATGTTTGAATGTCCTATTTTATAGTTAATAAACTTTATTTGAGCAGTATTCAACAAAAAAATATAAATTTAAGGAATTTTAGCCGTTTTAGCTATTTTTAGTTTTTTTTCAGTGCATTTTTGAAATATGACCAATTTGATATGCTCAAAAACTGCTGGCCAACGAACTTTTCCGTTCGTTTCGAAAGCTTGATTTTTTGGCACGATAACGGAAGTTTTATCGCAATCCTAAGGAGAGTTATCGTCCGGAATGACATATATAGTTAAACTCCAGGATTCGTCTCAGAATGCCTCAAAACGGATTTCAAAGAAGAAATGTTTCAAAAATTTTTATTTAAAAATTTTCAAAGCCATTGCAATATTTTAGTTTCTACAAAATATTACTATACCTATTTTAAAAAATCGGACCTACTCTATACTTCCTTTTGGGTGGATTTTTATTTGCTTAAAACTAAATATCATGCACCTCCCAAATGGAAAAAAGTTAGGGGGGGGGGGGGGGGGGGGGTTACTTATGGGACACCCTGTATAAATAAATGTATAATAATAACTTCCGTTTTCCTTGTAGAGATGGGTTTCCACAACTTCGTCGTGAGTGATTTAGATCGTTGATGTCAGTTGACACCATGAAATGATCGGAGTTCCTTCCTCAGAATAAATCGAAGCAGCTCCTCATCAGGTATAACCCAGCCTGATGATGACTGCTGATAAATTGTTGAGAAATCAGCCTACCTCAAACGCCCCCAGTAACGTGGCTATAGCGAATTCAGCAGCTAATCCCATTTTTCTTCACAAAGCTCAGAGCCAGGAACTCGACCCCGAAGTGGTTTCCCGGCATTAAGGCCAAGGGGAGGCGCCTTGGGGATTGACAAACGAGGATGACCCTCCAACACACGGGAAGGTGAGCTGAGAGCACATTAAAGCTCCGGCGGTGGGGGTAAACTTAATAAACGTCACTGCCCAGGCGAGGCCTTATTAACTGCGCCGCTTTTCTTGGCTTTCCCCCTGAGGTTGAGTTTTCGCTACAACTACGGTCCAGATTATTATTATTTTAATTTAGTATTGCTATTATGATCGGGTAATTTCCGAGAAAAGGGGGAAAATGAATGTTGGGACTACCGAGGCTAATTGCCCTGTTGCCCGACCTTTTTGAAATATTCGCCGTTTACGTATTACTAATGGTTTTTTAGTGTTACAGAAATGAGATCTGCCAACCAATACAAATGAACTCCATCCTATACAAATGGGAGACAGTGGCAACGCTTTGGTGTTGTTTCAGGTCGTGAATCTGTTGCGTCATTGCTTTTTTAAAATTATTATTATTAACTAGATAACTATATTGTTTAAAAACATTACAGTTTTGCTTGAGATTGAATATAGTAGGATAGAGATCCTATTCACGTGGCATTTGTAGTGAAGTGTAGCTCAGTGGCTATCCTTCATCCAGTTTTGTCCATGTTTGCGAACTCCATATCTCCTAACAGATAGTCTTGAAGGCGACGTTTTTTTAGGCGACGGCTCGGTGGAAGTTCAGTTGAATTGTTGGGAATGGATGCTATTAAGGAATTAGTGTGGTTTACCATTTTGCTACTCATTGTCACATACGTGTACTTGATCACTGTTTTCACCATCGGGATTCCGAGATCATTGTGGAGAACTGAATTTCTAAAGAACCAGTCCGCTCCAGTTATCATGCGTAATACCCGGTTTTGTAACACTTGGATTTCATTAATGTGACGTACTGCAGCTGCTCCCCACAGTCCACATGAGTAGGTCCATATTGGTCGGATGAGAGACAGATATATCAGTCTTTTTATTGAGATGGAGAGAGGGGAATGTTTTGTGAGCAGAGGTCGAAGCTGGAGAATTCGCTGTCGGATCTTATTTGTCAGGTAGGTGACATACTCCTTCCAAGTCATACTCTCATCTAAGTGAAGACTAAGGCATCGCACGTGTGTCACGATGGGTATTGTGTCACTGCTATTGCTTCAAATGAATTCAAATAATTCATTGTCACCTTTTGGCCTCCGCACAATGTTGATTTTGAGATAAAGTTTACTGTATTACATTTTTTCTATGAGCACTCTGTTTTAGAGGATTTTCTTAATAAAAAAAGTTTCATGAATTTTCATAGATTAGGTTATATTGTACAATATTATGTTATATTGTACCTACCTGATGTTACATTGTTCTTCGACAGCGAAGAGAATACATTCAAGATGGATCTATTTGACTCTATTAGTAGAATTTAATCCAAGTCCAAGGCTGTATGAATATATTTATAACTAGCTGTACCTACCCATGCTTCGCTGTGGCACATTTGGTTGCGTCGCTTCTCCAATCGGTTAGAGCTCACTCAATTTATAACGTGGTTCATAGTTTGTAATTATAACTACTAGGGGGCCACCCCCCTGCAGGCTCTGCCTGCCGACCCCCACCATTGCGGCCTGACGGGTCGCCCATTGCGGCCTGACGGGCTGGAGGTGGCAGCCAGGAGTGCAGGCAAATTCAGGAACTGCCCACACCTTGGAAGTAGGATGCGAGCAGAGAAGGCCGCGAAAATCCCTCTCTTCAAACAAAGGGAGCCACTATTTGAGTTTTGATCTAACCACGTTTTTTGACACACTTTCGCAATTAAAATGAATATGGTTTTCCGCACATAAATCTTTTCAAAGTCAACCAATTAAGTTGAAACTCAATCATGATTCACTGAGTGTTCTTAGACCAAAAGGAACAATGTATCTCAATTAGAACCTGAGATATCAAAGGACAAAGCTATGACAATTTCAGGTATCTGATTTTCAATGCTTGCTGACTAATCTAAGCATAAATACCTTTCATTAAAAGAAAAAAATGAAGGAAATTGGCCGGATAGAATGGCCGTACTAATTGCCATTATAGTTCGCAATTTTTTTTAAATATATAAGATACCACACCCAGAGTGATCCCGTTGAAAAGTACAGCATCTTGAATTGAATAGGAACAACATTAGCTGCAAAGCTCACCATTTCAGCTCAGAATTTCAGCACTAGAAGCTGAATATGTACAAAATTAGCGACAGCCCACTCAGCTGATAAGAGTGGTAGAACCCCGAGATGTAGTAGTACTGTACCGCATCCAGAGACTCCATTCAGAATTTCCACATATCAAGTTGAATATGAGCAAAATAACCTATGCAGCCCACTCTGCTGATTATACTGGTTTTTCAAGTTGTAATCATCCTCTATCGCACCGAGTTTAGCCCCGCTCTAAAGTTCAGCATCTCGAGTCGAATAGGAACCAAATTTGGATCACTTAAAGAAATCATGATAAAGATCACTATACTGAGTGACTCCTCAGGGTGCAATCTCAACCCCCTCAAATCCAAATGAACGTTATTTACTCATTGAATATGAAAGAGAAGCCGTTTTCACGCAGTTGCGGGTGCGTTACTGAATTGAGCTTACTTCACTGATCAAAGGTCGGTCACTTCATTCGACTCTTGTTGTCCAAGAGAGGTTTCCTGTCATATTTAAATGGTACCTATATGGTGAATAAGAGAGAACTTTGCTCCCTCAACTAATCAGGAAAGGGCCCATGATTTTATTCGTCTTCTAATGTCCAAGATAGGCTGCCAATCAAATTTCAATTTCCTAAGAAAAACATGAGAGAATTGAGTTCCCTCAGCTGATCAGGAAAAAGCCCATCATGTTATTTGTCTCTTAATATCCCAGAGAGGCTCGCTATCAAATTTCACATTCATACGGTGAAAAGGAGAGAATTTAGCTAACTCAGTGGATCAGGATGGAGCCCTTAATTTCATTCCTCTCTTAATGCCCCCCTATCAAGTCTCCCTATCAATTCAAAGTATCTTAAGAGAACAGTTCAGCGTTGGTGCCTGTATAGACCGGAGGGCCTGATAACGGGTCCCCCTGCTTGTGGGCAGTGGACACCACATTAGGTTTGTTCGCAGTGCTGGTTGGAAACGGTTGCGAACCCTTGGCGACCAGGTTTGTGATTGGTTTAGTACGTATGCGTGACCACCACCTAATTACAAACTGTTGGTAACCAAATCCGCACTGCGAACGGGTTTGACTGAAGTAAACCGTTGTGTAGCCTCCAACTGCTGTAACCTGCTTGGTGGGCTCGCGCCATCCTTTGAATGGGTAAACATTCCGACCCATTCGAAAGTGTTCGAAAAATGTATGGTCATAGTACAGGGTCGCGGTCGTGTCAAGGAATTTGGCATTTTTGTGAAAAACTCTACTTTCTTCTTCTTTGTCAGAAGAGCAAGAAATATTCAGGGGAGAAACGGGTTCTTCAGACGAAGATTCCCATTCACCGTTGTCACCAATAAGATTTTCCATATCACACAACTCAGAGTAGGAAACTCTTAATAAATAACAGCAGAAGTAAAATGAGGTAAATGCGAAGACAGAACTTAGTAAACAGTGCATGTCATGCAGATATCCGACGGCTATCTTATATCCTTCGGCTGGCTTATCTTACCATCTCTACTGTAAACTCAGCTCGCTGAGCTCCCGCTACCCACACATCTCACAGTGGAATGATTTGATTGGCTATTTCGAGTCGCGGTGTGGTGGGAGCAAACCGTCAGATCGATCATCAGAAATTTCTCTGATCGGTCCAACCGATCCACAACTTGGTTCAAACTGGTTTGGTGGTCACTGCGAACGGACCACTATAGATCCTATACAGTCAGAGATTTCCCCAAATGTACTTTGTGATCGCACCAAACGCGTTTCCAACCGGTTTGATGGTCACTGCGAAAATAAACCCATTGGTGGGGGTCCGGCACAACAATCCCCGGCAACAATCTAGCCCCCCCCCCCCCCCCCCCCTCTCCCGATTATCCGGGAAGATACACAAGGACGTGAAACCACATACCCCCACGAAACTACCCTCAACTGGGTGGCAGGCTAGACCTGCTCCCCAGTAAGCTTCTGGATGGCTGACTGCCCCAGTCGTGGTTACCATTATGGGCAAACCTTAAAGGCCAAACATGGTCACCTTGGACTTTGGTATCAATGAGCTCTTCCCTGTAACCATTACTTGCTGCTAGGTTTTAGCCGATTAGCTATAATATTACCTTTCACTTTGTATGCACTCAATTGGTTGTATCTCATGCCCTTCCCTTTCTCTCGACTAACGGGCGAATTTTTCAAGTACATTCAACATACCTCCCTTTGGGCAAAAATGAAGAAATTCTACAAAATTGGCTATCTGTCAAATCAAAATTGTAACTATGCTTGGATTCCTTTAGATGTTTCGCAAATGTAGACTTACCCTTATTTTTCCTGAAATCCTCCTGATGCTCTTCTATTTTTTCCCTAAATTTCCTACCAGTCTGACCGCAATATTCGTAGCCACAAGAATATTTTAATTCATAAACCCCACTTTTATCCTGAACTGTGATTTTCTCCTTAACGAATCCTAGTAATGCTTTAAGACTATTTTTAGTTTCAAAACCTACTTTTTAACCTCTCGATGATAGAATTTTGCCAATTTTATCCGAAATTTTCCCATATTAAGGTAAACATGTCCATTGTTTTTCTTCTAAAATTATATCTTCCCAAACCAAATTGGAAACTTTATCCCTACTCTTTTTCCTAAGAACCTTATTCCATGTGGTATCAACGAGATCTCCTCCATATCCGTTACTAGCCGCTATGCTTTTGATAATGGATTTTTCTTTTGATAAATTTCGTTCACTCATTGGAATAGACAGTGCTCGGTTGATCATACTATGGAAGGCTGCATGCTTATGGACTAAAGGGTGATTTGAAGTACTATGGATCGTTATATCGCTATATGTATCTTTTCTATAAATTGAAAAATCGTGCTTCTCATTTACCAAAGAGATGGACAGATCAAGAAAATTTAGTTTATTCCCGCCGAATTCGAGGGTGAATTTGATAAAGGGATCTAATTTATTGATTTTTTCGTGAAAATA
Source organism: Adelphocoris suturalis (assembly GCA_030762985.1). Lineage (NCBI taxonomy): Eukaryota > Metazoa > Arthropoda > Insecta > Hemiptera > Miridae > Adelphocoris > Adelphocoris suturalis. Next base: position 99,396,227 of record CM061043.1, read on the forward strand.
ATTTAGTTGTCTTTTTGTGCCCTTCCATACAATGATGATATCATTGACATATCTATACCAACAGAGAAGATTATTTGTGTTACAAATTGTAAATATGTGTTGTTAGCGATCTAATCAATAAATTAGATCCCTATATCAAATTCACCCTCGAATTCGGTGGGAGTAAACTAAATTTTCTTGATTTGTCCATCTCTTTGGTAAATGAGAAGCATGTATTTTCAATTTATAGAAAAGATACAAATAGCGATATAACTATCTATAGTACTTCAAATCACCCTTCAGTCCATAAGCATGCAGCCTTCCATAGTATGATCAACCGAGCACTGTCTATTCCAATGAGTGAACGAAATTTATCAAAAGAAAAATCCATTATCAAAAGCATAGCGGCTAGTAACGGATATGGAGGAGATCTCGTTGATACCATATGGGATAAGGTTCTTAGGAAAAAGAGTAGGGAAAAAGTTTCCAATCTGGCTAGGGAAGATGTAACTTTAGAAGAAAAACAATGGATAAGTTTACCTTATTATGGGAAAATTTCTGATAAAATTGGCAAAATTCTATCATCGAGAGGTTACAAAGTAGGTTTTAAAACTAAAAATAGTCTTAAAGCATTACTAGGATCCGTTAAGGACAAAATCAATGTTCAGGATAAAAGTGGGGTTTATAAATTAAAATGTTCTTGTGGCTACGAATATTGCGGTTAGAATGGTAGAAAATTTAGGGGAAAGAATAGACGAACATCAGGAGGATTTCAGGGAAAATAAGGGTAAGTCTACCCTTTTGCCCAAAGGGAGGTATGTTGAATGTACTTGAAAAATTCGAAATAATCAAAAGTGACAGATCTGGTAAATGCTTTCCTTTCTCTCGACCAATGTTATTCAATATCCCTTCACCTGTCACTATATAAGCTGTGTCCTTTCTAATGTGTCTTCAGTTATTGTTTGTTACTGATGAGTGCCTAACCGTCGAAATCGATTCAACATTGTAACTCTTTATTTTTCGTGGAAATGGACAACGGGGATTTAATCTCCCCTCACCTGTGACTATATAAGCTGTGTCCTTTCTAAGTATGTCAAGTTATTGTTTGTTACTGATGATGGCCTAACCTTTGAAGTCGATCTATCATTGCAACTCTTTATTTTCGTGGAATTAAACAACGTTCATCTTCAACTTCCATTTCTCTGACTTTTATACTCGTAGTTGTTCGACTCAGTCAATAATCTTATTGAACTCACGTTCTCGTTCCTATTCTCAAGTAATATGCCCGAGCGATACTTTTCAATTCGTAGTGAATACAAAAGTACAAAAGTTGACTAGTAAACAGAATCGAATAATGCAATTATAGGCACAGTAAAAAAAAAATAAAAAATAAGGTGACAACATTTGTTATTACATGTCAAGAGGTATATGCTGGAAAGAGATGAGACGAGGCTTGGCGTTCTGTTGAATTCTGACGTGTGTCTCATATCTGGCGGACTCAAATCATGCTACGTCTTAGAATCTTTGTGAAGTACTTGTAAATAACGAATAGAAATACTAAAAACGAGAAGATATCACTGCGCCTACGCCTATATCATTTTACTTACAAAGTTATAAAGAGATTATTTGTTAAAGACGCCTAAAATTTTGCCCTTCAAAACCCCTAGCGACATCAACATTGGTATGATTCAAGTCTGCTAAACCTCATTCGATTCAGGGTTAAATACTATCCAAAGTTCGTATCGAGCAAGTTTTTGCTTAGACCGTTTCCCATTAGAGTACAAAGTAAAAGGTCGTTTTGCGAACTTTATGTATAAAATGACATAAAGTTCATAAGTTTGGCTATAATCAATGGGGAAAGGTCTCAGTTAAAATATGGTCAATAAGAACTTCGGAAATTATTTAATCGTAGAATGAGGGTTGGCAGACTGATATCAGACCATCATTAACGCCACTAGGTGATTTTAAAGGGCAAAAGTCTAGACGGGGGGAGGAGTGGACTTGGCCAAAATTAGCCCAATTTTCAGTTGTTTGTAATTCGCTTATTTTATGAGATAATTCAGAGTTTTTGGATCGAATCGTTTTTTAAAATGTTTTTCAACTTTGCTACGTATAAAAATTTCTGTAGGATGTACGGTTTAGGAATTATTAGAGAAAAACTTTAAAATGGGCAATATAAGCCATCTTTTTGAGGCTGCCATTTTGTATTCCACCAATTTTGAAATGTCAGACAAAGATTTTCTCACTCAGAATGGACTAAATTTGCAAAATTTAATCTCAAACCTTCTCCTCAAATTACTACCTGTTTTCGGCCTTGGCTCTTGGACTATGTATAGAATTTAGCTCCCCTGAAACTCTTGATTGAATTCGAATAAAAGGGAAAGCCGAAGTTGAAGGAAGGATTTGAAATACCTACTAGTTCAGGACGGAAGGAGATGCGGTGACCTCGTTTATTGGAAAAAATATCACTACGTGGCCGTGAAAGGAGAATAAAAAAACCTTCCAGAGGAAAAATCTTTTAGGACAGCTTTTCTCCTGTTAAACCCTCTCTATACACTCCGTTAGCTCGCAATCCGCTGCCCTGAAGAATAGAACTGGGAGGAAGGTGGTAACCCCTCGCCCTTTTTGGAAAAAAAAAGTTTGACCGGTCGCTGGCATCTGCTGAGGGGGTTAGCGGGGCCCAAGGTCCGTGACGTCATAAAATGAACGCGCAGGCGTTCTGAGGCCTACAGGCCGACCCTCGCCCGTTATGAATGAGAGGCGGGAGCGAATGAGGATCAATACCGACCCGCTTCCCCACAGTTCAGTTTGAGCCCACCATCTTGATGGGACAGGCTGAACAGGTGGCTTCGTAAGTATCCCTAATAATTTATCAGCTTTATAGTTGAATCAAAACTTGTTCATTCTAAAAAAGAAACATTGCGTTTGCCTTGTACGGGTTAGTTGTCATTAAAATCAATGATAGACAACACAGCTGCTTAATGAAATCCACATATTATTCGATAATTTCCAGCCATTCACAATTCCCTTCACTACTTGTCATGGAAAGACCGGTCAATGTAACCCAATATTCTACCCATTTAATATCACCTTGACGCACTACCTACCTCATTACCGCTACTTAGAAACATCCTTGTGGGTATAGGGATTACCATATTTACATTATTATGTTACAAAACAAATTAATAGATAAATATAACTAACCAGCCAATAATTTTGATCAACATGATAACAGAATTTGTTACAAATAATGAATTTTGACATCAGAACCGCTATAACGAACTGTGTGTATATCAACGTCCAAATACTAGCTCAATATCTAATGGAATGGGTTCTCCTCAAATTCATTATATTTATTATTTCGCGAGTTATTAATATCAAAACAACAAAACCGTTAAAAATAATCTCGACGAATTTCTGAAGCAACACGTTATCGCACCCTTGGGATGTGCCGTTTCATTGGGTCCGCTATCAACTTGGATTCTTCTCAGAGCGGAGATCAACAAGTGGCATACAGTCCGTTTCTCTCATCTTCAGTCCAGAGCCCTCGGGCAATGCAAGCTCAACTCGAAAAGTCGAGAATTTGTATTTAAACGAATCACGATTCCATTTGATATACGGAGGATGTAAGACATTTAACGTTGCATTGGAGCATGCGAATTTTGACATGCCTGCATGAAAAGGTTATTCGACCGAATGTTCCGGTCATGGAATGAGCAAATTTTCGAGAAAAAAATTCGCATTATATTTACGTTAAATTTTACCTATTTTGGAGTTTTATAAAATTTGTACGCATGTTTTAATGATTTTTACCAATACTGAATATAAGTGAACCGTATAAGTTTAGCATTTCACCTTTGCGCATTAACGATATTGATGTAAGCGTACATAAAACCACTCAATTTTACACATGTTCTTAAATTTTACTACACGGAAAGTTTTATAGCAAAGTTATCAGCTAATTGGTCGGCCTCTGCCCTCAGTACTTTGTAATTGTATTCTATGTACCTATTCCAAAGTAGCTTTATTTGAAATTTCAGCTAATTGGTCAAGGGTTTTTCAGCTAATCAGTTCGCCTCCGTACCTTGTAATTGCATTCTATACGTACGAATTCCGAAGTAGATTCATTTCAAATTTTAGCTCCTTAGGTCGGATAGGCAAGAATCTCAAGGGTTCTTCGGCTAATCAGTGTCGCCTCCGTACCTTGTAATTGTAGTCTAGATGCCTGGTTAAAAAGGGGTCGGAGTCTTAATCTGTTGGCCCGGAACCCCTTTTGGGATCACCAAGAGCTTTATTACTGTGCTGTACTTTATTACCGTACAGATAAACAAATGGGATGATAGCAAAAGAGCTGAATATTGGCAAAACACTCCTAAGCGGAAGCAAGCCAAGTTTCAGCACCAGAGATCAATTAGGAAATAAAATAGCCTCAGAGGTCCCTGAGGAGATCAGTGGGCCTCCGAGCCTTGTAATTGTATTCTAAGTACATATTTCGAAGGAGCTCCTTCTAATTTCCGCTCCATACGGTGAATAGGAAATAACTTAGCCTCAAAGGGCCTCTAGCTGATCACCAATCCTCCGAACCTAGTAACTGTGTTCTAAAAATACCAAACGAACTCAAATTCAAATTTCGGCACCTAGCCCAATTAGGAAAATTATAAAAATTTTCTCACTCAGTTAATTACGATGGAGCCCGCAATTTTATTTGTTTCTTGAAAAATCTGAAAATTCAGTTTCAATTTCAACTTCCTAGAGTGAACAGGAGATAATTTAGCTCACTCAGCTGATTTGGAAAGAACTCACTATTTTAACGGTCTCTTAACGTCCCAGTGAGTCCACCCAATCAGATTTAAACTTCCAAGAGTGAACATGTAGGGTCTGTACCTCAATGTTTGATTAGTGAGCCAAATTTAGTAAACTTTGGCCCAGTAGTTTCGGAGGAAAAGATGTTTTTCATTAGATTTTTGAAATCTACTTATCTTGGAACCTAAACCAACAAAAATATTTGAGGGGTTGAACTTTTTTTTCTCTCTCTCGATCAATTACATCAGTTCAATATCAAAATATAAACAAAAAAAATACGGGAAACAGCGTAAAAAAGCTGCTTTTTATTACTACTGTCGTAGGTGGGAAAATTCAATTTCATCATTCTGTAACGAAAATTGAAATAAACACGTGAAGAGTATTTGAGCGATGTGTAATTGGATGATGTTTCAACTAGCGGTTTTCAACAAAGAAATCATAAACTCTCAACCTTTTCTCATAGATTCTCAACCTTTTTATCGCATTTTCTTTAAAAAAAAAAAAAAAAAAAAAAAAAAACACTGCCAAGGAAATGGCACATGAGCTTCCTCGTGACCTTCACAGTACGTCACCATTAAATTCCAGAAAACTAGAAACGACCGGTTCTAGCATCAGGGAATTAATAAGGTGGGAAATTGGAAGCTGAATGGTACATATAATAAATGAAATTAATAAGGAAAATTTTGATTTTAATATGGGACCATCCAGGATGTAGTCCGCATGTTCCTCATAACTAAGCTGTGACCGTAAAAAAAACATCACTTTCGCGCATGCGCCTAGCGTACCGCTGCTGATGCCCGCGAAGAATGTGATACGAGACCTCAAAAAACCTTGCCCGCATCATTCCTGAAAATCTGAACGAAATCCGTTCACAATTGTCTGAGTTATGACCGAAACAAGAAAATTTTGTTTGCGCCTGCGCAGAGGCTACCGTTGTTTCGATCATGACGGAACTGATAGGAAACCATGTATAGCTATACCCGCACAATCCCAAAAAATGTGAAGAAAATCGCATCAAAATTGTGGAAATTACGGCTGTTGCAAGGACCGTAACAAGAATATTTCGTTCACGCATGCGCAGAGCGTACCGCTTATGCAATTATGATGATTGTCTTATAGGACCTCAAGGGACCTTACCCACATCATCCCTGAAAATCTGACCGAAATCCGTTCAACATTGACCGAGTTATGACCGTCACAAGGAATTCACGTTAGCGCCTGCGCAGAAGCTACCGTTGATTCGATCACGATGAAGTTGATAGGGGACCATCTAGAGCTTAACCCGCACGATCCCTGAAAATTTGGTTAAAATCGGATCAAAATTGTGGAAGTTATGGCTGTTACAAGGAAATGTGGACGGACAGACAGACAGACAGACAGACAGACAGACACGGAACCAAATTTGTTCAGGAGGCTCTGAAACGCAAAATGCGAGTGGAAATTTTGATTTTTTAGCAATAATTTTTTTTTCATTTCGAAACTGAAAACAAAGCTTCCGTGCCTTGTAGTCTCAGAAGCAAAAAAGAGAAAATGAGCTCTTGTGTTCACTTTGTCCGTTTATGTATGTATGTATACATAATATATGAATGTATGTTATTTAATTCATATGTCCTCTTAAAATCGTTTTAAATGCCACTTCCCGACGTCCGATTTCGATGAAACTTGGTACGGTGTATGGATGTAACCTGAAACATGGGGAGGACAAAGACGTATCAGAGGCCGCAGACGCATGAAAGGCGACCAGTGGAGTGAACTCCAAAGCCATTTTGTCTCCTATTCGACGCAGGAAGCTGAAATTTGAAAGGGAGGCCTCTTGGAACATCTAGAAATTAATCATAAAGTCTGAAGCCCTCTATATCAGCTGAGTGGCCTCCGGAGTTATTTTATTTGCTATTCAACCTATGAATAATAAATTTGAAATGGAGAACTCTTTGGACGTCTTGAAACGAATCGTGAAGTTTTTGATAGTTCCATATTAGCTGAGTGAGGTCCATTACACAAACCATTTAAATTTTTTAAAATACATATAGCCAGGTTAACAAAGACAAAGTACAGACCCAGCCTCATCAATTAAGTAAACTCTCAAGCTAACTTCTATCTGAATCATACCCTGCAATTTGAAATGGAGTCTCTTTGAGACTGCTTTTTTACAATATCGAGGTACATAGCCAACATGATCAGCTGATTAGGCTCTGACCTTAATACCCTTCTTATTATGCTCACTAAGTCGAAAATTTGAACGAAATTTCCTATTAGGGTGTCCTCATTCTAGCGCCCGATGTATTTTAAACAATGGGCTTTCTTGCCAGTTTTATAATAACAATGCATAATAATTATGTGTAAGAAATAACTTCGATTCTAGTAATCCTACGCATAGGAACTGTTGTTAACTATAAGCGAAGGTTAGCTACAAAGTTTATCGGTATCGCATGTCGTTTTTTCGTTACAAAATTTTGTTTCAGTTTTTAACAATTTGGTGATCGCAAAAACACATTCTGTGTTTCAATCATTTTATCAATTTCATCTCCAATGTACTTATTTGGGCACGTTTCTGAAAGAAGAACCCTGTGAACAATAAATTATTGTGTGGAAAACCCAATCATTTGCCACTGCGAGGGCTTCAGCCGAATTCACTCGTCTCGTCGGTGAGACCGATTTTTCAGTATTGACAGAATTCTTTACCTCCGCATTTCCCCTTCTCCCTTCAGCTGAGAATACAATAGATCCATTAACTGTCATCGTAAGAGCATAATCCAATTTCCTCTGAGTTTGCGTGTAGACGGTTTGGGAACCCACAGTAAGAAATAACAGTTTTCTGGATCTTCTCTGCTACTACGCAGCCCTGCTATGCAGATCACTGGTATGAAAATCTGCTACAGATTAAGCGAAGTCTGTAGCATATTAAATAACGGGGAATAATATATCAATCTATAAAAATCAAATTATGTTTGTTTGTTTGTCCTTTTTGCGCGACCACAATTATGAACCGATTTCGGTGCTGTTTTTTACAGCATTCTCTTTGAACATCAGAAAGAAAGATAGGCTATATATACATTTCTCAACTCACCCCTTTCAGCCTTAAAATCACCATTTTATTGAAAAACCGCGTTAGCTTCTTGCCTCATTTTAAATGCTTCATTTCAACAATGATTGATTCACTTCAAAAATTTTATTAGATATCATCATGGTGGATTTTAAACGTAAAGGACTTCCGATAAAAAAGAGTTTTTATATATATATGTATGTGTTTTATATATATATATATATATATATATATATATATATATATATACACTAGAAACTCGGCCCTTCGGGCCTCGCAAGGGGCTCCGCCCCTTGACCCCGCCAGGGGGGCTTCGCCTGACTGCTAAAATGTAAAAAACATGGAATCATGTTTTAGCTCCTCGCTCTCACTTTATTATAGAAATGATCACGACAATTGAGCTCTTGTGAGATGATGATCTCCTAATAGAAACTCGCGAGTAAACATTCACTTTATTATAGAAAGAGGCTAAAGAGGCTACATACGAAATTACAGCTTCCTATAGTGTAAAGTATAGAAATTACCTATTAAAATTATTTAACCACCGCTTCACAAATCAAACCGTTCTCGCAATATTCGGATCACCTGCTATGAATCACATAATCGAAACACCAGCTCAATGAAATCATCAGAAATTAACAAGCGGTTGTAATCATGTTCACAATATCAATAATTGAGAATGATCACCTGTGTGTAAACAATTATTCATATAACCATGCTCATAACTCAGCTTGTTGGCCACGCACTTCGCAGTAGTTAATATAGTATGGTTGGATAAATCGAGAGCTTTCGAACGAATGGACAACGAATTTTGTGGGATGAAAAACGAAGAAGTATCATATCCCTAGCAACGACTCGGTTGTAAGCGGAAATCATCACAATTATTGGCGCTACTTTCATCTCACTTTATAGTCTCACTTTTCGGCGGGGGATCCATCGCTAAAACATGATTCCATGTTAAAAGTTAAATATTTTCTCCTGTTCACCCGAAGGAGTTGAAATTTGATTTGATTTACCCCTCGGGACATTAAGAGACAAATAAAATGATGTGCTCTTTCCTGATCAGCTGAGTTTGGTAAATTCTCTCCTTTTCACCCTAGGAATGTGAAAAGTCCTTTCTAGGACATCAAGAGTTGAATGCAACATGAAGAGTTCCAACCAGATCAACTGACTCAGCTAACTTCTCTCCTATTAATCCTAAGAATTTTAAATTTGATAGGGGACCTCTCTAGGATATTACGAGACGAATGCAATGGCAGGTCCCAACCAGATCAGCTGACTTAGCTAAATTCTCTCCTATTCACCCAGGGAATATGAAATTTGATAGGGAGCCTCTCTGGGACATCGAGAAACGACTAAAATGATGGGCTCTTTCCTTATCAGCTGAGTGAGTTAAATTCTCTCCTTTTCGCCCTAGGAATGTGAAATATGACAGGACAGAAGGACTCCTGTCCGGCTTTGGCAGAAGCATTGAAAGACCCTGCCAAACTTACACTCCCTGCTTATAAAGTAATTTCACTTTTCATTGGGTTGAGCGTAGAAAAAGCCAACTCAATTATAATGAGTAGTTACGTTTCTTAACACCGTTCTCTAAGATCATTTTGTCATTTCTCGAAGGTCATATGTTCTCAAAGGTCATATAGTTTTTCCTCTCTCTCTCTCTATCTCTAAATATTGCTGCAGCTCTTGTCTCGTCAACACGGGTCTTAACCTATGACGAGCAATATTCTTTATAATAGTGTCATTTCTTTTTTGTACATTTGATTTTTTAACGAATAAAGTCTCTCTCTCTCTCTCTCTCTCTCTCTCTCTCTCTCTCTCTCTCTCTCTCACCGGTAGTTAATTTTGAATAAGGCGATAAATGACTACCGTGAGTTCATTCTATTTTGCCGTATCGATAACTGTAACCCAACAATAAGGATATAGACACAGACTCAAGTACCCACCAACTAAAAATTAAGTGATTAAATAAAACAGAGCAACACCTGCGCTTCACTAGTTTGTCTATATAACAAAAGTTTTAATAGGTACTCTCGATTTGTTGATAATAAAAAAATGCCCACCTGTGGCTCGCGATCCACCTGTTAGGAACTATAGCTAGAAGATTGTTTGAGGTAGATAAATTATTGGATTGAGTAGCGCGTAGGTTTGGGATCAACTCTTCAGCTGATCCTTGTCGGTTCAGGAATTAGTGGGTGCGGGTTTGGACGCCAGTTTCTCCTTGTTACAAAGACAATTACACAGGATGACACAACCCTTCTCAAGTCTCTCCGTTGTGTCTGGACCTGACCACAATGATACTCGAAGGCAAAGTGAACCGCACTCAAAATTCGTTGAACCACTACTATATAAATACGTCTACACCTGGCAGCTTGGTTCACGAATGAAAGTGGTTTTGAAGAAATTCTTGGATTTTAATGTTCAACTACTGCATTTTTACAAATTGGAGGTTTTACACACCAAATCGGAGGTTTTACACATCAAATTGGAGGATGACAGAAATACATTATTTAATTCTGGGAAAGCAGTAACAACAAACTAACTTATGAAAAATAACATTCAACAAACATGAATGAACATATGGAACAAAACAGAATGAATAAACCTGTTTTTTTTTTTTAACGAATGTCTTGCCCTGCAGAATCGTCGTCACTCTCACTGCTTCTTATTGCATGGTTGGATCGGCGAACAAATCGCGGTCTCATTTCTTCATCATCCGAACTCATGACACGGAAAAAAAGCAAGTCATAACTAACGGAAGCAATAATTACACTGCCCAACAAAAATATATTTTATGGTAGTTTCTGTGATCTAAATAGCCAAATTTTACTAATTTTGGGTCGAAAAAACATGAATGTGACAATGAAATTTTTTTTATTAGCTCTTGTTCTCAAGATACAAAATCAGCTGAGGAGAGGTGAATGTGCTGTAAAAATCCATCTTCTTGCCCGAGAAATTTGGTGCACTTACTAATTTCTCTTCTCCTATTTTTTCTACTAATCTTCTTCATTAGCCAATCTTCTCCAATTGTAAAAGGGTTGGCTGAAGCCTATTCTTGAGAATGTTTTCTCTTTGATTGCCTCTTGCACGTCATATCTGGTGTATCTCTTGTAACAGTCGTTGTTTGATTCGTTCCAACAACCTTGATACCTGTGCTCCATTGCAGAAATATCCTAGTGGAATCTTTCACCATGCTCATCACTTACAGCTCCACAATTCTATGCGAAAAAATCGAGATTAGTGAAGGAAATGCATTTTTAGGGACATGTTGCAACCTACATCTTGGTACGTTTGATGGAGTTCACTCACTAACCGTCGATAGTTGTCTTCTTCAAGTGCTTTACAACTTATGTAAACAAGTGAGTAAACAATAGATCACCTCAAAGTTGATTCCAGTGTTCAGACAGAGAGTTCAACCAATAGGAATCATAGCTGTCAGGTTAACAACCTTGAAATTCAATATCCCTCGATCCCACCATATTCATCATTCTTTTACCCACGTAGGTTCTGTATCTTTGATACAAGAGCTAACATGAGATTTTCGTGGTTATTTCCGGTATCAGCATGACAAAATACTTGGGAAATGGCTAGGAAAGCCCGAGACATTTCCTGTGTTGAGCAGTGTTATAGACTTTAGAATCAGGCGAATCCACAGGCATTTTCAAAAGAATTCAGTGTTGTCGCTAGCCCAACACTGTATTTCGGTAGATCTGGTCAAAAAAACCGGTAGATCCCGGTAATACAATTTCGGAAATTCGGTAGATTTCCCGATAGTTTTTTGAACGAACTATGACTTTGACTATGAACCCTAGGGCTCTTGTGCTTAGGGTTGCATTCTAGGCTAAAACTCTCATACGGTCGACTATGAAATCTGGGTCGAATCCACAGTATTATTTTTCCTTTTAGTATGAACCAAATTAGTGTACCCATCATTTTTTACTACTACGTATTTAAATTCATCAGCCATAGAAAAGTAGTAGTAGGTAGGCACTTTAGTATCAAATTGATGAAATGATAGGGGATAATACTGGGTTTACGAAACTCATCAGTAACAATTGAACTCAGTAGTCGTACTTTGTAGTAACATTTGAATTTATGTATCCATAACTAGGTAGGTTCTTTCCAACGTTTCCACTACCTTGGAAGAATCTGAAGCAATAAGAGTTATATACCTAAATAGGTAACAAGAAGCTACAACCAGTAGATGTCTAAATAGATGTAGGTAGTATATTTAAAGGGAAAGGGAAACTTGGTTACCTGTACCGTTGAACTGATATTGAAGATCGGAAATTGAGACCACGCTGATCCTTATGCAAGAGAATAAAACACTAGACGAATGAGCACAGTAAGTAACCACAGTAAACAACGAGGCGAAGGCAAACAAAGATGTGAGCACTGGGAAGGTAAAATTCATGTACCTAGGTTATCCTAATTAATAAATTTTAAAAACCTTAAATGCATCATATTGAAGTAATAAAAAATTACACAGCGATTTCTACTCTCCTGGAAATCCTACGTACTGGCCCACGAATAGAGCAAAAGCTCCAGATCTTATTGACTTTTTCGTAATCAAAGGAATATCAAGCAATTTAATCCGCGTCAAAGACAGCGGAAGCCTCATGTCAGACCGTTCTGCAATAGTCCTTACAATTAGCGAAACAATAATAATCAAAGATAATCCACTCCGATTAGTTACCCGTTATTCTAAGTGGGATGTTTTTAGGAAATACAGATCTGATAATATTAATTTGTCAGTTTCCCTTGGATATATAGAACAGCTTGAAGGTGAAGCGAAAAACTTCATTAATTTCATCCAACGATCAGCTTGGGATAGTACCCCACAAGAGACTGAGCACTCTTATAATAGTGTACCTTACCCTTAAGAGGTTAGGGAGCTGATCAGCGAAAAGAGGAAAGTTAGAAGAACATGGCATCTTACTAGAGCCCCAAGTGATAAAACTAAACCAAATAGATTGAAGAATCTATTAGATAATTCAAGTTCAGAAATGAAGCAAGAAACCCAACTGAGGCTAATGCATAGTCTAAACCCTGAAAAAGATACAGAATATTCACTCTGGAAGGTTACGAAGTCTCTCAAGCAGACGAAGGTATACGTACCTCCCACTGAATCGGAAGATGGGGAATGGGCAAAGAGCCCAACTGAAAACGCAGGAGTCTTTGCTGACCACCTTGAAAATACTTTTTTTCCGAACTAAAGCGATGGGGATGATGGAGAATTACCTACTCTAACCTCCTCTACTGATATAGACAACATACCACCAGTTACGCTCACTGAACTTAAAGATGGGATTCGTGACCTTAAAACGAACAAAGCACCAGGATATGATCTCATTAATGGCAATGTAATCAAACAACCTCCAAAGGAAGGCATACGAAAGCTTCTATATCTTATCAATGCAGCACTGAGGCTGAAATATGTAAGTATCACGTTGCTGGAAAGTGGCGGAAGTTATCATGATTCTGAAACCGGGGAAAGACCCCAAGGACAAACATTCTTATAGACCGATATCTCTGCTACCAGTAATGTCAAAACTGTTTAAGAGATTACTCATACGAAGATTGAAAGTTATTGTCGAAGAGAGAGAACTAATACCTAATCACTAGTTTGGTTTCTGGGAAAACCACTCTACCATAGATCAAGTGCATCGTATCACTGACATAATTGAAAATTGCTTGGAAAAGAAACAAGTCTGCACAGGCTCCTTCCTGGATGTTTCCCAAGCTTTTGACAAATTCTGGCACCAAGGGTTCGAATAAAACTTGAGAGAGATCTACCTAAGCCATTCTACATAATTCTGAAATCTTATCTCGCTGAGAGACACTTTACAGTGAAACATGAGGGAGAGTAGTCCAGCTTCAAGAAAATAAGAGCGTTCCTCAAGGCAGTGTGCTCGGGCCCTTGCTTTATCTTCTGTACATACGCGTGATGTACCTAGTAATGATGACAGGACCATTGCAACTTTTGCTGATGACACTGCGGATACAGTAGAGGAAGCGACTAGGAAATTACAAGATACTGTTAACAATGTCTGTATATGGACAAAAGATGGCGGCTCAAGCTCAATGAACAGAAATCTACTCATATTAACTTTAGGAACAAAAACGTAACAAAGATACCAGTCACGTTAAATGGGCAAGAGATAACTTAAGCCAATACAGCAAAGTATTTGGGAGTGACTCTTGATGCTAAGCTGAGATGGAAGGAGCACGTCATCAAAAAAAGATATCAATTAAATATCAAGTTCAAAAAAATGTACTGGCTGCTCGGCCGGTACTCCAAACTATCTCTACACAACAAACTGTTTATCTACAAGCAAATTCTAAGGCCTGTGTGGACGTATGGCATCCAGCTCTGGGGCTGCATGAAAAAGACCAACAGCAAGGTCATACAAACATTTTAGAACAAGTTTCTAAGGAGTATTGTCAACGCTCCCGGGTACATGAGAAATTATGACCTCCATCGTGACCTTAAGATGGAAACAGTCAGTGAAGTGGCTAAGGACCATGAGACCAAACACGAGCAGCGGCTTCATGTATCCAGAAGTTCTTTGTCTACTAGACAACAGCAACGTCTTCCGGCGTCTTGACGGAACGAAACCCCTTGACCTTGTGACGCGTTAATCTGAAAGTGATCCTATAGAGTAGTTCCCATTGGGCTATGAACTCTACACACTGTCGAATATAATATTAAAGTAAACTGACTTGATGGGCCGAGCTCAATTGTTACGTTATGTTTCAAGTAAAGAAATTTTGGGAAAAAATATATATATTGAATTAATACCAAAAGTCTAAGTTGACCACAGAATAGACATGGACGAAACTGGTAGGTAGGTAACTACATAGGTACCATGGAAGAAGTTAAGTCCACATTTCAATCTAGGTACAGTGCATGATAGAAAGAATACAGAGAATGTGTACTCGTTGATCCATGTGAAAGCTTTTGCCTTGGATTTTGCTCAGAACTCTAAATCCCGGTAGATTCAAGCCTCAAACCGGTAGACCAGTAGAAAAAGTGAAATACCGGTAGATCTACCGGAATTGCAGTGGAACAGCAACCCTGAAAAAATTGCACTTGGAAGGGACGGATACATGAAATGGAATGTCTTCGTCATGTTGCGCGAAGCAGGTATTTCCAGACGCACCAGGTTTTACCAGACACTAGGTACGCATGTTCCGCTGTGCTCGCCCCTGCCGACCTGAATTCGAACTAGCGTCAACTAGCAATGGAAATAAGCTCCCTTGTGGATAGCTGATTCCTGTGATTTATTCACTTGTTGCTAAAGTCCTCCCTGGTGTAGTGGTTAGCGTATCAGATATCCTAGACTAGGGAAGGGACCCGAGTTCGATCCCGGACAGTTTTTTTTTTGCATTCAAATTCAACCTCCGAATCATATTGTACCTCCAAATTGATAAGTAAAACGTGAAAACACTGTCCCAAAAAAACCATTCCTCCCCTTCTTAAATTATTTCCTAAATTTTTGAGGCATCGAAGGGAACTTGGAAAGAGTTTTTGGAGTGTCTGTTACTAATTTTAATCAAATGAAAATCAGAAAAAACCCGAAGTTTTTAGATTACCCAAAGGGTAACTTGGGTACTTCGAAACTATTTTTCCATTTTTTGTCGACTGACTCCTCATTTTAAAGATTTTTTAGTTCTGAATACGATGTTGAACCCAAAAAAAGCGATATCTCATTCCGTTCTTAGATTAAATCTGATGAAGAAGTGCGTTTTTTTTTTTTTTTTTTTTTTTTTTTTTTTTTTTTTTTTTGGCCCCGTCAGGGATCTATAATAAATATTAGCAGCAATAGTATTGTACTATGGGGACTTGGTAAAAGTCAGCTGATTACTTATAACTATGTGCATAATCTTAGTCACGTAGAAATTATTTATGAATTTGGTAGGTATGTAATTACGAAAGCGCCTTGAAAATCAGATTCATAAACTTAAGGATTGGCCATAACGATTTATCCTCCCCTCACAACCTACCTACCAGAGCAACTGAATGGGGCAACCCAAACTTGATAGGGCGTCATTCTGAAGTATCCAACTGTCCCCGAATTTGAGAAATGAGAAATTGATGTTATAAGAAATTTACGTTAGCACATGCGCACAAGCTAATATTGATCCAACTGCAATGAAATTTATAGAAGACCATTAACTTAGAACTAACCGGCACAAACCCTGAAAATTCCATCAAAATCGGATTGAAAGTTAGTGTAGTCTTAGGCGAGACAAGGATTTACCACAGGTACACAGACAGACCGATAAATAGCAGGCAGACAGACAAGCTCTGAATCGCTAAAAGTATGTTTAAACCTATTATAAAACACACCTATTGACTGGCGGACAGGCAAATGCAGAGCCATATTTTATTAAAAATCAGTGAATCGCAAATTGCAAGCGGAAACTTTGGATTTAATAATAATAGGTACTAATATCTTAATTGCCCACATAGTATACATACGTCCCACCGAGTGTGGAGCACACAATACAATATTCAATCGCTTATAATATAATTAAAAGATCAAACAAACAAAAGATAAATAAAATAGGTATTAATAATAAGAAATAGGTACCTCAACTCAGTAAAAATAAAAATGTATATATGTACTAAAATAGTGGGATTCAAAGAGGCAAAAGGCAGATATATTTCTTTTACGAAATCATTAGAAGGGTTGAAGTGGGGAAAGAAGAGAAGATGCTGAGAAGGGAAAGGAAGAGAGAAAAAAGAACCGGTAGAAACAGAAAGGAAGGAAACCGAGGATAGGAGAAAGAAAAGATCATGTACCTGGTCATACACTGTGTCTCGCAGTGATGGCTGCCCCAAAGCGTGTCAGGGAAGGAAGGGTCCGAACACTCAATAGCAGAGAATTCCGTAGCCTTGCTCCAGCTACATTTGGAGGATTTGGAGGAATACAAAAAGTATTAAATTTCGTATATGGTTACAAAGTTTCCCTCTACTCGTGTTGTGACGATGCAAATTACTAATATCATTCTGGAGTGTTTTGTAATTTGATTCTTGAGATTTAGGGAGTACTGTCTATAATCATTCGAATGCTGGACGGATTTTCTGGGTGGACCAAAGGCGGAATTTCGATTTGCTGTGAATATTCGTTAGGTTAAGAGTTTTCGCAGGGTACCTTTAGGGAGCCTGAAATCTGATCCCTAACTCCCTTCAAAGTTTCCAAAGTGAACATTGTTGACTCGAGGTAAAATAAGTAATTCGCTTTGATATTCCTAATGGATGTTCGTAGAATAACAAACATTTCCACTTTCCCCTTTACTAGGCATTACCTAACTCAATTTAATGTTCGTGTATAAGCTCCAGACAGCTGCAAAGCTTTCATTCCCTTATGGATATAAACTCAGTAGTTCTAAAAATAAATTCGTATGTACACTTTTCAAAATGAAAAAGATGAGAAAAGATAACATCAAGTTTGAGCAGACCTATCTGCGAATAAAAAATGCTTGGCTCAACCCACCAAAATCGTTTTGGCATCGTTGAACTTATTATCGAAAGTTCTTTACGCGTGAGTCCAGCCCATCCACATTTGATGTGAAAAGCATGTCCGGTTACGAGTTGCAATTACAAAGTTGTTTACCCAGGCGACGACGCACATAGGGGCCAATGACGACAAAAGGTGGCGGAAATGGAAAAAATGAATACGCATCCGATCCGGCACGTTTCTGCTGGATTCGTTCATTAACAAATTTGTAAACATATTCGGAGTCGCCCGACTCTCTCAGTCTGTAAACAGCCATCGTCCTGTTCGTTGTTTTTCAAATATTCCCACAATGGCTGATTGACCTTCAAATATACGTAGACACATTATTATGCAGAATAAATTATTATCGACCCAAAAGCAGTAATCTGTCGCAGAATTATCAGGGATGGGGCTAAACAAATGATTCCTCCTCTTTCGCCAAGCTTTCAATAAATTTATTATCTTCTTCAGGGCCTATAAAGTACAACAGCTCAACCCTTGGAAAAACGGCGAACTCATAAAAGATAATAAATAAAGGTATAACCGCAAAAATACTCCAGCAAGAAGCAAGTATACCTACTATAGGTAAAATCAGCTAACTTACTCACAGGTGAACTACAGCATGAATATCACACTACAAATTACTAGTATACTAATAGTATAATTTTGTGACTGCCGGATGTTATTTTCTTCTTCTTTTCAAATCATCAATAGACTGGTTTTGGTTACTTCATTGAGTTGGTGAGTGTTGGTCGGTTGGTGTTGTTGTTTGTTCCGTTATTGGTATTAGCATCCCTTGATATGAAGTAGTTGATTTGTGTACCTGTTCTATCTTAGTACCTGTTTGCAACCTGTGATGAATTTATTGATCTGTTGGTCGCTGAGTAGTGTGATATTCACGCTTTAGTTCACCCCTGAGTAAGTTTGCTGATTTTACCTATAGTATACTTGTTTCGTGCTGGAGTATTTTTTGCATTTATACCTTTATTTATTATCTTTTATGAGTTCACCGTTTTTCTGAGGGTTGAGCTTTTGTACTGTATATTATAGGCCCTGAAGAAGATAATAAATTTATCGTAAGTTTAGCGAAATAGGAGGAATCATTTGTTTGGCCCCATTCCTGATAATTCTACGACACATTATTATGAAACAATTTATCTCAAAGTATTGCTTACTTAGATTTTTAATACTGATAACAACGCCGTAAAATCTTGGAAAACCGTGAATTACAATAAACAATTTTGAAAAAGTTACTTGGTTCATTGCGTGGTTTTCGTTGAAGTTCTGCATTTGTGGCAATCGTAGTAAATGCATATTCAATACAATCGAGAGAAAACGTGCAAATAGACTTTTAATCAAATTTTCAAAGCTGTGGGTATAAAAATGGGGGTTTGAGATTTTTTATGACTTAGGCACCTTGGTTTTCGTTTCCCATACTGTAATATTCAAAGTAGAATCGATTGCGTCGGGTCCCAGAACGTTTACCCCACACCTATGGGTGAAAAATGGGTGTCGAAATGGGGGGTTTCCTTGGTTTTCTGTGGTATAGGCATGTGGGATATCGTTTTCCTAGTAATCAATGAATCAAGCTGAAGTGAACGGAAAGAAGAAGATGGAGACGATCCGGACTCCCCCTCGTGCCTCACAGATGGATCAATTTCTTACTATTCCTTAAGAAAAAAGAAAAAACACATTCTAGAATTAAAAATAACCTTAATTTTCAATTTATTTTTTCTAATTTCTTGTTCCTTGCTATTTATACAGTTGTTGCTAGTTATTTATTAGGCATTCCAGTAGGGTAGTCATTTCGATAATTAGTCAGTAAATTTAATTTTGGTCAGATTTTCTGTCAACATTATTCATTATCTGGTTATTTACTCGTTAGTTACCGACCTGCGTAGTTATTTCTCAGTTCCTGAAATACAGTCACGTAGTATCAAACTTCTAGTATCTAGGTTCTTGACTTTTTGACCTGAATTTAGTATGTATTGCAAAATAGCTCAAATTTTATCAGAGTTTGATAAAAGGAAGAAAATTTAATTTTACACCAAACTTTTTCAGTCGGTTTTCTAAACCCTCATAGCGGATGCTTGTACCTTATTAAAAATTTATCGAAATATTTGAGAAATAATAAAATATGAGTATTAGTTAAGAATCCTAAAATGCTTGTACTCTATAAGGAATATCCACGCACTGCATCAAGGTTTTTGGTCAAGTAGTTCGGGGTGTGCTATGCCACGTGAGTGACTGGTATTTGACAAATATACACACCTAAATAGAAGATTAGATCGTCTGCTCAATAAGTAAAATTAATGTTATACCTGTAAACACGCCGATTCTCATTACGCTTCTATTCTTCGCACTCTGGTTGAAGAGCTGAATATTTCCCTCTCCGATCAAACTAATCTCTCTCCAACTTAATTTCCTCTTTGCAGCCCACAATGGCCTTCGCAGGGTATTAAAGGTGTCAGCCCCCAGAGCTTGCGGTCAGAGAAATTGCTCTCCCGACGATGGGAGACTTCACTTTATTTTTCACCTTCTGCCCTTCACACTCCCAGACATCCGCTTTATTCATGCGTGCTGCGGGCTAACCCTTTTACACGCAAAGAGACTCGGCCCCACTCCTTTTCAGTTATTCCTCTTCCTGGTCATCTCCCCACTGCATTTCACAAGTTTATCGTTAAGACTTCCCTTTATGTGTTCCACGAAGAACACAGCTTTCTAAATACATTTTTATGGACGCAAAGCGAAGGATTGCAATGTGGTTCGCTTTTTTGAATTCTTTTCAGCAGAAAGGACTGTGGTTCAAAACTTTTTTCAGTAATTTTACGGAAAAATTACAGATCTTTCTGCCAACGTTTCTTCCCAGTCAAAACTGATACCTACGACTAGGTCAACCAAATATGGTCTGCGTTCCGAAGGGCAAATTCTGCTGGAGAAAAAGGAACTTCTCATCTCCTATCATTTAAAAATTGTTGGCGCGTACGATATTTTTTCAAAATTGTTTCCCTCACGAGTGTCTTTATTTCCCTCCGCTCCTCTGCAGAAGCATCTGCCTTCAAACTTGGATGTTTTTGAATGAAATGATGCCAGTCGTCTCCATTATCTGCCTGCCTTCACTTATAATCGAACTAACTGTTCTAGTGGAAATTCTCGTCGCATCACTTGTCAAGTGACAAATATTCACCTTAGAATGCTCTTCACTTTTCTTTCGGAATAAGTACCTACTCGGCGACATTGTAAACAATCTCCCGAGCTTGCCACTGAAGTGTTTTTCCAAAGTGAAAGGACTAAGAACGTCCTGTTTTAGGGGTGTTGTTCATAACGAACAGATGAAATTAAATAAGATAAAAATAAAAAATTAAACGATGAAATAACGAAGGAAGAATCAATCACGAGAAGTAGAAAACAGTTGTCACGAAATTATACGAAAACTTGAAATAGTTGTCGCGCATTCACCGAAAGTAGTGCAGCCAACCCTCAAAAGCGAAATTTCTCTTGGCGGTAATTTTACCAAACAGGGTTGCCTTCCAAAAGTTTCTTCAACGAGTAGTTCACTTTTCTGCCGCATAGGGCGCACCCTTGGAACGCAGACCATCTCTGGTCGACCTATAGTGTATTCATTTACTCTTAAGAAGATCACACATAAGTATACCTGGACTTTTCGGTCATACCTAACTTGTCCTTAAATAAACTATCGCAGCTTAGATTTTGTTGTGATGTGAATAATGATGTTCGTGGAAGGCGATAGATTTATAAAATTCAAGCATTCAAACTAGTATAATCCACAAATAAAAGTGGAAATAGATGCCACATAATTGTGGGTATTATTATCATATAGTCTTAGCACGAGTGAATGTCGGAAACTTAGAAATGATGAAGAATATGCTACAAAAAACTTGGATAGGAACACATTTATCTTTCCTGGACTGTAAGCCCCCATACCGACTAAACAAATGTGTTACAATCAACCGCGATTTATGAAGACAAACGGGAACATAAATTTCTGCTCCGTCTAGAAGGATCAACTCGACAGGAGAGGAGATTTCGGAGGTAAGGCGGCGCTCTCAGCTGATACTGGAGAGTTGACTGAAGCTAAGTGGGCGGGCTCAGTGTCACTCACATATTGGTCACTCACAAAGGGAGGATACAGTCAGCGGGTCGTGGACGTGGATTTCAACCAAACTTTTAGCGAATTTTTGAAGAAAATTAAGCTATTGCTCTCGCCTCAAAATTTGTAGAATGTGAATGTTTGAAAAAATTTTATGCAGAAATCCGTTTCAGGCTATTGTGAATCATATTCTGAAGTTTAATGCATTTGTTTATGTATATATGTATGTATGTATATATATGTATGTATGTATATATATATATATATATATATATATATATATATATATATATATATGTATATATGTATATATGTATATATGTATATATGTATATATGTATATATGTATATATGTATGTGTCATTCCAGACACATTCCAGACACAGAGTGCTAGAAACTTCAAACAAATTTTAAAATGTTAAGGACACAAAACGAAAGTTCAAGTTCGTTGGCCAGCATGATCGGATTACATCTTCGGGTTGAAATTTTCAAAAATGTAGCCAACAATTTCAAAATAGCCTGTTTTTTGCGATTTGTTGTGCAAAATAATTTTTTCAGCATACTAACATGTGGTATATTCGGAATCAGCGTAAAATTTAATGATAAAATAATAAATGATAAAAACTATGATTTAATGTGGGCTCCCGAATCAAAATTTGTAGAATGTGAATTTTTGAAAAAATGTTATGCAGAAATCCGTTTCAGGCTATTCTGAATCATATTCTGAAGTTTAACGCATTTGTAGCGAATTTTTGAAGAAAATTAAGCTATTGCTCTTGCCTCAAAATTTGTAGAATGTGAATTTTTGAAAAAAATTTATGCAGAAATCCGTTTCAGGCTATTCTGAATCATATTCTAAAGTTTAACGCTTTTTTTATGTATGTATGTATGTATATATGTATGTATCATTCCAAACGATAACTGTCCGTAGAATTGTGCTAGAAAGTTCAAACAAATTTTAAAATGTTAAGGACACAAAACGAAAGTTCAAGTTCGTTGGCCAGCATGATCGGATTACATCTTCGGGTTAAAATTTTCAAAAATGTAGTCAAAAATTTCAGAATAGCCTGTTTTTTGCGATTTGTTGTGCAAAATACTTTTTTCAGCATACTAAAACATGTGGTATATTCGGAATCAGCGTAAAATTTCCTATAAGAATATGTATCAAGTTTTCAAAAATTTCAAAGTTGAAAAATCAGTCAAAAATCGAAATAATGCCGTTCCTAGTTGTAAAAATTGGTAATATTTGCATGAAACATTGTCCAAATTCAGATTGAACTACTCTTATGGAAGTATCCCTGTATAACCAATCCTAGAATCATGCTGTTTAAAACGTAGGTAGTAGGTGCTTGTAAAAAAAAAAAAAAAAAAAAAAAAATGTAATCACAACTGATGAGTTTACTCTGTGAAATATTCCGTCCTCCGATTCTCTTAGTCGCTCTCTTTAATGTTTTACGCTCAACTATTTTAGGACTTGATGTAGCTTTAATACTGACTGTGACTTAGAAAATATCAGTCATGAAATTATGAAGAAGTTCTATTTATGTTCGTACTAGCACGCAGACCCAAGGCCTCGCTCCGCTCGGAAGTCAGTAACGTTAATCTCAAGGCCTCCCTCCACTCGGCCGTCAGTAACGTAAATTCCTAGGCCTCGCTCTGCTTGGCCGAATTCAACGTAGCGCACGTTTGCGCATGCGCAGATCAAAAGTTCTTCAAAAATTCGCTCATGGGGTCATGGTGGATGACTGGACTTTTTCTGTGTGCCCCACTCCCCCTAAATATAACCCACAACCCCAAGTATGTTACGTATTCAGAATGGGGCCTTAGGAGCCCTGAAATTGCATATTTTGTGCCAAATTTGAATTTTTGGTATGATTGTTCATGTTTTTGGCGAATTTTCGTAAAAAATGAAGCTATTGCGGTATCGCCAAAAATTTTAGAACCAAATTTTTCCAGTTAATTCCGTTTTTAGACAATCTGAAACTAATAATATACATGTATATATATACTGTGGTTTAAATGGCCCCACGAGAGCACAATGCACTGATGCGAAATTAAGAAACAAAAAGTGAAACGGAAAGGAACTTCACAAACTAAATTTTTAATATTTCGGCTAATTTGCCTTTTTCAAATAAAGTAGGTGTTTACCTAGGCAGCACATCCCCTGAAAATTTCATCCAAATTGGATGAAAACTGTGGGAAATAAGCTTGGTGAAAGGATTTCGGGACACACGACAGACAGACACACACACAGACAGACACGGAACCAAAGTTGTTCAGAATGGTCTAAAACGTAAAATGCAAGTAGACATTTTGATTTTGGAGACCAACAATTTTTTTTCTCCCGAAAGTGAAAACAATGCTTCCGCTACCTTTAGGTAGTCTCGGAAGCAATACGCTCCATAGAAGGGATGAAAACCCATTTTTCTTTTCCGAGCTCTAAACCCCCACTCAGACTAAACAAATGTGTTCCAATCAACCGTGATTCATGACGGCTAAGAGGAACATATAGTTCTGCTCCTTCTAGAAGGATCAAGTCGGGAGAAGAGGAAAATGCCAAAGTAAGGCGGCGCCCTCATCTGATGATTGCTAAGTGGGCGGGCTCACAATGTGCTCTCAATGTGCCTGCTCCCGCCCGTCGAGATTTGAAATTGGACGGGGGTATTGAGTGGGCTTATTGATCTCCACATAAGGAGATTCAGGGAGTTACTTACTCGGGCCGCATTGAGGAAAACCCCGAGGAGAACTGAGGATTAGCTCCTCGAGCTGTATTCATGATCGTTTTCAATACCCATCTCCACGAAAATGGTTGTTGTACTCAATCATTTCATGCTTTTGATGCTCCTGTTGAAAGAAATTGATACGTTCACTTGATGACATTTTTGATCGCTCGATAGAATTGATTACACGTGCTTACTCTATTAGAAACTGATTATACCTTGCTGTAAGATTTAAATCTACTCGAGACGTTTACGGTTCACTCAACTATTATTCAATGGGTTTTCATTTAAACCGTCTCTTGATGTCCAGGGAGTCTCTCCATCAAATTTCAACTTCCTAGGGTGAACAGGAGAGAATTTAGCTCACTCAGTTGATCAGGAAAGAGCCCATCATTTCAATCGTCTCTTAATGTCCCAGAGTCTCCATGAACTTCCAAATTTCTTTCCACTCTAGTGTTACAAAACTAACTGAGACCTGTATGTAAACAATTATTCAGACTGCGCAGTGGTTAACATAATACGGTTTGGTAAATCGAGAGCTTTCCAACGACTGGCGAACTATTTTTGTACGATGATAAATGCCTAAGATCCAGTTCCGTAGCAACGATTGGTTGTAAGCGATAATCATCAGAACACAACAAGCGGCATTGTTTACTACATCCATTAATAAATTAATAAATAGAAAATGGCGACATAAATACCAAGAACAAGAACCAAAGAAATGCGTGATAAATCGAGAGCTTTCCTACGAATGGTGAACGATTTCATGCACAAAATGAAAATAATTCGAGTCTTTAATAAATACCAGGTAGGTACCTACTGTTGGGAAAATCAGGATATGGGGGGGGGGGGGGGGGCTCCCCCCTATGGCGACGCCCCTGCTTCCGACTCATAAGCTTCGTTCTCAGTGCGCGTTCTGATAGTTCTCGAACTTATCAGAACTGGGACGGAAAATCGCGGGGCGTTCCGATTTCAGAACTTGAAAGTGGAATAACCTGTGTTGTTGTTTGTAACAAACTTTTCGTCGTCGAACCTTGGTACAATTTCGTCGAATAAATTCGAGTTCCGTGGATGTTGACGAGATCCAACTACAACTTCAATCTCGTCCTCATCGTCTACAAACCATGAAACTTCACCGCCACCGTTGAAGCTATCGCTTTCCAAAGTTGACGAGCTACTAGTTGACATTTCGATGAAGAAATTCCAATGAAGAACAGCGAACAACTGAACAAAGCGAACTTTTACACGGAAAATTACAGGGAACACGCGGCAACCAAAGCCGAAGAGAGCGTATTGTTTACTCCACGAGCTCCGAAAAATTGTGAAATGCGCATGCGTTAACTACGTCCTTAGGTTCGAGTTCTGACAGTTCCGACAAAAATCAGGGACTGTTAGAACCGTTCGGAACTGGGTAGACATAACACTGCGAACACCGAACTGGGCTTTGGTACTGCGAACGACAAAACTCAACTGCGCTTGCCCAGAACCATTCCGAACTGGCAGTACGCACACTGATAACGAAGCTATAGCATTGCATGTTCGAAACTATTCTGAACAACTTTGGTTTCATATGTGTGTGTGTGCATAGTTTTTTGGGTGGTTCGGGTAGGGAGATTGCTGGGGTAGAGCAATTAGGGGTGTCAGCGAATTTCTCGTAGAAAAATGAAACCATTGCAATGTGTCATAAAAGTTTAAAATTGAAATTTTCCAAATTTTTCTTCATGAGAATCCGATTTCGAGGCTTTATTCATAAATAAATATGATGAGATATGAGATATTTAAGTATAATTTACTGTGATTTAATTTTATAATTTTCAATAATATCATTTAATTAATTTTGATATACTTCTGTGTCATTCCAGAAGTAATTCGCAGTAGGATTGAGATAAAAAATCCATTCTTTCACTGAAAGTTGCAAAATGACTAAAAATAGTTAAAAATTCACATTTACTACCAGGATATTACTCACAAAATGTATCAAATACGAACTAGAACATTCCAAAATTGTGCTGGAAAATGTACTCAAATTCCATTCTTATTTGCTTACAAAAAAAAAAAGATTAAAATCCAAAATTATTATTTAAATAAGAAAATATTAATTAGAACAAGTTTTCTTCTTTTTCTTTTTGTCATAAAATGTATATAGTTTTATGACTTGGTTCAAAAAAGTGCTGAAATTTCAAAGCAATTCAACATAGATATAATACGATAATTTACGAAAATTCGCTCAAACGATCATCCGGGACTTTGTTAAGCGACGTGGAAGGAAATGCTTCCTTATACATATTCAAACATTTCTGTGTTGGTAATATCAACATTTATCTTTTCTTCCAATACACATGAAGTAGGGTAGGTATTTTCAGGGGCGGTATGATGTCACAAATGTCGTATTATTTTAGGGGGTTACGGGTTACGTCACGACAACCTAAGGAGTACGAGGATGTACTCCCTTACAAGAATAAGGCATTTGTGATGTCACAACCCCTAGTAACACTCCACGTATGTATAATACATGACTATTAGTGGATGATCCTATGATTTGGTTTCAGTAGAGGTTTTATTAGTTTCCTTTAGTGACAATTAAATGTTTTCAGTAATCAATTGTGTAGAGAAGGCCGATTTTCAGGGATTTTAGCTCAAAAGCCACACGAAGGGTCTTGTTTCTTGATGGCTTTACGAAGTGATTTGACTTATCACGATGGTGAATCGAGTTTAAGGAAATTACTTTCTTTTACGTCATGTAGCTCGAGCAGGGAAATTGATGGGAAAGCAGAATATTCAGCTTCGGGTTCTAAGCAACAGCTAGTCAACATAGACTCATTCGGATATCTGATCTAAACGTACACTAGTATGGGTCTTCTGACCAGAAGTCGAATTTGAGCTATAATTCATGTTTTCGCGGCGCATACCGTTCCATCAACCAAAAGGCATTCACCATCTAAAGTATATAGACGGCGATGGAATTGATAGGTTATTTTCTAGAGATCATCCCTCACAATACTTGACAATTTCAACAAAATCTATTCATTAGCCTTGAAGTGCCAATCAATATTAATTTTGTGCAATCGCTGCGTAATTCATAATGTATCATATAATTTCTTTAAAGCTGGTTGGAAATTATATTTTGTATTATAATTAGGTAGTTACCAGCTAAGTACTTTAATCGCTAAGCCAAGAAGGTCTTGAGGGTTACAAGATGTGGAGACATTAGATTTTTATCCTCCTTTATTTGCGAAGTTATGCATTTCGAGTGGAAAAATGAACCTTCGCTTTCCATCAGGCCACATACAAATGATGGAGTCAGTATAATGTACACAGATGCAATCCAGGGGATCTTGGGGAACATATAAAAATGTGAGTAGAGCACATAGAAGCCAATTTAATATTCTCCCTTTCCTCAATGGTTTTCGGATACGTAATGGTTATCACATTCATTAGAGGCACAAATGTAAATACAAATTCTTTAAGAAGTGTTACTTTCTCTCCAACTGGGGTTAGGTTACATGCCTTCAGGCAGCAACAAGTTGGGAGTTTTTGACTTTTATTTGAATATAGTTATGTATTAAACTAGTATCAATATAAAAAATCCTAGTTTTCAAATGTGAATAAAATTCTTTCTTTAAAAAGTGTAATTTTCTCTCCACCTAACTTTGGGTATAGGTCTGGCGGGCTTATGGCCTAGAGAGGCTGCAACAAGTTGGGATTTCGACTTCTAGTTTAATATAGTTATACATTGAACTAGTATCAATATTCATAATTGCCACTATTCTGTAAAAAAATATATATATATATAAATAAATACTTAAATAAATTTTTTAAAAAGTGTAAAAAAAATTCTTGCAAGCAGAATGTGAAACTCCAGAAGAAAGGGAAAGGCCGTTTCTTCGCTTAGGGACCCAAGTACTTAGCTGGTAACTACCTAAATATATTACTAATTCATAATGTTTCTTCCTGGAAAAATACCCAACTATATACCCCATAACTGGGGTCATATCAAAGACTGGCCCCTCCAGCCTACCCTCCAATTTCAAGTCAGTAGGTCCAAAATTGCAAAACTGAAGTTAGTGAAAAACGTTGTCAATTTCCACGAAAAAATAAAGAGTTACAATGTTAAATCGATTTCGACGGTTAGGCCATCATCAGTAACAAACAATAACACACATTAGAAAGGACACAGTTTATATAGTCACAGGTGAAAGGAGATTGAATCTCATTGGTCGACAGAAAGGAAAGGGGGTGGAAGTACAACCAATTAAGTGCAAGCAAAATGAAGGGTGATTATAGCTAATCGGATGAAGTGAGTGGAGATGAAGAATTACTGGTTTCAACAGTTGGAAGGGATAATTCCAAGCTTTATAGAAATGGACTTATCAGAGGTGAAATATATTGAGGGATTTCCTCATTTAAACATGAAGCTAGGTAATATTAGCAAGACCGCATATTATAGGAGGGACGCCCTATTGAAATTGATGACCGTGGCGCATTTGTATGGGTTGTATTCGTGTAATCGCCGACAGACGAATACGATTACACGAATAAGAATACAATCGCAGTTGACTCAGAATCGACGAATAATTATCGCGATTACAATCGTATTCGTATTTGACGATATGATTATACCCAACACTGTACCTCAGTACTGTGAAGTTACGTACGACCGAATTCCGGAGAGCGTGAGAAAACCCTCCAGAAACCTTGAAACCTGACCAAGAGGCTATTTCGAGTCTTTTAGGAGGCTGACAACATAATTTGCATAAGAAAATGGGCTAACTTCCTCTGTAAGCCAATCCGAAGGTTCCCTCAAACAACGAAGAAATTAAGTGGGAAAATTCACCAACCTCACCGATCAATAGTTTGCGATCGTTTTGTGAAATCCATCGCTTCTGTGTTACATTTTCTTTCTGACTTTTGAATTGTTGCACTACTTATTTCTTTGTTTTACTGCTTATTTATATTTTTGTATTATTTACTATATTATTATTTACAATTATTTAATATATTTATTCGTTTTAGCATGAAACATTCGTTTTAGCCTTGGACTAACTAGCGAAAAACGTTACGCGGAAGTGTAACGAAATTTTCTAATTTTTTTTCAAATACAACCTAGCCGTTGCTAGGGAAATGAATTGGACAAAAATCGTTCTCCATTCGTTGGAAAGCTCTAGATTTATCACGAATTTCTTTCGTACTTGTTCTTCTATTCATGTCGTAGTTTTATATTTATTTATGTTACATGTGGATGTAGTAAACAATGCCGCTTGTTTTGTTGTCACTTGTTTGAGAAGTTAATCTTAGTTATAGTAAGTGTAGACGCGCACCATAACAGAGAATTACCTACCTAGGTACTTCCTTTTAATTTCGATTCTATTTGTCGTATGAAGCTCCTGAAAATTTTGGTTTTTGTTACTTGTTCACTTCTGCTGAAGGCATATTCCATGTTTCTTGACTTTTAGCCATGGGCTTGTGACAAACTTAGGTCGCCCCCAGAGGTGCAATGGGGCCTAAATCTGCGCTACATAGAGAGAGAGAGGAGTGTGACAGTACCATAAAAGATACAACTCATACTAATAGCGTAATGTGCTATGTTCGGAGGAGATAATTTTCCGGTTCTCGGACCCTCATCTATCGCCAAACACAGCATTCCTAAAACTCGAGAATGACGCGTTCAAACCGGCGCGAGAGCGATGGATAGACGCGCATTCTCTTGGTCCTGACGGTTACTATCACAGGCTCTAATAACATCCGGGGAGTCTATGGGTCTCACCCAGCGGTGTCATGGGCGAGTTTTTTTGTATTATTTACTATACAATTAATTAATATATTCATTCTTTTTTTATATGTACTTATACTATATACGACTCTACGAATATAGTTAGCGGAAGCATTGTTTTCACTGAGATGAGAAGTTAGTTTCTCCAAAATCAAATGTCAGCTCGCATCCGACGTTTTAGACCATTCTGGACAACTTTCATTCATTGTTTGTTTCCATTCGGTTTTGATAAAATGTTAGCGAAATAATATGAAAGTTAGGTTGAAAAAGGTCACCTATCAGTGTGATTGCTTACAAATCAATACTTCGCTCTGCGCCTGTGCAAACGTAAAATCCTTCAAGTGCTACTTTCTCATAGCCAAATCATCCAATCTCGCTCATATCTGGAGGCTGGTCGGGAATAGATAATTTAAGCATTCCTTATCAACTTATATGAAATCCTCGTAACAAACTTTACTTTTACAGTTTTCATTTGATTTCGATGAAATCTTCTGGGAATATACGGGTTAGCCTGAGTAGAGTCCCCTATCAATTTCACCACTCTAAAATTGAGAGTTTTCACTGCTCATGCGTGAACACGTTATATTGATTCTAATAATTTTTTTAAATGATTTTTTAGCACGATTTTTTGGGATTTGGGACCTTTATCGTACTCAAAAATTACTGTCAAACGAACAAATACTTTCTTTTGATTTGCTTGATTATTAAGGTTTTATGGCGAAAGAACTGAATTCATTATATACGGAATCATATTTTCATTAATTTATTAGCTATTGTGATCGAATGAGTAAAAATATTTACATATTTTACGTTTTAAGAGAGATTCTAAGATCCCAAAAATGGATCTCAAAAAGTGAATTCCAAAAAAAAAGAAAAAAAAAAGAAGTCCTTCCTTCTATTGTCTGAAGCTCTTGCTTTCTCACTACCGAAGGTAGATAAGCTTTGTTCGTGCAAGAAGCCGGAAATAGTGTTTTCCACCGAAAGTTTGATAAAAATCAGTTCAATGAATCGAATGAGACCACTCGAAGCAATGTGCGATCAACCGATTGCGACCCAGAGTGTTGGAAGGGGGAAAAGTTTCAGCCATGCAGCATGATCGTATGAGCGAATTTTCGTAAATTATCGTGTTGTATAATGTTGAATTGTTTTCAAATTTAAGCATTTTGAGTGCAATGAAATTGTTAACTAATAATTTCATGGAAAAAACGTATTTTAAATAATAACCTGCTATTCAGGAAAGAGGTTTTGAATTTTTAGCTTTTTTTGCAGTTTTTGTCGATTTTTTTTAAAGCAAATTTTAATGAAATTTAAGTGCATTGTTCAGCATAATTTTGTACATACATTTTTCAATGTTCTTTTTCCTAGTTAATAAACTTTATTCGAGCAATATTCTGCAATAATAAATAATAATAATTTTTACAATTTTTAGCATTTTTTAGTACATTTTTTGAAATTTGACTAATTTAGTGTTCTCAAAAAGTGCTAGCCAATGAAATCATCCTTTTGATTGGAAAGCTTGATTTTTTGGTGCAGGGACGGAATTTTGATCTCAATTCTAAGGCGAGTTATCGTCTGGAATGACACTCATATATAGCATTTTCAAATTGAATTCGTCCTTTCACAAAATGAGTACATTCTTTTACAAAATGAATTCGTCCTTCATAGAGAGGGATTGAATCTTGAAGATATCTTAGAAAAGGCGGTGTCTAGCTATTAATGATACAATCTTGTTGAAATTGATATGGAATTATCAAATCGTCATCCTCCAACTATCATCCAAATTTGAGCGAGATCGAACGACTAGAGCTTGAGAAAATAGAGCATAATGGAATTTACGTTTGCGCGTGCGCAGAGTGAGGTATTTAGTCAAGAACGATGAAACTGATAGGGGGCCGTCTACCCACTAGCCCGCACATCCCCTGATCCAAATCGGATGAAAACTGTGGAAAATAAGCTTGTTACAAGGATTTGCGGACACACGACACACACACTCACACACACACACACACACACACACACACACAGAGAGAGAGAGAGAGAGAGAGAGAGAGAGAGAGAGAGAGAGAGAGAGAGAGAGAGAGAGAGAGAGAGAGAGAGAGAGAGAGAGAGAGAGAGAGAGAGAGAGAGAGAGAGAGAGAGAGAGAGAGAGAGAGAGAGAGAGAGAGAGAGAGAGAGAGAGAGAGAGAGAGACATGGAACCAAGTTGTTCAGAATGGTCTATAACGTAAAATGCGAGTGGAAATTTTGATTTTGATAACGAGTCCCTTTTCCTTCCACTCCGTTACATAACTCGATCGCCCCATCATGAAAATCCGATTGATTAGCCAAGGTGGTTCTCATAAGACTATAGCAACTCGTTTGAAGAATGGAAAAAGTACATGGACTCCTCTAACGTGTTCCTCTTAATTCACCCCATCACACTACTCGATCGCCAAATCATGAAAATCCGATCCATCAACCAAGGTAATTCTCATAAGGCTATATAAACTCGTTTGAAGACAGGGAAAAGTCGATCGTCAAATAGAAAAACTCTTTCACCACATCAAACGGGTCTGTGTAAGCAACAGACACACGTTTGGAGGAGTACAAATACTCGATGGACGGTAACATAATTACATTGGAATTAAGAAAACCCCATCACCGCCTGACATTACTCGATGTGAGACAGATTTAGGAAACTCGATCAAACTTCTTGTTGTGAAAACACGATCCACTGATACCTCTACTCGATGGACCATTAACAAAACTCCATCAGCTCTTAGCAACATTCGATAAAATGATGCAGTTACTCGATAGAAGTCGATCGTTTTTAACTAAAACAGATTGATGTTTACACAAACTCCATTGGTTTTAGCTAAACTCGATCAGTTTTTGGCTCTGATCGACTTTCCATAAGCACATTTTTCTCCCAGTGTGGAGACCAAAAATTTGTTCCTCCCGAAAGTGAAAGCAATACTTCCGCTACCATTAAGTAGACTCGGAAGCAATAAATTATGTTTCCTTTTAAACTTCTCCGCCTTCCTCCACTTTTTTCAATCACATATTAGCTAATGGATTTCCATTAGGCGCCATCAAAACTAAGCACTGAGGGCCAACTTACTGCATTGTCATAGTCTCCGTTAAGTCATGCTAAAATTCCCGGAATAATTCAGTTCTCTCGAGAGAGTTCGCGTTATCCTACTTTTTTTCCTCACCCCTGGAAAAAATTTCCCCGAGAGCGCACTCTGTTTTTACTTTGTGTTCTTAAAAAGAAAAGAACAAGAAAAAAAAAACCTCCGAAAGTTCCTTCCCATTAATCGAATTAAAGGGTTTCCACGGGGAACCTTCCAACCGAGTGGATGAGGCCCAAGGCAAGAAACAAACGAGAATGGGGGTCCAGACGAAGTGGAGCGGAGCTCAGTTCCAAAACTGAATCTGCTTTAAAGTTCTGCCAAAGCCTTCAGCCCACGCTGCGAAGTTAGGCAACAAGTTTCTTGTCAACTTGGACAGCTGAGGGCTCCTTAGTATTGGCCTCCTTTAGCCTTTTTTTTCTTCCTCTTTTTGTCATTCGAAATACTACCGGGTTGCTTGGTAGTTGATGGCGCAGTTAGTACTTCCTCCTTTGCAACGATTCGAGTGGAAGAGGAAGTAACTTTGACTTCCAGTTTGAATGATTGTGATTGGTCTGGAGATATTTTCAACGTTGGAAAGTTATATTTATGTTATTTTTTAGAGAGAAAGAGCGAGAGAGAGAGAGAGAGAGAGAGAGAGAGAGAGAGAGAGAGAGAGAGAGAGAGATATTTGAGGAAGTACAATGTACATTACAATAGTCATATTGCCATCACTTATCTTTGGAAGCACATGATTGCGCAGGAGAAATGCCAAAGCAACCTAAACTTTAGAGGAGGAAAACAAAAAATACATTATCAACTCTGTAGCCAGAAAAGAAAAGAAAAACTGTGAATAGTCTTGCATGAGAAAGAAAAAAAAAGAAAAGAAAAGAATTCTAAAGAAAATGCCAGCCGAGATGCCTGCCCACCCCAAAAGGCTCGGCCGGGGCATCCCGGCCGAGCCCGGACCCGACCCACCATGGCGGCCTCCCGAGGGTGCCCACTCATTTCTGGATGAGATTAAATCAATCGCTCCACTATAAGCAACACCAGGCGAGACCGCCCCCAGGCCGATCGAGAGACCCAAGCCGAAACCCAAAAAGCAAACAAGCACACGGCCAAACGCTCAGTTATATGCATACTAAATACTCATTCATACAATTAAGACTAATCATTCAGTATCAAACAATAATAAACAAAAAATAAACACGCATACAAAAAACAAAAACAAAAAACAAGACATCTAAGAGTTAACAAAATGCTTTAAATTATATCACAGCTTATCTAAAATGCTAGCGTGAGTACTCTCATAAATGTCCTCGGCTGCTGACAAACACATTATCTATGGCCACCGGTAGGTACAAATAAACTCAATTTAACATATAAACTTGATGAATCCATTAAACTTAAAGCTGCGATCTCGTCGAGAGGTTCGAGCTTTGGACAGGGAGCTGGTCCGTGTAGTTTGTCACTACGTTTAGAGTGAGTGTCGAGTTTCGGATAGGGAGCTGTTGTGGGGCTAGTGCCTCGAGCCCGAGGAAGTAAGAGGGGCTGCGCTCCATCGAGATATCCGAGTGTGTTTACTCGATTGAAATACCTTTCCGTTTCGGATGAAGGATTTATGTAGAGGAGGGACTCGCTCGACAAAGCTCTCTCCCAGCTTGATGTCGGGGTCCTCTCCGAGCCTTGATAAAGGCTTCCTTGGACGGTAAATTGGAGCGTATGAGCTGTGCAATTTCCCGGCGTGTCCCAGCGGGCAATCAAGAGCGTAATGCTGCGAGATTCGGGCGGCACGACTAAGGTATCCCTGCGGACGCACGGTTTTAGACGAAGTCTGAAACGTGCCGGGTGGTACCCTGACTGGAGATCTACGTTGGGCAATGAGTAGTGCAATGACTAGAAATAACCACACATAAAATAAAACACTTTTATAAAACTAAATCGCTGTTCAAACTTGTATGACTAGTTTTGAGGAACTCGTCAATACTATAAAACGCCAAATTACATAAGTACAATCGAAGCGTATTCCTAAATGTTCTATATTCCAATATCTTGAATGAATGTGGAAGGATATTAAAAAAATGGACTCCCCGATAGTTCACTGGATTTTGACAAACCTTGACCGGATTCCTTTTCAAGGATAACAGGTCAGAAGTTACAAGCTTCATTCTCAGTGCGCGTTCTGTCAGTTCTGGAACTCATCAGAACTGGAATGAAAAATCCCGGGACGTTCCAGAACTTGCGGAACCGAGTTCTGCACTGCGAACGATATCAGAACATAGAAGTGGAATAACCTGTGTTGTTGTTTGCAACAAGCTCTTTGTCGTCGAATCTTGGCACGATTTCGTCGAAAAAATTCGAGCTTCGTGGATGTAGAAGAGATCCAACTATAACTTCAATCTCGTCCTCATCGTCTGCAAACCAAGAAACTTCACCACCATCCTCGAAACTATCGCTTTCCGAACTTGACGAGCTACTAGTTGTCATTTCGATGAACAAATTCAAATGAAGAACAGCGAACAACAGAACAAAGCGAATTTGACAGGGAACACGCGGCAACCAAAGCCGAAGAGGTCGTATTGTTTACTCCACGAGCTCCGAAAAATTGTGAAATGAGCATACGTTAACTACGTCCTTGAGTTCGAGTTCTGACAGTTCCGGAAAAAATTGGGGACTGTTACAACCGTTCGGAACTGGGTTCGCAAAACACTGCGAACGCCGAACTTGGCGTTCCGGAACTGGGCGTTTTGGCACTGCGAACGACAAAACTCGACTGCGCTTGCCCAGAACCGTTCCGAACTGTTAGAACGCTCACTGAGAACGAAGCTCTAGTTGAATAGTCGTGAATTTCATTTTTGACCATTAATGCAATATAGTTATATAGTTTAATATTAGTTATTGCCAGTTTATGGATTTCAGAACCAATTATCCTACAAGACAACCAGACTTCTCCAGGAAATATACGTGAGATTACTTGCACTTGGACTGAGAGAGTTTGACTAAAGTAGATTCTTTACCTGGTCAGTTGTTGTTTGAAATAAATCATGCTTGATGCAGTCAAGGACGTTATAATACCTATAAACTGTGTAAGAAAACCAGTAAGAGCGATGCACAGAGCGTACACACGAGAAGTGAGAGAAAATTGGAAAAATTTACCAAAGACCGGGTGGAGATCACGTGAAGACCACATGGTGTTGAACTTGCTAATGAAGACTTGCACGAGTAACGAATGTGAACTTGAATACATACGCGAAAAGGTTGGTTTCCTGATCGATTTTATGTTTCTATCAAACATTGCAATAAAAAGTCGTAACTGGGCTCGCACCCGTCCTCAATATATAAATAAATTAAATAAATAATCAAGCCATGAAAAAATAAAACAGAGAATGGATATTTGGCATCAATGTTCTTCTCCGTCTACTTCCTTTTCTTCCTCTCGCTCTTCACCATCCCCCTCACTCTCCACAGATTCCACATCTCTCCATCGTATGATGATAATCGTGTGAGCAAATTTTTATGTTACGTTTTTTATTATTATATAGGAAAGAATTTAGCTCACTCAGTTGATCAGAAAAGACCCCATCACTCCACTCGTCTCTTAATGTCCCAGAGAGTCTTCCTATCAAATTTCAACTTCCTACAGTGAACAGGAAAGAATTTAGCTCACTCAGCTAATCAGAAAAAACCCCATAACTTCACTCGTCTCTTAATGTTGCAGAGAGTCTCCCTATCGAATTTCAACTTCCTACAGTGAACAGGAAAGAATTTAACTCACTCAGCTGATCAGAAAAGACCCCATCACTTCACTCATCTCTTAATGTCCCAGAGAGTCTCCCTATCAAATTTCAGCTTCCTACAGTGAACAGGATGAATTTAGCTCACTCAGCTGATCAGAAAAGACCCCATCACTTCACTCATCTCTTAATGTCCCAGAGAGTCTCCCTATCAAATTTCAACTTCCTACAGTGAACAGGAAAGAATTTAGCTCACTCAATTGATCAGAAAAGACCCCATCACTACGTTTCTTACTTACCGACAATATTTAACGTATATTTAATGATCTGAACCTCTGGGTAGCAATTAGAAGCTGCCTATTGTAATAAAATCTCATTCTTCACATATTTGAGAACCATTGGGCACCAAATTCGTCGAGATCCACAGCGGACCCCGCTACTAATTGCTTTTTGAAATCAAAACGAGCATATTAAAATTGTAATATTTCTAATTGATTTATTTAAATACACGGAAATTCAATCAACCTAGCGAAACGTTGGCCATGATGTCGACTTCAAGAGAAAAAAAAACACGTGCTCGCCTGGACCTCCTCACACGCACATATGACTACTTGTTTAAACAAACTAAATATCCCAATATCGCACAATCGCAAGATTCAATGGGCGTAGCTGAACGAGAAAACATTTTGTACAAGTTGGAACCTGTGTTAGTGACTCTCAACCACCTCTGAGCAGCACTGGATATCAAACTACACCTTCCAAAGGCTTTCGACTTTTTGATTTATGGCCAGCAAAAAGGGGTTTCTGAACCACGGTGCGCACTTGGCCCCAAGCACTTCCGTAGCTTATGCCAGCCGCCACCGCCAGCGCTAGAATCGATATGCACTACGTCTATACAGAGAATGCAGGGTGGTATTACGCCGCCGAACTTGAAGTACTTACCCATCTCAGTCTACAGTGATATTGCTTCCACAGGGTAATCCTAACTAAGTTCCTTCAACAAATCTACCCACCTCACTTCACATAATCTCTTAGTTAGGACAGTAAGTAGCCAGATATTCGATGCGAACACATAAATCCACAACACTTTCGAAATAAGAGAATCAGAAAAGAAAACCATTGCAATGGCTCCGAAAATTTTGAAATGTCCATCATGGAAATCCATTTTGAGGCATTTTGATTCCTCAAGATTAACTATTTATTACACCTAAATATATGAGACGAAATTGAACTCCGTGCCTGAAATCACCATAGGTCGCACGCCGGGATTCGGGAAGTTGTAGTTATATCAAAAATGAAAGGATCAATTTTCAATATCCCTGCCTCCCAGTGTATTTCATTCTAATACCTTCGTCCCTCTCGGGTAAAACTTAGTTACTGTTGAGCCGGATAATAGCTTTTGTCGAGGGATTATCGGAGTTTTCACATCACACCGAAAATCATCCAGCTTCTATCTAGAGAGTTGGGTGGGTATATTTGTACACTTGTGCATTTTCGCTGCCGCACTTGCTGAAAACAGTTTTACTTTCCAGTTGAAGAGGGATGAACGTTCACCATTTCACGTTAGATTAGTTTATTGGCATTTATTTTCATCCAAATTAAATATATATGAAGTTTTTCTCAAGAGCTTCTGAATGGAATTTGAATGTAAATTGATAAACAAATTTTATTTAGTTTGTCACAAGACTTGAACAATTTGAAATACAATATTTTATCATCATCTACATCTCAAGGGTGTATATGTATTAGAATGGAGCGTCAGAAATTAAGGTTATGGTGGACCGGCCAGAAAATGTTCTATTCACTGTCAACAATAACAGGTTAAAACAATTTTTGTTTTAGTCAAGATTTTAGAGTGGAATTATTGCTTTTTTTTTAATCGAAAAAGCAGTACTATTACTTGACGCCAAGATGGTATTTATCGCTAGATGGAAATAGCACTTTTTTGAGGTTAAACAGGCTTGAATATGATTTTTGCTTCCGAGTCTGACAGGCAGCAGAAGCTTTGTTTTCACTTTCGAAATAAATAAAAATTGTGTGCTCCAAAATCAAAATTTCCACTCGCATTTTGCGTTTCATGGCTTCCTGAACAAATTTGGTTTTGTGTCTGTCTTTCTGTCCGTCCGTCTGTCTGTCCACATCTCCTTGCCAAAGCCATAACATGCAAAATTTCGATTGGATTTTGATGGCATTTTCAGTATTAATGAGGATTTAGCCCCAGATGGTCCCCTATCAGTTTCATCATGATTGAATCAGCGGTACGCTCTGGGCATGCACGAACGTGATTTTCTTGTTCCACTAAGTTCATTAATGTTGAAAAGATTTTGGTCAGATTTTCAGGGATGATGTAGAGAAGGTCCTTCGAGGTCCCTCACGACATTTGATACCATTAAATCAGCGGTACATTGTGCGCATGCGCGAGCGCTTCTCTGTCTATATTTCCTTACCACAGCTATAACTTCCATAATTTCGAATGGATTTCAATAAAATTTTCAGGAATAGTGTGGGTAAAGCCCTAAATAGTCCCCTATTAGTTTCATCATGATTGAATCAGCGGTACGCCCTGCGTATGCGTGAACGTAATTTTCTCGTGATTGTCATAAGTCCGTCAATGTTGAACAGATTTTAGTTAGGTTTCAATATTTCGTTACTCAGCACTATATCGTAATGATGATGGTAAAGGAAGCTTCTTTGTCATGTCCTTAGTAGTGTATTTTTCCTTCTCCTGATGGATAATTGCTTCTATTACGAACTGACCCAATTGAGGCCGTTTGACGAGAAATAAGCGAAAATACCGTGGTAGTTGTACCGCTTTTTCGATGGAAAAAAGCAAAACTACCACCCTAAAATCTTGACAAAAAAACTCCTTTCAACCTCTTAATATTGACAGTGAATAGACAATTTTCTGACCGGGTGGAACATCACTTTAATGCGATATTCATATTATATCCCATCCAAGTAGATGTAGGTACGTAAATTTACTCTCATTTCTCTGGCCCTTCAATTTTCATTCGTAACACGATATTATCAGTCACTAAAACACGTGTTACCACCTGCACGTTTTTTAGGAAGTTCCTCAGAACCTAGATCATACAGGCAAGGCTTCGTGTATAAAAGGGATTACCTACTGAAATTGATCCTGGGATTTGGGGAAAACCCAAGCATGGGGGGAAAATGACCGAATACTAATCCGTTTCAGACCATTCCAAGACCGAATCCATGGAAAATCCTGTGTGTGTGTCTCAAATTTTGTTGACAATGCCCAGGCCACAATTCTCAACCGATTTCCGAGATTATTTCTTTGTTCGATCCCAATTTTAATCTGGTTGCGCAACAAACATAGGAAATTTTGAATTTCATAATGAAAGGGAGAAAACAAGGTTTCTACGACAATTTTTGTGGAGGCTGCCCTGGCTACAAACTGCAATCTATTTTCGTGATTCTTATTTTGATCGATTCTAATTTCAGTCTAATTGTGCTGCAAATCTTGGGAATTCTGGATTTGCAGTTGGGATGGTGGGTTGAGGGGTTAGTTACCAATTCATTCAAGCGTTGCTCAATTCTCAATTTTCGACTCCCACCATCAATTACTCTATGATAGACCAATCCGCAGGTCAACAGTGGACCGTTTAGTTAGCATCCGAGTGAAAGTACTCAGACCAAAAACCATTGAATAACAGCTGCTGAAAAAAGTGGAGCAACAGTATTTTTCTCCACCCCACACCATCATTCCGACATCAAAATGAGAGATCATCAGAGATGCAGAATTAATTTTGGCAGCAAACTTTGCTTTGTGGCTGCAAGAGGCAACATCCTTGTAGGTTATCATTTCAGAGTGACCACTTGAAAGTTGTTGTTAATTGCTACTTTCTTAGTGTTTTTAAAAAATGAAAAACTGAGCCAGTTTTTTGACTAGTGTATTTTATACATCACAGTGCTGTTTTTCTATGGCTCTACGACTAACGTTTCGACCTTATGATTAGTACACCCAACAACAAACCAGATTTTATAATTTTGCGTAAGAGGTTTAACATGCTGTTTAATTAATGATTAATAAGTGCACCTTACAATGATGCTAAATTGAACACCCGAGTTATTGTCTTACTTCTCCAACAGAGCTGAATGGATTTACTCAGCCTAATTGGTTCTTTTCATACTTGGATATAACAAATAACTTATTCTTGTGCCCATGAGAATGGCGAGTCCCCCAGTGAAGAATAATTTCTCGGACGAGGACATTCCGCAGTGTTTCATGAAGCAATGTTGAGAGCAACTGGTTGTTGGCTCGTATTCAGAAAAACTACGAGAGCTCCCGGAATCCCCTTTGTTTGGAGGGAAATTCTGAAGTTCTCGGTCATTTACTCTCCAGGGACGGCTGAGGGAGAAGATTTATGTCGCGTTTTTGTGTGCGCCAGTGCCTTCCAAGCCCGTTCTCCCCTTGCCTTGGTTTTCACGACTTTTTGGTAGTTATTTCGGCTTTACGGGCATCTTGTATTATGATAGTAATATATAGGACACCAAGGGGACTGAAGTAATCTTTCGAAATGACGCTCTACGTGATCCGCCTCCATGCCGAATACCTGGGTTTCTACAAAAGATGTACATTCATAGCGTCTTTCGGACTTCCTTACAATTGTGAAAGTTTACCATATTACAGGTCTAAGCTGTTTCATCAAAACGATAAGAAATGTGTTCAACGAAACGTAAGCCAACCAATTTTGACGGCTAGTTTAAGAGTTGGTTTTTTCTCAAGATATTTAGTTTCATACTGTTCACGCAAGATAGCAACAACCTGCGCTTCATCATGATACTACTTTCAACCCGACCTCTTCACCTCAGATTTCATGTGACGACCTGTTACCTCACCCTACCTCTGTTTCCCAATCGTAGGTACCTATTCAAAAATAACCTTCTTAATCGACCAAGAAAACAAATTTTAACCCCCCCCCCCCCCACCCTTCAAGATTTGTTGGTTTACGTTTCAAGATGCGTAGGATCCAAAAATCGAATAAAAAAAATCCGTCCATCCGCCGTACGAAGGTTTTCTCAAAATGAATGGGAACAAACTTCAAGAAATTTTTATTAAAAATCATTTATCGGCCGGGGATGTGCCAGTAACATCGGCATCGCGATAGACCTTGAAATCTTTCTATATAACAGTAATGATTTTTGGAGTTTCATTTATATATATCCGCCCAAAGAATCGAACGAAACCACACAGGTCGCTATGCGTTTATTTGTTTGCTTTCCATAAGGGCTAAAACATCGACAAGAAAAAAACATCAACACGGGAGTGAATCGTAACCAGTAAAGCATAAATATCAAAAATCGCCTTGAAAAATATTACAATTGTATCAGATGATTTTATAATTCCAATGGAATTATGACTTCCCGAAATCAAGTTTATTATAATTTCTGTATCCCATTGGGCTTGTGAAGGTAAAATCACCTGATTTATTTTAAGTTGTTTAGACTAGGATGCTAACAGTAACAACCTGGCAAGCGTTGACAATACATGACAAGCGTTGGTGTTATCAAGACGATAGAGTGACAATGGGCTAGTGAATAAATGGGGATTTTTGCATTAAAACCGTGTTTCTCTACTTCAACTCAACCAAATTTGATTTTCGAGCATTTTTTCGAAACCAGCGTTAAAACTTCTAATATAATTTGTCTTTTGATTCTCGAAAAATACCATACGGCCAGCTGAAACATGAACTATTTTGACAAATAAATATTTCTGAAAACCCATGGAATTTAAAGTTTTACTCGCCTAACAAATTCTGAAAATTGCCTAATCTCACAAAAACTGCCTCATGTAATAAGCTTTTTAACAGTTCGGTCAACATTGCGATTTCTTTTCAATTTGGTAGATACATTTTAGCTTGTATTTGAAAGAAAGAAAAAAACGAGGTCTCAGTTGTGACAAGGGGGGTGAAAGAAATGTTATCATGCTCGTAATCATTTTTAGCTTGACGAATACAGTCGACACAACGTCCCACTAGGGAAGGTGCGTGGTTAAAAAACCATAAAGCAGGTCAATTTCCGCTCCTTAAAAAAACTGGACATTTAGCTTCCAGAGCAATTTTTGCCAGGACGCCTTGATGAAAAGCCGGACTGTCCGGGAAAAACAGGACACCTGGCAACCCTGACCATGACACTCAGTCCTTTCTATTTTGCCACGATTTCTTCCGATTGAGAGGTCCCAGTGTCGTCCGATCCTAGTTTTGCCGATCTGTGCGTGGTTCATCGTTGCTGCATCCAGCAGAACGGAGGGCGCATCGCACCCACTGGGATATCCCCGATATTTCATCGATTTTATGTAAATTTGAGCTCAGCCAATTAATATCCGCTACATGATAAATGATACCATATTACAATCTGAGGCATTCAGCATC
The DNA here is from genome assembly GCA_030762985.1 of Adelphocoris suturalis. Classification (NCBI taxonomy): domain Eukaryota; kingdom Metazoa; phylum Arthropoda; class Insecta; order Hemiptera; family Miridae; genus Adelphocoris; species Adelphocoris suturalis. The sequence goes on from CM061043.1 coordinate 99,439,379, forward strand.
CCCATATTCTCCAATAACCCTGGACGTTTCTTTACAGTATTGTAAGCTGAATCAGGAGCCTCTTATTCTACCTCTTTTACATCGTCTCGTGTTCACTTGCGTTTTCCTCGAACTTCTTAGATGCCTAGCGGAATTTCGGTCGACTGTCTCAACTAACACGGGACCCAGGACCTTAACGACAGCCTGGGTGACGTCATCACTGCTCCTAATTCGTTAAAATCCCTCCATATAAATATAAATTTAAAAAAATGCTGTTTAACCCCTTAGAGTACGTTCGATAGATACGAATTGCCTACTTCAAATATTATATATTCACGTCGATCATTTCGCAAATTTTTGTAAGGCTAATAAATATAGACAAAATGTAAGGAGGTCCAACAATTTATTTATTTTTCTCTAAGTGCTGTACTCATACAATCCGCACTCCCCTCTAGTGTTACATGGTGTGTTTCAGCACTTAGTCGATTTCGATCACTCCCAGATCTCTAAGATTCAGAAATAAATGAGAAAACTCGATTTTTTGGTGAAAAATGTCCATAATTGACTAAAATTTGTAGTTTTTGAGCTATCCTAAAATTTTCTTTGCAATCTCGCCACAAGGCTGTTCCCTTATTTTTATTCAGGATATGTTTGGCCTCAATTGTGCCTAATTGAAGACCGCCATATGCAAAACAATCTAAGTGCCATTTTTTGAGAAATGCGTTTTTTAACGGATTCGGACCTAATGTGCCATAAGACAACTCCTCATGAAGTTTCTGAGCGATAGTAGAGCTCCGAGCGGTTCGTTTATCAATTTCAAACCAAACAAGCCCATCTGTTGCACAACGTTACCTGCGTTGCTGTACTTCCTCCATGATCCCCCGATTGATGTTTTTTACACGGGAACGAAATAATAATAAAACAAGTGAAAAATAAGAAGTGGAGTGGAATAAGATTTCCTTCATTCGGTTTAAGTTAACTTTGCCCACATCCCAAATGTATTGCAGCAGGCTACTGACGTGTATCAATCTTGGAATTCATATCAACGATAGCGGTGAAGCCTTCTTCTATTTTTAGGACGAGACAGAGGGAATTCGGGGCTGTGACGAAATCGGCACCTGTATTCATAACTACTTATACAGCGACTCTTAAATCGACCAAAAGAAAAACAAATGTTTGTGCTTAAGATGGTAAACAGTTTGTACGACTGGATGACGATTGCGAAAGACAGCGAGTCTTCAGTCCGCTACCCTTAAAGACTACCGAGAAGATGCAGGGCGTAGAAATCATGATTCCATAGTTATTCCCAAAAAATCGAGTTTTTATTTAGACCAGCGGGTTACCCGTGCACTGCATGGACCCACGTCTGCGGGTTATTTTTACCTGGTATCTTGTCATTTTTACCCAGCAGTCCCCAAGAGGCTTCAACTCAAATTTCAGCTATCAAGTTTCAAGCTGAACCTAATTAATTTTTCAACTAAATATCGCCTCAATATAATCAACTCATTATAACCACAGTTACGTTGAAACTATTCCCGACCAACATTGCTGCAGTTAATAAGGCGTTCTGAATATCAGTTTTTGAACAGGTATCTTACGAATAAAAACTGCTCGGCTCCACCCACCAAAATCGTTTGGTATCGTCGAATTCGTTATCGAAAGTTCTTTACCCGTGAACCCGCCCCATCCTAATTTCATGTAAGTTCGACGTATGTCGGCTTATTCCTTAATTACAAAGTTGTTAGAAAGCCGAGTTATGGAGGAGTAAGTCTAGAGGATTGTAATATTATAGTCTTTGCGTTAACCAGGTACCCTATGAATGTCCATGTACGATTTCAGCTCAATGTGTCCAGCAGTTTTTACGTGATTGAGCAACACAAACATAGACACCATTAGATTTTTATATGGGTACCTAATAGTACAGATTATATAAAAAATGAGAAAAATTGTATGTTTTTATTTTTTCAAACTGTTTTACGTCTCATGCTTTCCTTACATTTTAATTACTTCTTTTAAATACAGTTGGAGCAATAAAAGTTTCAATTACCTACCTACTTCATATTCAACCCTTTCTTCAACATTTTGTGATATACGAATCAGAACACAAGCTGAAATGTATTCAATAAACTAAAATTTGACCTTCCTGGTTACCAAAATAAGTTATGCAAGGGGATGGGCACTTAGGGTGTTTTGGTTTGAATTCGCTAAAAATAGAATAATTAATTTTAGATGTTGATTTATTTACTGATTAAACAATAATAAAATGTACAACAGACATGGAAAACTACAAAAGACATTTCATTCATTTTTTTGCTCGGCTATGAACAGTTTTTTGGGTCTGCTGGACAAAACGGAAGTTAGTGAAAAACGTTGTCTATTTCCACGATAAATAAATAAAGAGTTACAATGTTACTCGTAAATCGATTTCGACGGTTAGGCCATTATTAGTAACAAACAATAACTGATGATGGCCTACTGTTATTGTTTGTTACTGATGATGGCCTAACCTCCGAAATCGTAAATTGTAACTCTTTATTTATTTTTCGTGGAAATAGACAACGTTTTTCACCAACTTCCGTTTTTAAATGGGTTTCCACAACTTCGCGAGTGATTTAGTTCGTACCTGCTGGACAATTTTATAAATGGCACTTTGTATGCTTTGTATATCTCGGTCTTCAATTGTGCCTAATTGCATTTTATCCACAACTTTTCTTTGAAAGTTCGCTCTATAAGCCCTGCTGCATGGCTGAGGAGGTACTTCTTCATTTGAACTTTCTAGGGGTTTCTGAGAGAGAAAGGAATAAATCGGTTTGGAATTCCGACTGTCAAGGTTTGTTGTCACGAGGCGACGTGCCGAACGGTTGATAGGGTTGACAAAGACGAAGGCGGAGCGGGAGTGCGTGAAGAGCGAACGGAGTCTCGATCTGGGAGCCTTTATCCGATCCTCTTTCGTCCTGTACTGTGGAAGTAGACCCACATTCTGTCAATACCCAGCGACCCGAGGGAATGAGCTTCAGTCTCATTGTTCCTTTTATCAACCAAGGCCAGCACAAAATTATTAAAACAGTAGTCTGTGTTGCCAAAATAAGAAGAATGTAATAGTTCCGCTTCTTCAACTTTATTGCTGTCAGATTCCTACTAATTTCGCCAAGCATCATCAGGAAAAGACTATAGAAGAGAATCCAGGAGATCTCAATTAGTTAAAAAGTAATTCTAAAACAGGTGGAACTATGCTTAATGTGTAGGGGCTTAAGGCAATAGCTTACCTGGAAAGTGAAGTAGTTATAGGTATTCATAAGATAGAAGGTTTGTGTATGTCACTATGAAGTAGTAAATAATGAACGGGAGGATAGGTACTTTCCCAAAGTAGAGTCATATTATTCAAAAAGTTGTAAGATTTTAACCTAAAAGTGCATAGGTAAAACTTTTATTATCATAAAACTTTCCAGAAATCAGCTGGCTGCATAATGAGGTTACAATTGCTGTTCATAAGGTTATTATACAATGGTTAAATGGTTACTTCATACCTTCTATCTTATGAATACTTACAACTACTTCACTTTCCAGGTAAGCTATTCAGTCTTGAGCTTCAGTCTCATTGTTCCTTTTATCAACCAAGGCCAGACCAAAATGATTAAAACAGTAGTCTGGGTTGCCATAATAATAGTGGGTAGTTGAGGATGAAGAATGTTATAGTTTGGTTTCTTCAACTTTATTTTATAGACAACTTTCTTTTCTATTTATTTATTATAGTTATTATTATTATTATTTTATTATTTATTTATTTATTTTTTGTACAGAAAAAAGCAGCAGAAGATGAAATTCTGCACCTTAAGGAAACCACCGCTAGCTCCCTAACTATTTCCCGCAATTTCAGGCAATTCTTTATAGTTTCATGACCTTCCACTCACTTGTCGAGGATTTCCGTAATCAAAAAGTGAGAAAAATTGTCAAAAAATGATTTCTTGGGTCGAACAAGTGGTTTTAGGTATAAGGACATGGGATTTAGTCCGAATCATCGCTAAAATTCCTATAAGTACGGAACTGAAAAAGTGTTTTCCCCTCTGCGCTAAGTACAGCGGACGGACGAATTAGTTTTATTTATTTTAACAATTCGGTTTATTTAATTTACGTATCTTGAAACGTAAACAACGAATTTTGAGGGAGGGAGAGGGATAGAGATGAGAGATAGAGAGAAAGAGAGATTGAGAGACAGTATGACTATATATTTATTAACCTGCACAGAAATTAGGGTCATATGGCCCTCTACCACTCTGGGAGGAAACATAAGTACAAACAGTCTTCATAATATATTATTGCGCTCAGAGCTCACTTCACTAATAGTTATTTTTAAAGTGTCCACTCAACACAAAAACAAACAAAAAATAATAATAACTCATACCAATTTATGCATAATTAGCAAAATTTAAGCATAAACACAGTATTCACTCAGTATATTAAACTATCAGCTACAAACTAAGAAGATAATCATCATATGTTTTTAATATCTTTTCTTTCAGTTTTTTCTTAAATGTACTAATAGGCATATCTGAATCAAACAGTTCTCATTGTGCATTCGCACTGCTTGAACATGAAATGATCTATTAAAAATCATTGTCCTGTGTAAGGGACATTGTAATAGCCTATCACTACCACGAGTGTTCATTGTATGACTATTACCTAAATACAGAAAATCATCAAACAAATAAGAGGGTCTACAGGACTTCAAAATTTTAAAAACAAGAACACCAAGGCGATACCTTCTCCACTCCCTGATCTTTAACCAACCAAGTTTTTGGAAATATGGCGTAACATGTTCCCACCTAGGAAATTTAAAGATAAAACGGATGCAAGCATTTTGTGCACGCTGCAATGTATCATACTTATCAGACGACATGTCACTATACGCCACAGCAGCGTAGTCAAGAATCGGAAAAAGCATCGTCGGCACAAGCTTGATTCGCACACTCTCAGGCAAATGGAAAGCAATACGTCTGAATTGGTAGACCTTCGCCAATACCCTTTATAGACTTTCGCAGATACTGAAGCAACTTGCTGTCCCCACCTCATCTAACTATCCACTTCCAATCCCAGGTTTTTAGTCGGCAGTACAAAAGACAATGGCACCGCGTCGATTTCAATACTAGGGCAGTTCACAAGATCCAGTTACTTGAGTAGGCCAGAGGATCCCACCACTACCATTTTACATTTCGGACCATTCTCGTTAGGGGCTCCTTTTCTCTGCCCTTCTCAACTGAGGAGTGTTTGACCCGAGGATGTTTTGGCTGGAGGTCGCCAACATTGGATTTCCAGAGAGAGATTCTTCTAGGCCCTGGCTGCCACCCTCACCACTAAACGGATCCATATCTTCTAGCTCAAGGATGAGAATTTGCTTCCTACTGGCTCAGCAAAATCGAACACAGGCGTACAAACGTGAGAGTTACAGTGAAAAAGTGATTCACCCTCTCTTCAAGGGTATCATCATCTGAGTCTGAGTACTTCTGAGTACTCTACCAGATTCGAAACTGTACTTTGGGAAAGGACTAGGATTTTCAACCCTCGTGATGAGTACTGGAATCAGAAAAAAAATTACTAAAAAATTATGTTTGATTGATTTTGGGCGTAAGTAAAAACAAACCCAAACAACAAACCTAAACGAAATCTTGGTTATATAATATCATCTCCGTCAAAAGCAGTTTTTACAAAGATACAAATCAATATGAGCACGACACTCACATCCCAAAGGCTCCATATGGACACCTTTGGAAGGAATTTTCCGACACTTGATTCCCAAGGGATCCAAATGGAATCCAATTGCCGACACGCTGATCCCAAGGTATCCAAAAAGATACCTCACTACTTTCGCTCATTTACCCCCAAAACTAAGCAAATCTAGCAAAAATAATTATTCTAATCGATTCAGCAGATGTTTTTCCATAGAATTTGTACTAGGTTTCCTTGAAAACGAAATATTCTGGGATATAATAAGTGTCAAACTTACCAATTCACGGGGAGCCGGCATCTTTGAGAGGGAATCACTTTCACAACTGTCATATCGCTGTTATCAGCACTTATCACCTATTGGCGGGTTTCATTGAGAAGGTTATAACATGAGAAGGATCAAGGACTAGTTTTTTGCCCAAATCCTTCATTATGATCTCGCGGAAACTCAGCTGAAAATGTATATCCATATGGATACCATGGGACGTTAAGGGTTAACACTCAGTGCATGCTCATGACACCATATATTTAGTCTGGCCAAATTCTCATTTAAGAACCTAATACCCTACTGTAGTGCTGAGAGAGAGAGAGAGAGAGAGAAGAGAGAGAGAGAGAGAGAGAGAGAGAGAGAGAGAGAGAGAGAGAGAGAGAGAGAGAGAGAGAGAGAGAGAGAGAGAGAGAGAGAGAGAGAGAGAGAGAGAGAGAGAGAGAGAGAGAGAGAGAGAGAGAGAGAGAGAGAGAGAGAGAGAGAGAGAGAGAGAGAGAGAGAGAGAGAGAGAGAGAGAGAGAGAGAGAGAGAGAGAGAGAGAGAGAGAGAGAGAGAGAGAGAGAGAGAGAGAGAGAGAGAGAGAGAGAGAGAGAGAGAGAGAGAGAGAGAGAGAGAGAGAGAGAGAGAGAGAGAGAGAGAGAGAGAGAGAGAGAGAGAGAGAGAGAGAGAGAGAGAGAGAGAGAGAGAGAGAGAGAGAGAGAGAGAGAGAGAGAGAGAGAGAGAGAGAGAGAGAGAGAGAGAGAGAGAGAGAGAGAGAGAGAGAGAGAGAGAGAGAGAGAGAGAGAGAGAGAGAGAGAGAGTTAAATTTGTTCTTTCTTAGTCGATAAAAAATTTTCTTTTTTGAAATCAAACAAATTTAGGTCCTTATGTTTTCAAGTTATCTTAATAAACAGTAGCGGGGTCCAGATTGAGCCTACTTTTCTCCACTTTCATTGCCCTTGGAAATGCTCTGGTGGTAGGTAGGCACCTGCTCTTACCTACCCCACAACCAACAATTTTCTTTCAAGGGAAGGGAATTATTCCCTTGGAGAGCTCTCCTCAACGACCCTTCCCGCATCTGGTTTAATAAGCAAGTTTCATAAAACCTACTTAATTGGAGCAATGGGATCTCGGAGGCTTTTTTTATGCTCCCCTCGCACACAATGCAGTTAGATGTTTCTTAAATTTTCCGCAGGGAACCACAATTCTTCTTCATAACGGCGCATGTGACTTTTCATAGCCTTTTCATAGTAAAGCCACGATTTTTTCAACGGAAATTAGGGGAAATTTTCAATCGCCGGTCAGTTATACCTATGCAGGTAAACAAACGATATGATCTTCTCAAATTTTACATTTAATTTTGCGTCTATGGTCTCGAAAACTTTGAAAAATCACCAAAAACCGAGAGTGAGACTTTGCGTTCAAAAGTACCGTCATACCCCCCTCCGCCAGCCTCCATATAATAAACCGACCTCCGTATAATAATCAGCCTCCGAATAATGAAATAGGCCTAGAATAATAGATAAGACTGAATAGAATAATGATAGATAAGATATAATAATAATAGATAGAATAATAATAATAATAGATGAAATGATAATGATAATAATAGAAGAAATGATAATAATAGATAGAATAATAATAGAATAATAGATAAGACTGAATAGAATAATAATAGATAAGACTGATTTGTGTAGTTTGGTGGTCTGGATGCTCGCAAGCTCGCATCTCAAAATAAAAAATATCCTAAATCAATCCTCTTAGAAAAATACAGATTAATTGGACAAACAGATCAGATTTACGCCTAAAATGATGTTACGGAGGTCGAATGTGAAGAAGAATTGGATCTAAATGGGGGGGTTTGACGTGCTGTTGAACGTCTAGTGAGTTAGAGCTGGTGGTGGTCTCATTCGATGCAGAATTCCTTCTCGTACAACATTTCTTTCGCATAAAATAATTTAGGTCAGTTCCAAAGGTCAAAAGTGAGAAAAATTGTCAAAAATAGATTTGTTGATGGGTCAAAGAAGCTACGTTAGATTCAGGGACATGTGTTGAATTTTATTTAACTTATTATTTATTTGTTCCTACCAGTGGCGTAATTTGAGGAGGGGCAGGGTGGGCGCAGCCTCTCCTTGAATCATAGAGGTTATAAAAGTTCGTTGTATTAATAGATACAATTGAAATGAATAATTTTACGCTTTTAATTCCATTAGGTACACATTAATTGGAAAATGTAATTCGTTTAGAACAATTTATTATTATATTATACGAAATCCGCATGCCTAGCAACTTCATACACTCTTAGAAATGAAGAAATTATTATTAGGTTTGTTTTGTTAGTGCGAAATGGCGTGGCTATTATAAAGCCCCACGGAGTAAAATCACCGTCAACGAAACGGAAATGTGGATACTACAAGCTGAAATCAAGTCTTTCCCCACTACCTTCAGAGGATAGCCCATATGCGATTTTTCCCTAGGAAAATACCCACAGTTCAGTATCCACAAAAGTTCCCGTACGAACTTCCCCTAGTTTTAACTGCCTACCTGATCACGGTTGGTTTAATTCAAAACAGTTTCTCTAATTCTTTTATTGCTGGTACATCGTAGGTACATATTCTACTATTTTCATATTAAATTTCAGTTAAAACAAATAGAAGACTACAGTGGTGATTGATACAGTTTAATATAAATGATTAAAATATTCAATAGTTGCATTATTTATATTCTAACCTTGCATATTGCTGGTTTCAGTTTGTTTACATATTTGTTTCTCGCTCTCAGTTTCATGCCCGGTATTTTATTTCGCGTACCTATATAATACGATTGCGTGATATTGTCCAGAATAAGTGTTTTTTGCTCAGAAATACCTAAAAACTGAGGATAAACCTGTAAAGGAGAAACGTCCACAGATATGATTTTGCAGGCAGTAAGTCTAGTACAATACGATAATAGCCTATTGCTCCCCAGTTCATCGGTACCTATTTGTATTTATCGTAGTTTTTAACGTTTTGATTAGTTAATTGTCTAATATTTTTTTCTAAATAGAATTATGTTTTAATAAACAATACCATGAAAGCTATTGAATGAATATGAAATCTTACGCGATTTAAAATCATGACAAAAAGCTATTGAATATGTATAAAGCGTTTGGCAGTTTATCATACAGTCTTCGTATTTATATTCAACAACCAGTACTATAAATTAATACTAAAACTATAAAACAAAATGAAATCCTTGATTGTTGCCCCTCAATAAGAAATGACTTAGCTATGCCACTGGTTCCTACGCATTTTGAAACGAAGACGAAAAAAATGTTGAGAAGTGTTGAAAATTTCTTCCTCTTGGCTGATTTCGAAAGCACGTACTTTTTGAAAACAATAACCCAACAAATATTGTAAAGATTTAATTGTCACATTGACAAACTGTTCTTAGTCAGGAATTTCGCTAATCCGTTTCTATCAGCTCCCGGAAACCATTAATTAATTTCTCTGTACGAAATTATCACTTTTCCTGAATTATTTCCTTCGCAAAGTTTCTCTCCGCACCAGCACTTCAACTGTAATGCGAAACACTCAAGAAAAGTTGAAAACAAGGAGGAAGCTCAATTAGCTTGCTTGGTTGAGCCATTCGAGAGCTTCCAAAGAAAAACTAGGATTCCCTTCCCGAATTTCCAAGGGAATGGAGAAAATTGAAAAGGTTCCAGTTATCCGCGATTAGTCGTTTCTGAGCCGTTCTTTACAGCCTGCGTCGCAAGTTGCTACTCCAGTGTTTTAAAGGTTACATAGAATACTAAGGAAAATAGAAAAAAATACTTTGCGCTTAAAAGGCTAAAGAGTGATGAGCGTAGAATACGTTTTTCACCTCCGCCAGTCTTGGGCATAATCTTATCGTCGAATAAGAATACGATTGTAATCACGATAATTATTCGTTGATTCTGAGTCAACGACGATTATATTCGTATTCGTGTAATCGTATTCGTCTGTTGGCGATTACACGAATACAACCCATAAAAATGCGTCACGGTCATCAATTTCAATAGGGCGTCCCTCCTATAATTTGCGAAGCCTGCTAATATTACCTACCTTCAGAGGGACGTCCTTAAAGCGAACTCAACGATTGGAGCCCAGCCCATTTGTCTCAAATCTACTTCAAGAGGCTGTCCCTCGGAAGCTAGGGGCTAACGCCCTATTGAAATTGATGACCGTGTCGCATTTTTATGGGTTGTAATCGTGTAATCGTCGACAGACGAATACGATTTCACGAATACGAATATAATCGCAGTTGACTCTGAATCAACGAATAATTATCGCGATTACAATCTTAATCGTATTTGACGATAAGATTACGCCCAACATTGACGGAGTCATGTTTGAACAGTCGCTGTGCACCTACGAAACTCGGGCGGTTAGTTTCACCTTTGCCTTTGGTTTCCCCACATAATAAAGATCTCATTCCAATGACTTTTTTTCCCCCCTTGCAGTTTCGTTTTTTGAGTTTCGGCCAGGTTTTTCTCGATTTCGACCACTGTGCTCCGTTTCAAATTCGAGCAAATTACGAGCATAGGTTGACTATCAAAGGAATTAGCTACGGAGTCACACAGTAGCGGTAACACTAGCCTTATAGGGCACGTTTCACCAAAGGCGTTAATCCAAAGTCGGAGGTTAGATGTACCTCAAAAATGGAAGTGACTGACATATCTGGTTTAACTGTAGTTTAGTTCGTGATCCTCCATGGTAGAACAAATTTTTGAAAAATTTCTTCATTGTAATCCGTTTGAAGAGATTCTGAAACGAATCCTAGATTTCAATGCTTTTTTCAAATATCCATATCCAGTAATGACCCTTTTTCCATGAAGAGTTGGGTAATATCTAATAAGGACAATTACCTACATGACATTCTTTGTGGCTAGGTAGGTACTCTATACGTAGATATAAACAAGGGCAGATATGTGGTATAGTCTTTATCATTAAATTTATAATATTTGGCTAGTATTATATTTACCTATCATTATTATTATTATTTATTCATTTTATTTTAACAATTCCATCAATTTTATTAAATAATATTTTTTTAAATTTAATATAATTTATTCACTTTATTTTTATTCATTTATTCAATTTATTATTTTTGTTCGAGAAAATTGCATTTCAAGTTTTTATTGACCCTTTGGATGTTGAGAAATAGGAAATGGGGAATGACATTCGAGGAACTGAATTAAAGCACTTGAAGCACCGAATTAAATGTTGGTAAATTTATGTGGTTCTTTGAACCATGTAGGTAAATGCAACGCATAATTAATATCATGGGGATATGCAAATGGCATAAATGGTTGTCGTGAATGGTAGTAACCCCCACGTACCAAGTTAACATAAGGACGAATCAATACAGTTGGCATTTTTCGAAAATAACGTAGAGGGACATTACTTGAATGCTTTATAGCTTCAAACACCTCTAATTCCAAGCTGGCATAAATGGTTTTCTTGAATAGTACTAACCCCCATATACCAAGTAAACAACCCAATGCAATTATGCTGGATTTGAATATTGATTTCACTATAGTGGTAAAAAACTCACACCATATCATCATTCATAATGAGGCCGTTTAAATGTATTAATCCTGGTACTGAGAATTGTGAAGAGCGCTAATAGGATGAGATTCGGAATGGAATATTCAATTAACATTCAGGGCTTTTTCGCGGAGTTCTCTCTGAAATTAATCATTCATGTGACATGAAGCTCTCCTTCCCACATCACTCGCAAAAAGATTAGAAGGGCTGTGGGGCAGCTAAAAATATGTTTCATGGGATCTCGCGGTCCAGGAATTTCAGACCCACCTCTTAAGGTGGTTCACATCCATCCGGAATTGTGGAAAAGCGGCAATCCGTCAATGCGTTCGGCCTTCTGATTGGCTAGCGGCAGTCAGAAGAGTGGGGTGAATCTTGCCGGACAAGCACTCTTGAGACACCACAAGCACAGTGGAAGTGTGCTGGGCCCATAACCTATAGAAATGTGGTAATAACTCGGAACGATCGTTTTTGTTATTTTATAATAACATTTATGTCATACCTATTCGTAAACATTCAGTTTGATAATACAATCACAATATTTTGGTTCATGCATGTGACAGATATCAATATGATAGATCACATGTTAATCCAACTAAAAAAACTCGTAAACGAGTTCCACTATCTGCTTTACAAGCAGATACCATGTTACATGGATATGTCTTTGATTGGGGATTTCATAACGGTTGTCCTCGAGAGTTGTAAACAAATCCTTTAACTGTAAACAAATCCGACTAATTCCAACAAAACAACGGTTTACTTATAGAAATGTTGAAAGTAACTGTGGAGTAGGGATGCTAATCGATTTTCGATTAAATCGAAAAATCGATTTTCATCCAAAACAACGGTTTACTTATAGAAATGTTGAAAATAACTGTGGAGTTGTGGAGAACTGTGTTGGAAATAACTGAGGAGAGAAGCCACTACAATGAGTTGTTGTTAACAGTCGACTGTTGTCAAGTGGATGAAAATGTTTCCTAAGGAGTGGAGTAAATGATGCTATTGCTTTACGTTAAGAATATTGTAACCGGCTTATTAAAATTGTTTATAGTCCAATCAACTTAGTTTAGGAATGTAGCCAGGTACGTAAGGAGGGGGAAATTGGTAGCTTGAAATGTGAACATTTATCACTTATATCAAGCGCTTTCCAACAAGTGGCGAACGATTTCTGTGCGATGAAAACTGCGGAAGTTCCATTCCCCTAGCAACAGCTGGGTTGTACGTGAAAACACTGAAATTGTGACACAAATTTTGCGTCACGGAAATTTTTGGTTTGGAGCAAAGACATATCCATGTCAATAAATAATTAAACTTGAGTGGGTGCATTTCTTCAGGAATATCCACCTCTGAAAAATTAGATATTTTACCGGATTGCCGCAATTACGGCAAGCTGTTTTTGTTGTGTTATCTTGTTTTATGGCTGTGGTCGAGTGTAAATCCGTATTTTTACGATCCTCGAATTAGGATTTCATTTATAGAAAATATATTTCTGTAGCGCTTGTGTATAAGAATAACAATAATAAATTAATAAAACACTTAAATTGAATACGGTTTCATGTAGATGAGGCCGAGTTGGGTTAAAAACACCTAGGTGTAGGTACCGATTTTGCGATCTCTCAAACAACCTACTTTCTTGATGATTTAACTCACTGGGCGGAGTCTTGCGGTGCGAGTCGGGGGCGTTCTATGTTCTTCTTTCGTTGCCGCATCAGGTATTCCCCAGGGTAGCCATATGGGACCATTGTGCTTTTTGCTAATGATTAACAGCGTTGTCAAGTTGTTCGTCCCTAATGTCCACTGCCTTCTCTTTGCGGACGACTTGAAGATTTCTAGTCATGTGAGCTCGAATGAGGATTTTGAGGCCCTTCAGGTTGCCATCGACAATTTGGAGGCCTGATGCACTGCCAATGAACTCTTCCTTACCCCGTCAAAATGTTGCATTGCCTAGTTCCACCGCTCAACTCAGTCTATCAATAATGCCTATAATTTGTATGGGGTTCGCTTGGGAAGACGCTAGGAGTTGATTGACCTGGGAGTGATCTGTGATAGGCAGCTATCTTTCTCTGGGCACATCGGGGAGATTGGGGCTCGAGCCATGCGGGTTCTGGGTTTCTAAAAAGAAACACGAAGGAGTCCTCCAACATTCGCGCTATTACACTGCTGTACAAAACGCTCATTCTCCCAATTCTAGAATATGCCTCCCTAATCCGGTCTCCGACGTACAATGTATACAAATATACACTAGAGAGGGTTCAGAAAAAATTCCTTCGTTACGTTGCCTATAAACTCGGCATACCTTCCTACGAGATGAATTATGAATCTATAATGAAGATGTGCAGCCTGATTCCCCTGGAGAGATGGCGATGTGTAGCGGATGTCACCGTTTTCCACAAGTTGATGAACAACCAGATCTCGTGTCCGGCCCTGCTCTCAAAAGTTGGGATCCTGGTGCCTCGAATTTCGGCTCGGTCGACGAATATTTTCTTCGTCCCGATCTCCTCGACTAATTATTCGATGAACCGCCCCCTGTACAGGTTCCCTTATATGGCGAATCTACTCATCGAAATGAATCCGTAATAAGACTTTTTCAATTGCACTACCACCACCCTCATAAATCTGCTCTCACCGACAGCCATTTAGCCAATCAATTTACCACAGTCATTAATTCTTCACTGACTTTTTACTTTCAAATTTTCCTTATAACTTTTTTTATAAATCGAATTGTAACCATTCTTTTCCCTGTTGTACATATATTCGGAACTGTTGTATATTCATTAATATTCTTCAATGTAATTGGGCGCTGCCCGTATTGTAAAAATACTATTGTATTGTAAATAAATTAATAGATCCTATTCCATTTGTTTTGAGACATTTTTTGATTATAGATTAGCAATTTCCTGCTTGTCGAATGAATAGGTATTTGAGAAAAGATATCACTTTTGCAAAACGAAGAGGAAGTATAGAAATACGCCTACTTGTCCTTACAAAATGGACTTATTAACTACGTTAAGTATTTGAGTACTTCTTATGGTGCATCAATGCATTTAAATGATTTGAAATGCGCCTACCTACACATTTTTTTCAGGTAGAAATACCTATAATGTTATCTTGGGATAAGTAGTTGATGAAAGGACCGAATAGGTAATTACCCAACAGTCTCATTTCAAAACTACGTGCCTTTGCAGTTAGGTAGGTAGGTAGGTACATACATGAAAACCTCTTGTGTACGCCCTCATGATTTAAGAGTTTATTATTCAACGTCGTTCATGGAGCTTTGATGTCCGTTAAATGACAGGTAGGAGAAAATTCGGGGGGAAACAGGTCTGTTTGGGGAATGCAATGGTAATAGAAGACACATACAGTTATAACGCAATGATAACACAACCGGATGGTTGTGAACGGCCTGCCGCAATTCCGCACTCCCCTCCACTACTTCCAACCGCAAACGCATTGCCGCAATTTCGGATGGATGTGAACCCACCTTTAGTGAGTATAATTCAAACACAATAGACGAACTCAATAAAGCGTGAGAAATAATGGGCAATTGTTAGGGAATTTTGTCAAAAATAAATAGCAATTGAAATTGCTGAGTAGATGGAGATTCCTATAATTTAGTGATTCTAATAAATTATTCAACTCGACTGTATAACTACTGATTGATATTTAGCGTTATTATTATAGTTAGCGATTAGCTATTTAGTTATGATAATAATAGTATAGTGATAGTTATTATGATAATGATATATTATCATTTATTAAATGATGATAATGATGATGATGATGATGATTACATACATATTATCATGATATATTATGATTATGATATGTTATAATATGATTATGATGTATGATATACTATGATTATGACATTATTATGAGAGTAATTAGTAATAGATATTATGATAGTTATGATTATAAGTTATTAGTTATGATTTAGCGATTAGTTATTTAGCGTTTTTTTTTTTTTTTTTTTTTTTTGTTTTTTTTTTCAGTAGGTACCTGGAGTATAAACGTATTATGTCAACATATGGGCTGGAAACCCTTGAAAGGCAAAGGATGATCGCAGACATGACCAATCGTCTGATCAATATCGTTATTCAGTGCCCAACATTACTTGCTGGGATATCTCACCAAGTTCCTCAGTAGCTCACTCGCTCCCTCAGACTTTCTACGTACCCTTTGCCGAGAGAAGTTATGTCTACCACCGTCCAATATACAGATTGCCTCGTACAGCAAATCGCGAGATCGGACAACGGGCGTGAGCTAAAATGATGCAAGCGTGTTGAAACTAACATGGAATAATTAAACCATTGTTCCCCAACTATGCACCAAATTTGAATTTGAGCGAGATCTAGGGCGTAAAAAATTTTGCTTGAAGGTATTTGCGTTTGCGCATGCGCGAAATGGAGTTATGATTTGAGAAAAATGGAATTAATAGTGGACCATTTACAGCCTAACAGGCACATTCCCTGAACGTTTCATCAAAATCAGATGAAAACTGTTGAAATTAGGCTCGTTTAAATTGGAATTCATATTCGCGCATTCGCAAGAGCTTCTAATGATAGGATTATATTGAAATCGCTAGGGAATGCTTAAATCAACCTCTTTCACATATCCTCCAAATTTAAGCGAGATTGGACAACGGTGGCGTGAGAAAATGATGGCTGATGGAATTTACGTTTGCGCATGCTCCGAGTGAATTATTGCTTTGGGGACAAAGGGACTCATAGGGGACCATCTTCACCCTAACCCGCACATACCAGGGAAATTTCATAAGGACCGGTTGAATATTGAGGAAATTAAGCTTGTTACAAGGATTTGAGGACATACACACACTGACAAACAGATACACACACACAGATTGAGAGAGAAAGTCACGGTTGTTCAGAATAGTTTAAAACGTAAAATGCGAGTGGAAATTTTACTACTGTAAAAAAACAACAGCCGTTTGATTTTAGTGGAGACCTTCTCTTGAATGTGAAAACAATGCTTCCGCTTCCTATAGGTAGACTTGTGAGGAATTTAAATGATGAAATTTAGTATTTACTCGTAGGTACCAATACTTCACTAGTAAGTACATCGCTCGGACAATAGTTGATAAACTTGATTTCGCAACGTTATAATAAATTCCATTGGAACTATATCACCTGATAATTCCAATATTGGCATTATATCAGCTGATATTTACAAGGCAATTTTTATGTATTCCAGTATCACTATCTAGCGATTTTTGATGGAATTTAAAGCTTGATCGTCTAATCAATAGATCTGCTAGCAGCGCGTGATTTCTCTATCTTCTCGCGCTTAGAAATTCGAAGGTTTTTTTTCGATGTTCAAGCCCTTAGGGAAAGCGAACTATTCAACGTACAGCGTTGCGGGTGGTTTTAATCGATTCTTTGGGATTTAATGTATTATTGACAAGCAACAAATTATTACTGTTACTTAGAAAGTTTTCGAGATCTCAATTGTTTGAAAGTTTAGCCCTTTAATCCAACCCTTTAGGGTTGATAAAAATTAATGCCGAGCTTCTAGGACCATCTAGACCCCAAATATGATTTTTTGCATGGAGCATCATGGAGGAATTTATTTTTATTTGTTATGTATTTATTTATTTTTTATTTTTTTTTTTTTAATCTTCTTTGCCAACTTACAAACGTGTGCTGCGCAGCTAACAGGCCTAAACTGTTATCGCCGAAAATTGCTTTTGTGACTATAAATACGAGTACCTACCTTCTCAAGTGATTCTTGCAGAACTCCATTCGTTTCTTCGTTTCAAAAGTTACCCCTGTTAGTTATACCCCCCCCCCCCCCACCAACGACGATCTCCTTCTGCTGAATCAGTAAAACTCGGCGTTTCATGTCTCCCACGGGACCCCATCCTTAGGATTTATGGTTCCACCCTATTCTGAAAATACGGTAAAAAGCACCTATGAAACAGAGGAGTGGCCCAGCTTCGAGTTTCCGCTCCGTTTTTATTTGTTCTTATAATCGGGATGACGATTCATTGGAAGAGAATGAGGTATTTGAATTTAACCTTATGTATGTTTCGTATGGCATCTAAAGTGGGCATTTTGCAATTGTTGTCAATATGGTTGGAGATTTTTATTTTCCTTACTTAACCCGTAAGGTGAAGGGAAAGTCTTGCAATCACCCTGAAAATAAATTTCTGAAACTCATGCTATGGGGGCATTTTATTCAACTTGAACCCATATCTATACGTTTCATGAAAATGTAGTATGCGTGTATGTTTGTGTGCATGAATGTAACTCGTGTACACGATTGCGACCATACGGTACGACATAAAAAAAGTTCCAATTTCGGGATTGGGTTTCTATACCCTGTGACAGAGTTCCCGTCAGAATCCCAGAGAATGCACTGCCGTCGCTCCGTTGTTACCCAACGGGCGTCGGGCGCCTCTTCCCATATTATCGAGCTGCTGCGTTTGGCGATGGATGGGCGATCCAAGAACTGGAAAACCAATCTACTCCGAACATAGTACATTTATGCTATTATTACGAGTGGTATCTCTCTCTATGGGATACTGTCACTCTCCTCTACCTCTCTCGAGGATTTAGGGCCCCATCGCACCTCTGGGGGGCTACCTAAGTTCTTGATAACCCAAGAGCAAGCTGTAGAAAATTAAGCTTAAAATGATTATTTTTAAGCGGTTAAAAAAATCAGAATAGGTGAAAAAACGTCATTTTTAGCACTTTTTTTGCCTTATTTCCAAAATGGCTGGAGGGATTTTGATGAACTTGACAGGAGTTATTCCTCTTCTGGTTAGAAATGGTATCCCATACCCCCATTTTTTAGCACCTTTTTAGCTTTTTTTTTTTCTTTCCCCTTTCAGTATGGCCACTAAATGATGCAAAAGAACTATCGTTTTATTTTGTCAGTGTTTTTTTCCATTTTCAAAAGAATCAACGATTTTTTTTTTTTTTTCTTTTATTTTGGCTGGATCTTCATCTATGTGCCACCACAATTAATACATTTCACAAATTCACTTTATAACATAATGTTTGCTACTTGAAGAAATCGCAATGTTGAAACGTAGACTTTCTTATTTTTCTTCTGAAGTATTTTAAAGAGATCATCTTCACGTGTTGCCAGTTGTTCGCCTAAGATCACTTCTCTTTCTTTTGCATACTTTCTCTTTCTGCAATAAATTATCAGGTGCTTCATGTCTTCATGCCTTCGACTACTTCTCATTCTGAACACTTTTGGTCCATGTATCTCCCGAAGAGGTACATGGTGCGTCTTATGTTGCCGTGGCCTGTTCTGAATTTTCGATATTTGGGAAAACTGACGTCTGGTGAATTTCCAACTCGATGGAATACCGATTTTTGACTCTTATACCATGGGTTGTATGCGGTGGTGGTAGTGCAGTCTCGTCTTGCAGTATCTGTATGAGTTGGTTTTTACTTTCCTTTAACCCGAAGGGTGAAGGGAAAGTCTTGCAATCAACCTGGAAATCAAGTTCTGAAACTCACGCTAGGATGGATATTTTGTTCAACCTAAACCCATATCTACCCATATGAACCCGTTTCATGAAAATGTATGTATGTGTGTGTGTGTGTGTGTGAAATAAATAAATATGACAGAAATGACCTGCGGCAAGCAGTTTCCGAGCTAAAAGGAGTGGCGACCAATAATATTAAGGTTATGACTGCAACCGGGTCATGGCGCGGGGTGGGGTGTGGGAAAAGCGCCACGGAGTTACTCGAGTTCGGCATCTCAGCAGGAGGGCTCCGTGGTGTCAACACCCACGTCCTGAGGGGTTCTTACTTAAACTGGTGGTCATTTTATAGGGGCACTTCCTTTCATCCCATTCTTCCTCCTCATCCGGGCGTAGGGTAAACGTGGGCGTCCTCCCCACTTTTTATTGATTTATTTGTTTATTTTTCAATTTAATGGTGTGCCCCCTCCGCCTTTGAGGGGAGTTTTGTAAAAAAAAATATGTGTGTTTGTGTGTGTGTGTGTGTGTGTGTGTGTGTGTGTGTGTGTGTGTGTGTGTGTGTGTGTGTGTGTGTGTGTGTGTGTGTGTGTGTGTGTGTGTGTGTGTGTGTGTGTGTGTGTGGGTTGCTGGGGTAGGGTAACTGTTGGTGTTTTTATCTCTTCGGAGCTCCTTCATATCCCTACCCAAGTCATGGTCATACGTCCCCGTCGTGCAACCCGGGCACCCTCTGGGTGAACAGAGGGTGGCAGAATGACCCTCTGGCGATTAGGGGGGAGACTCGTGTCAACGGGTCTCCTGTCCCTTCTATCCTCGTCTCTCCCGTTATGAATTCAACAGAAAACGAGCCTCATAACCCCCGCGTGCCCATTGGCACCAGGGGTTCTAGGGGAGGCGCTCGGGGGCGCCCCAGGCAGGGGCGTCGGTCATCCTCCCCCTCATCTTCATCCTCTTCGTCCTACCCTTCATCCTCTTCCTCTGCCCTGAATAATGCCCACCAGTGTGCCCACTGTGAGAGAGCCTTCAGTTCCAAGCGTGGCCTCAGTGCCCACGTCTGGCAGAAGCATCCCGTGGAGGCCAACGCTGCAATTGACATAGAGCGAGAGCGGCCCAGGTATGCTTCTGAGGATTTGCGGCGAATGGCAGCAGAGGAGGCAGAGGCTGTGCGCAATGGGGTACGTCATATTAATGTATTTTTGCAACAACGTTTTCCCATGCGCACGCTTTCTGCCATCCAATCTCTTCGCCTGAGGCCCCACTATAAGCAGCTTGTCCAGGATGCGATCCTGGCAAATAGCCGTGGGGCCTCTCCCGCATCTCCAACAGGCGTGGGGGAACAGCCTGCCGTTCAGCAATCCTCCCCCAGGACCTCCGGTCTCCTTGAGGACTTGAAGACTGAAGTATTGAGGCTCGGGGAGCAGGTAGGCTGTAGTGATGGTTATGAGAGTGCCTACCTGCAGGACCTGGCGAGGCGGGCTGTTGAGAGGCCTGAAGGCTTGGAGGACGAGGTTGCAGCCTATTTACGGAGGATATTCCCACGGGTTGAGGAAGCGACCGTGGCGAGGCATCAGGGAGTGGTTTCTCTACTTCGGTGTCTCGTGGAGGTCGCAGAGCAGCAAAACAAGCAAGAAGGCGGGAATACCAGCGGGTCCAGAAGTTGTGGAGGAAGCATCCGGCTCGTGTGGCTGCGGAGGTGCTGGAGGGAGCTGGGGATGAGCAAGTTCTGCCCCCTCTCCAGGAGTTTGTGGACTATTGGGAGCCACTCTTGAGTGCTCCCAGCCACAACCCTGGTGAGCCTGTGGTACCCCATCTTCCACCAGGGGTTCCTTACGCAGCATGATGTGCACACCGGTGCTTCATGACAAGGCACATAAGTGCCGTGTCAAAAACTCTACTTCTGCTGGACCTGATGGTATTTCTGCCCGACACTGGAACAAAGCACCAAAAACAGTTAAGCTGCTCATCCTCAACCTGCTGCTTCTATCAGGAAGACCCCCAAAAGCGTTGGCCCGTGCCCGGACAATTTTCATCCCAAAAAAGGGTTAAGTGGGCCTGGAGGCTACCGCCCGATATCTATATCGTCTGTAGTCTTCCACCACTTCCAAAAGATTCTGTCATCTCGCCTCCAAGCTGCTGGTGTCATAGGTGACGTCCAGAGAGCATTTCGGCCAGCGGATGGCACAGCGGAGAACCTTACAGTTCTCCAGACTGTCATTTCGCTGGCCCGTATTAAGAAACGGCAACTCCATCTTGCCGCTCTGGACGTCGCTAAGGCCTTTGACACCGTTAGCCATTTCGCCCTGATCGATTGTCTTCGTGGTGTCGGGGCACCTACTCGTTTAATTGAGTACGTTGCTCGCCTGTACCACGAAACTCGAGGCACAAGGTGAGATGTCAGGGGATGTTGTCATTGGGCGTGGGGTACGCCAGGGGGATCCTCTGTCGCCACTCCTCTTTAACCTGGTCGTGGACACGGCCTTGGGTAAGCTGCCAGCTGAAATAGGGTTCGATCTCGCCCCTGGGGTGCGAGTAGGTGCACTGGCTTTTGCCTCTACTCGCCGAAACCCGTGAGGGCTTGCAGGTCGTCAATGCCTTTGCTGGGTAGCCAGGTGTGGTTTGGTGGTTAACCCAGATAAGTGTGGGTCAGTCTCCTTGGTCCCGTCGGGTCGCCAGCATCAGGTGAAGGTGGTGGATGAGGTGTGTTTTGTCATAGGACAGTCACCCATCCCCACCCGATCCTTGCTGGAGGTTTGGCGGTACCTTGGAGTTGACTTCATGGGTTCACCATTGCCGCAAGCCGTGTGGAACTAGCTCGTATCACAGAGGCTCCATTGAAGCCACAGCAGAAGCTGCGCCTCCTTCGCACCTTACTGCCAAAGCTAACCTATGGGCCAGTCTTTGGTAGGCTTAATGCGGGGAGGCTGCTAGAGTTAGATCATGAAGTTCGCTCTGCTGTGCGCTCTTGGCTAGGCTTTCCACCTGGTGTCCCAGGTGCCTATATCCATGTCAAGGCCGGTGGGCTCGGTATTGTCTCTCTCTCAGCTAGTATACCATCTTTACGCCGCCAGCGCCTGCTCGCCCTTAGGGGCTCGAGCTGGGAGGTCGCTCGCACTGCTGCTGACCTTGACTTTGTCAAGCAGCAGTTGTTGTGGTGCGACCGAGCAACACCAACTGCTCCCAAACCCAGCTCATCTGCTGAGTTCGCTGCTGCACTGCATGAGTCAGTAGATGGTAAAGAACTCCGACAGTGCTCTGAATCCCCCATTTCTTTCCAGTGGGTGGAATAGGCTTCAGAGGGCATTGGGGCCCGCAACTGTCGCCATTTTCACGCCGTCCGGGTGGCTACTTTAGCCACCTTGGTGAGGTGTACAAGGAGTAGTGGCGGGACAGTGGATACCCTTTGCCGTGCCTGTTGGGGAAAAATGAGAACCTGTATCATGTAGTGCAGCAGTGTCCTCGTACTCACGGTGGCCGCATTCTCCGTCATGATGCAGTTGCCAAGCAAATAGCAGGCGCTCTGTCATACTGTTGAGAGAGAGAGACTATATCACATGCCGAGTGACCGGGGCAAGAAGCCGGATATCGCTGCTGTCAAGCCCGATGGGTCTGCCATTATCCTGGATGTCCAGGTTGTAAGTGGCAGCGGGCTAAGAAAAGTAAATATGATAGAAATGATCTGCGACAGGCGATATCTGAGCTAAAAGGAGTGGAAACCTTGTCATGTTACTAGTTGGGCATCTCTGCGGGAGTACTCCGTGGTATCACCACCCGCGTCCTGAGGGGTACTTACTTGAACTGGTGGTCATTCTATGCACTTCCTTTCATCCCATTCTTCCTCCTCGTCCTGCAACTTCCCTTATCCCTAGAGCCGGCGTCGGGTAAACCTGGGCGTCCTCCCCACTTTTTTATTTTATTTGTTTATTTTTCAATTTAATGGTGTGCCCCCTCCGCCTTTGAGGGGAGTTTTGTATGTACTGTAGGTGACATAAAATAATCCCAATTTCGGGGATTACCGTGAAACTCATGCTAGGGTGGGTGTTTTGTAGAATCTTGAAAATGTATGTATGTGTGTATGTATGGTAGTTGTAGAATCAACTCCTGTATTTTTTTCCATGCCTTTGAGTAAAAATTTGCAGCGTTTTATTACTCATCTCCCGTTCCAATGTGAACGTCACACGTATGAGTTTGTGAATAATAAGAATATACCTAAGTGAAGGCTGAGGGACGCACATCCCAGGATGATAGCATCATAACATTAATGCCATGTCAACGGGTATTAAATGTAATAGCAACCGGAGAATCACCACATTCTTCCGAAGGGTGATTCAGAAGAAACCCCAATGTCTACGTCGGATCCTTGAGAAACGACTTGGCTCTTGTCGAAACTCTGGGCTGACTGGAGGTGGTTGACTATTCATGGGTATCTGCGAATTCCCTGTGATGGAAAATGGTTCTGGATGATCTTCCTCTGTGGGCTGTAATCCATCTGGCTGTTCTTCCAATGGCAACTCCATGACGTCCAGACCTTTGTCCAAGTCCAGACCTTTGCGAAATGTCCTTTTTTTAAACAGGCCTTACAAAGTACTTCTCTGGCTGGACATTGGCTGCGATTTCGATTTCGAGAATCACCACAGAAAAAGCATTTCTCACCTGTAAAACTAGCTGCTCAAGTATTATCAGTTAGATTATCATTTTGTTCGTTTATGGCAGCATTCAAAGTTAGGGAGTGTGTATTCGATGAAAAATCTGCACTCTGTTTCTAAGCAGATTCAAGAGCTCGAGCAAATGCAACAGCCTGACGGAGTGTGAGATCATGATTCTCTAATAGGCGTAACCTAATGAATGTTGAGCTAAGGCCACTAATGAAAGAATCTCGGATGTAGCTCTCCTTACGCTCATCAGCTGTTACAGCCGAGAAATCACACTCCTTACCTAGAAGATTCAAGGCCTGTATTGGTCAATAGTTTCATCAGGGTGTTGCTTTCTCGAAGCCAACTGATGCCTAGCGAATATCACATTCTTAGATTTTATGTATATTCCGTTAAGAATTTCTACAGCCTCTCGTAAGGTTCTACACTCGGCAATATCAATGAGAAACGTGATTAATGAGCAATCAAAGCTTACCCTCATCCTTCACTTTAGTTCTCTTAGCATTTTCCGATTCCAAGCTGTCGACGAAATAAGTAAACGTTTCATAACAGTGTTTCCACTCCTGGTCTGCCGAAGGTGAAGCAGGGTCCCCATCGAATCGTTCCGGCTTGAAGTATCTTGCCATGGCTGAATTGTTTGTGTTGAATAAATTGTAATGAAAACCTTTTGAAGATTAAGGTTTTATTCAACACAAAACTTGATGTAAGAATGAATTAACGGTTACACATGGCATCATAAAATTAATACCATGTCAACGGGAATTAAATGTAATAGCAACCGGAGAATCAACTCAAATAGCCTTTGAGTAATAATTTGCAGCGTTTTATAACTCATCTCCCGTTCGAAAGTGAACGTCACACGTATGAGTTTGTGAATAATGAGAATATAAGTGAAGGCTGAGGGACCCACATCCCAGGGTGATAGCGAGTGGTGGCGCAGGTGGCGCACAGGTGGAAAGAAGGTCGATCGTTTGATGGCTCGGGAGCATCTACAGTTCCACTCGCTTCAGGCCAATACCGCGTTGGCCTCGCTCCAAACTTTACGCCTTATCTCTGATCCTTCCTACCACCCGAATTAATTAAACCAAGATGTTGTGGAACCAATTTCCAACCTTCCATACTCCATTCTCGCCAACTATGTTTGTTTTGGAAGATTAGTTTCTCAAAGTTCGCTGATTCATCATCGTAACTACGGAGACATACTGATGTTGTTGGATTAAAACGGACGAAGATTTAGCATCAACGATGGATTTGTAATAAGAACCTCCTGAGATGTCACCATCCACTGAATGTGGATTGATCGATTCATCTTCATTTTCAGAAATTCCTTTTAAAAATGATGAATTGTTAAGGAAAAATGTTGAAATCGAAAGTGAATGTCAGTCCATCCTAAAGTAGTTTACCCGAATTGATTAAGGTTTACCATTTGAACAGTGTCTTCAGCTACCCCGTACGTACCAGCCTCTCAAAATTGTCGTGTTTCGATGGAAATAATCGTTCCACATCATCGTTACATGCTATTTCTTCCACACTTAGGAGAATCTCTAACAGGGTCCTTCCTCTTTGGTGAAAAGAATCGGCACAATTCGTTGCGTCTTGTACTAATTAAATTGACCTAATGACGACAATGTTTTAAAGATTGGCAACAATTTGGGTGTTGAAGGAGTTGAACAATAATAAAAGTGCCGAAAATCGTTGACAAAAGTCCGCATATTCAAAGAAAATTTTCAGAAAACAAAAAAACGTCTGCCAAGTTGGGTGTGGCACATAGCTTCCTCGTTTACCTATCATGAATGTATAGATCATTGAAAAGTTTTAAATGATATTGAAAAATTCCATAGCGGAAAAGAGTAAATCAAGAAGTAGCGTGAAATGTTCAATGTTTGTGTGAAATTGGTCAATTAAGAAACGAAAAAATGATACTCAATGTAATTTACGTTTGTGCAATCGCAGAATGAACTGATGAGTTAAAAACAATGAAATAGGTACGGGACCATTTACAACCTAAGCCGCGTATACGCTGACAATTTCATCAAAATCGGATGAAAACTGTGGAAATTAAGGTCATTACACGTATTTCACATTGGCACATGCGCAGTAGCATACGTAGTACGTGCGTGTTTGGCAAGCTTAGTAATGATACAATCATGTTGAAATTGATGTGTGATGATCAAATCATCATCCCCTAACTATCATCCAAATTTGAGCGAGATCGGACGACTAGGGTGTAAAAAATAGGAGCATAATAGAATTTACGTTTGCGCATGCGCAGAGTGGAGTATTGATTTGGCAACAATGAAACTGACAGGGGACTGTCTACCTCCTAGCCCGCACATTCCCTGAAAATTTCATCAAAATCGGATGAAAACTGTGGAAATTAAGCTTGTTACAAGGATTTCATATTGACGCATGCTCAGTAGCTTTTGAGGGTACAATCATGTTGAAATTGATATAAGATTATCAAATTGGCATTCCGCAACTATCTTCCGAATTTGAGCGAGATCGGAGGACTAGGGCGTGAAAAAATAGAGCATAATGGAATTTATATTTGCGTATGCGCAGAGTGAAGTACTAATTTGGTAACAATTAAAGTGACAGGGAACGGTCTACTCTCCAGCCCGCACATTCTCTGAAAATTTCATCCAAATCGAATGAAAACTGTGGAAAATAAGCTCGTTACAAGGATTCGAGGACACACGACAGACAGACACACACACACACACAGACTGACTCGGAACAAAGTTGTTCAGAATGGTCTAAAACGTAAAATGCGAGTGGAAATTTTGACTTTGGAGACCAAAAATGTTTGCTTCACCCGAAGTGAAAACAATGCTTCCGCTACCTTAAGGCAGATCGGAAGCAATAGGTTCAGATAGTTTTATTATTTTCAATAATGAACCTTTGTAATTGAACAAGAAATTTTTTTAGCCCCCCCCCCCCCCCCCCGTTCCCCGTATCTCAAAGTTTGTTGGTTTACGTTTAAGATGCATAGAATCCAAAAATTGAATTAAAATACTCTGCAAATTATTACACAAAGGTTTATTCTTTCTGTATTAGATTCAGATCATTGATTATCTATGATTATCACACTTCGTTATAATAATTTATTGTAATTTATATATTAGACGTAGGCATCCTCCTACTGAAATTTACAAGGTAAAATAAAATACCTACCCACGCTTCACAAGTCGGTCTATAAGTGACAAGGGTTGTAATCAACCCGATTCAGAATATGAATTATATTTGAATAATATCACCTGATACAATCGTGGGGTTTATAAGGCGATTACAATGTTCACACCAGGCATGACCAACACTCATGTTGTAGATTTATTGTTCCAGTCAAAGTTCTAGCCCTTATGGAGCCTACAGCTACCCGGGTGGGCTCATTCGATTCATTGAAGCGATATCTACCCCTACAAACAAAAACACTATCTTATTTTAAAAATTTCCGAGTTCTTAATTTTTTATTAAAAAATTTCAGCCCTTAAATTATACATTTTTAGGATTGATCAAATTGATGCCGATATTACTGGCACATCGCCGGCCTACTGTTTAGCCAAAATTTCATAAAGTTCGGTGAGTAGTTTTGGAATTTCTTGGACGATTACAGAGGTTCTATATACCTCTGATGCAATAAGCAACGAATGATGAAATATTAAAGCTTTCGGAATCTTAATTTAGAATAAAGCGTACCGTCTACTTGAGGAGTTCCCCTCGGAAATACGAAAGAAAATAAAATATGTAGTGGAGGAGGAAACAAAGTTCGTTCGCGATTCAAGATTGGCAACTTGGACTCTATTTACTCTTCTGAAATGGATGAAGTTCTGTCGATTTTCAATAGTGAAACCAACTCAGAATACAAACTGAGCCCCCCCCCCCCCCCCCCCCCCCCCTCTCATTCTCTCTCTCTCTCTCTCTCAAATTTTGTTGATCTACAAGAATCGTTGGTTTACTTTTTTTTTTTTTGAAGATGTGTGGAATCGAAAAATAAACATAGAAAATACGTTCGTTTGTTCCTCTCGGCGGACATCTTTATTTGTTTCATATTTGGTCTCATCAACAGAAACATTTTAGGCGTTTTTTTATATATATATATATATATAAACGAAATCCGTAGGATTAGATATAGAAAGCAAAGTAAAAAGCAAAGTAAGTAATTTTAAATTTTTATTTTTATTTATAGTAATTTTATTTTATTTTAAAAAGCAAAGTAAAGTAATTTTATTTTCTGATTGAACATACGTTTTTATACTAAACGAAAGACGATCAAATTTATGTATATATATACGAGTATATATATACATAAATTTGATCGTCTTTCGTTTAGTATAAAAACGTATGTTCAATCAGAAAATAAAATTACTTTACTTTGCTTTTTGTGCTCAACCCGAAAGGTGGTGTTTTTCATTTAATTAATTCATAGTGTCAACAGTAATTATAAACACTAACTATTAATTCTATATCAGAAGTGGAATATTTTTAAGACACACGCTCGCTAAACCGAACTGAAGTGTTATGAATTAGGAAGTGCCAAACACACCGTCGTGTACGAACGTTTTCTTTTGTGTGTTTTTATTTCTAATTTCACCACGGGTTCCTTTACATCAAAAGCGATGGAAGAAGACACGGCAGAAATTATTGACAACGTTGAGCATGATATCGAGGCCGAACCAGAAGAGGTACCACTCCCTCCGACACCTGCTCCTTTAACTGTGTTCGATCTTGTTGGATTGCTGTCCAACTTGTAACAACCCAAACAACCACAGGTCATTACTATGAAAACACCTCTTGAGTTCACCAGCTTTGAACCAACTTTAACCAATGCCAGAATATGGGTTTTCGCTGCTGACGTCGTAATGGCAGAGGCTCATCCGAGCCAAGCTGCGTATTCAACTGTGCCATTTCCAAGGCAATGAAGAGGACCGTACAAGCTTCGTTGGCAGATGTGTTGGAGCCCAACGTCAAGTGGGAACTTTAAAGAAAAGTAAATAATTATGGGGTTATGACAACCTGGGTAGAAGGTTGGATGATTCATTAATTAATTGTCCGCCAAATTAAGAATGGAATCGGTAGGTAAACCGAATTATTCTTAAATTAACAATATTCCCGAAATATACATTCATTACTAAATGATTCCACTGAACTGTTTGAGATATAAAATATTGTTGTGTTGGAGAATATCCTTGGTAATTACGGCAAACGGGTGGGTAAAATGAAGGTAGGAAATGGAATAAGGACGTACGGCTTTCCGCGTTCAATCTGCGTGCTGGGAGGCCTCCCGTGATGTCTCCTCTCGCAGTACACAGGGCAAGTCACAGCAGGGGTTGCTTAAACCACTTTTGGTACAGGAATTTATTGTTATTGTTAATTTCTGATCGGGGTGGGACAACGAGGACCTTTTCGGGGAATACAAGGTGGCTAACTGCTGGAGAAAGGTAGCTGAGAACAATACAGATAGCAAGGGAGAAGGGGGCAGAGGTGAAGGTACATAGAGGAGGACCTGTTTCACTAGGCACATCTCCCGCACATATTCAATCCCAATACACAATTTTTTTTTTTTTTTTTTTTTTTTTTCAAGATAGAAAGTTCGACAAATATATAGAATGAAAAAATGTTTTGTAATATTTCGAAAGAATCATGATCACAGAAATGATTTCTTGAGTCCTGGACGTTTCAATTTCGTATCCATGGCCGGAACAGAAAAATTAGTGATGCGATGAATCTTGACGTTGCTAATCATTTATTGGCTCCCAAATCATTCCCATTATTGGCTCCATTGCTAATCATTCCCGAATCATTTATTGAGCTCTTTCTGACAGCCGCAACTGCCGTACTGCGCAAAATGCCGGATACAGCCAATGATCGCCAGTTGCAGCAGTCAGAAAGAGCTCATAGTGGGTTTTGGGAGTTAATAGACCCCGGCAACCTTTTTGACTGCTATTCTAACTTGGCTCGAGAGTATAGTAAAACGACGTTTCATCTGGCCAAAAACTCATTAAATTATTACTCTTTCCTGAGCATGGGTCGAATTGTGATTCCGCTTGCGAGCATTTCTTGGTTCGTCAAAATGAGTCAGTAACCAAGGAGTAATTCCATATCCGCTATCACCAAGGAGACAAACATCACCATCATATCGGCGCACCACGTCCTGAATTCCACTCACTCGCCAAATCCTGCCATCATGTACACTCCCTGGCCATTGAGCTTCCACACTTGTAATTTTTTCATTAGCGTCACAAGTAATCTGAAAGTTATTGTTGTTTTTCCTTTTCTGTTCACATACTCGTCGCCGAATTCCGAAGGTTTCATAATATGCACGTGGGTGCAATCTATAGCACCAATGACAGTCGGAATGCGAAATTTTGAAGCCCAATCTGCGTTAGCCTGATCAATATCTTCAATAGTGCGTGGAAATTTAATCCAATCATCAGACTTCGACACTATTTTATCAAATACACTTGAAAATGTTCTGCTGACGGTACTTCTTTCAACCCCCATGTCGTTGGTAACACCACTTTGGAATCCTGGATCACTAACGTATCTCAGAAAAATTTCCATCTTTTTCCGTGCAGTTAATCCTCCACCCCTTGCATCAGTATTTTCATCAAAAAAGTGCGAGGTGAGAAAATCTACGGTTTCGCTCTCAAACCGTAATAGTCCCTTAGATAGATCGAGACTTATATCACGCCGGTCTCTATAACGTTTCACACCACGCAGGTTCATCAATGCAGCCATCTTTCGTGTACAAGTACGACTGCAAATCTGGGGTCGGGTTGACTTGCGAATGGACGAGTATTTACTTGCTAGAGAATTATTTACTTGCGTTTATTCACACCAAAATTGGCATTTTTCGGGGTTTTACTAGCCTCCCTAGTATTTACTCGCGAGTAAGAGTAAATGCTTGTTTTATTCACTTCAATTTTGGCGTTTACTTTTCATTTTAATATGTTGAAGTATTTACTTGTCCTACTCGTTTTTATTCACACCGCACAATACGTCGTGCGGTATCGACAATATGGCGCCGTAACTCTGACGCAATGAGTTACGGTGACGCATCCTTCCATACAGATACGTTAACGGATCGCAATCCGGAAAAAACGTAATCGCCTAAAATAACCTCCTTCCACGGACTCAAATAACCTCCTGGGGATAATTTCCTCTTTACATGGATTTAGCTTTACTACTAGATCCGTTGAGGACTTGACGTGACTTTGAGGTGCGGTAAACGTTTCTCGTTACCGCACGCCGTTTTGAGACCGATCGATCTACTAGAAACTCTCTTTTTTCTGTAATCAAGATTTTTTCAAACTATTACAAAACATTCTTTAATTATATATATTTGTCAAAATTTCTATCTTAAAAAATAATTGCACATATATATTATTCGTTTCAGATTGTCTCAAAACGGATTTCAATGAAGACATTATTCAAAAATTTTGGTTTAAAATTTTTGGAGCCATTGCAATAGATGAATGTTTTACAAAAATTCGCAAATATATAATTACCTACTTCAACCTCAAGGAAGAGAGGAGAAATAGACCAGTGGTTGAGGAATAAACCTTTGTGCATTGATTTACAGTTCCTATCCATTTACTGCTTCCATTAAATTTTGATATTTATTTGTTTATTTAATGTATTTGAACATGTATGTTTCTTAAATTCGAATATGCTTTACGAAAAATACATAATTGAAGCAGTTGCAGTGTAAACATAATTAAAGTAGTGTTTTCAATACCCAATTGAACCACCTATAAGAGTACAAATATTAGAAAATGATAATCTATTCAGTATTACCGTTAGTAGAAATTTCCAATATTTTATAAATTACAAATTAACGTAACATTCATTATTAATTCAGCTTATTCTCTTTACCTTATAAATATTGGAAACAACAATAAAATAAAACACACAATGAACTTCATAAATCATTTCAAAAAACATTCAAGCAGTTAACATAGGCAGTATGTACCAGTATAAAGTATAAGCGAGTTGATCCTTCAGTCAAACAAACATAAATTTCTCAGTTTGCAAACTTCACTTAAGAAGAAATATAGCCTTTTAATGTCGAATTCACTTGGCGCTACAGTATTATTGATTGTTCTATTGACCCTCGAATAAATGGTGCCAAAGGCCAAACGAACATGATAATACAGGTGAGGGAACGCGGGTTCCACGACATATTTCTTCCCCTCTGATGTGGAATCAAAACAATTTGTCTTCATACTCGATAACTGGTTAGGAGCCGATAGAATGTTAACGGTGAAACCATCGAAGCCTTTCGAATAATTTATTGTTGCCGAGAAAACAGTAATTCAAGTTGGGCTTCGTGGGGTCGACGAGGGTCTTTCTTTCGGCATAACACAAGAGAGCCACTTTTTCACTTTAACCCTCAATTATCGAAGTTATTTCACCCCTACGAAAATTCAGGTTATGTAATAAGAGAAATATCAACATTCACGGCTACACAAATTACTTGAAATAACAATGTCCTCGCGTATATTATGTAAATAAGACGAAAGCCTTACAACTTCTAACCTGAACCAAACTCAAAAACGTATCTTTTGATATTTTACGGTTGCTAATGTAGCTTCCTTCAAGAGAAACCGACAATTTTATTGAATTGATTTCGTGGTAAATATTTAAAAGAAGATTCAAAATCTTGAGCCTTGGAGAAATCTTTAAAGAAAGAATAAACCAGCACTGCTTGGATCCAACGATGTTTACGGACGATTGTTGCCATCGTATCTGCTTGATAGCAATTTGGTTTGTTTTGATTTCCCTGGCATAAAAAAAAAGTGAACTCACGATGTTGCGCTGCGTTTACACTGAACAGTAACTATTGAATATTCTCGAAAATAGTGATGACGGAAATGAGTTATTTCGTGATTTTTTTCTAATGGTCCAACCGGGAATGTTCGCTTCTACCTGGTTCAACCCCTTCGATGTTCCCTGTTGAGTTGCCTGTTTGCCGACGTCCCAATGATTCCAGCAGCGATTCTGTTGTCGAAGAGGAACCAAAAGCCGAACAAGTAAGGGACTATACATGGGATGTTTCCGAACCAAATATTGTTTTTCACTATTTTATGGACAATAGAAGTTGGGTTCTGGCCAGCAACATCAATGATCAATCATCCAGATTGACAAAATTGTACGTTGCACGTGAAAAAGTATTTAACACAGAGAACCTGAATGAGCGTAGAAGCATGTCGTATAGCCGGCGCCAGCTGGATCAGCCGGGTGCAGCAGCTAAAAAGATTAAAAACACGGATTTAACCCATAAATGCTTTTAACGCATTTTTCGGATTGTGGGGCATTGGATAGTGTTTGTACCTGAAAACAGTCCCGAACTCTAGTGAATTTAATCAAAATTACTCGAACCATTTTAGAAAATGTCCCGACAGTTGAAAGTTGGCGCTCTGCCGTTTTTTCCATTTCGAGCGTGGAAAATGCAGTCAGGGTCATCGCAGATTCTCCATTCAGTGTTGGGCATTCGTGTTCGTCGAATACGAATACGATCGTAATCTCGATAATTATTCGTTGATTCTGAGTCAACTGTGATTATATTCGTATTCATGTAAGCGTATTCGTCTGTCGGCGATTACACGAATACAACCCATAAAAATGCGTCACGGTCATCAATTTCAATAGGGCGTCCCTCCTGTAGTATGGAAAGCCTTGCTAATATTACCTAGCTTCAGAGGGACGTTCTATTGAAATAGATTTGAGACAAATAGGCTGACCTCCAATCGTTGATTACGAAAAAACCGACGAGAATAGTTCGCCGACAGAAAACATTCGTGATTTATTACAGAACCCCATTCCCCTCTTCCTATGGATGGTTTTTATATAATTTTGGTGAGAGTTGAAATAAGAGAAAAAACAAAAATATCAAGACTTCTCAAAACGACCCTTCCTTTCCATTAACCCCCTCCACCGACAGTAAATTTCCATCATAATATTTCCTCCATGGAATCGGAAACTCCTGACATATTTTCCATAACTAGACCAAATTCAGAATTTAACAAAAAGAGATTACGAAAAAACCGACGAGAATAGTTAAAACATCGTGATTTATTACACCCCATTCCCCTCTTCCATAATGAAATTATATATAATATAATATATAAATATATTCTAATGAAATTCAAAACTCCTGATATACCTTCCGAAACTAAACCGAGTTCATGATTTATTTCTATTACAAAATTCTTCCCTTCTATAACGAAATTTGAAATTCTTCATATACGATCTAAAACTAAACCGAATTCATGATTGAACAAAGAATGAATCAAGAAAATTATTAAAACATCATGATTAATCAGTGCCCCCCCCCCCCATTCACCCCCTCCCATGATGATATCTGAAACTCCTGACATACGATCCAAAACTACGTTGAATTTGAGATTTGTAGCTTGGGCAGCGTTTGAAAGAATCGGTAATTCCTCTACCCGCCACCCTGACAGCAAACCCGAAATTCCCAAGGTTTTTTGCACAATTTGACTAAATTTGGAATCTAATCAAATAAGAATCACGAAAACCGGTTGAGGATTGTAGCCTGGGTAGCGTCGACAAAAAATGTTGAAAAAATCCACGTTTTTCTGGCTTTAGCCCCTCTATTTCCCCTCTTCCATCACGGAATTCAAAATTCCTGGAGTTTTTTACACGACTAGACTAAAATTGGGATCGAACAAAGAAATAATTTAGAGAATTGGTAGAGAATTGTGGCCTGAACAGCGTCGACAAGAATTGTCACACACACACACACACACACAGAGACCTGTGGTTTATTCACGGATTCGGTCTTGGAATGATCTGCAACGGAATTGTATGCGGTTATCGTAACACTAGAACTAAGAATAATACAGC
Organism: Adelphocoris suturalis; assembly: GCA_030762985.1. NCBI lineage: Eukaryota > Metazoa > Arthropoda > Insecta > Hemiptera > Miridae > Adelphocoris > Adelphocoris suturalis. The sequence continues at coordinate 99,473,861 of CM061043.1, forward strand.
AGTATAAAAGACTTGTGCGAAGTTGGGTGTGGCACGTAGCTTCCTCGTTTACCTATCATGAATGTATAGATCATTGAAAAGTTTTAAATAATCTTGAACAATTCCATAGCGGAAAAGAGTAAATCAAGAAGTAGCGTGAAATGTCATAATTGGTCAATTAAGAAACGAAAAAATGATACTCAATGTAATTTACGTTTGTGCAAGCGCAGAATGAACTGATGAGTTAAAAACAATGAAATAGATACGGGACCATCTACAACCTATGCCGCGCATTCGCGACAATTTCATCAAAATGGAAATTAAGGGCATTACAAGTATTTCACATTGGCGCATGCGCAGTAGGTATTAATGATACAATCATGTTCTAATTGATATGTGATGATCAAATCGTCATCCCCCAACTACCATCCAAATTCGAGCGAGATCGGACGACTAGAGCGTGAGAAAATGATGCTTGGTAGAATTTACGTTCGCGCATGCGCAGAGTGAGGTATTTAGTAAGGAACGATGAAACTTATAGGGGACCGTCTACCCTCTAGCTCGCACATCCCCCTGAAAATTTCATCCAAATCAGATGAAAACTGTGGTAAATAAGCTTGTTACAAGGTTATTTTTTTATCTTGCTTGGGTTGTCCCCCACCCCTCTGGATCAATTCCAATAGGCGTCCCTCTTATTAAAAAGCCTTGCCTATAAGACATAGCTTCAGAAGGACGTCTTAAAAAGTTGTGATTAGGAATATGATTACAGAAAAAACTGTGATTGCGGATGTAATCGTAACCGCAATCTTAAGTGTGATCGTAATCATATCTCCAGGGCCTGTGGTTAACTGCGTTTAAATACAATATGGCTTGGAAAGCCCTATCTAGTCCAACCCTTCGTTTAGTTTAAGTCCTACCTTTTGCGGCGTTATTGCAAAGCTAAGGCGATGTTAATAAATGATTAAAGATTAACATAAATCGAGTTGAGGTGGTCCTCGCCACTCAGCTGATCAGAAAAGACCCCATCACTTCACTCTTTCTGAATAAAGACCGTTCGGAATTATATATTTATAAACCTACCCAAATTCATTCTTATTTTTTCACCCTACAATAATCAATTCTTGATGATACGAAAAATATGATCATAATCGATCTTTCTGAATAAACCTACCCAAATTCATTCTTATTTTTTCACACTACAATAATCAATTCTTGATGATACGAAAAATACGATTACGATTTCGAAGATTTGCATCATCGACCACGATCTGTCCGAAATCGTTGTCCAAATTTGGATGTTACGAATGAAAACAATGAGGAATGACGAAAGGGAATGCTATGACGACCTCTCGGAAAACAAACTACTTTCGTAGGTGAGAACAGTTTACCAAGGAATATTAATTATAGGGCAATTAAAAATACACGTAGACAGGAATCCTCATACATTCATTCATCGACCGATTTCGATTCTTCCAGCCTTGGTTGGCTGGACTCTAGGGAACGATTACCTCAGCTGACTTGAGGTACCTAAATATTAGTTCTAAAATCCCAATTGCTTGATTGCTAAAGTTCTCATGTAAACCAAAGTGTGCTTTAAAACCAAAGAATTCGAGACTAACACAGCCAAAAATGTCACGATATGCTGAAAAGTAACCCATCAGTCATGGAAGAAGAGAGAATGAGTGTTGAAAGGGCGCCAGTACACTCTAGTGGATGTTTGATGAAGGTAGATCAGCTGGTTCTGTGTATGTGCAACTAACTACTCTACGAACAACTCTAAAACTCTATGATTGTAGTCTTATTCGTAATTATTATAACGATTACACCCAACTTTACTTATTGATGTGATTGAGGATGTCGACTAGAAAGCATGTCACCGAGATTCTTTGCTTGTCGATAGGCCAACCAAGGCTTTTTACAATCACCGAAGGAAGCCAATACTTGTTTCAGAAGTACATGAACAACTTTTGATACCATCGACCAATGTTTTCTTTTTCTGTTTTAAATACTTTTGTTTTGTTTTGTTAACTTTCACCTTCAAAATGTTATATTATGTAGATGTCCGGCCTCAGATAATTGCTGCTTTCAAATGTGGGCCCCTGGATTTCGCCCCCAGTTTTGTTCGTCAATGTACCTACGATGTCAAGTTTTTCTTTGTTTTGATGAAGGTACCCAAAGCAGCACCTGCACGTTCCTGTTCCTATGAAGAACATTCACTATAGCCAATATCATCTTCTTAAGCAACCTCTATTCTTTCCAGGACGTTGCGCGGGGCTCCATCAAACTTCCCTCAATATAAAACTTTACGTCGAGCAAAGTTTTGCGCCGTAAACTCGTTGAGAAAATCTTCCCTTCCATATTAACTTCCCGAGCGAGCTTCGCCGTAACAACGATTTCCGTTAGAATCAAGGATTTGTTTATTCTTTTAGTTTTTGTGAAGTTTCGTCACGACTTCTGAGTTGGGTAAATAAAAAAAAGGAATAAGTTAAATCGTTTCCTTTGTTGAATTTTAGTGACACGAAGCGGCCTGCATAATGCAAAGAACTACAGTACTCGAAAATTTTGAAGCCTTGAAGCAAAAATCAGAATGAATAATGAGAAAATTTTCTCCCTTGATGGGAAAAACTATACATCATGGATGTGTCTAGATAAGTACGTAGTATGTATAGTATATAATATATGTAGTATGTATAGTCACCATACATAATATATACTACACATACCTACATAACATGTATACATACTATATACACACTATATACTATAGGTACCTACTATAGTATATACAGTATGTATAGTGTGTATAGTACATACATACTATACATGTATGTGTAAGCCGGTTCAAGCTCTGAGGGAAGGGGAAAATGAAGCTAAATTACTCTGGGGACTTGACACGAAAGTTATCGTGACTAAGATGGGATGTTACCGGGCGACTACTATAGTGCAGAAAGATATTACCCGTTGAAGGTGGGTATAGCTGGCCACAAAATAGCTGCTTGACTATGTGGGACGTATGTGTGACCACGGGTGTGGATGAGATGAATTGCCATATAAATTTAATGACTGTCTTCAACTCAACGTGATCAGTGTGTCGATAAGGAGGCAGTTGTTATAAATAAGACGTAGCTGTTCCTATCAAACTAGAAATGTTGGTGATTTTGGGAGGTTGCAAAATGAAGTTAATAGGAGACACGAAAATACTGTAGTTTTGTGACTCTCGTAGTTAAGGAATTAGTGGCTGAGGAACAGTACAAGAAACAAGCTCACAAAACATTCAAAGGAAATAATGTCTTCACTTGCCGTAGGGGTTCTCGTAGATTCCATGGTCAATGTGACTATTACCTGAAAACGTGTCTCAAGGTGATACTCAGAGTAAGCCGCGTGTTGAAGACTGAAATTATAGTACTGTCTCCTTGTAGGTTACAGAAGGTAACTAGCCAATAAAATATATGTTAGAACCTAATTGTGTCCCGTACTGGATACGAATGGCTGTACAAGCAAACTGCGTGACTACTGTATGAGGGAGTCAGGGTAGTCTGAAATAAACGTAGAATGACTTGGTTATGGACATTTATTAATCTTTGAAAATGGAAAAGTGCTTGGGGTCACATCGTGACTCTGATTGAAAACATGACTCCACTGATATTACTTTCAACGACAATAATAACTCGACAACCTAAGACTGACTTTAGCTGTCACTGAAAAGGTTACACTGAAAAGTGACTTTACAACGGTTGTTCTGAAGGAAAATGAACCTGCGAGTCTCTGTAAGATAAAAAGTGACTTTTGTCATTCAATACTAAATAAAACGTGACTATACACATGCAATGTTCAATATGATGCAAACGTACAAGAAATATTAGGTGTCACTGTAGAAACATGACCAAAATAATGACTTATTGACACAACGTGACTGCGTTCACAAAAACGTGGCTTTTAGGTAAATCGGGCCTTTCTGGCACAAAATAACGTCTTTCTATGCAAATAAGATATTAGAATGTATAAGAATAATGACAAAGGTCAAAAAGTGACTTTTCAATGAAAACGTGGCTCCTTGAGCAAAAACGTGCCTTATGGCGAAATAGTGTCTCAATACGAAAAACAAGGGATGAGTTCCAACGCAGAAAAATCTATCTTGGCAAAAGACAGGTCAAGTTCGTTGGCCTCGTTCCAAAATTTCAGGCTCTAATTTACAATTAAGTGGCCCAAAAAATAATAAAAAATCGGTTTTTTGACTATAGGACATATGGGGTGTAACCGAAGTATTTTAAAGCGCTGGTTCGATTGCGACAGTGTTGAGCATAATCATATCATCGAATACGAATACGATTGTAATCGCGATAATTATTCGTTGATTCTGAGTCAACTGCGATTATATTCGTATTCGTGTAATTGTATTCGTCTGATGGCGATTACACATATACAACCCATAAAAATGCGTTACGGTCATCAATTTTAATAGGGCGTCTCTCCTATAATATACGAAGCCTTGCTAATATTACCTAGCTTCAGAGGGACGTCCTATTGAAATATATTTGAGACGAATAGGCTGGGCTCAAATCGTTGAATTCGCTTTAAGGACGTCCCCTTCAACTAGGTAATATTAGCTAGGCTTCGCATATTAGAGGAGGGACGATAAGATTATGCCCAACACTGGATTGCGACCACTCCCAGATCTCTAAGATCAATATACAGGGTGATTCCCTCGCAGATGCAAAAAAAAATTTGGGTGAAACTACATCAAAAATGGAGTAAAATGCCGCCAACCGCATATTTTTATCTCAATTTGTACTCGAGATATGATTTTTTAAATGTTTTTTCAGGAATACCGTGTTTTTTTTTTTTCATTTTAAACTCGGATTTCTCCACTTTGCCTCATTTAATTTTAACTTTAAACCTCATTTTCGGTATCAGCATCAAATTTCCTATAAGAATAGTGTACTTGGGTTCTTAAAAAGTACCATCCGAAGACCCTCATATCAGCTCAAACATTGACGATTTTGAAAAAATAATATTTCTGAAAATCTTTAAAACTTTACTACTCTTTTAAAAAGAATCCTGGAAACTGGCAAATCTCATGAAAACTGCTTCATCTAATATGCTTTCCAACGGTATTATCAATTTTACTTTTATTTTGTTATTTAGGGGAGAAAATAATGTTTTAATGTTAAAAAATGTGGGTTTTTCAATGAAATTGTTGGTTTTCTCGAAAGATGACCCTCCATGAACCAACATGTATGGGGTCGGTTTTTATGTATTTTTTCTCACTGGATCGAATGGAAACTCTTGCATATCTCTCAACTACGTTATAACCGAGTTTTACATTTTAATTAAGTAGTTTTACCCCATAACACACATACATTTAATCGTAACAAACAAACTAAACATTTGCGATTTTAAGTGTAAAACTTGGTTATAACGGAGTTGGAGAGATCTACAAATATCACCATTCGATACAGCGTGAAAAAATACAAATAAACCGACCCCATATTCGTAGGTTCATGTAGGGTCATCTTTCGAGAAAACCAACAATTTCATTGAAAACTCCCCATTTTTTAACATTAAAACGTAATTTTCTCCACTAAATCACAAAATAAAAGCAAACTTGATTATACCGTTGGAGAGAGTATCAGACGAAGCAGTTTTCATGAGATTTGCCAGTTTCCGTGATTCGTTTTGGAAGAGTAGTAAAGTTTTAAAAATTTTCAGAAATATTCTTTTTTCAAAATCGTCAATGTTTGAGCTGATGTGAGGGCCTTTGGATGGTACTTTTTAAGAACCCAAGTACACTATTCTTATAGCAAATTTAATACTAATTTTGAAAATGTGGTCAAAAGTTAAAATTAAATGAAGTAAAGTGGAGAAATTTGAGTTTAAAAGGAAAAAAAACACGGTTTTCCTGAAAAAACCTTCAAAAAATCATATCTCGAGAACGCATTGAGATGAAAATATTCAGTTAGCGGCATTTTACACCATTTTTGATGCAGTTTCACCAATTTTTTTTTTTTTTTTTTTTTTTTTTTTTTTTTTGCATCTGCGAGGGAATCACCCTGTATAAGTGGGAACAATTAATTTTTAGGTGAAAAATGCCTATGATTGACCAAATTTTCAAGTTTGGCTGCTGTCCTAAAATTGTCTGCGATCTCGTCACCCGGCAGTCTCCTCAGTTTTATTCAGGACATGGTTGGCCTCAATGATCAGAATTTAAGTGCCTAATTAAATGCCATCCACAACTTTTCTTTGAAAATTTGCTCTATTAGTCATGCTGCATGACTGAGTACTTTTTTCAGGCTTGAAGAGTTTCATTGATAAAATTTCGTGGGTATAAAGATATGTCGTTCAATATTGATTAGTGAATACGTTCTTTCACATTTTACCCAACTTTTCGTAGAGACGTAGGCACGGCGGCACTTAGGGGTGGGGATGCATTTTCTTTGCGTTTCAGAGGGTGTAGATCACGTTTACAATAGTCATTCATTTTCAGATTTCTTTATACACACACACATGACGTACCAATTTTTGATGTAATGTTTCCCCATTAAGGGAGAAATTTAATTTTGTGTGTACTTTGTTCCAGTTGGCGCATCTAGAACACCGCCATGGGACTCATCAGCCTCTTATTGCTAGGGGCGTGTGTCCTGGGGGCCTTGGCGTACATTCCATCAGTCAAGGTACGAACTCTGCCCAATAATAATTATATTTACTTATTTGTATTTCCTTGAAAAACGTACAAAAATGAAGGAAAAATACACTGTCAAGGACATTGCAAAGAAGCTTTTTCGTGGCTTCAACGTGACTTCAACCAGAAAATTACGTTCAAGCAAACGCTGAGCGTATACCGCTGATTCAATCACGATGAAACTGGAAGGGGACCATCTAGGGCTAAATCCACACTATTCCTGAAAATTTCATTGAAATCCGATCAAATTGTGGAGGTTGTGGATGTAGCAAAGAAATATAGAAAGACCTCGCGCATGCGCACAGCGCACCGCCGATTCAATCACGATGAATGTCGTAAGAGATCTCAAGGGGCCTTCCCCGCATCGTCCCTGAAAACCTGACTAAAATCTGTTCTACATTGATGGACTTATAACTATTACGAGAAAATTACGTTCACGCATGTGCAAAGCGTACCGCTGATTCAATCATGATGAAACTAATATGAGACCATCTAGGGCTAACTCCACACCATGTCCGAGAACTTCATTAAAATCCAATTGAAATTGTGGAAGTTATGGCTGTGGCAAGGAATGTCGGCAGACAGACGGACGGACAGACTGCCACGGAACCAAATTTGTTCAGGAGGCCATGAAACGCAAAATGCGAGTGGAAATTTTTATTTTGGAGTGAAACTGAAAACAAGTGAAAGTTTGAAAGTGAAAACAAAGCTTCCGCTGCCTTGCAGACTCGGAAGCAATAAAGCACTTTAGTGAGCAACATAATTAATGCTTATGTCCCTTCCGTTTGAGACATGGCTTCTAAAAATGACTAAAAAATAGGTAAAACTTTGTGTCATAATTTGAAGAATTTTAGCGAATTTTCGTAAAAAACTAAGCTATTCCAATGGCTCCAAAAATTTTTAAATATAATATTCGAAAATTGTCATTATTGAATTTCGTTTTGTGGCATTCTGAAACGATTCAATGATTTTAGCACTTTTCATTTGTTTATATATATAAATCCATCCTGTTCTTATAATTGAGATTAAAAAATCCTATCTTGGGCCAAAAAATCCAGCTTTCCAAATGAAAGGATGCGTTTGTTGGCCAGCACTTTTTGAGCACATTAAATAGCTCGAATTTCAAAACATGTTCTCGAAAATTATTTCTAAAAATCGTTAAATTCATATTTTTTGGAGAATCTTAGTCAAAAACAAACAAAAAGTGTGTTAACGATGAAATAGAACATTTGAAAATGTATGGCCAAACTTATGTTGAAAAATGTACTTAAATTTCATTAATATTTGCTGAAAAATCGATAAAAACTCTAAGAAATGTAAAAATTCAAACTCTATTTTGAATTGCAGAATACCATTTACAACAAGTTTTTTTACCTAAAATTGGTCGGTAGTTTATAGTTTTTCGGCACTCAAGTTGCTCAAATTTTGAAAAATGTAACATAATATAATACGATATTTTACGAAAATTTGCTCGTTCGTGCCACATGACTGCAACGCTTCATGTTTAAACTAAGTAGTAATGTCATATAGGAAGGTAAATGTTCGCAATCAAAATATAAAGAAAGATCAGACCGTGTTAACAACAATGGAGCTCGAACATGAGAAGCCGGAAGACCTTATCGATTTGCCAATAAGTGAACTCGCGGTGGAGACAAGTTTCTTTTTTTTTTTTTTTTTGTTAATTATAATGATTTATTTAATAATTTATTTATTTTTAATATAATTTTAATTTTTTACCATTATGAATGAGATTTACGGAACGGGTAACGATTCAAGATTCAAAGATATTTCGCCGTCCGCCGTGCATAAAATAAGTTCTTTGCACAATCCATTTAACGTTTAACCATCCCGATCGCTTTACTCGCATAGATGCTATGGGCCAAAAACGGACGAAAAAGTGTCTTTTAGGACGTGTTTGGCACGCTTGGCAGGGGGTCACGGTGGGTGGTGAGGGGGGTGAGCGGGGGGTGGAGTGAGAGGAGGTGCCGCGACACCATGAGGTGGGCACATAGGCATGAAATATGTTTTTTCCTAAATACCAATGCTTATTATATTTAATAACATATTCGACTTTTCGTACGTAAGACAATGATATTATTAAGGCAATAACTATTTGAATAGATAGGATCAAATCGAGAAATATAAAATGCGTATATAATTATTATAGCTTGTTCGAAATAGGACACGCCGAGGAGTCTGGACGGGCCTTATGACGTACGCAAGCCAACTAAAACTAAGATCATACTCAATTGAAAAAATAATAAACCTTTGTGAAATAATTTGCATCGTTTTTCAATACAAATAGAATAAATAAGTGTACTTACCGAAAGAAAACAGTATATAATAAATATTCTTCCTAAAATTAAACGTAGCTCTATTCTTTCAATAAATTTCAGGCAAATCTTTTTTTTTAATTTCCGATCTTCAGTTCATAAATGCACACTTGTATGACATAGTTCTACAATAATCTATAACTACAGTAATACATCGTATACAATATTACTATAACTAATGGCCCAAAACAATTAAACTTTACAATCCTGCTTCATTTATCAAATTTACCAAAAACGTTTTAACTTTTCAATACGCTAGCAAAAATTTCCCCAACATAACAGCTTCCGCGATACTTCTGCATTTTATTATATAAAATATCTCAAATTCGCTGAGCGTTCGCCTTCCCAAATACCGGAGCCTGTGACGTGCAAGTTGGGCGCATTCTCCAAGAATGTGCTGAATAGACTCAGCCGTACCAGAGTTGCAGAGGATACATTTCTGGAACTGGTCAATTTGTAGATATGCACCTCTAAAGCTGCATCGAAAGATCCTTTTATGTGACAATCTAAATTGAGCAATTATGCTTTTATAAATTATCGAGGTGTAATACATCAGGTACCTCTCTACGTCCATATAAGTATGCATTTTTCTATAAATTGTACTATAGGGTGAAGTTAGTATACTTTCAAAATCTTCATACTCATTTTTCAACTTGAAGCGTGGACGATCATACTGCGTTTTGCTCTTATTTTAACAGGATCCTGCCTCCCCCAAACCTCAGCAAAGCCAATCCCAGTAAGCACTCTCCTAGGTTGCGCAGCCCAATTATAATTTTCGACGCTAACTCCCAAATTAATTGTAGCTACTAGCGAATTGTAGAGCAAAATTGAAAGCGATCAAATGATATAAAATCACGAAAACCGGTTAATTCATGTAGCCTGGTCATCGTCGACCAGTATATACAAACACATGGATCTATAATTTTATCTTTACAAAATCCGTGATTCATTAGGGGCCATCCCTGCCCTTCCTCAAATTACGCCACCGGATACGACCAATACCATGTTACGCCTCACATAACAAATAGCATATTTGTGATACGCAGCGCCGGCTTCCCGCAAACTTCGGCAATAATAAAAGCCTATTAATTATCCCCCGGAGCAATTTCTATTTCCCAGCGGCAACGCTAAATTTATAAAATCCGGCTTCTTCCAAAGTAATCTCATCAAGCTGATTAATGTTCCTTTAATCCAGAGGGTTCATCTTAATAATTCACCTTAATTAAGAGCGTGATTTCATTTACCCTCGCTAAGGAAGGCAGGGGCGCTATTATGGTGGAAACCGGGAGCGGGCGCCCTACACCCATTTACTCGCGATATTCTGTTTCTTGTCGGTTTCAATTTTCCTACTTCGTGTGCGCATGATATCGACGAATATATGCAGAACCTTCAGCCATTCCAGAATAGAGAGAAATAATCCCACGAGAATGAATGACATTAACCAGTAGTTTTTTTTAAATTAATTTGAAACAATTTTGTGCTTGGCACTATAATGTATGCAAAGATAGTGTTGTATAGCATGACATGATTCACATGTATTCGTTTGCTAGGACTTAGAGCACTAACTTATCCTAGGTGTGGGTGTAAATTTCTTATAGTTGTTATCAAAATATTAAAAACATACATATATATATATATATATATATATATATATATATATATATATATATATATATATATATATATATATATATATAGATAATTAAGATGATATGGTATAAACGGAGTAATAATAGCAATATAACGAAGTATGATGATAGAAACGGTGATTTCGTTATCACAGATTAAGAGGTGTATGAATATTGTGCATGATTTCAATGGAAGCCATCTGCATTGTCCGAATGGTGTCTCCTTTTGAGGCGTCTCATATGTCTTGGTGGAGGACGATGGCCGTGTATTGTAGAAACGGGTAGATTCGAAGGAGTCGACCCTTGAATTTACATTTCATGGTACGCTACAGTTAGCGAATCGTGGACTGTGGGGATTTCCGAATCCTTATGGAGTTCCTCGTTCCTCACGTACCATTTGTTACCATTCTAAGTACTCTACTCTGGAGTACTTGTATTCGTTTTATCTGTGTTATAGATGCTGAGCACCATAGGCTACTCTCATATAACCGTATGGGGTAACCAGTTGCTCAGTAAGACTTTATGAGCAAATTTTCTGTTTTTTTACCCTCATTGTAGCCTTTCCCCTAGAGTGATTTCAAGCGCATTTTCTTTTAAATGAAGGAAATAAGAGCTATTGTGTTCACTTTGTACGTTGGTGTATGTATGTATGCAGTGTTGGACATAATCTTATCGTTGAATACGAATACGATTGTAATCGCGATAATTATTTGTTGATTCTGAGTCAACTGCGATTATATTCGTATTCGTGTCATCTTATTCGTGTAATCGGATTCGTCTGTAGGCATTTACCCGAATGCAACCCATAAAAATCAGCCGCGAAAATGTTGTAGATTATTCAGTTTTCAGAACCGTTCTTTGAATCAATTAAGAAACTAAAAATCTTTAGAGTCCTTTGAAAGTGGTCATGTGAAAGGACGTGCCATGAGAGCTCTGCCAGAAGGGAATATTAGGTAGGTATCGCCTTTGGAAAGGTAAGTAACTAGAGAGGTTAGTATGCAGGACCTGCTTTCCATACATTATTACTAGTTATTCATTATGTACTTCCATAGACAAAAATTGAAGAAGGTTCCTACTTAATCAACTTTTTTGTTCCACAAATTTGCGTAACTGCAAAACTCGCGTAATAACTGCATTGACAAGGCAGTCTTTATGAAGTCTAACCTTCAGAGGAATGAATTTCAAGGTTTTTTTCCTTACAGCTGATTTATAATTCATGTTGTACATTTACTGATTAGATATTCGACAAACTTGTTGATAAGCAGTTGAAATTATTTGGCAGAGCAACATTCTACCTACTTAGTTTACTTTTAACCAACAACGAATTCGGTGAGCTGTACGTACCTACGAAGATTGTTTGTTGGTGGTGCACCAACCTGCCTTGTTTACTTCGACAAACTACCAAATCTATCCTTTCATTCATTCTATTGAACAAGAAAAACTGCCTCAGTTATAGTAATAAGAACATGACTATAACGCTGATGAAACTGCTGGGGCAATGGCTATGTAGTACCTACACCGGAGTACAGAGATCTGAGAAATTTTCAATTTTTTTTCTCCATCATTTTTCAGGTTATTTATTCTCAGTCTAAACGAATGAAGTTCTTTAGTTTTCGGACACTGATTTCCTATGATAGTTAGTCCCTAGTCCGAATATAAAACTCGTTCACTACTAGATCGGTATCATTGTCTACAAACAATAATCACGCTGGCAGGTATGATTACTGAGACAATTTAGTTGAATTAGTTGAATTGAAACTTTATATTACTACAATATTACTTTCGCAAAACAAAACTGTTGAAAAATGTCATTATAACAACGTATTTGGTTGACATACGATGGCAAACTTCTAGTGAAAAATAGGTTAGTTGAGTTGCGATCAAGTAACATCTACCACGTCATGGCGGATCTTGGAAGAAACTCAAACCAACTCCAGGCGTGACGTCACGAGAATATCGGCTATACACACTCTCAAGGTTCTTACGAAAGAGTAGCCCGCTATGTTCACATCGTCAACAAAAACATCTCTCCAATCTGTATTTGCTATCATCGTCTCAAGCGCATCGTAGTCAGTACTCCTGCCAACCAATTACTTCTTACTCTCACTACACTTCGGATTCCTCGAGTCCACTAAACCCAAAACAGTGCTAAAGTGATCTGCAATAGCCGTCTGAATGGGTCCCTACAAACTCATCAAACGGAAACTCATCAAAAACGTGAGGTCGAGGCTTTTTGAGGAGTTTCTCCTTTGGGTGGGACACTGGTCAAAACTGAATGAAAGGGAAAGTCGTCAAAAAGAATTTCAAATAGAAATCAGATATAAATTTGGAAGATGAAAAGTAGTTGACAATTATTTTTGATGACTTTCCTGTCCCCTGTGGAAACTGGTCAAACGCTCGTAAGGGGAAACTCACCGAAAGGAAAGTCATCAAACCAAACCTTCGGAAGGCTTCACCGTGTGCCAGACCCAACCGTTATAAGTGAAGGAAGTAACTGGATTTGGAGACCTTCAGACCCCAGGCCAAGTTTTCAATATGCGCCCCCCTTCGAGTGAAGAAAAGCACAATCCAAAACGCAAGGACAACTTTGCATTAACCTAAACAGTTTGGAAAAAGTTTCGAACCGACCGCGTGGTTTTAAGTCCCTGGATTCGCTTACGTCTGTTCCTTTTAGTATTATAGTATCAGACTTTTGGGAAATACCTGGTCATTTAAATAAAAAAAAATTCGTACACGACATATTTTCAGTAGCATTGGCATACTCGTCACAAAACACCGACCCGTTTGACTTAGGGTGTCCCTATTCATTAAACAAATCATCACTCAACAGTTCATGTGAAAACGACGAGGAGGGTAGCGCACCCATTCATGTGGTATCTGTCGTTCTATCACAAAGGAGAAGCCTACACAAGCATGGTGAGCAATTAATATTTGTGAAGATATCGAACAATTTTTATGAAATTAGAGAGACTAGATAATTGGAGCCTTTCGTCATCATAAAGAAGGGTAAGTACGTACATGGCTTTTATTTGGAAGGTTAGGTTTTTGGCCAGGTAGTTATTCATGGTGGCGTTGAGCTGTAACAATGGCAGGTAGTTGACCCAAAGTAGACCAATATCCGTCTACTGCTACCACCATTTTTGATGAGTTTCCCGTCAGCGATGAGTTTCCTTCAAGGAAGTTTTTGAGGAGTGTCTCGACAGTGCTGGATTCTAGTCGAAAAAAATGTATACTGACTCATAACTGAATTAAACGGATAAATTTATTGGATTCCATTTTTCGATGAGTCGCTCGTTCATGAAGATTTGACGAGTTTCCACCCCACGTGAGAAACTGATCAAAAATGGGGTTCTACGATTTTTTGATGAGTTTCCTGTTGACGAGTTTCCTAGTTCCCGTCTGAATCACAGTAGGGAACAATGAAGGACCTTTGCCTCTCGAAATAATGTGATCCAGGCACGTCGCCGATGTGCCCTCGTGACCTCTGTTACCAAATTCTCGAATCCCATACAAGATACCTTATTCATATACTCAATGTCACCACCATCTTCCTCATTCAAAATATCAATATTGAAGTCTCCCAGAAAATAACAGCATTTACTTGGGTCCAGTGACTTAGCTAAGTCATTCCTTATGGAGGGGTTACAGTCATGGATTTCGTTTTACATAAATTAATTTCTAGTGCTTGTTGAATATACGAAGATTGTTTAATAAGCTGTCAGTCATATGCATATTCAATGGCTTTTTTTCATGATTTTAAATCACGTATGATTTCATATTCACAAACCTACATATTGATTATTAAACCATAATACTATTTAGTAGAAAATAATTACACAATTAACTAATCCGAACTTTAAAAACTACGATAAATACGAATAGGTACGGATGAACTGAGAAACACTAGTCCTATTAGATAATTTAAACTAGACTTACTGCCAGCAAAATCAGATCTGTGGATCTTTCTCCCTTACAATTTTATCCTCAATTGTTAGGTATTTCAGCGCGAAAACCATTTTTTCTGGACAATATCACACAATTATGTTATATAAGGACGCGAAATAAAATACGGTGCATGAAACCGATAGCGAGAAACATAACAAAATGTAAACAAATTCAAACCAGCAATATTCCATGTTAGAATATATGTATGTATGCAATATATATTGCTACAATAGAACATTTTAATATTTTCTATTAAACTATTTCAATTACTACTGTAGTCTTCAATTTATTGTATTTTTACTTTGTTCTAACTGCGATTTTATACGTCAATAGTTTAATTTGTACCATATACCAACAATAAAAAATTAATCAAAGAATTAGGGAAACTGTTTTGGATCAAAGATCAGGTACTGAACTATAGATATTTTTCTTAGGAAAAATCGCATATGGGAAACTTGTGGTTCAGTTGGGAATTTCATTATGCTTTCCCCCTCACTACTTTTGTCTACCGACGTTCCTGGTTCCAGGGCCGTTCTATATAAGCAGAAAAAAATGGTGGTATCAATAAATAGACCTTTACAGAGAGTCTGACACTATTGAAGAGGAATACTGCATCTGAGACATTCGTGAATGATCCCAACAGAGATCAATAAAGAATAATATTAAATACTGCCCCTAAATAATCAACTGCGCGAGTTTGAAAAGTTGAACTCGGTGGCTTCAGTAATTTAATTGTTAACAACAAATTTAATGAATCCTTATCCAGGGATTCAATCAGGCTTAGCTACCCAAAGTTAATTGAACGTTGGAATTGTCATTAACAAACTCACTCAGCAGAATAATACCTCGTCCGCGGCGAATTCAAGAACGCTTTCTGGAGTTCTCAGAATGCGAATATTTAATTGGACATGGCGTTATTTCCCGCGGAGAATGGAAATATAAAACTCTCAGAAACGAGACAGTTTCTAATGAATCTTCAAGATAGATATCAAATTCACGGATTAATCTCTCAGAAATTTTCTTCTAGTCGTAGAACTTGGTGTTTTTCGTCAAGTTCATTGAACGTCTTGAACATTAGTGTGAAACTGACCAACCAACGGGCAATTCTGGTGTATCAGAAAATGGAGCTCCGAGATTTAGTTTGCTGTTATCAGATATATGCTAAAGACATGAAGTGTTTAACTAAGGGTGGAATTCATAAACGGGAATTGAGTCTGAGTGGGCCCCTAAGTGTATCGATAAGGGAATTCATTCACTCTGTGCGATTCATAGACGTGATTTGAGGGCGAACCTGAGGGTGCACTGAGTGTGCAACCCAAATGCACACTCAACGGGATTCATAAACAAAATACACTGCCAAGGAAATGGCACATGAGCTTCCTCGTGACCTTCACAGTACGTCACCATTAAATTCCAGAAAACTAGAAACGACCGGTTCTGGCTTCAGGGAATTAATAATCTGACCGAAATCCGTTCACAATTGCCCGAGTCATGACCGAAACAAGAAAATTTTGTTTGCGCCTGCGCAGAGGCTACCGTTGATTCGATCATGACGGAACTGATAGGGGACCATGTAGAGCTATATCCGCACGATCCCTAAAAATTTGAAGAAAATCGCATCAAAATTGTGGAAATTACGGCTGTTGCAAGGACCGTAACAAGAATATTTCGTTCACGCATGCGCAGAGCGTACCGTTAATGCAATTATGATGATTGTCTTATGGGACTTCAAGGGACCTTACCCACATCATCCCTGAAAATCTGACCGAAATCCGTTGAACATTGACCGAGTTATGACCGTCACAAGGAATTCACGTTAGCGCCTGCGCAGAAGCTACCGTTGATTCGATCATGATGAAGTTGATAGGGGACCATTTAGAGCTTAACCCGCACGATTCCTGAAAATTTGGTTAAAATCGGATCAAAATTGTGGAAGTTATGGCTGTTACAAGGAAATGTGGACGGACGGACAGACAGACAGACACGGAACCAAATTTGTTCAGGAGGCTCTGAAACGCAAAATGCGAGTAGAAATTTTGATTTTGGAGCAAAAAAAATTTTTTCATTTCGAAAGTGAAAACAAAGCTTCCGCTGCCTTGCAGTCTCGGAAGCAAAATGGCGTTCAGGTGAGTTTCACCCTCAGCTCAACATTGCAATATCCTGAGTGACGGCAGGAGGTCTCTTAAGTGCGTCAACTGATAACTATTATTATTATTTTCAGGTAAGTATAGGTACTGGTAATATAGTGGAGCATACATCGTTTATTTTGTTCGGAGTTTATTCAAAAACTACGGCACATAAGAGTAGGTAGGCTGTACCTAAACGGTAGTTAGATACATGTTCGATGTGACCAACAGATCCCATTCAAATGTTATACAATCAACAACGAAATATTTCGCAAACTATTCCGATTCGGGAAAGAGACAGTCATGAACAACTGCGTACCTGGAGGAGCCTGAAATAAGTGGAAAGGATTTATAACCACCACAGCTGAAAGTGCTGGTCGCTCTTTGAGTTGAAGCGGTCTCTACATACCAAGTTTCTAGTGCATGGTTTTCCGATTCATCTTGGTTTGTGGAATGAGTCAGTGGTAGGTAACTACCTTCCATTCATCAGGATGTAAACTCATCAATGAGAATTCCAAGAAAATGTGATCACTTGAAGCTCGTCCAAAACCTCACGTCTTCTTTTGTCCAACAGTCTCATTATACCTATAACTCTTCCAACTCTTCTTATTTTCAACTACATATCTGTTCTTCAAAACTAACTGGCGAATCATTGTTTTCTTAATTTCTCACTTTTTTTCCGTCACAACTCTCTTTTTGCCATTAAACTGGTAGTTAACAATTTCTTTTTACTTAAAGTAATGAATTTCCAAAACAATTTAACATAGAATAGTACGATAATTTACGAAAATTCGCTCATACGATCATGCTACATGGCTGGGATTTTCTACCTTTGATAGTTAGGATGGAAAATCTTTGATTTTTACTCATAACAGAATTTGGTAACTGATGTTATTGACTTTTCCCAATACTGAAAAGTAAATTATCCAATAAATATTCCTTCCGATATTATCGTTACAGCGATGGTTTTCTCGCCGCGTGCTCGACGTATTGACCTTTTGATTATATCATATTGACCAAATAAATGTAAAGGTGGTCGATGCTGTATTGACAATTTATTTTTATAATACTTGTTTTTAGAACAAAGCCTAATTATCCTGGAGAAAGTTCGCATCGGCATTGTTCGAGTTCAGCTCAAACGTATTGAGTCGAGCCAACAATGACGTAAACTTTTTCAGTCTACAATGAAACACGAAAAGTCGACGAATTCGAACTGTTTTATTTGGTTAACGTAATGTTCAAGCAAATTTTCGTTCACAAAGCTTGAAACTGCAATGGTCCTAAAATAAACATGTTTTAAAATGGTTTCCCTATTCAAATCCTTTCCGTAATGAATGGCTTAGCTATTTATTTACTTATTTATTTATTAATTAATAAGCACGGCTTTCGCCAATCACATAGGGAGTAGAGTACAAAGTATGTAAGGAAACAAAATAACTTCAAACTTGAAATGAAATGAAAATACACTGCCAAGGAAATGGCACATGAGCTTCCTCGTGACCTTCACAGTACGTCACCACTAAATTCCAGAAAACCCTGAAATCATCCCTGAAAATCTGACCGAAATCCGTTCACAATTGCCTGAGTTATGACCGAAACAAGAAATTTTTTTTGCGCCTGCGCAGAGGCTACCGTTGATTCGATCATGACGGAACTGATAGGGGACCATGTAGAGCTATACCCGCACGATCCCTAAAAATTTGAAGAAAATCGCATCAAAATTATGGAAGTTACGGCTGTTGCAAGGACCGTAACAAGAATATTTCGTTCACGCATGCGCAGAGCTTACCGCTAATGCAATTATGATGATTGTGTTATGGGATCTCAAGGGACCTTACCCACATCATCTGACCGAAATCCGTTGAACATTGACCGAGTTATGACCGTCACAAGGAATTCACGTTAGCGCCTGCGCAGAAGCTACCGTTGATTCGATCATAATGAAGTTGATAGGGGATCATTTAGAGCTTAACCCGCACGATCCCTGAAAATTTGGGTAAATACTGATCAAAATTGTGGAAGTTATGGCTGTTACAAGGAAATGTGGACGGACAGACAGACAGACAGACACGGAACCAAATTTGTTCAGGAGGCTCTGAAACGCAAAATGCGAGTGGACATTTTGATTTTGGAGCAAAAAATTTTTTTCATTTCGAAAGTGAAAACAAAGCTTCCGGTGCCTTGCAGTCTCGGAAGCAAAATACAGAATGGAAAAAATGTAAATAAATGCATCATTTTCATGCATCAAATGAATTCATGAGTAATTCACAAAACTACTGACACTGGCACAAAACGTCCCTGCAAATGGAGGTAAGAGTCTAGGCTCCTCTTGAGATGCGGGAGACCGTCGAAGAAAAAGTCAGAATCCACAGTCTGGAGGAGGGCATTAGTTTCACGAGGTATCAGAAACATAGGCAGTGCAGGTAATGCAGTGCAGTGCAGTGCAGTGCAGTATCCGAGGCATAGGCTTTGTAGTTGGTAATTGTAGGCAGCAAATGGTACATAAAACAATGAGTTGGAACGGGCGGTGTAGATAGGAACGTGGATGTCCACTCTTGAGAGAAGGGATGGGCACTGAATCCCACCATTAAGAAGTTTGTGGAAAAATAAGACATCAGATACGACATCAGCTATTAAAGACTATAAACGACACCAAATACGAATAGGCATCATAACTCCTGATATCACTCTTCATCCGATTTATTCAGATATTAACATTTTCCTGAGATATGGATCCACCTCAATAATTAAGTTTCGCCGACTACAGTCGCCGAGATTTGATGATGCACAGTGGTGGACCAGGATCTAGTAAAGAGAGGGGCTAACCGCCAACGGGGGGTGGTCTGGAGGCAGTGCTGGGCACAACCTTATCGTCGAATACGAATGCGATTGTAATCGCGATAATTATTCGTTGATTCTGAGTCAACTGCGATTATATTCGTATTCGTGTAATCGTGTATTCGTCTGTCGGCGTCCCTCCTATAATATGCGCCTTGCTAATATTAATGACCTAGCTTCAGAGGGACGTCTTCAAAGCGAATTCAACGATTGGAGCCCAGCTTAAGCCCCCAAGTTAATTTGGGGAAGAGACTAATTATTAAAGAAAGTATATACGTTCAAATGACCCCAAACACCTGCAATTTTAGGAGGGACACCAGAAATTTGAGTCAAATATATGGTAATATGTTTAGAATGTAACCCCTTCACTATGCATTAGGCACATAAGTGATCTGTTTATAATTCAATGTCAAGAGCAGTCCCAACACAAATCCCCCACCCCCTCATATTTCCTCCAAGGAAGGAGTCATCTATTCACCATACTTGAAGTTCTACTCATAGTTTAATTTATATTCCATTTCCAATCATTCCATCTTCAAGTCAACTAGTAAAAGTATTAGGACAACAACAACACCATTTGTCAGTGTTATCAGACAAACTAGCCCACGTGGCATTTTCCTATGCAATATGTATCCTCTTTAATAACTTTCATCATAATTATCAAGTTTCTATTATCATAAACAATTAGCATGTATGTGTACAAGTGCAATGTGTCCAGTAAGGATTGTATGCAATGAGAACCTAAAATTTCTCCTGCCCCACTACTAAGGTACTTACCTACTTTGTTATTCATTATTTTACTTGAAACGTTTTCTAGTTTCAGTGTCATAAAGTCAAACGTTCCATTATAAGTTGCCACATTAATTCATGTATCAGATTTTGCATAAAAATTTTATTAATTAGGTTTACATTATGTACCTCAGTTATATCAGTTTTGCTGTCTTTGTAGGCTATATGCCAGACTGTACCACTTGTTATCCTCTGTTGTAAATATAGCGAAACGTCGGCGTAGAAGAGTTTTTGAATTATTGACCAACCCTCGCTAAACCTCAACTTCATTAAAAAAAATATGTTGAAACCCGTTTTAAACAACGGAAGAATTTATTACATATCGAATCGCATTTTATCTAGTGTAAGTTTGGGTCCTAAGGAGGAGGGGGCTCCCCCCCCCCCCCCCCCCCCATTGCCCCTCTGGATCCGCGCCTGATAATGTAGTGACTCCTTCAATGAAGCTGACATTTTTAAACCATTCCACATTGCGTGATGTATCTTATCGATGGCATCGTCCTTGCACATATTCTCAGATATAATGAATACAATTAAACGCAGTCGATGTTTATCTCTCACATTAGCCTCCAATTCTGCAAATTGCTCTTTTATCTCCATGCAAAGCTTATTTGGCTTCTCTTTGCTTGTTCTCTAATGATTCCACCATTACTCATCATTAGCATATTTTCGTAGAAAATGAAGCTATTGCAACATTCCTCCATCATGAAAATCTGTTTTGAGGCATCTTGAAATAACTCCTGGATGCCTGGATGTTAACGTATTTTCATATGTATATATGGATTTTCATAAGTATAACCATAATCCGTTAAATATGTACCATAGGTAGGAAGACAAAGGTTATAGAGTGTTGAGTGGTTGAATAAGGTAGGTTCTACGTAGGTACCTACCTACCCAATGTGCGTCATTCTGTGTTGGTACAAGGAAGTAGGTATCTACGCACTTTTCACTTTCCCAACGCCTCGAATGCCAATGAGGAAGCTTTACAGTTAGCAAAAGAAAAAACATTTTCCGGAACTGATGAAAAGTTTAGGAAGCATTAAAAGGGAGGGGGGAAGATATATGAAGTTCATATGAAGGGTGTAAAAAATGAAGTTTCTACGCCAATTTATTTATTATAAATGTTTGGAATGTATAGTAAAACATTCTTTTTTAAATTGGGCTCAACACAAAGATATACAGCCGTAATAGTATTTGCAATCATATACAGGGGTTAAGGACTAAGTTATAATGACATAATGTAATAATATACCGGTGATGTAAAATAAACAATAGTCTGTGTTGGTTAAAATAAAATGTTCACTTTTTCTATGAAATCATATAAAATTGAGTAGGCTTCGATACTTTCTGTAGCCAGGATAGTATCCAGGTTGAAAGGGCTGAGAATGTGGGGATGGAGTTGTTGGAGCATAGCTGTTCTGTCATCATTGTGTGCTGGGCACTCAAGTATTAAGTGTTGGGGTGTTTCGTCAAATTCGGTGCAATATCGGCAGAGGGGTGATTCTGTGTTCCCGATCGTTAATTGAAGGAGTTTAGTGATGCAATGCCCGTTTCGAAGTCTGTTTAATGTTTTGTAGAATTTCTTCGGCTTGGTATCAGTCACTTTGACAAACCAGGTTGTTGAGCGTCGCGCTTCGCTGCTGTGACAGCTGTAGCATTACCTCTAATATCAGAGTGACTTTTTATATTAATAAATATGATCTTCCTTCCGTTACTTCTGGCTCGATGTGTTTCCTGGGCTACGGACTGGGCCATTCGATTGAGGCGAGATGAGGATTTTAGGCCGGACATTTTTGCTGTTGTACTTTGAGAGTCCGTCAAGATGATGATGGTGGAGAGGTTATGGTCTATGTCGTTGACATACACTAGGGCTTGGAGAATGGTCATGACATTCAGCTGAATAGGTGGAGGTGCTGTTCCACAGACTGATCACTCGTGAATGTTCATATATGGCGTCGTAAAACGCACATCCAGTTCGGTCGCTTTGGTGTGAGCCGTCAGTGTATATTGTCAGACTATTCGGCCTCCTGTCAAGGATTCTTATATGGAATGTTAGTGGATTGGTGCGAAGGTGTGATTAGAAATCGTTCGAAACAAGCAAATCTACCGATTTCTTGAAGAATGAGTAGAGGACTGTGTACGCATATGGTATGTGGCACTCGCGATCCACTGAAGGTCTGTGTTGAGATCAAGGAAGCTTTCACAGATCAGCGGTGATGGCTTCTTCATCCAGTAGCGTACGGTTAGATTGTCTATAGTCAATTGAATGATCTTTTGAAAAAAATCTTGATTTTTGCTGCATGTTTTGAGGAGCAAGCATTTTTCGGCGGAGGCATAAAGGAGGCTCACCAGTTTCCGCTAAAAAGGGGTTTATGGGGGTTGATTTCAGGGAACCCATTATGATTCTGAGGGCTCTGCGCTGTATTATATTTAGCTTCTCAAGCCCCGTCTTAGAAGCCGAGCCATACACCGTCGATAACAGACCGTATTGTTGATTGGTAGACGGTTAGAGCAGTTGAACGTCAAAGCATTGCATTGAATGTCATGAGTTCATTTTGAGGCTTAGAGCTGATATATATATCTTCCAACATTTATGGAATAGAAATTAACAGATAACTTCAGCGATTCACGAAAGAAAGGATTCACCGTTGATACAATGATGCAAAAGAAAGAGGTTATGGAAGAAAAATACGCCTGAAAGCTGAGGCCTGGCAGTTGCTATGGAAACAAATACTGCGCAGTGTTCCAACCTAATTTCGTGGGAATATTTTGCTGTTGTCTTAGCACCCCTGTTTTCCCCGTGGTGAATTCTGATTAGTTAGCAGTCATCTCAAGATTGATAAACGGTATTTGAAAGTCCAACACATTTTTACCTCTGACTAATTGTAACCAGTAGTCAATTAGTCGAGATTTGACTGAGCATTGATGAACCGGCCCTGTCAACAGCTAATATCCTAAAAGTAATTACATTATGACGGACATAATTTATTTCCTTCTGTCAGTGAGTGAAGACAACAATTCTCCACGTCTCTGAGTTAATTCTGCAACAAAAGTGGGGCCATGGGTCAGAGGGCAAGAGCGCTTAGGAATTGACGTCATTGCCCTCTCGCCACCCTTCACTGCTGAGCGGCGCCCACGAACGAAAAACAGAAGCGGAAACTTAACGATCTCTTCATTCATTGCAAGCGGTTGAAAATACATGCTTAAGCCCGTTGTCAGTTATCTGCGAAATGAGAAACCATTAGCAACTATAGGGCAGTTGTTTTAGCGAACTTTTCTAGAAAATTAATCTTTTGCGATATCTCGGAAAATTTTAAAATCAAAATTTTTGCGTTTTTTTTCTTTCAGGAACCCACCTCTCTCAATGAAGCACTTTTTCAAGACGTTGTGGATCGAATGGGGCGTGACCTGGACAACTATTTGGACGATGTGAACCCTGACCCGCTCCTCTTCCCTCAGCTGATGGCCCGCTCTTACAAGGACGTGGACTATCAGGACAACCCCAGTCCTCGTGATCAAGAATATCTTCAGCACTCCTCTCTATGGGCCAACAGGTTTATGGATGGTAAGTAATTAACCCATGGATCAATCAAGTCTGTTTTTCAATGATTATTCCCCTAAGCTAATGAGCTGTTGATTTTTCATGATGCGTAGTTATTTGGATAAATAATGAAGTGTCGAACTGATTAGTTTTACATATAACCAAGGTTAGCTCGGACCTCTTACGTGTTTTTATAGCCAACATGATCTTGTGTTTGGGGATTTTACCATCGCCCCGTCATAAGTATATGTGCTAACGCGAGACTACCTACACTATTCACTGAACCTTTTCTATACACAGCAAAGGGTGAAATTTCAGGGATTTCACGGAGGACAAAATTACAGTACTGTGCAAATTAATCTGAATACTTCGCAAAGTAGAGTAAATTCAATCTTCAGTTAACGTCAACTTTTTACCACTCCAGTAGGGTCCCTACTTCTGTAAATACAAAGAATAAGTAGACGAATTACCGAATCCAACTTTTTTTTTAAATTCATTTATTGGTTTTATACAAATCGTACATGTACCAGAACTATAATGAAATGGGAATGGTGTATACATCTCGAAATTTCGTCTGTGTTTGATGTCATCCTTTGGTATAGTTTGCTGTGATCTTGTTGTCAAATGTTATCTTCTGTTTCTGTGCCCAATATTATTTCCTGTGCCGTTTTTTCCGTGTGGAAAGGCTTTCCCCTCGTGTTTGGCCGGTCAAGGCTTGAGGGCTCTGGACCCACCCACCATGGCGGCTACCGGGGCCACCAGCCCATTTCTGAACAGGCAGCAATTGACATCAAATTTGTTATTTTAGATAGGAACCCCCATTTTTTATTGCAGATTTGGATTCTAAGTGAAACTCCATGAAGAAATGACCCGTCACTCGATTTATTAGGTTCGCACGAACAGGCGCAATCCCGCCACAAAAGTGCACGATTCCGGTCTAAAAGTGCAATAACTGAGTTTTGAAGACACTCAATTGCCACACGTAATACATGATTTTAGAGTATGTTTTTGTGCTGAATCTCGTAATGATGTCCGTTTATTGATATTTGCAACACCAACTTGGGAAAACACCGAAAAACCTACATTTTAGTACGCTTTGTGCTTTGTGGAAATATGTTGAAAAGTGGAATTCTGGTCAAATACAGAATCTGGGGGGGAACGTTTTCGGGGAGACCCTGTGTATATTATTTGATTTTGAGACCGAGTTCAGATTAATTTGCTTAGTACGGTATGGGTTCTGCGGATGAAATAGTTGCATTCAGCCAGTTGCGTTCAACGAATACAGCACGGAGCCGCAAGTCAAACAATCGATATCAGAACATTGGAAGCCTTGGATAGAACCTCCTTTTCCGAAATCACAATTAATATCAGCGGCCGTAAACCAATGATAATTAACGGAACTGAAATGATCAAAGAGATGGACTGTTGATATTGACAACCAACATTGACTGACCGAACGTATGTACTCTATTACTGTTTGACCAACAAGGCTACAAGGCGGATATTGGCCGTCCCGAGCTATCTCCCACCTACGGTTGTCCAATTTGATGGCAGTTTGATGGGCACTGACCTTTCCCAATACTCGGTGAAACCAATTATTAACGAGAGGATAGGTAGCATATTACCTTCTACTACATAGATACTCCGTTTTAAGTTCAATTCAATAGGTAGGTAGGTGTTCCAATTTCGGTTTATGGTTTTCAATAATGAACCAAACCCTCCAAAAGAGGCAAACACCCTCATACCTGTGCACTTTTGGGCACGCATATTTTATTGGGCGCAGAATCGAATCTGAAGTCTGTAGAAAGTCTTGTTTCTCTTCTTTATTCTTCTTTGTTATTAAATACTCAGCATTCTTAATACACAAAAAATCTCAACTCTTTTTTCCTCACATCAACTTTTTATATTTTTCCAACTCGACATGTAGTTTCATTTCAGTATGACATAATGAAGATTAAATCGTATGCCAAACAAGAATGTTTAATCAAAATAAATCTAGATTCGCGCATTCGCGATATTCCGCGAAGAGACGTTCATCCCAATCCTTCTCGAGGCCAAAATTGCTCATGATCCGTTTCCATTATCATTCTTTGCATTTCCTTAAAATCAGAGCAGTCAACTCCTCGGAGCCTAATACTTAATTTCAAACTTATCTTCTCCTTCAGAATTCAAAGCTCCATGATTCTATCTTCTTCCAAGTGATTCGATACCGTGTTTGGTGTTCACTTCCAGTTCGACGTTGTATAAGTGGTTCTTTGAAATACTCGCTCTTGCGTGGAAATCTGGATATTCTTTCCTCGAATGAGTCTCTGTGTTTGGCGATAGAAAATCGGCATTGTGGCTATGATTTCCCGTAACTTCTTCAGTACCTCCATCATTTATCTCATCCTGTAATGAATTATACTCAAGCATATCAACTACTTTTGTCACATCGGTGTCTGCTACAAGCTCAGCAACATTTATGCGTGATGAAATCTTCTTCAAAATCTTCGTTCACATCACCACCTTCTTTTGCTGGATTCATACAACAATTATTATCTGTAGTTTTCAATGGGTTTGATTCTAATCCAATCAAATATCCACTTTGAATATTATGTACCAAATCAATCATCAAATTAGCATTTTCCAATGTCAAAATTATCTCATTCAACTCGTTTTCCATTTCATCGTAAGATTTTCAATACATACCATAGATTGCTTTGACAGAGTACATCTGTTTACGAATTTCAACCACCATCATTCTGAATCTGCTGATGATAGTTTTGGAAATGCTTGCGGTAAGTACGGTGTCCTTAAAATCTCGGATCATTTGATCAAGCCTCCGGGCCCAAAAACAATTCCCTCACCTTGAAATTAGCTACCACCTTCATTCCGTAGATCTTCTCAGCTTCTGCTACCATGAAGAAAATCTTGTTTCTCTTCTTTATTCTTCTTTGTTATTAAATACTCAACATTCATAATACACAAAAAATCTCAACTCTTTTTTCCTCACATCAACTTTTTATATTTTTTCCAACTCGACACGTAGTTTCATTTCAGTATGACATAATAAAGATTGAATTTTGAATCATAATAAATCCAGATTCGCGCATTCGCGATAAAGTCAGTCATTGTTCAAACCAATTTCTAATTATGGATTTAATAAATTTACATAAGTTTTAGCGAGTCTTTAATATAATATAGGTACATAAATATTGTTAAAAATTATATTTTTCAAGCAAGTTTTTAGAAATGTTTTTCAATAGAAATCCGAAAATTTAAGAGAGAAATAGCAAATTTTAGTACACAAAATTTGCTCAAAAATAGTTTTAAATTTCAAAAATACTCAACGTGCTCATCTTGGGCTGATTACCAATAAAACATTTAAAAGGAGTAAATGTTAATGGTCAAGGCATTGGAATAAACACCAGCATTTAAAAGTAACCTAAAAAAAATCTGTAATGTTTTCTTATGTTGGTACTTGCGTAACTCATAGGATGTAATAAGTAATGGGAAATATCCATAGATACTTCGGCCTCATAGGAATAGGAATTATGAAAGATAAAGATAACAAATGATGATTTGGATTCTCTCATATTGTACAAGAAAATGACGTGGCAACATAATTGAGCGTCGTGAATTTGATAGGTTGCTAACATGTGAAATTACGTCATTGATAATATGAAATTTCATCAAACTAATCCAAAATAATGCCA
Source organism: Adelphocoris suturalis (assembly GCA_030762985.1). Taxonomy (NCBI): domain Eukaryota; kingdom Metazoa; phylum Arthropoda; class Insecta; order Hemiptera; family Miridae; genus Adelphocoris; species Adelphocoris suturalis. Next base: position 99,501,411 of record CM061043.1, read on the forward strand.
ATATAATATCGATAGTCAATTTCATTTTCTTTCTGACGACACATTTCCCTAAGAACCGGAGACCTTTCGGTTTAACGTTCATAATGATGAAATGAATATTAATCACCTTCGTAAAACGTAAAAAATTAAATTTGACTTAATTTAAATAAAGTAAAAAGTAAGTTTAACATATGAAAGCTAATTTTCTGACTCAAGGGACAACAGACTAATTGCCATAGGACTGATCGGAATGTTTTCAATTTTCGGAACCGGTCTCAGAGAAGTAATGAATGGATCTGGTGACTCCAGCTTCCAATTCATTACATCTTCATTTTTTGTCTCAAGTCAAGAAAATATTGGTTTATTATTTTCAATAATGAACCTTTGTATTTGACTAAGAAAAAAAAACACAAATTGACCCATCAACCGAAAATTAATTACATAAGAACGATTTTCCTGCTATGAAAACTGAGGGGGTTAAACTTCGCCAGTAACGCATTGGTTGTACGTGACAATCAATCATTTTCATTACAATTGTAACAGTTTCAATGATTTCAATAAACTCTTGTAATAAAGCAATTAAAGAGATTTTGTTCTTCCCGTACGATTTTCCCCCGTTAACGCGTAGAGCAGCGTCTAGAGCAAGCAACTGCAGATGCTAGCTCTTCGCGTATTTCTACACGTATTTTTACACGTATGTACACGACTAACCAAACGCTATCGTCACGCTAAAGTCTCTTTAGTATTTCAATGTCAACGATTCTCTTGAATTCGAGATCGAGTAGAAGAAGTTTGAAATCATTTTACACTCTGCTTTATCAGCTATCTTCTTCACAGGCATCGAATAACTAGGTTCGAGTAATTAACAGACCTTCGACCTAAAAAAACAAAAAAATAGTAGTCGCCAACGTATGTTTCGTTGAATACATCGGTTCTCGTCTGATCACCGTAGTTAAGCAACATCGGGCTTGGTTAGTACTTGGATGGATGACCGTCCGGGAGCGCCGCAATTTCGGCGTCTTTATTTTTGTTACATCATTCAATTTTTCATCTGAATCTTTACGTTGGTAGATACAACTTTTTAGTACGAAATGTACTAGCGAATGCTTACGAAGAATAGGTATCTACGCGAAAATCGGAAAAGTATCAACGACTGCATTTACTCTCAAGTAGGTGAACAGGACATCTGGATGTCGGACGAAGTAGGTACTTGTTCACATAATCAACGGAATTTGATTTAATAATACAATTATTATATTTATCACAGCTTTTTACTTTTTTCGAATAGTCAGGTGATTGTAGAAGGGAAATGTTACTAGACGACAGTCAGACGGAGAACGAATACCTAACTTATTCTTAAAACTTTGGTCACCTTTGCGTCAGGTTATGGTGACTACGCGTATGACGGGATTCCAACGAAAGCATTTTTCCAGCTTACGTGTAGGTAAGGCCTCTTTCTAGGTAGTTCTAAGCGTTGACGCGTAAATTCGCGCATGCGCAGTTGGTATTTCAGTCTTTTTGCGTACACGTGTAGAAAATTACGAGAAGAGCATAAACTCTCTATTATTTATGTATAATATACATTATTTAACCCTTTCAGTTCCATATTTTTTTCCTTCACACAAAATTTTTTTTCTTGGAGGTAGATTGGTAGTGGTTCAAAGACCTCACATGGTGAATTTTATGCAGATTGCTGTACCTGTTGAATATGTATGATGTGTCCACCACGATGGACATCAGGATCGAGGTGAACTAAGAGCATATTTTTCCATGTCCATGTTAGTGGACATTGGGACTTGGTAGAACATGAAAACAAACCAATATAATGGAAAATAATATAGTTTTATTTCGTCAAGAAATCGGTATTTGTAAAATGTTGTTATAATATAATAAAACCAGGATTATTTTCTAGTATGATAGTTGTAAAAACAGTTTCTATCTTTCAGTAAGCATAACATAGCTAGTCATCATCATCACCGAAATTAGTTTCTCTTCAACAGTTTTTGGCCCAACCACATTGCCTTCCAATCGCTGAGCTTTCGTGACATAAGTTACAGGGCGGTCAACAATTCTCCTTACCCCTTTCCAGGGTGCGAGTGGGGGAATTTAGCCTCTTTTCAACGTCACGCCATGTCTCATAATCCGCTGACATCAGAGCAGTCGTGTTTGTATGAATTGGGTCAGAGAACTGCATATTCAGGACGTCGGCTTATCCTCGTCTGGGGCATTGTCTATTGTCAACAGTGAATTGTCGATTCACGAGTTGACAATTACCCCCTCCTTTTTGAAATTTTGGTTAGGGCAAAAGTCTGGTCAAAAAGTTAGAAGGGAGACCTCTAGAAAACAAGGAATCGTTTCAGAATGCCTCAGAACTGATTTCCACGTAGTCGACAAAAAATTGCATTGTACGATTTTTGGATCCATCGCAATTTCGCAATAGCTTCGTTTTCTTCGAATATTCGCTAAAGTGGAAATTCTTTAATAAGTTACGGATTAACATCGATATTCGGTGTATACCACATCTGCATTATACCTAGGATTTCTATGAATGAGGTCTCACGGAATATGCGTATAGATGTAATGAATGCTGCTGTATATCCTCCACAGACCTGAACGTGCACAAACAACATTTACCAATTTTTTTCGTTTTTCTGGGGTGTTGGGGGTTTAAGTAAGACGAAAATGTGAACATTTTGAATAAAATATATTTCTGATGAAAATTGCGAAATGTCCAAATAAATGGACATTGGGACTCGGTCCCATCCAGCCGAACTGCAGTCATATCACACTCGCTCTGCATCTACGTTCACACAGAGAAAGGGGTTTTTTTCGCCCTTCTTCCCTGGGATTTGAGGGCTATTTTCCTTTTACGAATTTCGGCTTCGTTCTTAAATACAGTTACTGGTAGAAGGTACGTTCGGGCCCTTATTCTCATCAACCTCACAGTATGGATCACCTGCTTCTTGTTCTTCATCACAGGGTCATGGCCAGATCCTGTTCTTCATCACAAGGTTGTTCTTCAAAGTTGTAGTAATCTTGATTTGTACAGAGTTCACCAGTCATAATCTCTAGTTATGTCCTCTCCAACAGACTTCCACCAGTAGGCACCACTTTCTGTATTTCTAGATCATCAAAATCGAGATCCTCATCAACATCCTCACCCCCAAAGCTCTACTCTGAAGCATCATCAACCAAAATGGCATCAACGATGTCTTCTTCCAGCAAAATTTGGCTGTTGTCAGCAAACAACAAACTCTGAAAAATAAAAATCGGTGAAGTTAAATTAGATTATCACTGAAATGGATACTTTTGACTAATTGAAATTAGGATGGTACTAGTAATTAGGATAGGAATTGGTTCCTGATTGAGTCCCAAGAATGTCCATTCAAATGGACAAATGTCCTTTTAAATGGACGACCCAGGATGGGCACAAAGTCCTGATGTACATTTAAATGGACAGGTGTGGATGGGTATAGAGTCCGACTGTCCATCTAAATGGACCCTAAAAAAACTGAGTTGCTGAACAATGTCCACACATATTTTCAAATCCTTATAGAGTATTGTCACCTGGAGACTCTAGGCAACAAAATTCAACGAAAATTGATCCAAAATGGGATGATTAAACTACCAAAACCTACCGAGAAATGATCGCTTCGTTTTCTTCTCCATTCTGAGGCTTGACGCACTGATAAGAGATAACAGTGATATGAATATTAGTGTTGCCACAATTCTATGACAACAGAATGAACACATAGAAAAAGATTGAATTCAAAATCATGGTCTTTGGGAAAAGGAGGGCAACTCAAAGTTGTGTCCATTTACGGACGCCCGGTCAGTAGAGGATATAGACGGCGCACAAGGCCTACCCCTCCTTCAAGACCGGCCAGTGATGCGGTCTTGCCTACTCCCGCTCACAGAAACATCCACCAACCTACCAATTCATTTATCTCTTCCACATCGACACATCAGTTTTGCAAGATATATTTATAAGGCGCCACCTTAATCGCAATGAGCCTCTTCGAACCAGAGTTTTCTGAAAATACCACTCATTCTGAGCAACAACAATAGGTCTAAGTGTTACAAAGATTATAAGATAATACGCCTACTATTTATAAGATAGTAAGCCTTTAATGGTGGTGGGTCCCTCGTTTCCAATTCCAATACTTCAACACCTCCGGAATGGGTAAATCTGTCGGAGATGTCGTTATTCATGGCAGCGGTAGTCAATTGGTAGGCGAAGATGAGATCTAAACAAATTATGAAATCTTGTTTTCTTCTACGAAAAAACACATAACCTTACTAAAGGTAAAAACAGGCGTTTAATCAGATTATTTTTGTAAGCCTACCACCTAGGCATGTATTACCGGTTCCAGATCTGAGTTCCTCGAAGTTACTTGGACTTTATACTAATAAACATCCAAAAATTTACTTATTTTCATGCTAAAAGTAATACCCATCTGCCATATCAACAATTTTTTGCTTACCCCTATTCATATAGATGATTGTGGAAGATTTCGAATGTCCCAAGCCAGATTGAATAGCAAGTTCACTCGTTGGTCTGTTTAAGTGAATTGATATGAAGTTATTTCTCAGAATACACGTCAGGTCATAAACAATAATTGATAACGGCCTTGAGTTCCACCAAGTCCAGACCTGTTAGAATGCATGTGAAGACCCGCGTCGCACAGTGGTGCCGAGGTGGCGAAAACCCTGTTTTCATAATGTGAAGATTTTTCTCCCCTGGGCCCAGTTTCCTCTAATATAATATATTTCTTGCAGAATCTCACTAGGGTGGAGGGACCAGTGATTGACAGGAACTCGGTGATTAATATCTCACCAATAATTTTTAATAATAAGGCATTCAAAGTGTTTTACGGACTTGGTCCATTTGAATTTTGAGGCAAAATACCTTCTCAGTAAAGTATAAAGGCGGGAAAAGGTTTCAGGCGGGTTCTTGTGAAATCTGAAGAAGGTTACACAACAAAACCTCGTGTTGTAATTTCTTTGGAGCTGTTTCTGATGATTTTGAGAAGGAGGTAAGCGTTTTATTTTGCTACACCATGCCCTCCACATTTTCAAATTCGATTGTTTCCATGATTTTTCTCCATCAGTTTTTGTGTAGATTGCATTTATGTTATCATTTTTTGGGAATAACCAATGATAACATGTGAAAATAGAAATGTCAATTATTAGTTCCCAAACTGATGCTCCCATCAGTGATTGACAGTGCTGTCAATATGGATCTCTATTCGTTCTTTCATCCAATCTTTATTTTTTATGTTTATATAAATACATAGCAACTCATAAGTTGCTAGTTTACCATTAGAAACGTTTTGTGCTTATGGTATCGAGACATCATTGTACCTATTCTGTGATGAAACATTCTGTGATATTTTCAACTTTTCCTTTATGAATACTCATATTAATTTTATATTTAGATTAATAAATTCAAGTCCAAATGCTCAATTTATTTGTATAATGTTGAAATTAATGTTTTTTTGATACACGGAATCATTTATTGCAAAAGAACTGCTGTGTCAATCATAGGGTGTCAATCACAGGTACAACCAAATTTTGGCTGTCAAATACTGGGTCAAAAAATTAAATTGATTGAAATAGAAAATTGAAAATTGATTTGAAGAAACGAATTTATTTCAATACTGAGCAGTTTGAGGACATCCTGATGCAGCAATAGATGTAAGATTCAAGTTTGAACAAACAACAAATAACTTTGAACAAACAAACATAACTTGATTACTTGTCGAAGTCAAAATGTCTCTTAAAGTGTCAAACACTGGCAATTTTGAAATTAAAAAAAAAAATTTCTGGCAAAAACAACGAACGGAAGTAGAAAATCTTGAAACAAAAGAAAAAAACTTTTCTTGTTTCACGCTGACTACAAATGTCAGAATAAATTCGTTTACCCCATGATGTTCTCATATATAATGCCAAATATGATTAAAAAATATTTATATTTTAAGAGAATGCTATTTAACGGACTAACATGACAAAAATATCACTTTAACGAGTTTTTAAGAGGTTTTTAGAGCTAAAGATACTATGCGCCACGTTGCGCTCCATTCCTATTGCTATTATTCCATTCTATAGACTAAAATCTAACTTCTCTACAAGTTTCAACTCTCGGAATTTACCGGGTTAGCCGCAACATGATTTTAAAGATTGAGTGATTAAAGAAAATTCCGTCTTGAGGGCAGGTCTGCCTAATTCATTCGGTCCGCCTTAAATGTTTTTGCTGTACCATTATTGTAATAGGTTATATTACCTATATATGTAATGGGGTTTTCTTTTTATAGAAAAGATACATATAGCGATATAACGATCCATAGTACTTCAAATCACACTTTAGTCCATAAGCATGCAGCTTTCCATGGTATGATCAACCGATCACTATTTTTCCAATGAGTGAACCAAATTTATCAAAAGAAAAATCCATTATCAAAAGCATAGCAGCTAGTAATGGCTCTTGAGGAGATCTCGTTGATCCCATAAGGGATAATGGTCTTAGGAAAAAGAGTGTAGATGAAGTTTCCAATCTGGTTAGGGAAGATGTAATTTTAGAAGAAAAACAATGGATAACTATACCTTATTATGGGATAATTTCTGATAAAATCGGCAAAATTCTATCATCGAGAGGTTACCAAGTCGGTTTTAAAACTAAAAATAGTCTTAGAGCATTACTAGGTTCCGATATAGACGAAATCAATGTTCAGGATAAAAGTGGGGTTTATAAACTAAAAAGTTCTTGTGGCTACGAATACTGCGGTCAAACTGGTAGGAAATTCAGGGAAAGAATAGAACAGCATCAGGAGGATTTCAGGGAAAATAAGGGTTGTTCTACATTTGCAAAACATCTAAAGGAATCCAATCATAGGTAAAATTTTGATTTGACGGATACATTGCATGTTGAATTTCTTCATTTTTGTCCAAAGGGAGGTAGGTAGAATGTACTTGAAAAAACTAGTCAGCATACCAAAGTACCGAAACTCGTAAACGAGTTCCACTATCTGCTTTACAAGCAGATACCATGTTACATGGATATGTCTTCGATTGGGGATTTCATAAGTGAAAAACACTGAAATTGTGACATCAATTTTGCGTCACGGAAATTTTTGGTTGACCCCCCCCGAGCAAAGACATATCTATGTCAAAATTCGAAATTGTCAAAAGAGACAGATCTGGTAAATGTTTAAATGAAGATATCCCTCAATATATTTCACCTCTGATAAGTCCATTTCTATAAAGCTTCGAATTATCCCTTCAAACTGTTGAAACCAGTAATTCTTCCACTCCTTTCACTTCATCTGATTAGCTGTAATCCCCCTTCACTTTGCTTGCACTTAATTGGTTGTACCTCCAGCCCCCTTTCCTTACTCTCGACCAATGGGATTCAATCTCCCTTCACCAGTGAATATATAAGCGGTGTCCTTTCTAATGCGTGTCCAGTGAGGTATTGTTTGCTAGTGATGATGGCCTAACTGTCGAAATAGATTTAACATTGTAACTCTTTATTTTTTTCGTGGAAATAGTCAACGTTTTTCACTAATTTCCGTTTTGAAATGGGTTTCCACAACTTCGTCGCGAGTGATTTAGTTCGTATATAATAGGTATTCAACATTATTTTCAACCTATGATAGGTTAATAACTATAATAGGTATTCAACATGAACCAACAATATGAATTCAACACTAATAAGTACGTAAACCTGTCAATTTCCTACTTTGTCGGATCAAGTTTTCACATTTACTTGATACAATACCATATAAATACTCGTATTTATTTACGGATGAATTCCTTTATACAATGTTTTGGAATTAAAGCCAATGCAATGAGTTTAATATGTATGGTAGCGGGTTTATCGACAATGATATTAAAAGAATATTGTTTTAAAGTGTTTTGAATGGTAAATACTCCGACATGTTCTGTGTTGAATTTCGATGGCGTTTTATAATAACAATGATGTAATTTCACATGAAGTTAGCAAGCTATCAAATTAATGAAGTACAATATTACGTTGCCATGTAATTTTCCTGTACCTAATATAAACCAATCCAAATTGAAATTATCATTTGTCATCTTTACCTTCCATAGCTCTTATTCCTACAAAGCCAAGGTATCCATGGATATATCCTATAACCTATCACATCCTGTGGGATAAAAAACATATCAATTTTTAGGTTACCGTTCGAAATTTTAATGTTTACTGGAATGCATTGACCATTCACGAAGCCAAGGTATTCAATTTTGAATTTTTATCACAATCTTAAGGAAATATACCGTCTAAAATTACACGCATGCACGCTCAAAATCCAGGAATCCTTTCAGAATGTCACAAAAAAAGATTTCCATGAAGAAAATGTAGGCTATAATGTAGCTATATTGAGCTCCATTAGTTATTGTTCAGTAACCTTACTGATCGTTATTCAACTACTGGAATCCAATTTTTCTAACGAAATGTAGAATATTATTGCATGGTATTTAATAATTAAATTCCTACAACGAATTATTTATTAATATAGGTCGGTATATTTGTAGATATGAAAAACATTCACGGGAGAACATTCAACTTATTGGAGTAGAACCACCTACGTGCAATTATTATGAAACCACATTTACACAAAACCCTTCAACCCAACGACTTGCAATGTTTTTTGAACCGGCAGCCGTAATCTTCTTGTGCCGTTGCCGTAGACGGAACTGGTTCCCTCCTTCAATTTATAACCGTTTAAAAAGGGATCCCTAGAGTATGCATTCCTCAGTCGGGAGTTTGGGGGAGATTTATCTTTTGAATGTTCGAGGAAGGGAACCTAATGAAATTTCCATTTCCATCCCGAGGGACAGCACTCCCTATAAATTTCCAGTAGAATTCATACGGTTTGACTTCTTTTCTCGATTATCTCTAGGAATGTCTTGCAAATTAAACAAATGAAAATTAAATACAACGAAACTAGTAGGTTTGTAAGAAAGGAACTAATCCACTCCGTACGAAATCATAAACTAACTAGATTACTCCCAGATGTACAGTATTTTTTACGGGTATACTGGATGTGAACGAACTTTGTATTTTAATTTTGAACTTCGCAAAGATACTTAGATAAGCTGTGACCACATCCAAGGTTTTTTTTCTGGGTTTTGGAGTTTTATCATGTGTGTCTGTTTATTTGGACACATCCCCAGTAATGATGTTTACCATAGAACCAGTCAATTTCTTATCTGTAGTATTGTTTTAGCATGGAACATGCTGTAGCCATCAGCTAACTACCTGAAAACGTTACGCGGAAGTGTCACGAAATTTTCTTATGATTTTTACTTACAACCTGGAACGTAGAACCCTAGCCGTTGCTGGGGAAATGAAACTTCTTTATTTTTCACCGGACAAAAATCGTTCTCCATACGTTGGAAAGCTCTCGATTTATCATGTATTTCTTTCGTACTTGTTCTTCTATTCATGTCGAAGTTTTATATTTATTTATGTTATACAATGACAAATTTATGTTATACAGTAAACAATGACGTTTGTTTTGTTGTCACTTGGTTGAGAAGTTAATCTTGGTTATAGAAATTGTAGACGCGCACCATAACACAAAATTACCTACCTAGGTACTCTGTTCTTATTTCGATCAGTACAACATGTATGTCGTAGTTTTAAATTTATTTACATTTACGAATTAGCGGGAAGAAAGCATGTTCCATGTTTTAGCATTTTAGCCGAAGGCTCAAAGCGGAAAGCAACCTGGGGGTCCAGGGGGGCGAAGTTTTACCATAGAACTACGAGGGTCATCCCAAAAGTAAGTTTTTGTAAGCCAACAGCATACCAGTATCTGTCCAATCCGCGCAGCCACTCGTTGACGGCGCCCTCGACTTCTGCGTCACTGGAAAATCGCTGGCCTCCCAAAAAAGTTTTCAATGACTGGAAAAGATGGTAATCACTCGGGGCGAGGTCTGCAGAGTACGATGGATGGGGGAAAACGTCCCAATCAAATTTTCTGAGCAATTCCTGGGTCAAATTTGCGGAATGTGGCCTTGCGTTGTCGTGAAGAAGCAACACTTTTCTCTTCAAAAGTCCGTGTCTTTTGGCTTTAATGTTTTTTCTCAGTTGTTCCAAGACTTCACAATATCTGGCAGCATTAATGGTCTCACCTTTAGGTGGGTAGTCAACCAACAGAACACCCTTGGAGTCTCAAAAAACCGTGGCCATAATCTTTCCAGCAGACGTCGCAATTTTGGCTTTTTTTGGTGCTCTTTTCTGGGGACTTTTCCAGACCATACTCTGTCTTTTTGACTCTGGGGTATTGTGGAAGACCCAAGTTTCATCCCCAGTCACTATTCGATCGTAAATGTCGTCTCCTTCATCCTCAAGCATCTCAGAAAAGCGGTTTGCTGCCTCCAAACGGTTTTGCTTGTGTTCGTCAGACAATAGCCTTGGAACCCACCTTGCACACACTTTTGACATCTCTAAATCTTCTTTTAGGATTCGACCAACTACAGAGCGAGTTAATTCGTACTTGGGATGAACACAATTCACAATTTCATCAATTGTACGGCGTCTATCTTCATCAAGTGCTGCGCGAACGGCGACAATCGCCTCCTCCGTAGGTTTCTACCACCATCCGTGGGTTTCTATGACTTGTAGTTTTTTTTAAGAAAATAGGGAAACTTACTTTTGGGATGACCTCGTAGTAAATTTCTCATCTGTAGTATTTTTTTCATGTATGTTTTTTGAACATAACAACAGGGTGAATACACAGAGTATTACAAACTTCAGAAATTAAATTTACAACTTAACAAAAAGTTCCTCTATACGATTTTCTTTTGATACCTTTGTATTACGTATTGCGTGTTGTTGTAAAATTAATTTCTGAAGTTTGTAATACTCTGTGTATTCACCCTGTTGTTATGTTCGAAAAACATACATGAAAAAACACTACAGAAGAGAAATTTACTAGTTCAATGGAAAAATCAATACTGGGGATGTGTCCAAAATAACGGACACACATGATAAAACTCCAAAAACCCAGAAAAGCATAAATAAATATTAAACTATTACATGAATAGAAGAACAAGTACGATAGAAATGCTTGATAAATCGAGAGCTTTCCAACGAGTGGAGAACGATTTTTGTCAGGTGAAACCTAAAGAAGTTCCATTTCCAAAGCAACGGCTTGGTTTTACGTGAAAATCCAAGTCCGGGTCCTCCGGGACTCGAAAGGGGCTCCGACCCGTGACCAAGCCAGGGGTGCTTCGCTCCCCTGGACCGCCAGGTTGCTTTCCGCTTTGAGCCTTCGGCTAAAATGCTAAAACATGGAACATGCTTTCTTCCAGCTAATTCGTAAATGTAAATAAATTTAAAACTACGACATAAATGTTTTACTAATCGAAATTAGGATAGAGTACCTAGGTAGGCAATTTTCTGTTATGGTGCGCGTCTACAATTACTATAACCAAGATTAACTTCTCAACCAAGTGACACCCAAACAAGCGGCATTGTTTACTATATCCATTTATAACATAAATAAATATACAACTACGACATAAATAGAAGAACAAATACGAAAGAAATGCGTGATAAATCGAGAGCTTTCTAACGAGTAGAGAACGATTTTTGTTCCGAAGTAAGTAAAAATAAGCTAAGGATAATAGCAAAATAAGCTAAGGAAACCTCTCATTGAATCAGTCCAGCGCGCTGTTAACATCTCTTCCTTTAGCCGGGCGTTTCATGCTCTCTCGCTTCAGTAAACCGGGCGCATTTCGTGTATTACAAAAATTCAATGTTGTTGGCTAAAGAAGTTTCATCTCCCCAGCAACGGCTTGGTTGTACGTGAAAATCAAAAGAAAAAATGTTCAAAATCCGTTATGTGCCCACAATCTTAAATTTTTTTCAAATCACTACTAGACTATCATCAAACACTATTTATAGGCTACAAACATTCCAACACACTAGTACGGCCAAATATAAATGACTTTTGTTGAGTTTCTTGTCTTATCTTGTAGTTAGATAACGGCAGGCCCAAGAGCGGCCGCATGCTGTAACTGGCCTCCCACAACAGAGATAATTACCGAGGGTCAAATTCCGTTATATGCCCGCCAAGCTAAACGCCCAACTAATCTGCATTTTTACTAAGGGATTGACTACTTGATGTTATGTATTTTTGAGATGCGAGCTTGCGAGCATCCAGACCACCAAACTATACACTTCATTCTGATCTACATGTCCAACTAATCTGCATTTTTACTAAATGATTGAATACTTGATGTTATGTATTTTTGAGATGCGAGCTTGCGAGCATCCAGACCACCAAATATTACCATATATTCATTACAAAACCTTCGAAAACCAATGCGCTTTTAATTTTTCCACTTTACAGTAGAATACCTTGAGACTAGTAGTGATTTGAAAAAAATTAAGATTGTGGGCACATAACGGATTTTGACCGAAAAAATTTCGTGACTCATCCGCGTAACGTTTTTCGCTAGTTGGTCCAAGGTTTCATGATACATCCACGTAATGTTTTTCGCTAGTTAGACCAAGGCTAAAGCATGTTCCATGCTAAAAAAAACCTTGGATGTGGTCACAGCTTATCTATCTATCTTAACGAAGTTCAAAATTAAAATACAAAGTTAGTTCACATCCAGTATACCCGTAAAAAATACTGTACATCTGGGAGTAATCCTGTTAGTTTATGATTTCGTACGGAGTGGATTAGTTCCTTCCTTACATATCTACTAGTTTCGTTGTATTTCGTTTTCATTTTTTTAATTTGCAAGACATTCCTTGAGATAATCGAGAAAAGAAGTCAAATCGTATCAATTGTACTAGAAATTTATAGGGAGTGCTGTCCCTCGGGGTGGAAGTTCTTCCTGGGGATGTTGGAGATTTTTCCGTGAATTTGGGGGGATTTTTTGCTGAAACGGGTTGGCAGCACTGAATTGGAACCTTTTCCCGCGCTTCCTTCGTCCGATGTCAGAGTGTGAATCTGAAGGAGTTACAGTTTTCAGTTACAGTTTTCTTGTCTAAAAACCCACCCTTTCCTGTTGATTCCACTGTTTATCTTTCAACCTTTTGTTTCTGTATGAACTGCGCTCTTGATAACTTGAAGGCTACAAAAATTGCTGCAGTAGATTAATAAAAACGTACTAGCCTCTCTGTTTTTGACAATGGGGCATGTGCGTTTTCAAATAAGGGGCAAGTGCGTTTCATTGCGCACTATGAAACTACCAGGAAAAATAAGAAAATCAAGGTCTTGAAGCCTAGTTTCCATCATGAACCTCTTCCTCAACCCCCAGCCCAACCGCACGCTTCTCCCATATCTCAGTCCTGTCTTATTCTGCAAAACTCTAGAGTCTTCAAATTCTCTCTCACGCAAACCTCATTCCCCAACCGACAGCGAATCAGAGGACAGCCAACAAGTGGATGAGTTTATTGACCATTTTTTCAACTCAGGAATTCATGTTGAGTAGCTAAAAATTATCTATTTTGCGGCCTTTTTAATTATCATTAACAATTCATTTTAAGTTATTCCTAAAATCTACTTCCATTGGTTCATTATATTTTTATTATTTTTCGGGTTGAAATTGAAAACGCACTTGCCCCCAACAGGACTGTTTGAATGCTTCTAGGTTTTTCCCAATTCTTAATGAATTACCTACTAACTTTGATTCATTATACCTACCTATCCACACGTTTTTGGACGAAGAAATGTCTGGGGAATGTAATAAAACTGTAGTCATTATTTAACTTGTAGTTTGAGGAAAATGGTAGCATCACAAAGTCAGATTTATGAAAAACGGGTACGCACTTGCCCCCACTGAACCTAGCGAATATTACTCCCAGTCGGCAGTTACCTACTTCAGGTCTCAGGGCAATGAATCTCCTCAATTTCAGTAGAGTGTTGATCTCCGAAACCACCGGAATGAAGACGAAGGGCCGGCATTTCCGCGACAGCGGTCAAAGCTGTCTACCCAGTAAACGGGGAATGCCAGGAGCTCGATATTGATAACAAGGACGGGCTTTGAAGGTTGACCCGACGCAGTTGGCCGAGTTTGAACTGTGAACTGCACTTAGCAAGTTCAAAGCCGCTAACGGTAACCCACCGAGACGGCGGAAGGTCGTTAATGTTCATCCCTTGCGTTATGTCTTCAACTAAAACCTAAAACCTCTTATAAGAGGATTCAGATTCAACTTTGCTTCAGCAAGGTCTTAGAACGAGATTCAAGTAATATTTTTGTATGCACCAAAATAAAAAACTCCTTCCAATTTCAAGAGTTCCTTAAAGTTTCGTTTACTCTTTTGTAATGTACCTCCACTACTCTTCAAAATAAATGACAATTTATTACGTAGAAACATACACTGGGTGCCCCCCCCCCCCCCTCCACCTGTTATTTTCCAATTTGTTTCGTTCTGTATTAAAAATGCATTTATGCTCTAGATATGACCATGTCTTGATATAGCTCAATCTCGGTAATCAACCTACGTAGGGAGCGTAGTTGATGATAAAATTATGCAAGTGGTATTCCTGGGAAAGATAGAAAAATTAGGGGGTTTAAGGAAAGCTCCGTTTTGACGTTTAAGGTAGTAACTTAAGAGCAATTTACATATTTTCTTCCTACCTTTTTCTAATCAGTGCAATTGTTCGTTCCTTAATAAAATACATTTAATCATAAATTCTCTATAAGCTAGGCTAAATGGTTGCGCTTGTTGATTGCAGAAAATAATTGATCTAATTTGAAGGAAAATCGCACATAATTAAAATACAGTTTTTGGCAGCTAAAATTATCGTAAAGGAAAAGATTTTAAGGACCCAGTTTTTCGGCTTCTATGCATGAAACCAATGAGAGACCCAAAAATAAATTATTGGGACATTCATCAGTGTTTCTCGAAAATATACCAAAGAAATACCTATGAAACTTACAAATAAGTGTGTGGCTACAACTTACATGGGCGACGGCTGTGCTAAGGAGCAGACTCAGATCAAAATAGGGCGGGCAGGAATTCTTCCAGGCATATATATATATATATATATATATATATATATATATATATATATATATATGCAAGTTATTCCTCCGGCTGAAACTCCTGACCTTCCTTTGGCACGTACCTCATGCAAAACCGTGCCGTCCGCCACAAACACCCATAAAAGGCATCCACTGCCTCAAGGGCTCCAACACCCCCCCCCCCCCCCCCCCCCCCCTTATAAAATCTTTTGGAATAATGAGTTTAAAAAAAATTGTTTCATCAATCTTAATGTTTTTTGTAAGGATTTAAAAATGACAACATTGCGCATTGTGCGCGTGCGCGATTGACATCAATGTCGTTATTTTAAAAGAGAGCCCACATTTTAGTACCCTACGCTTTGTGCTTTGTGGAAATGTGTAACAAAAGTGTAATTCTGGTCAATTTTTCGGTGTTTTCCCAAGTTGGTGTTGCAAATATCAATAAATGAACATCATTACGAGGTTTAGTACGAAAAAATACTCCAACATCATGTATTACATGTGGCAATTGAGTATCTTCAAAATCTCAGTATTTGACATTTATTGCAGCCACTATTAGAGCGGGATTGCACACTTTTGAAGCGGAATTGCGCCCGTTTGCGTGCACTTAAAAAATCGAGTGAAATTCTACGTAGAATTCAAATCTGCAATAACAAATTGGGGTTCTCATTTTAAAAAACGAAGTTGACGTCAGTTGCGCACGTGCGCAATGCGCGATTTTGTTATTTTTGAGATCCTTACAAAAAAAAACATTATGATTGAAAGAGAAAAATTTTTTTGACCCATTATTAACGATTTTAGCAGAGAGGGGGAACGTTTGTGGGGATACCCGTCAGACATGACTAAATAGCAACATTATCAGTTTTATAATGATTAATAGAATATGGGTAGTTTTCTGATTTTGCGTTGATTAAATTATATATACCTGGTATTTATCGGGGAAAATAATTTTTAAATCATTAATATTTGCGCAAGGTGCCTGAGTAAAACGGTAGAAAGTCGACTAGTCACAGGGATGAAACTCATTAACCTGAGATTAGGAAAGACGAATAAAATAATTTTTTAAAGTGGAAATAACATATATTTTATCGTGTTTCTGCCTTCAGAAACAAACACATTAAGAAAATAGTTCTATTGTTATGAAGTAGGCACTAGGAGGTAGGGATGGGATATATCGATAGAAAAATATTCACAAAATGATGGTGAAAAATGTACTTAAATTTCATTAATATTTTTGCAGAAAATCGATTTAAAAACTGAAAAATTGCTCAACATCCAAAATCATTTTATAATTGTAGAATATTATTTAGACCTAGTTTATTCGCCATAAAATTGGTGGTTAACAATATCTTTGTCCTCAAAGTGCTCAAATTTCAACTTGGGTGAAGTTGGCGATAGATTTCCAGTGATAGATCGGGCCGTGCTAGAGCACGACCGCCTACTCGACCGTTCGGTCTAATCCTCACCCGTCTCGGTCGAACTCATTTCTTTCTCAGGTGGGAAAAGGTATATCTCCGCCTATCGCTGGTACCTTCCGTTATTGAGGATAGTGTAGAGACGTAGTATAGTGAATTAAAGTAGTATAGTGAATTATAAGATCGGCAAATAGAATAACAAATAGAAAAATTCGTTTTTCGATATTGAAAATCGAAGTTATGTGTTCACAATATCAATTATTGAAAAAGTTGTTATTTTTCCTGCAATCAGTTTGTTGGCCACTTCGCCCTGCCACGGCTGAACCAGACGCTGCCCATCTATCCCTGCTACTTTCCGTCATTGGAGATAGTACAGAGATGTAGTATACTGAATGTAAAAAAAAAATAGAAAAATTCGTTTCTGAGAAAATTTAGGTTATGTGGGGAAAAAAAGTGATAATTTCCTGCAATACTCACACATCGGTGACCTGTCACGACTGAACCAGACACTGCCCATCTATCGCTTCTACTTTACATTATTAAGGATGGAATAGTTATGTAGGATACTAAATTTAAAAAAAAATTAGAAAAATCCGTTTTTAAGAAAATCGAGGTTGTATGGAAGAGAGTGGTAATTTCCTGCAATACTCACACATCGGCGACCTGTCACGACTGAACCAGACGCCGCCCAATACATAGTAACATAATATAATACGGTTATCTACGAAAATTCGCTCATACGATCATGCTGCATGACTGGAACTTTTTTGCCCAACGAGGGCAACCTTGAGCAAAAGGGGTCGGTAGACTGACGTCATTATCTCGATGGTTCCCCCCCCCCCCCCTACCTCTCCAATATTCCTTCTCTGTGGTCTCGACAACCCCTCCATTGTAACCTATAGCAACAATCCCCATCAGCACCGTTCTCCCGAGAACTCTTGAGTATTGATGATGTTATCGCGAGAAAACTGAAGTTATATTTCGCGACCGGCAGTTCTAATTTCCGTTGGCATCTCAGTTGTAGTATTGTTTCTGTCTACCTTGAAAGTCACTTCTTCACATTGGGACAGGGTTGCCTGGTGAGATAGGAAAAAACGCTGCAATTTATTACACAAAGGTTTATTACTTATGTATTAGATAGCCCTTTAATTAAACGAAGTCTATTATTCATTATCTAAATATATCTGCAAAGACGGGCATTGTCAGTGCAGTTATTGCGCGAGTTTCGCAGTTACGCAAATTCGTGGACACAAAAAGTTGATTAAGTAGGTACCTACTTCAATTTTTGTCTTTGGAAGTACAAGATGAATAACAAGTAATAATATACGGAAAGTAGGCTGAGTATACCTAACTCTCCCGGTACCTACTTACCTTTCCAAAGGCAACAGGACCTACCTATCTAATATGACCACTTTCAAATGACTCTAAAGATTTTTAGTTTCTTAATTGATTCAAAGAACGGTTCTGAGGACTGGATAATCCACAACATTTTCGCGGCTGATGTCTGGAACATCTAACACTTGTTTGTCAACTTCCCAACACAAATTGGGACCACGACTGCACAAACTAATCTTGCGTTCACAAAGTTTCAGGGCATTGCCGGATTACAGCTTGATATAATTTGCATACGATTTAGTACCTGGCATGAAAAAATATACGGAACTAGGAACCAGGTAAATACTGAACCGTAAGATAAGTAGGCATGTAGGTGGTGACTCCTAATGACGCTTTTTCAAACAGTTTACTCGTAACCATGGCAGTAAGGTGAAATAACTTCGAAAATTAGGTTTTTAGCCTAGCCTCGATGTAGGGATGCGCTGGTGTCGAAGTCTCGAGAATATCACCTATAGGCAGGTAGGTAGAGGTAAACATCAAAATCCGGAATCTTTTTTTCCTATCATGGGGCCTGCTCTTTCTCTACAGCTTCGGTTTCAGTGGAGAAAATATACATTACATATACGTAAGTGTGGGTGGCTCCTCGGATCCGCATCATATAACAAGACCCCCTTTTGAAGGCGCCTCTCTCTCTATCTGTAGCGCCTGACATCCGATTCTTATCAAACGCGACCCCCCCTTCGTCCCTGAACACCTTTTCCTTGAATATCCGCTGAGTGGTGGGTAGTCACTCTCACAAAAACTACATCGCTCCTCGCTGTTTACACTGAAACGTGTGCTATTGACGACTGACGGCTGGCGTTAAACTAACAACTAGATACATACACTCTTTCTGCTTCCATGAAAAGACGTTATTTGCCCAACTCGAAGCTACTGGGTAAGTTCTCTTCAACCTCCATCACTCACAAACAAATCCTAAAACTACATTCCATTAGGTAGGTACTTCAATGTAAGGCGCCCGCAATGTAAAAGGTACAAATTATCTCGTTATTCTTCATCAAAACATCGAATGTGCAACTTTTGAGTGAATTAGTAAGACCTTTCCACTAACAAGAAGCCCCCTTTCCTTTTTCTCGACCAATGGGATTCAATCTCCCTTCACCTGTGACTATATAAGCTGTGTCCTTTCTAATGTGTGTTCAGTCATTGTTTGTTACTGATGATGGCCTAACCGTCGAAATCGATTTAACATTATAACTCTTCATTTCTTCGTGGAAATAGACAACGTCAACGTTCAACACCAACTTCCTTTTTGAAATGGGTTTCCACAACATTGTCGCGAACAGTGATTTAGTTCGTAGATAGGAAGATCATTACCAGGGTTCGATGGTATTTCATTGTTTGTTATTAAACATTGTATTAGTGCTCTAATGAAACCAATTCTCTACATATTCAATTTGAGTATTAAATTTTCAGTAATTCCCGAGTGCTTCAAGTGGGCGAAGGTCATTCCTTTATATAAGGAATCTGAAACCGGTAATTTTCGGCCAACACGTTGAGCTGGGTAGGTAAGATTTTGGAAAAGTATAGGATAAAATCGCCTACAGTTTGGCTGGAGAAACAAAATGAAATTAGTGAGATTTTTAAAGTTCGGTAACGCAATATAGTCCTGATGTATAGGTCGTAATGTTATTCCAGCAATGAAATTCAAAGCTGTGTTAGAATAGTATTGAAACATTCAAATCAATGATTCACTGAAATTATATTATCTAAACACAATACTGACACTTTAAATTAGAACTAGGCATTCAGAGAATTATTAAATTAATGTTTGCTTTGACTCTTCGAATGGAAAATATTGTTGAGCAAGAGTTGATTAGGTACGAAATGAAAACAGTATTTAATATAAGTACAAGTTGAAAATCTGTACTGAAACTTCAGTACCTTGAATATCAAATATACGAAGAAAGTTTGGTTCCCAAAAAAAGATTTTAGCTTCCGTACCTAAAGCTGAGAATCGACGGAAAAGTTGAAAATACCGCTTAGTTTGGTTACAGTTCAGTAAATAAACAAATTATATCGTGGTGCTTCACAATGGAGAGAGTTCGGGCGATCGTTAGAACAATGTTGAACCGCGATAGCTCGGTCGGTAAAATATAACTCGGCGTTCGATAGTTTAAGTATAAAACTAACACAAGTTCAACGAAAAGCTGTTTCTCACAAGCTTTGCGCGCACTTACAACGACCGCTCGCGGGGTCCCGACGAGATGAACGACAGAACGTTACCACATAACTTCTGCTATTTACACACAGCCAGGAAAATGTAACATACATAGGCTTGTACTCGACAAAAGTTCTGCTAAGAATGACTGATGATGTTGAGGTTTTTGAAGTTAGGCGGGCGAGAGAAACTACGTCTGTACTGCAATTTGTACGGTGTATATGTTGATGTCTTTTTTTTTCCTACCTATCATGAATGTATAGATCATTGAAAAGTTTTAAATGATCTTGAAAATGCCATAGCGGAAAAGAGTAAATAAGAAGTAGCGTGAAATGTCATAATTGGTCAATTAAGAAACGAAAAAATGATACTCACTGTAATTTACTTTAGTGCAAGCGCAGAACGAACTGATGAGTTGAAAACAATGAAATAGATGCGGGACCTACACCCTAACCAGCGCATTCTCTGGCAATTTCATCAAAATCGGACGAAAACAGCGGAAATTTGGGTCGTTACAAGTATTTCACATTGGCGCATGTGCAGTAGCTAATAATGATACAATTGTGTGGAAATTGATATGAGGTAATTAAGTCATCTTCTTCTAATTATCACCCAAATTTAAGCGATATCGAACGACTAGAGTGTGAAAAAATGGAGCATAATGGAATTTACGTTTGCGCATGCGCAGAATGAAGTATTGATTTGGCAACAATGAAACTGATAGGGGACCATCTACAACCTAACCCGCGCATTCTCTGAAAATTTCATCGAAATCGGATGAAAACAGTGGAAATTAAGGTCGTTACAAGGATTTCACATAGGCGCATGCGCAGTAGCTATTAATGATACAATCATGTTGAAATTGATATGGGATGATCAAGTCGTCATCCTCCAACTATCATCCAAATTTGAGCGAGATCGGACGACTAGGGTGTGAAAAAATGGAGCATAATGCAATTTACGTTTGCGCATGCGCAGAGTGAAGTATTGATTTGGCAACAATATAACCGGCTAGGGCGTGAGAAAATGATGCTTGGTATCATTTACGTTTGTGCATGCGCAGAGTGAGTTATTGAGTCAAGAACGATGAAACTGATAGCGGACCGTCTACCCCCTAGCCCGCACATCCCCTGGAAATTTCATCCAAATCGGATGAAAACTGTGGAAAATAAGCTTGTTACAAAGATTTGCGGACACACAACAGACACACACAGACAGACACGGACCTAAAATTGTTCAGAATGGTTTAAAACGTAAATTGCGAGCGGAAATTTTGATTTTGGAGACCAAAAAATTTTTTTCTCCCGAAAGTGAAAACAATGCTTCCGCTACCTTTAGGTAGACTCGGAAGCAAAACGTTACTGTTACCTTGATAGTTTTCGAGATCTCGAGTTTTGAATATTTCATCCCTTAAACGGCTACCCTTTAGTGTTTATCAAAACTGATGCCGATGTAACTGGCGCACCCCCGACCGATATATTATTTTTGAGCCAAATTTCATGAAGTTTGATCAAGTAGTTTCGGCGAAATGCTTCAAACAGCTTACAACGGACGGACAGATTTTTTTCTTTTTAGATTTTTGGTTTCTATGCATTTTGAAACGTAAACCATCAAATTTTGAGAAGATGGCGGAATTATACTTCTTTTCTTTCCTCTTGGTCGATTACAATGATTCGGTTCATTATAGAAAATTGAAAGAGATTTTCACTGTCCGCTAATGTTAGAAACACATTATCATGAATTCGTCTTTCAGTTGCCCTAAAACTTGAGTAGGTACATAACGGCTAGAATTTTCATGCCTGAACGACATTTCCTTGAAGGCATGAAAATGTCTCAATAGTTGCGGAATTTTACGTCACCATTTATTGTTATAAAGTATGAAACCATAACTCACTAATACCACATCCAATTTTCGTAAGCCTAAACTTCCATTACAAATTGAAAGATGAGAATTTGAATTATGTGACGGCCGTTTTCTAAATATGTATATACCATATACTACCTACTATGTTACGCTGTGAATGGGTTCAGTTTTTCTTGTTGTTTGATTAGAGACGTATTCTGGAGGGTTTCTGGACGTATTTTCCTCTTTTACCTCAAAGTCTTTTTTAGCGCTCAAATTATAATTCTGAATAGTTTCGTCATAAAACATACCTAGGGTGGAGGGACCAGTGACAAGGACCCAGTTTGACAAGGACCCAGTGATTGACATCCCACGAAAAAGTTCAAGTAATTAGGCATAAGTGTTTGACGGGCTTTATCCTTTAGGGTTTTGAGGCAAAATACCTTCTCAGTGAAGCATTAAGGTGGAGAAAGGTTTTAGTCGGGTCTTTGTGAAATGGAGAAGGTTACCTAACAGAACTTCGTTTTGTAATTTCTTTGGTGCTTTTTCTTGTGATTTTTCTGAAGAGGTGTGTTTTATTTTCAAATTCGATTGTTCCCATGGTTTTTCTTAATTTTTTTTTTTTTTTTTTGTAGATTGCATTTATGCTATCATTTTTTGGAAATAATCTAAACAATAAAATAATATAATCAATAAATAATATAGTAATAATCTAAATAATAACATGTGAAAATGCAAATGTTAAATACTAGTCCCAAAACTAAAACCATGGTCAGTGATTGACAGTGCTGTCAATATGATCTCTATTCGTTCTTGTCATTTTTTGTTCTTTATTTTTTATATTTATACAAACATATAGCAACTGTAAGCTGCTAGTTTACCATTAGAAACGTTTGTACCTGTGGTACCTATCGTACGTATTTTGTGATGAAACATCTGGTGATATTTTCAACATTGCCTTTGTGAATACTCACATTAATACATGAATATTCACATGAATACTCACATTAATGTTGTGTCAACCATTGGATGTCAATCGCAGGTGCAGCCAAATATTTGGCTGTCAAATACTGGGTCAAAAAATTGATTTCGAAAAAACAAATTTATGATGCTTTGGGACTTTAATTAGTGATTTTTTCAATACTGGGCAGTTTGAGGACATCCTGATGCAGCAATAGATGTAAGATTCAAGTTTGAACAAACGAAAAAACATAAGTAACTAAATATCTTGTCAAAGTCAAAATTTCTCTTAAGGTGTCAAACACTGGTCCCACCACCCTATAAGTATATATATAGGGTTACGCGAAACCTGATTGGCGAAGAGTTCTCCTCTCCCAGGTGGGCGTACCTAGGTTTCAGGCATAGATGATTGAAGCATTTGTTTAAGAATTTTCCAATCTTCAGATTCCCATCATACTGCACATTTTAAGGAAGCTCTTCCCAGACCTTTCACTTAGAAATAGATTTTTTTTTTTAAATCAGGTCTTCAAGTAGGTTTCTAAATTTTTGGCGTTAGGTGAAAATGGCAACCATGACCAATTTGACAGGCGTGATGCCTACTAAATAACAGATTCGTGTCAGAGGAACAATTACATCGATAGAATGCAAGTTGAAAAGGGACAGATGACTCAGCATTGACAAATAATCAATTGGATTTATTTTGAGATAAGTTAGAAAATAACTGCAATTTTTGACAATGGTCTGGTTGACTTTTGTGAATTGTCTACTTAAATGAATCGAGGCTTTTCTATACTCTGTAAAAAATAATACCTACTATGGTTTTGTGGTTTTCAGGTCATATCAAGTTTATAAAATAACTACCTATTGATCAACAATATAGGCACAACAACCACTACATCAATATTAATTTTAGTTTTAAAGTTTTATAGAGTTTTCTAGAAAGGTGAAGAATACATGATAAGTCTACATAATTAGTCCGCTTTCTACTTACCTACCTATCTGTGTCAATGCAGTGTTTGAGAAAGCATTTGGCGTAGTTTAGTCGATATAAAAAGTACAGAAAATAACAATGATCATTGTCATTATTATTTTTCGAGAGCTTTCCAAAAAGTTGCAAATGAAGGATATCGGATTATTAGAAGTGGCCAAAACAGTGGTAACAGCGGTTTGTGAGTAAAACTGGATGACGTCATAGGGGGACATCCTCACCCCCTCGTTTGCATATGGCCTTAAATCAATTTCAATTTATTGGTTTTGCTCAAATAATTTGGAGTTCTGGGCTGAAAATTTGATATCAAGGGTTTTCATTTCAAGAGCTCAAAATTTGCATTGCAATTTGTGGCTTAACATTTTTGTATGCGGACCGTTTTTTTTTTCCTTTTTTTCTTTTTTTTTTTTTTTTTTTTTTTTTTTTTTTTTTTTTTTCCTTTTTTTCTTTTTTTTTAAGGATATTATATAGTTTTGGTTGGTGGTCTAGGAGGAAAAGGTTGGAATTTACAGGCTCATCAGGATGGATTCAGTCATTTCATTCGACTTTTGTCGTTCTCCGAGAGGCTTCCTACAACATTTCAAATTTCTAGGATGAACAGAAGAGAATTCAGCTCATCAGCTGATCAGGAAGGAGCCCCTCAGTTTATTCTTCTCATAATGTCCTACAGAGGCTCCATATTGAATTTCACATTCCATAAGTAAATAGGACAGAATTGAGCTAATTCAGCTGATCAAGATGGAGCCTGACATTTCGTTCGGCTATTAATGTCCCAGTGAGTCCCCCTATCAAATTTCAACTTCCTAGGATGAAAGGGAGAGAATTTCATATTTTCCCCTGCCTAACAACCTCCCCCACCACTTGGTCGTAGCGGCTCCAAACCCCCAAAAGGCAGTTCGTCAGGTCAAATGTAGCCTGCATTTTAAATTTCATTTAAATTGGCTGAGGAGAAGTGGTAGAAGTGAGTGGGTAATGAATCAGATAAGACGAGAAAAAACGTAGAAAGTCCAAAAACGCTTTTTGAAGCCTCCTTTTAGCTTGTATAGAATCGATTTACCGTTACATAGTTGACATCAGGGGGCACCCTCCCCCCCTCCTCTCCCAGGATATGCAATGAAAATTGAGTTTGAGCCGACCGACGAGGTCCGGAGGAGGCCAATGTTGGTCCGAAGTTCTACTTTGTTACTTATCCCGGTCTCGTCATTGCAGTGGCGGCTAGTCGGTTTCTTGTAGGCTTGGCAATGCGAGACTAGCGTCTCGCTGGATTACACTACAATAAGATCATAGTATATCAAAAATATATAACTTACGTTTATATAAGTCTACAACTCATATTTATATATGTCTATAACTCATATTACTCATACATTTAAAATTATTTATTATTTCTGTTTCAGGGAATGCAGATGAAACCGATAATCAAGAAGATGTTCAGAAGACACCTCCCAGTCCTCAGCAAGCTAACAAGCAGGACAACTTACCAGCCTACTGCAACCCCCCGAACCCCTGCCCCGTAGGCTACTCAGGTGATTTTTCCGCAGTTGATCCCTTCTCATCTCTCTATGAATGTTTTAGTGCACGTAAGATGTATACATGATGTTCATGTTAATGAATATAAAAATCCATATAGGTATCATCTGTATTGATGACAAATATCATTCTTTCTTTTTTTAACGGACAGACCATTGAATAAGAAAAGAAAACTCAAAAATTAAGAAGTGAGAGGCACGCCCAGGTTTACCCGACTCCCGTCCTAGAGATGAAGAAGTTGAATGAAGGCGGAGGAGGGAGAAAGGGACGAAAGAAAGTGCCTCAATGAATAGACCACTAATTAAGGTAAGAGCCCTGAAGAATGCGGCGCGGGATACCACATAGCACTCCTGCAGAGATGCCCAACTTGAGTAATGCGGTGGTACTCTGTGTACACTGTGGATAGATCTTAAAATATGGAGAAAACAGGTCCTACGCAAAACATATCTATAGCGATCCCAGAACCGCTCTCTGAAGATTGGTGACATCCTCTATCAATAGAGTTCCCTAGGGACATAGTTACAGAAACATATTTTTGTGGAGGATGTGGAAACGGAACGATCCTTGGTTTTGATCTTCCACGCAGGGCCGATTCAGGCTGATGTTGGACGGTAGGGATGCTAATCGATTTTCGATTAAATCGAAAAATCGATTTTTTACCTCCGATTTCCGATTTTTTCGCAATCGATTGATTGTACCGATTTTTATCCAGAAATCGATTTTTTAGTGAAATCGATTTTCATTGCGGTGTTTGTTTTCTGTATCAATTTTCAATTTCAAAAGTTTTTATTTTCTTTTTACATGGAATATAACAATATATATATGCACATTTTTCAATTTACGTAAATAAAATGTAATGACAAATAAATTTAATATGTGCTTTTCAAGTAAAGATTTTTAAAGAAAATAACATTTTTCGCCAGTAAGTAGCTATTTTCAGCTTCCGTTCTGACGAAATCAGTTTGGGTGAAACTTTTTCGAGATGGTTACCTTCTTTTTCGGTATAATTGAAGAGTACCTATACATTATACGTTATTCTAATTGAAGTTATACTTCTTTGCGCCCGTTAGACACTTTGGGATGGGATGTTGGTCGAGAAACCGCGTCACGCTGAATTTTAAGAACTATCGGATTTTAAGAACAAATTTTTAAGAACAAATTTTTAAGAACTATCGATTAATGGAGGAGGAGGAGGAGGAGGAGGGAGGAGGGAGGAGGAGGAGGAGGAGGAGGGAGGAGGAGGAGGGGAGGAGGAGGAGGAGGAGGAGGAGGGAGGAGGAGGGAGGAGGAGGAGGAGGGAGGCGGAGGAGGAGGAGGAGGGAGGAGGAGGAGGGAGGCGGAGGAGGAGGGAGGCGGAGGAGGAGGGAGGCGGAGGAGGAGGGAGGCGGAGGAGGAGGGAGGCGGAGGAGGAGGGAGGCGGAGGAGGAGTTAGACCCTTTGGGATGGGATGTTGGTCGAGAAACCGCGTCACGCTGAAAAGTAATTTTAAGAACTATGTTTTTAAGAACTATCGATTATACGGCACCTCTCGAGTGAAAGTATAAGATACGGAACGAAAGTATAAGATAAGATACGAAAGATAAGATAAGATAAGATAAGATAAGATAAGATAAGATAAGATAAGATACGGAACGACCATTGATGCTGTATTTAGTAGATATCTTGAAAAGTTTGAGTCTAGAATATATGTTAGTTACTTTAGTTATCATAAGCCAATTGTGTCTTTCTTGGAATACTGATAATGTTAATATAGGTGTATAATATAATATATTGAAAAATATATTGAATAATATTGAAAAATGTCTTATATTTCATTTATATATCCTGTCTGTTTGTGTGCGTGAGTGGGTGTATGAGAATGGCCACAGAAGTATAACTTCCACCGTGTGGTCCGACGCACACCGATTTTTTTTAAATAATTGAAGATAATACAATTCAAGTAAAAGTATCATTCTTATCATAGGGTGATGAATTACAATTCAATTTCAAAAATTACTTAATAATTAGTTATAAAATGACCCTATCCTTTATAATAAAGATGAAACTTCTCCACTGTTCTCATATCCAGTCGTTCATTATTTTTTTATAATTTTTGAAGTTAATTTCTCTTTTCGTTTTGCACGGTACTAAATTGTACAGGCGTGGGGCGATAAACGTGAATGATTTCCGGAACTTTTCTATATTTGCTTGGGGGAGTTTAACCTGTTCAGTTCTGTTTTTCTGCTTTAACGTTTGTTTACTTTTTGAAATGTATATTTTTAATGTTTTTGTAATGAGAAGTTTTCTTATTGGCATTCTTTTTATTTTTTTGAAGAGTGGAAGGGAAGGTGTTGTTTTATTTTTTCCAAAGATTAATCGAATGAATTTTTTGGAAATTTTGGTTACAGATTTTAAATGTTTTGTTGCCGTTGTTCCCCAGCATTCAATTCCATGTTGCAATCTGGACTGAACTAGCGCAAAATATATATATTTCGAAGTAAATTTATGGGACATTTCTTCCTCAAAGAATAGCATTTTCTGAGTGCAATATGCAATTCTCTTGCAATTTTTTAACATGTCTTATCCAATTTAGCTTCTCATCTATTGTCAAACCCAAATAAATAATTGATCTGGTTGGTTCGGAGGATTCTTATACAGTTGTTCGAGCATACTTCATTATTTTTTCTATTACATTGATGGTACACTAAATGTTCAAAAAATTTAATTTTCTTATCTGTGCTGTTTTTATATATAATAAATAATTTTTTTATTGTGTTAAAAATCGATTTTCATTAAAAAATCGATTTTCTTTGTCCGATTAATCGGTACAATCGATCGTGAGCTCTCGATTAAAAATCGATTGTCAAAATCGATTGTTGGCTACCGATTTTGCATCCCTATTGGACGGCATAAAAACCGATCTTAAGAGACGATTGAATTGATGGTTTCTTTCCTGATCAACTGAGTTCCTATTAGTTTGTATGATCTCCTCCTACACCTAATTCCCATGTTTTTCATACTATGAAGCTGTAATTCGGTATGCAGCCTCCGTAGTTACGACACAGTCTGGATGTGGATATTTCAGCAGTCTTAGCACCGACTAACCCGTACATAAGGGTCCGTGTAACGATAACCGGATAGTTATATATAAAACTGTAGGATTCGTTTCAGAATGCATCAAAACGAATTTCAATGATGAAAATGTTAGAAAATTTGATTTTAAAATTTTTAGAGCCATAGCAATAGCAGCATAGTTGTAGCCATAGAGCATAGTTGGGGTCGCCCCCAACTGGAAAAGTCAGGGAAAACCTGGAAATGTCAAGGAATTCTTCGCGTCGGGAAAAGTGAGGGAAATGTCAGGGAATTTAGCAAAACCCACCAAATGTCAGAATGTCAGATTTTTTTTAATGAAAACTTTGTGTAATAATTTACAGTGTTTTTAGGTATATTCTAACTCATAAACAATCAAACTTCAATTGCGTACTTTATCATACTAAATATTATTTCATAGGTGAGTTATGCGAATGACAAAAATAATTATCGACTGGTGGTTAAACTGTAAGAGTAAGAGAGGATATGTCTTTTGCTCCTCTGTTTACTACATCACATAGTAGTAAACCACATGTAAGAAACATCAACAGAGTATTGAACTAGGAGCTAACCCAGCAGAGTAGTGGATTCATCCAGTTAGAGTCCCAACAACCTCTTTGTATAGGTACATAAGCTACGACTTTAAGTGTTGACGTGAGGGAAATTGGCCCTTTGAAATGTGGAGTCTTGTATAATAACTTTCGGCTTACCAACGAACGATTTTTTTTTTTTTTTTTTGGACGGAAAATCAGGAAGTTATATTCTCTCTAGCAACAATTTAGTTGTAGGTGAAAATAAGTGTGACATTTTTTGCTGCTGGACAAGAATTTGGAATTACCCTCAGAGCTAAGAAATATCCATGTCATATATATATGTACATATATTTCCCTTCATTTTAAATTAATAAAATTTGAGCTTCAACGTATCGCTTCAGATTGCAAATTGAGAGACCGCAAAATATTAAATAAAAAGTCATGTAGCATTCTAAATAATGGTCTGTTATTCAAAAAATTATTTTGGACTTCTAGCTTTTTCTGAAGTGTTTATTGATTTTTCTGCACATATTAATGAAATTCAAGGAAATTTTTCAGCACAGTTTTGTGCATGCATTTTTGAATGTTCTAATTTAGGTATAGTTGATAAACTTTATTTGAGTAATATTCTGCTAAAAATGTAAAGTTAACGATTTTTAAGCGAATTGGCCATTTGGTGCTTTTTATTAAGTTTTTAAGGTTTTTAGTTAGGTACCTTAATTATGTAGGTACCTACTCAAAACCATTCCTTTCTTGGGAGTCAATGTCTAACTACGATTTTTTTTTAAATTGGCAATTCATTCTTTCACAAATGCAATTACTTGGAAAAAATGTATCTTTTTTCCTATACTTCACCTTCATAATTACCACCAATATGCCAGAGTAGGTTGGTTTTTTCTCTTTTAAATTATACGATTTACGTTTTAGAAGCATTATAGGTGGCGCATTATACGTACTTTAAAATGACGAGAAAAAAATATTTGATTGCTATTTTTGTCAGGGAAATTTAAAATTTCCACTTGGGGGCCACCCTGCAATAGCTTTTTTTAAAATCAAAATTCGCTAAAAGCTCGATCGATTAGTCCTGAGGAGTTTTGAGAAGTAAATGAGTGGTAAACATGACGGAGAAATACTCGGCTCGACAGGGTCCGCTTAGTATTCAGGGACTGCGGCTTCTCAGCCCTTGCAATTCGCAAAAGACGGAAACAGGCTAAGGAAAAGGACAGAGGAGGACGGCTCATCAATCAGATGGGCCGAGGAGGCGCGAGGCGGTCTTTTTAGCAATGCAAATGGTGTTCCGGGACGGCCGAGTATGGTTTGCTAATAGGATCCCCACCTTGTCCTTTATTATCATTCGGGAGCAGGCAGGGCGTCCCCTGGCATTTGTCATTCAAATATTTTGTTACCCCAGCAACTGGTGCATTATTATGAATCCGATGGAAAACCCGGTAGCCCTTAATAAATCCTTCTCTCCCCTTTGTGAACTACCATTTGCGAAAACAAGCTGACTAACAATATTTTCCAAACGCAACGATGCTCTACTTTTACTTGACCTGCATGTGTGTTGTCTGTCTCTACGTTAGTGACGCGATACAGGCCGCAATTCCATATTTTTCATGTACCTACGCAAAGGAGAAAGCTAATTAATCATGGAAACACGGGAAAAACGAGATTTTGAGGTTTTCGAAACTGTCGTCAAATTAGTTTTTTGATAGGATAATGACAGATTTACATTGATGGTTTGAAAGTGGGGACACATATTGAACTACACCCAAAAATTATAAATTAGAGACTGTTACATAAGATGTGCTGTGGTATCGACTTCGAGTTGCACAAATTTCTCAGTAGGTACCTAACTCCAATCGAAATTTCAGTAAAGGAACGCCTGGACTCACCAATAATACCAATCGGTGTCATTATCCAAATTTTAGCTCAATTCATTTATTTATTTATTTTATTTATTTTTTTTTTTTTTTTTTTTACCTAATAACTATACTATTTAATGTAACATTATTGTGGGAAATTTTCTGAAAATGGGGATTTCGGAAGAGTTTATATGAGGCTGTTGGCTGTTTTAGCTTCTCGGTTTAGAAGTTCTTCCGACCTTCACTCTAAACGCTGAGCTTCTTGTTGGGCTACTCCGTCAGTAGTAGAGTGGCTGCCTCATCCTCCAAGCCCAGGCTTCTTATTGCCCTCCTTGTTCGCCTGAGCCGAACGTTCACTGCTCGGATGATGGAGAACTGGGTTTTCACCCTCACCCAAGATCAAATTTGCGAATATGGGCGAGACCACTTGTCCGCAAGGACAACCGCCATCCTCTTCAAAAACCTATCATATTCTTGGAGGAGAGCTTCGTCACACGAACATATCAAAGGCGTGAAGGATCCTCCAAAGTCTTCAGCTGCTCGATTGCACTTCGTATGCTTGGTGTGAGCTGCGTTTTGCGAGATAGTAGGCGATTCTTGGGATGAGTAAGAGACGGCGTCAACATTTATGATGCGAGTATCAAAAAACGCCAGTCTCTCGCTGTCCCGCACGCCATGAATTTTTATGTCGGCAACTAGAGCTGGCATCCCTTCGTCATTGTCGCGTAGAACTGGATCGGTCGTGACGCCACCCCACGCAACGTTCATCCTTAACATTGTCGTGTCCTTGTTTTACTAACCCTCCCTTTTTACAATTAAGGGCGTGATTAACGTCCATTGACTCTCCACATCCATCGCAGGAGACTGGCAAGCCATAAGGTTCAAATCCGTACCGCACTGACAGTGCATCCTGAAACTGTGATTTGGACAAATCAAAGTTATCTGCAACCAGTGGTATAACTGTGAGCCATTAGGAAGTATCTCTGGATCTTCGGATGGCACGCTGGTGTTTTGGGGGTAGCTCGTTGATCACTTCTTCCCCTCTGACCGCATCTGTTGCCTTCCGCAAAGATCTATCTTCATTGAGGACTGACCTGACTTGTTCACAGTACCTGTGCGTGTCTAGCTTTGAACCTCCTTTTATTCACTCAACTAAAAGGCTTGTGGCTCTTCTGGAGATGGGGAAGTCATTTAATGCAGACCTCACTGGGTTGTTTACAGCAAGGCCCCCTACTTTGGCTGGTAGCTCTACCAGGTTGTGAAAATGCTCTCCAAGTCTCTACCCAACACTGCTTTGATGAACTTTTGTCGTATCGTATTCTATAGAGGAATGTATTCGTTCTCACAGCTTGACAATAATGACAATACATCGGTGTCAATATTGTAAATGC
Organism: Adelphocoris suturalis; assembly: GCA_030762985.1. Classification (NCBI taxonomy): domain Eukaryota; kingdom Metazoa; phylum Arthropoda; class Insecta; order Hemiptera; family Miridae; genus Adelphocoris; species Adelphocoris suturalis. The sequence goes on from CM061043.1 coordinate 99,533,552, forward strand.
AGAGGTCGTAACTCGAATACTTAATATAAATCTACAGATCACGTTTTGTACCTATGAGCCGCCAATAGTTAACTTTCCGCTAACCCTGTTTGTGTTGCTATCCCATGTGTTAGAACCCTTTTCTACAGAATGAAAAACAGTTTCGCATTATTACCTATCTGCCGCTTACCCTGATTGATTTTCAAGTCTGCCCTTTAAAACGTGATTTCAGCTGAAGAAGGGTGTTTGGAAGAGTTTGAGAACACAGCGTCGTTCAGCAGGGAATACCAGGCTCGTCAGGACTGCATGTGTGACTCTGAGCACATGTTCGACTGTACTAACAACCACAATGGGCATGATATCTCACAGACGGACCTTGATCAACTCGTGCGGCAATTCCATGTAAGTATAGGTTGTATATATATGAATATTGTTAGGGATTCTGCATCAATGGTTGCTTCCCTGTCACATGGTGCACCAAGCAACCAATCCTATATTTGCCTATTGTTAATAAAAGTTTCAGTTTTGTGTGTGGCTCTAAACATCCAGTAATTCGAGCTCGGTATCTTACGTAATTCCTAACAGTGGTGGCAGTGGTGGGATTTTTGTGAAACATGTGTGTGCCAGATGTAATACATGGGAACTTAGTCGAGGCTTTTAAGAAGATAGAATGCATGATGAACTTGATTGCAGAGCAATACATGGAAGTCACAAAATTGTTGGTAACCAAGAGTGATTATGAGTTTTGCAATAAACCATGTTCGATTACGTTGGCCGAAGCCCTCTGCTTGGCTATCAAGATCGATGATTTTAAGAACGCGGAAATAATGCGTAAGAAGGCGAACCAGAAAGAGGATTCAGCACGAACGGTCAGGTATCATCCTAGGATATCATACTGGGGCCGACGGAATCGGAACAATGATATCCAGTTTGTAACCTGTTGGAACTGCAATAAAAAGGGCCATGTGAGTATAAGATGCCCTGAACGGAATTTAGCAAGATATCAGAAGTGTTGGCAAAAAAATCATAGCAATGTTTGTTGAGAATCTACTCCTGCTACAGAACCTGAAATGTACACGCATCATCTGCAGATCCGATGTAGGTATACGGGGTTTCCCCAAAAACATTATTTTTTAGAGATTTTTAGAGGTAATTTTTACAGATATAAGAAGGTGGATTAGACTTTCACCGATTATAGGTTCTCAATAAAATGTTGCGCGTAGGTACGTGCCAAAAGGAATTGAATCTTTATATCGTTAATTTCTACCTGTTCTTTGCGATAAAAATATTTTACATTTTTCACCCCTATTAATTCTGGTCCAGTATACTATTTAAGTTTCCACTAGGTTGCCTTCCTCTGGAATTGCTCTTTTCGTCACCACACAATAATTCCAGTCTGTCAAGACATTCCACATCTTCTTACGGAAATTAAAATCAGGTCTTTTAGTCATCTTATCCTATCACTTTTGAAAAATCCAAACCTTTATTCACAACTTCACCTTATATATATATATATATATATATATATATATATATATATATATATATATATATATATATATATATATATACCTATATGCATTTTATTCAGAAAAAAGATTTACAAACAATGCATTACAGATTTGTACGAAAAAATGCTACAATTCCCAATAAGAAGGATCTTGTGCACGGAATTGGAGCGTCTGTTCATTATTTAGCTCTCATGTTAGTGATTATTTGAATAATTAATTACAACACAGGATTTTCACCATCAAGGTCTAAATATAAAGTATGTATGTATATAGCTCTATTCTATATGTATGTGTATATCACGGAATTGGAGCGTCTGTTCATTATTTAGCTCTCATGTTAGTGATTATTTGAATAATTAATTACAACACAGGATTTTCACCATCAAGGTCTAAATATAAAGTATGTATGTATATAGCTCTATTCTCTATTGGTTTACATAAATAATAGAAATTTCAAAATTTGAGGAGTAAATAATAATGTGTGTCAATAATTATTGAAATAACATACGAGCTCATGATAACATAACTAGTAAATGATTAGGCAAATGAGACAGTTAAGCCATGTAGTGCTTCTTCAGATCTACTTTGAATTTACAAAGCGATACTCAGGTTGAAATAATTTCGCAAGGTAGGTTGTTGAAAAAGATTATCCCTCTATATAGATGAGAACGTTGTGCAGCGGAAGTATTAAATCTTGGTATAATTAGAGTAATCTTGTTCGAACATCTTGTGCCAATATTACTTACAATTTCAAATCCACCTTTTGGAAATCATTGTAAGTATAAATTATAGTAGATTTATCTATTAGTCTAAATAAGTTTAGAACTTGGAATTCTTTAAATAAATCCCATGTCCCAAACCTAATGGGGTTTTTTAATAGGAACTTGATCAGGGCTTCTTTGATCGTAAACAAAGGCTGAAGTTTAGTTTGAAAGCTGAACCCCAGGCTGGCATTGCATAAATCAGTAGCGACTCGCACATTGCGTGGTAAAATTGTTTCTTTACTTTCAGGGTCATAAAGTTATGAGCAACCTTCTTATTTTTGTAGATAAATCTTTTATGTGTTCATCCCACCCATGGCTCTGATCTATTTTTATCCCTTAAGTATTTTGTTACGTGAGCCTATTGTACCGGTCGGACAGCTGCAGTTTATTTCGCACATCTCAGATTGATGACGTGTAATTGGGCCTAAATCAGGAATCACTGAGGATTTCCATGCGAACGTTTTATAGTTTGTTTAATTACAATTTAGTTTGACATTTTTCTTCTTCAGCCATTTATTTTATTCAGCCGTTTATTTTATGAAGGTTGCAGGTCGTCTTTCGCTTTACTTCTTCCCATGAATCCGCTGTCACTACCATTGCAGAATCATCCACACAATTTTTTCCGTCAATATCTATGGAGAAAATACCATTACTATGTATTATATAATATAAAGGAGCCAGAACAGTTCCCTGTGGGATGGAAAATTTAGAACAGCCAGGATTTTCACTCCCTTGCAACACGCTTGAGGGTACTCGCTCGTGCTGTAATTTCCGACTCCCACACAACACTGCAACCAGTGAACTTCAATTTTAATAAGCCATCACTAATATAGACCATTTGTGTGATACGTACCTATTTACCTAAATTGGCTTAGCACAACTTCCTACAAAAAGATGAATAAGTTCCTAATGATGAATATCAAGCCACATACTCCTGTTTCAGGTTGAAGACGAACACAGGACCTTGGTGGCAAAGAAATTTCATGTGAAAAAGGTAAGTGCGGGTAACTACTAACTAAACCGTATTTAAACAAATAGGTAAATAAAAATAAAAAGATGTTAATTGAGGTAGTTGAGGCAGTGTAAAAAATTTAGTTTACAAAAAAAAAAATTTTTTAATTAACATCTTTGGTTTTCTCAATGTGTAGGTACCAATTCATGCCTGGAAACAAATTCTACTAACTGTTTCCACTTCATGGAAAACTACTGAAATGTGGATATGAAAATACACTGCTCTAAAACATATCCATGATTCATTGCTTTTCCAGGAAGTGGAGAAATTTTATCAAATTTGCGTAGAAATGCATAAGTGTTCTGTGTGTCTGTCTCTGTTAACTTCTAGTCATGCCCTAAATTATACTAAGTACACACTATTATAGTTGATAGTGATAGTCATAATCGTCCCCACAAAAAAAGCATTTCATCTCGTATATATTATAATTTATTACGTACATTCAGTTAATTATATCGTGTAGAAAGTACCTACATATGTATGATAGTTCTTGGCCATGCAGGATTTTTACATTCTTCCCCCCAAATTGACCCTTTCAAGCCATTGGACGAAATATAAGAGACTGAAATTATAACTTCTGCAACAAAACCTGACAAAATACACGTCGTATGGATCTGTCCCCCTATACACCTGATGAGGCCTAGTGACAGGCGAAACTAGTTGTGAAGTGAATAAATACATAAAAGGAAGAAGCCGTGATCCTTCCACCCCCACACCAGTATTCAGTACGAAGTAATGGCTACCTGCACGAATACCTATAAATTCTACTAACTGTTTCCACTTCATGAAAAACTACTGAAATGTGGATATGAAAATACACTGCTCTAAAACATATCCATGATTCATTGCTTTTCCAGGAAGTGGAGAAATTTTATCAAATTTGTGTAGAAATGCATAAGTGTTCTGTGTGTCTGTCACTGTTAACTCCTAGTCATGCCCTAAACCAGTGGTTCCCAACTGCTGGGCCGCGGCCCACTTGTAGGCCGCAGGCAGCTCGCTACTGGGCCACGGATGCTGGCCGGAACTCAAGAAATAATACTAATATATTGCAAAATGAGTATACATTATTAATAAATCGGTCCTCGCGATAAAATATTAATTTAGGCATTTTCTTGGATAGTGTAAGTTTACTGATTCAATTATTTTACAATTTATTTTTTAAATTTATTTACAAGTCGCTTGACAATTTTATAACAGAAAATTAATTAGATTGGTCAAATTGTGTAGGTTTGACAACTGACAGGGCACGAGCTATGTCCGGTATTCATAAAGGGTTAATCTCCAGAGTTAGGTCAGTAGCTCCCTTTGTCAAATAGACGCAGCATACATAGAGAAGCTCTTGCATTTAAAGGTTTGGGCGAGTGTCTGAAAAAAACTCTTGACGATGCAGTAAAAATCGTCAACTTTATTAAAGCAAGGCCAAAAAACTCGAGACTTTTCAGTGTTTTGTGTGATGAAATGGGCAGTCAACACAAATAGCTTCTACTTCACTGTGATGTTCGGTGGCTATCCAAGAGATTTTTATCAAGATTGTTTGAACTTCGTGATGAACTCTGGGTTTTCCTCATGAAGGCATATGATGGCAAACGTGCAAGTTCTTTCTTAGACTGTTTTGACCGATGAAAACTGGTTAAAGCGGTTGGCGTATTTGGCAGATATTTTAGGTGCCCTCAACACTCTATATCTAACTCTTCAGGGCAAGGATATTCATAAGTGTCTTGTACAAGACAAAATAGAGGCAATGATAATAAAACTTCAACGATGGGCTAAAAAAATTGAAAAAAAAAAAAAAAATTCTTTCGACGTATTTCCTGTCCTACGTGATTTCTTTGAAACCAACGAAGTCAAAAATTGATGAAACAACAGCTGCAACCATAAAATATCACCTCTCATCTTTGGCTTTCGACCTCAGGCAGTTTAAAACTCCTAGTCATGCCCTAAACTATACTAAGTACACACTATTAATAGAACTAACTAACTATAGTTTTTTTTTTTTAATGTACGGTTTCTAATCATTTTTCAGAGCTCCAATCCGTACTTGGAAGGCGAGAAGTTGCCGATTGCCGCCAAGAAAGGTATCAACATCGGGTACTGATCTCTCTGCAACTCGGAAAAACCAACGCTACTGATTGTTACAATTGATTAATGACCTCGGATCTCTTCAACGGCTTTCTTCCACTGACAACTTCTTAGATTTCTTAGATGAAAACCAAAAATATATAAACCATTGATATCTGTTTCTAGAAAAGTAGTTAACTATGTCACTCAGCATGATCGTGTGTTGACTTTGATGTTTTGATTTCTTTTTAACTGAAGGGGTGTAGGGCCGTGAAATAACGTAGGCCCTTGTAAAGGGAAAATACTCGGGCCTATGTTGCTGAACGGTGTAAATTCAATTTTTATTCTTTGGTGTTTTTTCATATAATCTGAATGTCTTCTGCATATTACCAAAACAAAATGTAACTGTCTTACGTTTATAATTAATATCATCCTTCTATAGAATTAAAAATCTCTTGAAGCATATCATGAAAGCAAATTAGGTAGTTTCTATCAACTTGCTACTTTTTGAACTTGTCGAGGCTGAGCACGCTTCTGATAGCTCCTATCAGAATTGTGAACAGTGTTGGCGCAGGGATTTTTATCACTTTTGAAAGATGTCTAAATTTAATTACCTTTTCCACAATTTAACTCCCAGATTTGAAACAGTACAACTAACCGACTACCGTTTAAAAAAGAACTTGACGCGTGGCTCATCAATGACTAAGCATGAAAAACAAAGGTAACAAGCAATCCCTACTCTTTGTCATGGATTTTGCCACGAAAAACCGAAATAATATCCATCATATCTAAAGATCTACATGGTTTTGCCCTCTCTCTATGCACACTGCGTGAATACCAGAATGTAATGTGCGTTCCGCTGCAGGGAAAAATCTGAAACATCCACGATTTACCTGGTTAGGTAAAGAGGTTCACCTAATCAGGTAAAATCTCTGTGGATGAGACGTTCATTAATATTATTTTAAACTTCCGATTTTGGAAACTTTTTCTTAGCTTTTAAGATGCCATTATCGGTCTACATGTTCATATTGAAATTGATGTTGATAATATGGATGTTATACTTATACCTAATTTGGACCCGTTGTTAGTAGGGGCGCTTTGTTTAGCACTTTAGAATTATAATCAATGAATATATTATATAAATGTACTTAGTGCACTTAGTACATAAAATTTTCTCGATTGTATAAATAATATTAATCAAACGAATAAACATGTTTATTTGAACATGGATTGACATTGCTGAAGGGATTTCTAAATCAGACATTCATAATTATGTGAATTTGAAAAAATTCATTGAACATTTTTGGGAAATTCCACTGTTTCATCTAATTATAATAATACCTAGGTAATAATTATAATATACTTAACCAATCCACAATCATTGTATCTACCTATGTTTCAAAAAATAAATGCATTGATCTCAATAGGCGTTTGTAGAAATATTCTCTACTGTCAATGTAATTTAAAATCATAGTTGAGCAGTACTATCTATCCTAATTCAACTGAAATCCCTAACATTTAGATTAGAGTGATATGGGCTTTTCTATTAAGAGAAATAATTGAGCTATCCCAGGTAATTGATTTCTCTGAACGACTTCCAATCTAATAAATTCAGAGAAAACTTTGCTATTGTCGCTGATGTACCTACGAGTTAGATCAAAAATACTGATGTAACTGGTTGAAGTTAATTCTATTTATGATTTTCACCTTTTAAAAATCTATTGCTGTGAATAATAAAAGTTTTCTTTTTCTTTTACGAATTTTGACTGTTTCAGAGTGGATTTCGAGTATTGTAAACTACCTATCAGGAGAGGAAGTGGGTTCAGTCAATTAACTATAGATAACAGATGCAAATCAAATAAATCTTCCATTATGTAACTGCTAGGTATATTTTGAAAATCAAATATTAAAACTCGTAATTTCTCGTGAAATATTAACACACGATGTCGTTGAGAAATGAACTAAAAACTGGAAATAAACAGATCCAACTGCACGGGGATGGAGCCAGCCTCCAGTTGTCTGTTCAAAGCGATATCCTTCGTAGAGTACCTAAATGGCTTGTTGGTAATGAAGAACAAAACCAAAACCCTAATTTTCATTCGTACCAATCTATCTGGGTAACCTGTATAAGTGGTAGGTGGGTAATGTAGATACACTTGACGTTGGGTACACAACATGTCCCGCTGTGCGCACCCCTACCGAGCTGAATTGTAACTACGTTCCCCCATAGTCTTTTCTCACGAACAGGTTCCGTTGAATGAATTGGCGCCTCAATTTTTATTAATCGATGTTTGCTGGGTATATCGCGAAATGAGCTTCGAAATTCCTTCCTCATAAAAGCTTGCCGCTACCTCCTTGGTCCACTTCGTGACAGCTTCTTTCACTTCCTCGTCACTTGTGAAACGTTCTCCCGCCAATTCCGCCTTCATTTTGGTAAACAGGTGATAGTCTGAAGGGGCCAAGTCGGGACTGTAAGGTGGATGGGTCAGAACATCCCAACCAAACTCATCCAAAAGTTGCGCTGTGGAATGAGCAACGTGAGGCCGAGGGCGTCAGCTCTCTAGGGACCCACCGAGCGCAAACTTTCCGAAAGTCAAGTTTTTCCGAGACGATCTCATGGATGAGGGATCGTGAGATGTCTGGGAAACTCAGGTGGAGTTCATCCAGGGTTGAACGACGGTCTTTGCGAACTGCATTGTCGATTTCTGCGACAATTTCGTCCGTCACAACTGAGGGTCTGCCTCTCCCACTTTCATCCTCAAGTGAATGTCTTCCCGCCTTAAATTCACACTCATTACGATTTGTGTAGTTTGGAGGTCCGGATGCTCGCATCTTAAAAATACATAACATCTAGTAGTCAATCCCTAAGCAAAAATTCAGATGAGTTGGACAAATAGATCAGAATGATTTGTATAGTTAGGTGGTCTCGATGCTCGCAAGCTCGCATCTCAAAAATACATAACATCAAGTAGTCAATCCCATAGTAAAAATTCAGATTAGTTGGACAAATAGATCAAAATTACGGATCAAAGTATGATTTAAAACATTTATAATAATGACGATTAAAAATACGTTTTGGAGGTTGAATTCGAATGCAAATAAATATTGTTCCGAATTTGGGATCGAACTCTGTCCCTCGCTTTTGAAGTCTGACACGCTATCTATTTCACCATGGAGAACTTGAGCAAACTCTGAATAATCACAGAACTTAGCTTTCCATAAGGGCGCTTAAATTTTCATTGCCAGTTGACGCTAGTTCGGATTCAGGTCGACAGGGGCACGCACAGCGGGACATGCTGTGTACCTAGTGTCTGGTATGTAGGTACTGGTACAACCAAGATCATAAATGAAAACTTGCAGATTATCTGGCGTTTTATGAGGGTACCTACATTTGCCCCCAGGGGAGCAGAACCTTACCACAAAAACCCATAGGGTTACTGGAGTGGGCAGCTCCTGAACGGATGTATTTGAAAACATCTGGTTATTACAGATAAATTGGGGGAAATTAAAATAATCGAAACTGAGTTACAGCCTTTGAGGATCATTTATTCAGTCAATACTCGATAAAATGTGGTAAATGGTTTAGTGATTAAATTATTCATGAATTTTCAAGATAGTTGCTAATCTTACTGATCTAGATAGAACAGATTTCCTTAGGAGTCCCTTATGACTAACTTATCCTAAGCATACCTCTACCTCTTGAGAAAAGTACCACCCCACGTTATTTCGAGACTGGGTTGATTCGAGGGATATTAGACTGGTCAGAACTTGTGATCCAATTAAAGAGGCTGCCATTTAGTGCGTGTGCCTTCCATGCTTTAAGATTTAGTAAGAATTTCACTTAGTGATGACCTTATGCCGGCACTCTGGGAGGGCAGAGAGGTTTCCCCTCCTGTAGTGGAGGCTAGCCCAGAGATCTTCTGGCTCGACTTCTATCCTTGGGGGCACGTGTCGAGTGTGGGTGAGCTGCAGTGGCTGGCTGGAAGTATTGGCTCCTAGTCACAGGTCTCGACTTTAAAGCGGGTTAACAATGAAAAGATTACAGCGCAGAGCTCCGTCCTCCAATCTCCTTTGGGAATCCAGGGTTTCGAGGATCCAATACCGACTTGGGAATCTCCTGCCTTGACGTCATTGCCATGCCAATGGCTACCATTCTAAAGTTCTTCAATTGGCGATTGGCCCTTCTGACAATAAGTTTCCAGGGATTTTAACCTTTCCCAAAACAGTGGGAAGAAAAGACCATCTTCCACAACATGCCATCTGACGTCATGATGCTGACTGGGCACACACACGCCTAAAATTGTTTGGGAATGAGATCGCTTGATTTTACAGCTTTGAACCTCAGGAGCAATTTGATCTGAATTCGAAGCTTACATCTCCCAACCCCCGACGTACACCCAAGACGAAAATGCATATCAAATGGTTGCTATCTTAGTCTAGGATAAGAAAATCCATAGAATTTCTGAAGCATCCATCTAGTGAGATTGCCAGCCAGCTTCCAGTCACAATAGCCATCAAGATTCAATTCCAAGGTCATTATGTATCCACACATGTGTCAGTTGGTCAAACCTGATAGTACGTAAATATCGTGCAGAGGGACCTTAACAGTTGAAGGTCGAGTTGTAGTATGACTGAAAAAAATCCTAGTCGTAGCTCAAGATAAGCCTGAAAATGCTAGGTTAACAGTTGGTAAGTATATTCCTGAAAGTGCAGTGAACCCAAGTATCCTCTAGTGGCTCCCAGGAAAGCATAGCTTTGAGGGATTTGTAATAATTCCATAATTCACGGAATATCCTTACAGGAAAAATTTGTAACAACCTAATGATTGCCGTGATTAAAGTTTCTTCAGTTTCTCCTAAAATGATATAGTAAATTAATTATTATTTCAGGAAAAAGGGTAAATGAGTCTGACACAGAATCTAATCACTGGGATAGTTTTATTGCCAATTTCTTTATGGTGCTCCAAAAGAAGAGTAACTAAGGGAGGTTCTCTGACTAGCCTGTGGGCTTATTATATTTTTGAATGCACTTCGATAGAGGTAAAATAATACCGCAGGGAAATTTAGAGGTGTGTGGCTAGCAAGGGTTAGGTATTGGTATAAAACAATAATGGTTTATATGACAATAGTTTGCTATGCGCACAAAAGAAGAGATCTGACGCACTGTAATGAAGGCTGGAGCTCGAATAATGCAAGGGATCCGCGAGAGGGGTCGTGTCACTCTCACACCGTTCAATATAACGGTTCTCGGTCACAGTTGATGAGAACTGTTACAAATTAAAGGACATTGATTTCCAAACGGATGTCAAAGCTGCAAAGACCAATGAAAGGGCTCTGTTCAAAGCACAAGGTCATAGTGTTCACTTGCTTCGAATTCAACACTACTTCCTTCTTATTATTAATTTCCCGGAGTTGCAACGCTCTAACGACCAGAGCTAAGAGGCCAGGGTGACCAAACCTCTTCGACTGTGAGAGTTATTTTCCTGGAGCGTAACATTTCCCCGGAGTCAAATACCAGCCGTCTCGGCTGGTTTGGGGTCGGACGAATGACGAGTGAAACTGCAGGCCGCTGGCTCAGCAGATGCTCGCTGGAACAAGTCAGCAGTCGAGCGAGGTCATTGTCACGGTGTGTTTTGACTCAAGTGAGTGAGGAAATGAAAGGCATAACAACAGGAAATGTGATGTTTACAGTCTTTTGGCTCGAGAGGGATTTAATTAGTTATTGTTTCGTATGATTTCGGGTCCTATTTCGGCTGCGCCACTGTAACGGGCTAAAAATATTTGATACCTCGACAGTAGTTCGAACTCGCGTCGTCACAACTACGAGAAATTATTAACAATTTCCCGCAGTTGCGACACTCTAACGATCAGAGCTAAGAGGCCAGGGTGATCCTTCTCAACGGCATAGATGCCACCAAGCTCAATCACGCTCATGCTGGTACCACAACTGGTCCTACCTTAATTACTAATTATAGTAAGGTCTTCATAGAAAACTGTTCACTTATGCAGCTCTCGTGTTTACACAGTGTTGCAGTCGCAACAGTGTGAACACAAGGGCTGCATAAGTAAACAGTCTTCTACTTCGACCTACTATAATCCTACTCTTCTTTCCCACAGGTAAGTTGAATTATCAATCATAGTACGGTCTTCGTCTAAACACGAGAGCTACATAAGTAATCAGCCGTCTACATCGACCTACTATACTACAGTTCTACTCAATCTTTCCCACAGGTAAGTTGAGTTATCAATTGCAATCCGTTGTATTCCCCAACATACGCTATTTCATAGGGCTAAAATAATATGAAGACTTTGATAACAATGTATTTTATTGAACATACGTAAACAAGAACAATTTAAATTTAGCAACTTTTAGTAGGTACCTACCTACTCAGCATTGAATGATACTATACAAGGAACTCAAGTTGGTAGTGACAACACACGACCTCCAACTATTTATTTAGCATGAATGTAGTGAATATCCTACCTTCCATTTTATTAATAGCATCCCAATGTACACAGCAGAGAGTTGCAGGGTCCATGAGATCAGTGTAAAACCTTCCATCAAGATGGTCCATTTCATGTTGGACTATCCTTGCTGACCAGCCTTTAGCTTCCCATTTCTTCTCTTTACCCTCGTGATCAAAGCCTTAAAAAAATGATAAAATTTATCGATTTATGAGGAATTTTATTTAAAGCGAGTACCATTGAATTAGTCATTCAGAAGGTTATTTACGTTTGGTTGATACTTGATTTTTTATAAAATTCGTAGGACTTCTGAAGGGTATAAAAATCAATTCTTTGTTACAATTATTGTGAGAATAGTATTTTAGTGTTAATGGAATATGGCATCAAAATTTAACAAACTCTTGAAAATCGGTTCAATATTTGTGTGATAAATAACGAGTAAAACAAACAAAAAAAATTAAAACTTGTACTATTACTAATGAGAAAACAAAAAACATTAGCTGGGACCGCACATGGGATGGTAAATTGACGATGGATCAGTTTGGGAGGGAATTGTTCATGATCATTCTAGTTTCTTTCACCAGGTTTCTTGGGAAAATACTGAACTACTCCGCAAAGAGTTCAATCTCGAAGAAGAACGTGGAAACGGGATGGATATTCAGTTCAGTTTGGAGCAGCCAAACGGGATGGATATTCACGAGCAGCCAAGTAAATCTGAATGCTGTGATATGGATTACCCTGATAATAATAACAAAGTAACTATTAATGATAGTTGCCAAGCTGCTCAAGCTTTACCTGACTCTACTCATAATGATGCTTCCTCGCCACCATCCTTAAAAAAATCAAACCAAAAATGTAATAAAAGATTTTATTAAAAATCATAATTATTAAGAAAAATACTCTACTATTTTGTCAAATCAAAAAGAGGGAGAAAATTTACGCTATTCATACAAGTAAGTAGAAAATTGCACTTTCATAATAAAAAAAATGTTTCTCAGTTATTTGAAAAATGTGATGAAATTGTCCATATTAGAAGGTAATATCTAGAAATATTCTAAAACATGTCTACAAAAAAGGTAACAACTCAAAAATTCTTTTAAAAATCAACAAACCCCCCCACACACACCCCTCTTCCAACTGGCAAAAAACAATTTACTCACCATAGGGAGTTAGAGCAATAGTGTAGGAAACATAAAGCAAAGATCAATTATGTTCATTATGTTCCAAAGAACGGGTAGACAATGGTGTGGAAGGAAAACTTTGAATCTGATTTGCCGAAAATGACAATTTTTGAGTTGTTCCCTTATTCTAGGATGGGTGCGTTATATTTATACAATTTTGAGCTAGAACATAGGTAGGGACATGAATTAAGAAATATCCTGCATTCCGTGAATCTTTATTTTAAACTATCTAATTATTACTTTTGGTTCATTTAGAATACTACATTGATTCATTTATGAAAATGACCCAAACATTATTGAAAATTGCTACCTTTAACTAAGTTTCTTTCCGAAAATTCTATAGTATCAGCAAGCATCAAAACGGTACTGAAAAAAACGTCTATTTCCACGAAAAATAAAGAGTTACAATGTTAAATCGACGAATTTCGACGGTTAGGCCATCATCAGTAACAAACAATAAGTGAAGACACATTACAAAGGACACAGCTTTTATAGTCACAGGTGAAGGGAGATTGAATCCCATTGGTCAAGAGAAAGGAAAGGGGGTAGGAGGTACAACCAATTAAGTGCAAGCAAAGTGAAGGGGGATTATAGCTAATCAGATGAAGTGAAAGGAGGAGAAGAATTACTGGTTTCAACAGTTTGAAGGGATAATTCCAAGCTTTACAGAAATGGACTTATCAATGGTGAAATATATTGAGGGATATCCTCATTTAAACATTTACCAGATCTGTCACTTTTGATAATTTCGAATTTTTCAAGTACATTCTACATACCTCCCTTTGGGCAAAAATGAAGAAATTCTACGAACTGTCTATCTGTCAAATCAAAATAGTAACTATGATTGGATTCCTTAAGATGTTTCCCGAATTAAGACCTACCCTTATTTTCCCTGAAATCCTCCTGATGCTCGTCTATTCTTTCCCTAAATGTCCTACCACTCTGACCGCAATATTCATAGCCATAAACATTTTAGTTTATAAACCCTAGTGATTCTAGTAATGCTTTAAGACTATTTTTAGTTTTAAAACCAACTTTGTAACCTCTCGATGATAGAATTTCGCCGATTTTATCAGAAAGCATCCCATAATGGGACTTATCCATTGCTTTTCTCCTAAATTTACATCTTCCCTAGCCAGATTGGAAACTGGATGCAACTCTTTATTTTTCGTGGAAATAGACAACGTTTTTCACTAACTTCAGTTTTGAAATGGGTTTCCACAACTTCGTCGCGAGTGATTTAGTTCGTAGCAAGCATCAAACCAAATGTGATTTAGTTAAAGATTAAATACACGGAACGACTTACGTATCAACTGTCAACCTCAAGTCATTTAGACGTAGGAACCAAACATTTTTCTTGGTAGATTTAAAAGGTTCCTTGTTGAAAATAGAAAAACCGAAAACGTAAACCCAGTAAGTCTGTAGGGGAACCCCATTAAGTGACCCCGAAGTTTCAAGAACTAGCGGAAAATTCTCCAGGAAACTAAACAATACGAAGAACTCGGCTTCGCCCCCCTGTACCCCCCCCCCCTCACCACCGGTTGCTTTCCGCTTTGAGCCTTCGGCTAAAACATGGAACATGCTTTCTTCCCGCTAATTCGTAAATGTAAATAAATTTAAAACTACGACATAAATGTTTTACTAATCGAAATTAGAACAGAGTACCTAGGTAGGTAATTTTCTGTTATGGTGCGCGTCTACAATTACTATAACCAAGATTAACTTCTCAACCAAGTGACAACAAAACAAGCGGCATTGTTTACTATATCCATTTATAACATAAATAAATATAAAACTACGACATGAATAGAAGAACAAGTACGAAAGAAATGCGTGATAAATTGAGAGCTTTACAACGAGAGGAGAACGATTTTTGTCCGATGAAAACTAAAGAAGTTTCATTTCCCCAGCAACGGCTAGGTCGTACGTGACAATCAAAAGAAAAAATTTCGTGACACATCCGCGAAACGTTTTTCGCTAGTTAGCCCAATGCTAAAGCATGTTCCTTGCTAGAATGGAAAAGAACAAAAACGTGCGATTTCGAAACCTGGATTTAATCAAAGTTTATTTTTATTAACCTGAGTCGTTCCTGAAGGGGGAGTAAATGCAGGGAAACCCCACTAATTATTTTTTCAATTTCAAAACATTTACATATGAAATGTTGTTGTTACGCGGAGTTAATTTCCTCTTAATTTAGCATTACAAGTCCAGAGCAGTAAATAAGTCAGTTATTTCGAAAAAAAGAAAGTAGTTTGGAACAACTTTTCTAAGGTAAGGTGTTCGATTTTCAGATAATATACAATATCTTGAAACCTACCCAAACCATGAAATCTTCTTGATCAAAATTTATCAAGAGAAAAATTGAATGGCAAAATCGATGAATGTCAGTTTGGTAAGACGACTACTAACCTGTCAGTAAAACTTTACTATATCTTGGTAGTTCCGCAGAAAACCCTTTCATACTTTCACAAGACTCTTCGTCCGTGATTTTTGTGTAGTCCAAGATCTTCATTTGAGGATTGATCCATACCTAAACAAACACCAGATATCAGCCAAATAATGACAGGGAATTCAACTATTTGAACTCCTGTGTTTGCCAATCGGTTACACCCTGTATTTATTGTGAACAAATAGAGAGTTCTTGCAGTCTATAGGTACGTGAGTTGAGTCGGGATACGAATGGGTGACACTACAAATAGGAATACGAACTACGCATGCGCATGGAGGGGTTATGAGTAGAGTTGGATCGTTGAATGAATACCTAGAAAAGTTCCAGTCATGCAATATGACCGAACGATCGAATTTTCCTAAATTACCTATTGTATTATGTTAAACTGTATAGAATACGAGCAATTTGAGGACAAAGAAATTTTTAAAACCCAAAATTATAGCAATAAACTCAACTAAATGAAATTCGGCGATTCGAAAAAGATTTTGGATTTTTTTGCAGTATTTATATAGATGTTTCAGCAAATATTAATGAAATTTAAGAACTTTTCTTTTAAACATTATTTTGAATACAAATGTTGTCATGTCTTAGTTAATTGTTGATAATTTTGTTTTGACTAAAATTCTGCTAAAAATGATAATTTTAACCATTTTGGACATTATAGTGATTTTATGGGAATTTGACCAATTTAATGAGCTCAAAAAGTTTTGGCCAACGAACTCATCCTTTCGTTTGGAAAGATTGATTTTTGGCACAAGAACGGCATTTTTATCTCAATCCTAAGGAGAGTTATAGTCTGGACACAAGCACACAATTTTTCGAAAATTTTTGGAGCTATTGCAATAGATTCATTTTCTACGAAAAAAATTCGCTAACAGCTCAAGTCATGCAGTATGAACGAATTTACCTATTGTATTATGTTAAATTGTATCGAAATATGAGCTATTTGAGTTCAAATTTTATAACCCAATTGTATGGCAAAAAACTCAAAAAAATAAAATTCAGCCATTCAAAAAAAAATTTTTGGGTTTCAAGATTTTTTGCAGTTTTTATAAACGTTTCATCAAATATTAATAAAATTTTAGATTTTTTTTTTTTTTTTTTTTTTGTCAACAAAAGTAAACCTAAAAATTTTTTAATGTCCTAGTTAATTGTTGACAATGTTGTTTTGACTAAAATTCTGGTAAAAATTATAAATTTAACAATTTTGGCCATTTTCAGTGATTTTTGGAAATTTGACCAATTTAATGTGCTCAAAAAGTGCTGGCCAACGAACTCATTCTTCCAATGCTTGAGTACTTTTCAAAGCTTGATTCTTTCGTTCTTTAGTCTTTCGTTCATTCATTCTTTATTCCGACAATTTTTATTTTTTTCGTTCTTTATCCTTTAGTTCGTTCGTTTGGAAATTTTGATTTTGGAGACAAACAGTTTTTCATCCCCCGATAGGTCAATGCTTCCGCTATCTATAGGTAGATTCGGAAGCAAAATGAAGGCAAATGTAATTTCCAGTGCCATGACATAATGTGTCACAATGTATCAGCGTGAGGCGTTGATACTATTTTTCAATACTGCCAGTTTTAATATATATTTCGAATATTAATGTTGTTCACAAGTTAGGAGTTAAAAGTTAGAAAGACAAATAATTTTTCATTGAAATCACTTGATAGCTCAGAGAGGCTCCATAGCAAATTACTATGATGAACAAGTGAGACTTTAGCTCAATCGTCTGAACAGGATGAATCCCGAAATTTCATTCGTATCTTGTGTCTTAGAGAGGCTTCCTGTCACATTTCAATTTCCTGGGGGGAATAGGAGAGAATTTAGCTCTATCACCTGATCAAGATGAAGCCCGTAATTTCATCCATCTCTTGATGTCACATTGTGGCTCCATATATAATTTCAACTTCCGAGGGGGAATAGGAGGGAATGAACGTTACCTATGGGTACGAAACCGAGGTCATACTAACATATTGGAAGTGATACAAGAACCACTGCTTGACATGGTGGCTGATATCATGCCCAAAACTCTCACCCAATGCCACCTGTACATGGCAATCGTAACAAGAGAGGGGCTAAGGGTGAACGAATGCTGCTCCCACGACATCATCTGGTACACAGATGGGTCAAAAATGGAAGCAGGTACTGGTACAGGATCTGGGCAAAACCCAGATGGAATATCTCATACCCACTTGGGGAACACAACTCAGTATTCCAGGCAGAAATAGTAGCAATCTAGGCTGCGGAGAGCATTAGGAGGGGGCACCATGGTGCCCACATCCGTATCCTCTCTGACAGCCAAGCCTCGATAAAAGCATTAATGGCCCCAACCATCTCTTTGCGGGTGGTCTGGTGTTGTATGCAAACCCTCAACACCCTAGCGAAACACAACCGGGTTGCCTGGAGTTGGTGCCAGGGCATAAAGGTATTACTGGTAATGGAAAGGCGGATGCGCTCGCAAGAAGGGGCTCCCAAACCCCTTTTGTAGGGCATGAGCCAACAGTTGGCCTACCAAAAGCTACCTTCAGAAAGATCATCAGCATGTGGGTTGACCAACACACCACAAGAAGATGGTCCAATATTGAGGGACATGTCCACAACAAGCTCATGGTGGCCAACCCAACACCAAACTTACTGAGGGACTTCTCAGGAAAAATCGTAGGGAACTTAAAACAATAGTTGGCCTTGTAACCGGCTTTGCACCCCTACGTTTCCACCTGCACCACATAGGGGTCACACAAAACTCAACCTGTGCAGATTATAGGAGGATACAGACAAAACAGTATCCCACATAATCTTCGAGTGCCCTCCTACCGCAGATTTGAACTCTTTGGGGCACAAACCCCAATGATGTCTGTTTGAAGCGAACAATTAATCAAAGGACTCACATCCCTCACCAGAGGGCTGAATCTCTTTGGTTAAACGCAAACTCCCAGGAAAGTACAATAAGCCACCAGGCTTCCGTGCTGGAGTCCAAAATAACCCCCTCTGAGAGTTTTCCTATACATCTACATCTGTATCATGGGTGCGAAAAAGGCATTTGAACTAGTTTTTTAATGGAAGAAGATTCCATCCTAAGAAGTTTGGCATCAACCATACTCTCCTAAGATGAGTAGTTTTCTTTCTACGATTTTCCACAGTTTTGCACACTCGTGACGTAAAAGCAACCCTCCCACCTGGGTGGGACCCCCTGCCCAGTGTGATGCCACCAGTGCAGCAAACTTTGAAATATCATAGAAAGAAAACTGCTCATAGTAGGAGAGTGCGGATGGTATCGAATTTATTAGAATGGAATCGAGTTTCATTTAAAAATATAATATGAATACTTAGGTAACGCTTATTTAGCCCAATCAGCAGATCACGAAGAAGCCTGTAATTTCATCCATCTCTTGATGTCTCAGAGTGGCTTCCTTATATACCTAATTCCAAATTACTAGAGTGAACGAAAATTTAGCTTTATCAGCTGATCAGGAGGAAGCCCACAATTTCATTCGTCTCTTGATCTCAGAGTGCTCTATATCCAATTTCAACTTATTTCAACTCTACGTAATTCGCTAAAACTATTGGAAAGCCGTGACATTATATAAAGCCATCCCTGCGCCAATGCAGGGAAACTATTTCATCCCATCACCACTACTATGTAATGATAAACATGTATTAGGTAGTTCAAACAGTTTAAATTTGGTAACAGTTTCTAGTATGTTTCTCAATACCAAAATAGTGTCAAATTGACCAACAACTGTTGAAATTTATCATGTGAGGTAAAACAGGTTTGTGGTTTGAGTCGGAACTGAAAATAAATTTTTATAAAGTGAAAATCTTTGTCAACAGGCCAGGTTAATAAACACATGGGACTATAACAATATGAAGAAAGGAGTTGAATTCCAACAACAACAGCTATTGGACTATACTGATATTTACCTGCAAAGGGATGTACTCCATTTGCCTCTTCTCATATAAAATCGGGAACTCGTATTTCCGTTTAGATGGGAACTGAATAGCGAAGACTCGCAGCGACACGCCAAGCTGAGGAGCGCTGAGGCCAGAAACACCCGTAGTCCGCATAATGTGGTAAAGTCTAGAAAGTAACTGGTACACGTTCAGAAATGAACATTAATGTTATAAATATGCTGGAATGAAAAAAATACGCGAGTTCTCTGAGTATTCTAGATATTTTCCCAAAAACCATGTAGAAATTTAAAAAAAGTTTATTATTAAATTGTCATCCAAACATCTAAACATTGACATGGAAATATCAAGAGAGCCGAGGAAAATAAATTCAAAAGTGCCCAGTACCTATGTTATTTAGTGCTATAGAATTGTAACGTTGTATAAGGGAGAATAATAGAGATGAGAAATGGTAATAAATAAGAAGAATAAATGGTAATAAATAACAATAATAATGAATGAGAAATGAAAATAAATAAATAAGAAGGTAATTTGAACCAAACGGATCACAACAAAGTTCGGGCAGATACAGTTTGAAATTCAATGCAAGATTCTAAGTAGACTCCCATTGTGTATGTTATGTATAGCCTATGGTAAGTTCATACAGATATTTTACGTTATATAATAAATTTTTACAACACTAAAAACGAAATTTGTTAAGGGCAATGTTTGGTATTAGGTGGTAAGTGGTATTTATTAGAACTAACGATCACAATATCCGAATATCCAGAAAAATTGTGCCTTTATATAACGGCCAAAAAACATTTTTTACATCGACAGATTTCGAACTCGCGTCCTTAATTACAAAGGAGAAATTGTTATTTAGGAACAGCGCTCCAAACAAATGAGCTATGAGGCCGATTTTGAAGTCTAGCAATCAAGCGAGGTCATTGTCACGGGGTGTGTTTTGACTCAGGTGAGTGAGGAAGTGAAAGATGCTACGTCTCGGAATGAGATGTTTACACTCTTGGCTCGAGAGGGTTTATTAATCCTTCCGTATTATTTCAGGTTCTACTGATGTTCGCCAAATATAACGTCCCAAAAACATATTTGATACCCCGACAGAGTTTGAACTCATGTTCTTGATTTCCTTGGGAGTAATTACTTACAAACAGTGCTCCAATGTGTTGAGCTATGTAATCAAAAGTTTTCCTTGAATGTGAAATTTATTCTAATTGCAGAGGAAATTTTTATAGAACTTAAACCTACTGAATTTAGTTGGATTTAAGATTCTTTTCCTGTGGGGGTGTGGAGGTAAGAGGTATTATTTATTAATAAGACACTTCCCTTGTTTGTCTACAGAAGCTCTTCAATTTCAAACCTAAAAAGTTCAATAAAGGCGAATATAAAACAAAATGGGATTTTTTAATGATGGTGGTGAAACCTATTTCCCATTTCGTTCCTGGTATAATGGGACAATGCATTTAAAGCGAGTAGACCTTTCTGGAGCTTTCAGGATATACTATTACTGATTATTGTCTTTCAAACTAGAACACTCACAATCAAGAAATGGAAAGTAATTTTAATTAGGCGCATATTCACCAGATTACTATTTACCTATAAGAGCTTAGTCAAACTCCATTAAAATTAATCAAGGTTTAAACCTTGGAAGGCATCTGGCGTCCTTCACCAACCCAAATCTCGGCTAAGCCCAGTTTGAAACAACGAAGTTTACTTTACCAAGTTTAGACAAACCTCCCAAGCTAAAGTTGGACAATTTTATGCATTGGGACAATAAGTTGTCACGCAGCAACTGCCTTCAGCTGAAGCTCTGTCTAGCTACAATTTTATTAACCAAATATTTCAGAATTTCAAGAGCTACAGCAGACTTTGTGCACGAAATTAAGAAGTTTTTTATCGCATCCACGTAGTTCTATCATCATCCCATTACAACTATTAGAACGAGATTTGTTTTTCAATATGTCGAATTGTAAAACACCGGGAATCACATAATTGAATGCAAGCAATACGGAATATTTGCCATCTTTCTGTCAAAGAATATCAACCACAAGAAAATTAGGAATGTGCTTTGGTATTACACTAATTTCAAATAATTACAATTTATTTGAAGTGCAACTTTCAGCATTGTTCTCTCTCTTTTGGTACATCGCCTTTGTCCGACAAGTCAAATACAATGCCCAATGCCAAATCGCAAGAATTAATTTTCATAATTAGAAATCATAACCGCACTCAAACGCTATGTGGCCATATTGCAGCTAATAGCGATCAGCAAGGTTAACTTGCGTTTAAGCTCGAGTCGCCTCAAAGAAGACAGTGAAACTCCGTTAATGTACAATCTCTTCGGGTGTAAACCATTTCAAACTGGGGAAAATGGACCTTAAAAACGGTTTCAGTAAAAACGATACCTATTTTTCCACAAAGAAAAACAGTTACCAAAACTGAACCAGGGTGGCCCCCAAATGGAAATTTTAAATTTCCCTGACCGAACTTCAGATTTCCCTGACAAAAAATAGCAGTCAATTTTTTTTTTTTTTTTTTTTTTCTTTTTTCTCGTAGTTTTGAAGTAGGTATAACCCACCACCTTTAATACTTCTAAAACGAAAATCTTAAGAGAGGAAAAAAACCAACCTACTCCAGCATACTGGTGGTAATAATGAAAGTGAAGCATGGGAAAAAAGATACATTTTTTTAAGTAATTGCATTTGTGAAAGAATGTATTACCAATTGTTGAAAATCGCAGTTAGACATTGACTCCCAAGAAAGGGATGGTTTTGAGTACCTATGTACTCAATCATTTTCAATCGCATAACTCACCTATGAAATAATACGTAGTATGATAAAGTACGCTGTTGAAGTTTAATTGTTCAGGAGTTAGAATATATCTAAAAACACTATAAATTATTACACAAAGTTTTCATTTTAAAAAATCCCTGACATTTACCTGACTTTTCCCGAAACGAAGAATTCCCTGACAATTCCAGGTTTTCCCTGACTTTTCCAGTTGGGGGCCACCCTGTAAACTTACTCCCTGTATTTATAATACGAGTACATTGTTGTTTGTTACCAATGATTACGTAACCATTGTTGAACTTATCCAACCACTGAAAGATTCTAACTTTTTTTTTTTTAATTTGTAAACCCACAATAACATGGCTGTTTTGGGGTAAGGGCTACTATAACATTTGTGACACACGATCATTCAACAAATTATTTAATGAGGCAGTAAAAACAAACAAGCTACAGAGTAACTAATTAATGTAGTTTATAGTTTACTAGGTGTTCAATAGTAAAGGCCATATCACACTAGCATTTTTTCCGCATTTTTTTGGCATTTTTGATGCCTAAACGTGAAGAAGGCAAAGTGTTTTTTTTTCCAAGGTCAGCTTTTTCGACCATTGCGCATCCTGGCAGAGCATTTTTAAACTCACTTGGGAAAATTAGAACATGTTGTAATTTTTACCTCAACGTGAAAAATGCTAAAACGTAACACTTGGAAAAGTAACGATTCAATGGGAAACCCCTAGGAGCCCTAACCTGACAGACTTAATAAAACTGCATTCCACCAGAATGCGCTGTTTTGCACTTATTCCTCCTCAACATTCACAGCTGACCTTGGAAAAAAGCGCTTATCCTTCTTAACATTCGAGCATTAAAAATGCGAGAAAAAAACTGAAAAACGTTGCAAATTTTTACATAATGGTTTATGATTTCTGAATCAGATAGCCAGCTATAGTAACCAGCATGCTCTGGGGCTTTCGCCAGTCTCTTTTCTAGTATCCACCTCTGTTCTCGCGTTACAGGCTGCGCTCCCGATGGGGAGCAAATGGATGATCGTACAGCCACCTGAGTGGTCTCATTCAATCCACAGAGCTAATTTCTATAAGAATCAAACTAAAACCGTAGGTACACTGGATTCCAAAAGCATCTGGGACATATCCCAGTTGATTCTGCGTTCAAAATTACTTGGGTGACAACACCCCACTTACCTAGGCAGAAATATAAGTAAACAGCTATTCATCCAGGGGGTTCAGACTCCAACCTGCCCATGTAATGCAATTTTAATTTAAAAACGATTTGCTTCGAACTATCTGAGAAGATTTTGGGAAGAAGAAGAACGAAGGATTTTAGATGGGCTGGATCAATTATTTTTGTAACATACTAAAGTATGATATAATATACTAAATATACTAGTGTGTTCAAGGTAGGTTAAATGTTATATGGGGTAAAAGTAATAAAATATAATATAAAATATATATTATATCCGTTCCGATACGCCCCGGACGCCTTTCTGCTACTCCACTATGCCCCTAATGCCGTACCCCCTCAGGTTGGCGCAAAGTCGGTTGGCATAAAAGGTTGGCATCCATTCTCCTACACCCCTCTGCTACGCCCCTGGTCACCCCAGCCGCCACAAGGTGCCGCGGCGCCTCCTCTCACTCCACCCCCCGCCCACCCCCCCCCCCCACCCCCCACCCACCGAGACCCCCTGCCAAGCGTGCCAGGCGTGCACGCGTGCGTAACTCTAACACTCAAACCTCGAAAAAGACACTTTTGACATTTCATGTCTTTGCTATGGCACACAACCAAATTTTCGTTATGTCACGTTACGTAACGAAATATGCTCAATGTTCTGATGATTTCCGCTTACAACCGAGTCGTTGCTAGGGAAATGGTACTTCGTCGTTTTTCATCCCACAAAATTCGTTGACCATTCGTTCGGAAGCTCTCGATTTATCCAATCATATTATGTTAACTACTGCGAAGTGCGTGGCCAACAAGCTGAGTTATGAGCATGTTATATGAATAATTGTTTACACACAGGTGTTCATTCTCAATAATTGATATTGTGAACATGATTGCAACCGCAATTTCTGATGATTTCATTGAGTTGGTGTTTCGATGATCTGATTCATAGCAGGTGATCCGAATATTGCGAGAACGGTTTGATTTGTGAAGCGGTGGTTAAATCATTTTAACTGGTAATTTCTATACTTTACACTCTAGGAAGCTGTAATTTCGTATGTAGCCTTTCTAGGACATTTACTTGACGATGCCCGGATCAGATGAGTGGCTCTTAGAACTTGCATACGAGTCTACAACACATACGAGTCTGCAACTAAAGACATGAAATGTCCCAATGTGTTGCAGACTCGTATGCAAGCGTTTCTGATTATTATCGAATTTCTTTCTTGCTATTGAATGTTTGGGTAAAGTTATCAACAATGTTGTAGGACATTCGAAATTTGGGTATGTCATTGTGCTGAATATCTACCTACTTAAATACCCACAAAATTAAAACAATGAAATGAATGAATGATGATGATGGTGAATTAGAAAGCATTTCGCCCGTTTTTGGCCCATAGCATCTATGCGAGTAAAGCGATCGGGATGGTTAAACGTTAGGACCAACTAGACCCCAAATGGAGTCTATGTGCGAAAGAACAGGTTTTTTAAGACAATTCTTAGGCCTTTTATGGCCCGGACGGCGGACGGACATTTCAAATTTGGATTCTACGCACCTTGAACGTTAAGTGACAAAGTTTGAGGGGGGTTATAAAAATTTTTTGCTATACGATCACATAGGCTTATTATTGGAAATAATAAACCAAAAATTCAAGTGTGATACGGCTTTAAAGCAGTGAAGCTAAAAAGTAAAAGTAAAAGCGAAGCCCGGTGATGAATGAATAGTGATTATTACATTTTTCCATGAGAGCACAGAAAACGCTCAATTGTTGTAATTGGCCACACAAAAGCAAATTTTTTATTTTACTAACTCATTTTAGTTATTCAGTAGGCATAACAGAGTAAATGTCTTCCATTCTCACCTTCTGCATAGGTTCTTCACGGATTGCCGATGGCTCGACAGTAATAGCTTTTCTCCGCAGAACTGGGTCCCCTATCTGAACAATGTGATTGTAAGGGGGTGATTTCGGAGTCCCTGAGAACCACTTTTGATACATTATTTTAAATCTAGTCAACCGAGTCAGCCGCACCACCGGAGACAACTGCACCATTGTAATATCTGTAACAGAACGCCACAATTTTACTCAAATTTGATGAGAAATTATAAGTCATTTCTAAGATTAAACAACCAAACTCAAGTAAACTAATATTAATACCAAGTCACAAAATGATCAAGCTACTGTGTGTGGACTACTGTGTGCCAAAAACAGGTAGCAGGCTATCAATCGTAAATAGCAGGCAGGACATTGAAAGTAGGAGATCGGGACTCCGTTTCTGATTCCTTTGTCTGTTGTTATGTGACTAGGTGGTAGCTACCACAATTTTCCACGTTAACGCTTGCAATTCGTTTTCACGCACATAGTTTACTATGGAGTTTATTAAGATCAATTTGCTCCTAATTCAGAACCTAGTCCTATTGAGGAGGAAGTTCATGAATCGCTTACTTCGCCTTTTCAATTGAGCCTTTTAAGATTTCTTTAGGCCTGCCCTAAGTGAAGAACGCCATTCGACGCTCAGCGTGTGGAAGATCTCCCGGAAGTGACAACAAAACACTATTAATCCACAGACCTGGCAAGATGCCAGTTCTCATCACTCAGATCTTTAATGCCTGTCAGAGACTCGGATATATTTCCTCCAAATGGAAACACTCCATAGTCATCCTTATCCATAAGCCAAATAAACCTGCAAACAACCCATACAGTTACCGGAGGAAGTGTCCTTGGTCCGCTCCTATACCTCGTTTACGCTGGTGACATTCCCACCTCCCCTTCAGTGATCGAGACCCAATTCGCAGACAACACAGCGTTCCTATGCAGCTCACCTAGGGGATCTAGAGCTATACGGGAGCTAGAAGAACTAGCTTATGACTTGAACGAATGGGCCATATGCTGGAAGATGAAACGGAACCCACAAGAGTCAAGCTGCATAACTTTCACCAAACTGCAGAACCACGACGAGCCAGAACTGAGCATAGGCCTTAACAGTATACCAAATGAACCTGTAGTACGTTACTTGGGGGTAATGTTGGACAAACGCTTGACCTTCAACGCACACATCACGTCAATACTCATGAGGTACCGCCATCGTCTGCAAAGTCTCAAACCACTCCTAAGAAAAGAGTCCCCACTGACAATCAGCACAAAGCGCCTGATCTACCTCATGTTATTAAGACCCATCTGGGAGTACGGCAGTCAAATATGGGGAGGTGCTTCTGACTCTCAGGCCAAACGTCTGCAGACTTTCCAAAATCGAGTCTTGGGAGTCATTACAGACGCGCCCTGGTATATTAGAAACCCCAACCTTCACAAAGACATCGACATTCCCACGATCCAAGAAGTTCTCCAGACCACATATACCAACGTTCCCACACCAAACCCTCTAGCTGCTGGCATTCTGGATGCAACCCTCCAGACCCCTTCTGGTCTCGAAGATACTCTGAGCACTTTCTTTCAGATGCGACCATTACTGGAGATCCTTAAAGGGGGTGTTTGGATATCACATTATTGAACGTGCTTCTCTCAGAGCCATTATGTGGAAGAGAGTTAAAAAACCTGCTGACATTCACAAAGATTCACGTGTGATTACTCCAACTCGGAGTAACCGATGGACTCCTCTTTTTAATTAAAGGGACCTCAACATGAAGGAGAGTATAGGCCTGTACCGAAACTCTTTACCAACGGAAACCTGTGAAATGAAGAAGTGAGATAACTGCCTACTGTTCGTTCCTGAATTGAATGTAACACCTACCTTCTCAAACATCTAGCAATAAAAAGTTCCGAACTTAAGGCAGGCCTACGAGTCTCATTGTTATTTACAAATTAGGTAAATAGTTGACAAGAAAAAACATCAACTTACAGGCGGGAAAACTTTGCGAATGAAGTCTGAGAAGTATTCTATGAGTCAGAGGTACACATATTATATGCAGCAATAGAAGTTACTTGTCTACAAGAGCCTTCCGAAACTCAAAGGCAAAGTATTATTTCGGAAAATAACTAAATTATCGTAAAACGAAATGAAGAAGAGGCAGAGCGAGACGATCGCAAAATTTTGAATTAGTAAACAGATAACGTAAATTGCTACTCATGAGCCAAAGCAACTAAGCATGCAAGCGAAAAGCAAACATGTTTCTTATCAACCAGAGCTGATAAAAAACATCTTCTTTTTGAAGGTAGAATAATGTGGAAATGTTGGTTCCATGCAAACAGTGAAAAATGTGGTGACTTCTCTTCTTCCATGGTGTGCTGCGATACCTCATCTTGAGAGATACATTCTACAATGTGTTAGAAATGGTAATAATTACAATAAACTAGATAAAATGTGGTACGAAGAACATTTCACAGTTTCATTTCACTAGATAAAAATACTCTTATGCCGGGTATCTGGAACGGGAGGCAGGGGTTACCCCTGCGTTGTTGGTAATAAGGAGTAACTAGAACGGGGGTTATCTCTCAAACTCCGGGTACCCCTGCCTCAGCTCTGTGACTGGCTAGGGCCATTGGAAAATCAAGCCTCACGTGAAAACAATAATAATTCTTGTTTTCAAATATAATTTTTCATAATGAATGGAGTTTATGTATTTGTTACTTCTTGCAAAATACTGTAATCCTGAATGGGCTTACCAGGCTGAGTTGATGAGTTATTTCAATTTCGGTCAATATTAACCTTATGCTGAATGTTATTTAGTTTCATTAAAAACAGGTTACAATATTTTTAACACATATAACACAATTCCAGTGGCCGCACTTTCCTCCAGGCACCTCGTATCCGCAGGGAAACCCCTCGAATTATGGCGAATTGTATTTTTACTTTTACCCATCCCACAATTGGCGAGTACGTGGGCAGCACGCTTTACAAAGACCGTGAACTCTTTCTCCATGGCCCCGTTGCACGAGCAAACCAAGGGGTGATAGATCCCTGGCAGTCCTCAACTGCTCGATCATACTAAGAGTGCTTGACGTTGGCGTTTGTTTGAGACGTTGTTTGCCAGTCCTGGGAGAGGTAAGGCAGCGTTGGCATTCACTATGCGGTTATCGAAAAATGCTGGCCTCCCACTCTCCCAGACCCCATTGACCATGATGTCTCCTACTAGAGCGGGCTGACCACTTGTAGCCTCCTGCATGACTGGTTCAGTCACTGCACCTCCCCAGGCAAGGTTGGCTAATCTGGCTACCTCCTCCCTTAGATCGTCGTGTCCTCTCTTCACTATTCCTCCCTTTTTGCAGTTGAGTGCATGAGTGACGTCAAATTCTGCCCCACAGCCGTCACAATGAGCTGGGAGGGCTTGAGGGGCATGGGCGTACAGTAGGGCGATTGGGTCTCTAAACTGTGTGGCTGATAAGTCGAACCCATCTGCAGCAGTGGGCACAACCCTGAGCCATTGAGAGGATCCAATAACGTGCCTGATGACTCTCTGCTGATTTGGCTGTTGCTGTCGAATGAGGTCCATGCTCTGTTGGCCTTGATATGTTTCCCTTTCCTCCCTTTCTTCTCTCTGGACTGATGAAATATTGTTATTGTGCTCATTGAAGTTCAGTTGGTAGCTGGAGCAAATTGAAGCACTTAGAAGTTGGCTAGATCTTTGAAAGGTGTGAATCGCTGTATTTTGAAACACTTTTCAATAATTATTAGTGGCAATCCTGTGTTGTTCACCTGGAGAAGGTAAAACTGGTTGCTAATACCAGGGACAGATGTCCTGACCCTACCTAGTGTTTCAGTTACACTCTCTGGTTATCCTCTGCCTCGAGTATGTGACAATGAAAGAATTGTCGTACTATAAAAATCGTACAAGGAACACTTGATATTATTATTTAAGACCTCAAATGGATAAGGGAAAATAATAGGTAGACAGGTTTAAGCCACTGATTGTATGTTTTATTCAAGGAACTAATTATGAATTGCTCCAAGAAGAATACTACGGGATTCTGATTAGATTGAAAGTAGTTATGATTTAGATTAACTCTTCAATGATAATAAGAGATACCGCAAGGGGTAGGTGAGAGGTAAGTCTGGATAGCTTTTAGGATCAGGTATCTATACAGATATTGAGAGTAAATAAATAAATATCAAGATTTGCTAATTAACAGGCTGAGGAAAGTAGCTTACCGTTCTGGAAAGAAGTCAGGCACGTAATGATCGTAATCCCTTAATGGGAGTGCACACCATCACTCACTCTGGTGACTGTGGCGCAGCTTACTGGCTGTGCCTCGTAACAGCACCGATAGCCAGCGCCAGCACAATAATTGATTGTAGATTGCTGTCAACGATACCAATCTAACGTGAACGAGTTTTTATTTGGACTAGGAGCCTACTAACGATTGTAGTTAATCAGTGTCAGAAAACTAAGGAACTTCATTCGTTTAGGTTTTGAGAATAACTATTATCCTCAAAAATAGTAAAGAAAAGATGACTGAAAATTCCTCAGGTGTCTGTGCTGCTGTGTAGATACCTAGCCATTGCTCAGGTAGCTTCATCAGCGTTTTATTATAAGTACGTAGTGTGGTGAATTTACCACCAATATCTTCGACAAATAAAGACGATGGGCCGCCTAAAAGACAGAATCCCAAGCTCCAGCACGAGAGCTCCCTAACGGACAAACGGGAAATACAGCTACCAAGGAAAAGCAGACGACTGAGAATCACAGAGAATAATTCTCGTCGTTTCGAGCTCCCTAAAAACGGAACAGAGAAGGAAACGTCCTCACAAAGGATAATTCCAGATCGAGAGGGAGTATCAAAACCAAATAAAAACGATAGATCTAAGTATTATCGTTTACTATACACCCCCTGGGACAAGGGCAAATCAAAACCCGACGCGCTCTATGAAGAGATGGGCAGAAGATCATGCTTCACATTCCACCCACCGAGCGCGACCGAGCAAATCGGATACTGGGATGCTGCGGACGCATCTCGAAAACTAACCGTTAGGAAGCAAAGCGGTCCAGCCAATCAGGGGCAGCTTAATCAAATCGGGAGCGGCGCTCCGATTTCAATGCTAACCGTTAGGAAGCCAATAGCACCAGCCAATCAGAGACAGCCTCCGCATATAAATATAGGTTGAAATGGCTTCATTCCCAATCTACACGCAGATCTGACAACTCTTCCCTCCTCGACGACGAAGTTTCTACATGATCTGATTCATTACTATTCACGACACGGATCTGACGACTCTTCTCTCCTCAACGACGAAGTTTCTACACGATCTGATTTCGCACTCGCCCTACAGTTGATGATTCTCCTCTCCTCGACGGAGTTTCTACACACTTCAAGGCACTTTCTCTCTCGTCACAAGTTTCCTGGTAGCTTCGAGCTCAGTACTTTTCAGTATTACTCACTACCAGCGTTCTTCAGACAGGATACCACCCGGTTCAAAAAAGGTATTCTATCCTTTTTGAACGCCCGCTGGGGTATCCGAGTCGGGTCGCCCGGATCAAGCTGACTTATTCACTTGATCGACCGCTGGGGCCCGCTAGGTGATCGAATTTCTCATACGAATCGATCAACTGCTTAAGGGAGCTCTTTTTAGAGCTAGTGAGAGGACCCTCGCCGATATACAGACGTATAAATATCGCGAAGCGAGTCCCTTACGTTACGACTGCTCTTATAAGAGCAACTCGGAGGACCCTGTCTACACGACAAGCGAGTCCCCGAACATTTCGAGTTCTTTACAGAACCAAAAAATAATAAGCGAAACTACTAAATTCGCAAACGATGGAACGAAGCCCATCTTTCCACCCCTTTGACGGGGCGGGAGATCCGAGCGAGGTCGGCAGACCGACCAGCGTGGTGGACCGAGCGGGTGGGAGTCACGCGACCTTCCCCCGCATTCCAAGCTTCACACGTGCTGCCGCTCGAGAGCGCTCACGTGCGGGCCGTCTCGAGCCGCTAGAAGACCTCACAACCAAACTCCGCGAAGGACGTTGCGTTCGATGGGGATGTGATACACTCTCCTATATCTCCTACGGGTATACACAGTCCCGTAAAACACCTTCCAACCCTTTCAGAAGAGAATAATGAGGATTTCCTAACTAAAACGGAAATTTCTCCGCAACTATCCGCCGGATATGCAGCCGACACGAGCACCTTATACACTCCTAACATGCACACGTCGCATATTCATAAAGGTACTTTTCAGTACCCCAATCAGTCTACCTCAACTCATTATAAAAATATTAAGTTGAGACCTGAACAATCCCCAACAAGGGAATATCATGTTGAGCGACCACGAGAAGCCCGGATCGAGACAAACCGATCCCACGGCCCGGCTACACACTACCAAGATAATTTTGATAATACCAGAGTGGGTAAGAGTACTTTTCCATACCTTCCGTCGGGATACGAACAAGGTTATAACCCGCATAACCAAACAATCGGTACTTTCCATGACGTACCACTTGGTCTCCCGACTCCGAGTCAAACATATAGAAATCCACTACACGTAGTACTATGCTTAACTGACGAAGGTTTACTTGTTTATATTGAATGAATAAAAGGAGAGATTTGATAGTTTGTCAAAGTAAACAAGGCAGGTTGTTCCTACACCAAGAAACGAAACTACTTAGGTAGGTATGTACGTCCTACCAGATTTGCTGTTGGTTTAAAGTGCCTAAACAAAGTAGGTGGGTCGTTGCTTTGCCGACGAATACAACCACTGATTAGAAAGTTTGTCAAATATCGAATCAGGGAATATGCAACATGAATTAAAAATCAGCTGCAAGGAAAAAACCTTGAAATGCGTTCTTCTGAAGGTAAGATTTCCTTAAGACGGCATTGGCAGTGCAGTTATTGAGTGAGTTTTGCAGTTACGCAAATTTTGGGGACAAAAAAGGTAATTAGGTACCTACTTTCGTTTCTATCAATGAAGTACATGAACAAGTAATAAATATACGGAAAGTATGTAGGTATACCTTCCCTCTAGGTACTTACCTTTCCACATGTAGTACTCACTATTCCCAACAAACAGAGCTCACATAACACATCCCTACACAAGACCACTTTCACAGTACTCTAAAGATTTTTAGTTTCAATTGATTCAAAGAACAGTTCTAAAACTAGATAGGTAGGTAATCGACAACCTCTTCGCGGCATCATCTAGATCATCTAGAACACTCTTGTAAGTCAACTCCCCCACACACATTTCATATGGTATGGACCTCTACCCCACAGATTAAATCTTGTGTTCGTAGCGTTTGAGGTCATCACCTGATAATAACTTGATGTAATTTGCATACAATTTATCACCTTGTATATTACGAATAATGAAAATATTGACTAGGAACTAGGTAAGACTATTGTTATGCAGTTGTCCAGCTGTGGCTACGAATGGCGCATTTTCGCATAGTTTACTCGTCACCATGACAACAAGGTGAAATAACTTCGACTTCGCCTTGCCTCGATGTAAGGATGTGCTAGTGTCCAAGTCTGGAGAATATCACCCTTTGACTTTACTGGAGCTGTGATCTTGAGTGACTACTTGACATTGGGTACACAACATGTCCCGCTGTGCGCGCCCCTACCGAGCTGAATGGTAACTACGTTCCCCCATTAGTCTTTTCACAAGATTAGGTTTCGATGAATGAATTGGCGCCTCCATTTTTATTAATCTACTTATGTCCACTGCTAAAATATAGATTAGTTAGACGAATAGATCAAAATGACGTTTTAAAGTATGATTTAAAAAATTTATAATAACGAATTTTAAAAATATGTTTAGGAGGTTGAATTCGAATGCAAAAGAAGATTGTCTCAGATCGATCTCTAGTCCCCAGCTTTGAGTCTGATACGCTCTCCACTACACCATGGTGCAGCCCCTGAATAATCACAGAACTTAGCTACCCATAAGGGAGCTTATTTCCATAGCCAGTTGACGCTAATTCGAATTCAGGTCGGCAGGGTCGCACACAGCGGGACATGTTGTGTACCTTGTGTCTGGTTGAGTGACTCCCAGGCTGAGACTTAGTTTTTGTAACAATAGTCAGACAAACCCTCATGATGTCCTACATGGATGGTGACTTGTGGAGGAGCTTCTCAATGGTGATAAAAAGTCTGGTGCTGTGATGGACCTTACACACAAAAATACAGAACAATGACTGGGTAGAAGCTCTAGCCAAGCAAGCATCCTAGAAGACCATTCAGTGCTGATACAGCAAGAAACGTCATGAGGACATCCCTGGGTAACAAACTCCACCAAATTCACCAACTCGCACATAGGAAAGGATGTGCCAGTCTTCTCAACCTCAGTGTCTGTATTCTTCCGGATCTCAGTCTCCAACTGTCAGTTACTGCTGTCATGTAGGTAATTAGTTAAGGGAATTGACCTCAGCTTGTTCCCTGAGCAACAAAGCTTGCATTTATTGGAAGCTATCTCTCTTCATAATTCCAGGAAATGGCAGACTAATCTGGTGAATCATAAAACACACCTACAAGAAATGACACACTTTTACTGTCCCTTATGTGCTACTGTTACGACCTAAAAATATTTGATACCATGACAGAATTCAAAATCATGCATTTTCCTTCATTGGGAGGGAAGCTCTTTTAAGATCAAGCCTTTATCTAATCAAATCTGTCAATCTAATCAAACTTCATCGACTCCAGGACTTTTCAGTCTTCAGAAAAGACAGGAAAACTTCAGTTTTTTGTCAGAATGACAAAAATTCATCAGCAAACATTTGGGGGCAAACCCGCACAAATTATAAGCTGAAGTGGATGACAACTGCCCAAAGTTATCCGCCTGAGTGCGCCAAATGTCCACGGAGATGTGGCGACATCCTCTACTTCCATGAGGACTAACTAACATGGAGTTACTCACACACACACACTCTGTCAATCTGATCATCGAGTACATCAATTGTTATTAATTTACTGAGCCGAATTTTCTTGAAAAGGTTGATTAGGAAAAGGTACGTTTTGTCATTTATTATTAGTTTTATCACTCTAGTTGTTTGGTGAATGTTACTAGGTAAAATAGGTAATAACATTTCAATTGATTACGTAGAAAAATAATTTTTTATACTATTCCATTGGCGTTGAATGTGACGTTCGAGACCACGAAATACAGCGCACACATACACGTCAAGACAGCTGAGTTTGAGCAAGGTACTAATCGATCGGTGGGAATCTTTACCAGATCCTTTTTTACTCTGTGGTGGTGAAAATCAACTGTCTCCTTGTTTGAGGATTATACTCTGTTTCGTTTCGAGGCTTGAAAAGCTAATGTCTTGGTGCATTCTTATTTGGTAAGTTTAAGCTGGAGTGATTGGGTGAGATTCTTCTCTCAGGATTACAGTAGCTAGTGTCATGAGGGCTTTAATCGATCTTAACTAAAATAGTGGATACCTATTCCCTGCTCTACCATACACGTCTACCAAAATGCGCACAATTTATACAGAGTAATAAAGTACCGGATTGAAGAAACACTCAATGAAATATGCTGCGCACCTTGCCCTGTTTTACCTTTAAACGTTGGTACCTACCATGTTTTGCAGAGTCCTTCATTCTGTTGAGTTTTCACGATCGATAGCTAGCAGTAATATGGATGAATGGCTTTTTGAGCCTAATTGGTGCTTCTAGCGATTTCCGCAGGCATCATAACTCAAACGATTTATTTGTAATTTAGCTAATAAGTAGGAACCTACTTTGATATGGATCTTCCAATATCGTTCAAAGTAAAGAATACCTACGAATCGGGCTGGGTTTTATCGACTACTGAGTTAAATGTTTCAGGTTTCTCGAGGGTTGGTAAATGAAAAATCTATATTCTTGGCCGACGTTTCGAAATATTTAAATTTCATCTTCAGGGCTTGGAAAACTGTATTTGGACACTAATTTCATATCCTCTTCATAGAGCTTTAGTAGGTAGCTATCTACTTAAAGAACATCTTTGCGTATACTGTTAAAAAACTTTGGGGTACCTATACTGAGAATTCATTGTTCAAGTTAAACTGAATAGAGACTAAAATTGAAGTTATAAGAGGTGTATAACAGCAACGTGGACAAAAATACTATTGACCTAACACATACATACGAAAATACATTGACCTGTCATAGTATTTTCGTCCATTGACCAACCCTCGAGAAACCCGAAACATTTTACAGTACCTACGAAGTTTTTGGCATTTCCATGTCTTTACTGTGGCCCCCGTCCGTGGGAAATTATTAGAATTTGCGTCTGACAAAGCATGTTTACTTTAAACCCCTAGGTGATATCTGAAGAAAAGTTCCAGTCATGATCGTATGAGTGAATTTTCGTAAATTATCGATTTGTATAAGTTGAATTGTTTTGAAATTTGAGCTTTTAAGTGCAAAGTAAATGTTAACTATTAATTTTATGGCCAAAAACGTATTCTAAATAAAAATCTGCCATTCAAAAAAAGATTTTGGATTTTTACTTTTTTTGTTGCAAATTTTATCGATTTTTCAGCAAATTTTTAATGAAATTCAAGTCGATTTTCAGCATGATTGTACATAAATTGTGTACATTTTTGTGTAAATTTTGTACATATGTAATGCATGTACATATTATTGATCTTTATTTGAGCAATATTCTGCTTTAAAAAAAATTCAATTCAACGATTTTTAGCCATTTTTAGTGTTTTTTTCAGCACATTTATTGGAATTTGACCAATTTAATGTGCTCAAAAATTGCTGGCCAACGAACTCATCCTTTCATTTGGAAAGCTTGATTTTTTGGCGCAAGAACGGAATGTATATCTCAATCCTATTGCCTAGAATGACAAAAAAAACATATACTTTTATTATATATATATATATATATATATATATATATATATATATATATTTATTTATTTATTTATTTATTTATATATATATATATATATTTCAGAAGGATTTTGAGGTTCGGTCATGAAAAGATTTTTGTCCCGACGTTTCAAAGGTTTATTCCTTCATTTCAATACAAACAAAAACAACACAATCAAATTGTTGGCTTTTTAAACTGAGGAATGGGCTTAAATACTAATATGATATACATCTATGATTTCAACGGGGTACGTATGGATGGAGGTCGTCGATATTAAATTTATAGGTATGTACTTACAGATTTGATCAGCACTATTAGGTACTACACTTGAAACGTAGGTACTGCAAAAGTAACGTTTTCAACGCATGTTGTCTTTCTGTGTCTATCAACTACATGGCTGGACTATTTCGGAAAAGTTGGTTTCTATTGTATGTTCTGGTGTTATTTTAAGAGTTGCGGATTAGAGTGGAGTACCTGAAGGAACAAGATGTAAGTACATACCTATAAATTTAATATAAACCTCCTCCATCCATACATACCCCGTTGAAATCATAGACGTATATATCATATTAGTATTTAAACCCAATTCCTCAGTTTAAAACGCCAACAATTTGATTGTGTTGTTTTTGTTTGTATTATAGCCCTTGAAAATGAAGGATGAGTTCGTTGGCCAGCACTTTTTGAGCACATTGATTTGATCAAATTTCAAAAAATGTACTAGAAAAATCACTAATAAAAGGCTAAAAACGGCTAAAATTGGTTAAATTTATATGTTTTGGTAGAATATTGCTCAAATAAAGTTTATTAACTATAAAATAGACCATTCAAAAATTTATGTAGAAAATTATGCTGACAAATATAGTTAAAATTCATTAAAATGTGCTAATAAATCGATAAAAACTGCAAAAAAACTAAACATTTAAATCCTCTATTTGAATAGGAGATTATTATTTAGAATACGTCTTCCCCATAAAATTAATAGTTAACAATTTCCTTGCACTCAAAAAGCTCATATTTCAAAACACTTTAACATTATACAATACGATAATTTACGAAAATTCGCTCATACGATCATGCTGCATGACTGGAACTTTTTTTAGTTTACGCCGGCTTTTAAAGTCTCTTAACTGAGTTATTGCTAAATGTCCAACCATTTACAGGTAATCTATAATGCTGGATCCAAGATGGCTAGTGGTATTTTATGAGGATTCGTTTGCTTTCAGGTGCGATATGAGTGATGTCTTACACCGAACTTGAACATGGCTATCAAGGACTACGAAAAACACGTCCCGCATTCTACCTTCCACACGCAAATGACGGACAAAAGGTGATTATAAATGGCAAATTATAAACCTGTGTGATATTGATGCCTTTTCCTCGAATTTTATTTAGAGGAAATAGCTATTATTTCAAGGCAAGGACGAATTATTTCAATTTTTTAAATTGAACGATTTGGAAATTGTTTCAACGCCTGTTTCGGGGCATTGGCACCAGAAATTTCTTGATATCAGATGGAATCATGATTTTGTAAATTGAATAATTTGCCGAGAATATTTTATGAGTAGGTGAAAGTATTTTTAAAAATGAGTATAGTACCTTCTGGATAAAATTAAAAATTAATAAAAGAATATTAGAAGTGCGAAAAACTTAGAAGTTGATGTTCACACTGTTGCTTAGTGTGGAAGTCGAATTGACTCTGTATTTTCCCTCATATTTTAGTTATATTTTTTTGTTCTTTTTACATTATTAGACTTCATTGTGAGTTCCAAAGGGCCATTCTGACTAAAATTACTTAAGGAAAAATATGAGTATAAATAAATGAACTAAAATATTGATACACAACGAAAAATTGATGTTTTTTCATAACAGTGATATTGGTGAATGATTCAACTCAGTTTGTTATCTGGATAGTTACTGACGCCACCCTCATGTAAATAATGACCAGAAGTCAAAATGACTCGTATGGAAACGAGCTTCAACCGACTAGAATTTGGCGAAAGCGATGAATCGATCTTCCTGAGAAATGTTTGAGACGACCCCACCTGAACCGTCTTTTGGCGAATTTTCGTAGAAAATGAATCTATTGCAATGGCTCCAAAGATTTTAAAATCAAAATTTTCGAAAGTTTCCGAAATTGAAATCCGTGTTGATATATTAATTGCTATGCAATTCTTAGGCCGACCCCCAATAATTTTTTATGTAACGTCTGGAACGAAATTAAAGATGATTTTCACGTACAACCGAGTAGTTGCTATAGATTGTGTCACAATTTCACGATACTCTCCTGGCAGCAACCAGGAATAGACAAGTAGACTAGTGACGGATCCCATCTGGATGGGATCAGTCGCTCAATGCCTCAGAACGCGAGAAACGCGTCGCCCAAGTAGCTTGCAGTGGTGCTAATGCACTTTAACCCGATGGGAATAGTAACTTATAGATTGGACGACTACACGTACGGTGCGTTCCGAATCACGATCACAACGCCACTTTCGCCACTTCAGTTAAATCCAGTTAAGGCACTTCCCCTCACAACGATGACGTCACGGAGGGGTGGTAGTTCCCTCTCCCCTCGGCCTCCCGCATCCCGTGCATTTATCGCATCCCGCGCTTTTATTTAAACAGTGATCTTTTAGTTTTAGTACCTGCCTACCTAAGTAGGTACTTAATTTCTTTTTTTCAAGCAAAGGGTTGAGCTTCAATGTATAAAATGAAATTTATAGAATTGGTCCATATATTACTAAATATTGATATATTCAACTAGGAACCTACCTACTGTTCAACTATACGAATTTAAAACGATTTTTTAAGGCACATTTTGGATAGGTAGGTAGTACATCTCTATTGGTAATCACGAAACGCGTACGTAGATATCATCCTATTTTCAGGGTTCTTGATTTTTGGGAATAACTAGAAATTTTCGATTATGAAGACCTTAGTAGGTAGACAATTTGCTTTTCTGTAATACTAATCATACTAAATACATATTGAGCCAAAACAGACTACCATGAAGGGGTTTATACCATCATTATTCGCTACAGGTACTTACTCAATAAACGGCTCCAATTATTGTAATGTATATTAATGTACGTACCTACGTTATCTTACACAAAAGACTTTGTGTTGCATACGAGTCTGCAACACATTGGGTCATTTTATGCCTTTAGTTCGAAAATGAACATTAATATGTTGGATTCTATTTTGAACAAACAATTTTGACGAATAATGTTCAAAACAATAATTTTCATCACAATTGTAACAGTTTCAATGACTTCAATAAACTCTCTTAATAAAGCAATATCTCTACCCACGGCTTCATTTTGGTGTTTTCTCGGAGTGATTTCTAACGTAGAAACTAATAACAACAAAATTGCGACATAAATACCAAGAGCAAGTACCTACGAGAGAAATGCGTGATAAATCGAGAGCTTTCAAACGAATGGTGAACGATTTCTGTCGAAGTGCCAAAGTAAAGACATGTCAATGTCAAAATCAAGACATGTCAATGTCAAAATTCACGCTCATTTGCGATATCTGTTATCTTATCACCCGTCTTATCACAACGACCACGCCGACCCAACTCCAGACATGGGTCGAAGATGGAAGATTTCACACGCCATATTCAAGGGTGGGAGAAATCCGTGACGTCATCGATGTGGCGAAATGGGCAATCATGGCAGGAAACGGAACGGCAAATGGCGTCTATTTTGGGGCAAAAGTGGCGAAAGTGGCGTTGCGATCGTGATTCGGAACGCACTGGTAGTCACTTCGTCTCTCGAAAATGATTCCAGTGGAGGACCGGGCTCAGTTTTGGCACCCGTTTCAAACGAACCCCTCATACTTTTTTTCGTCACTTTATTAATAATAGAAGGCTTTCACGGGGGTGTTATACATTTTATAAACTACGCGGTGGGCAAGACCAAGTCCCAGTAGGACAAGGATGCCCTACGTTTTTAATTGAAGTCTGAATAGTGGCAATATCTTGTGTGCGCTGACCAGATCTTCATAATCGGCCGTATTTCGTAGTTGTTTCTTTAGTGTGTCTCAATCTATCCTAAACTTGAACCATATTTCATCTGGTTGATGATGAAACAACAAGTTGATGATGGACACCAAGTCCTTGTTGTAAATATTCACTAGTCATGCTTCCCTGTCTTCGCTTCGTTTTTTGAATCTGATGTTATGATATTCTGAGGCTTTAGAATGAAATAGATTTGGGAAATTACAGAAAAAGTGTTTTTTTCCTCCGTGTGCTCTTCATTTCCCTCTGTTTGAACGTGTTCTGGGATGCGTTATTACACGTGATCATCCTGGGATTGTTGGAACGAAGGTGGCCTAATTTAATTTACAGCTTTCCCAAATCAAATTCAACGTGTTCCGACTCAAATAGAACATTTTCCAAACCATAATCAGTATTGCTCCTTGATAACACCCGTTTGACACACAATTTGTTGAACAAACAAGTCGTTAAATGATGGATAGGGTTCGTCAATAACTTATATCTCCTCTATGCTCTGATCTCGCAGTCAGCATAATATTGGGGGGGATCCCAACTCTTTCTGAAAAATGCAAAGCAATAACCTCAATAGCCTCCTTAACGAAACCAATCATAGAAGATACTCGTACTAATGCTTGAAAGTCCAGAGATCAAAGTATTTGGAAAATACTATGCTTGTTGAAGAACAAGAACCGCATACCCGAATATTATGCTCATTGAAGAACTCGATTACTTCATTTAAGGGGAGTAGCTTATCAATTTTTGGAGTAGGTACTTTGAGCACACTTTTCTCGGATTCTATTCAAATTATCAGGGCGATTTTTATGCGAATTTTCTTGGAAAATGAATTTTGTTTATTGTTTTCCTCTCGTAAAGCCCTAAAAACTCGTTTTTTTAATTTCTCAGTCAAAAAAATTTTACTCTGTGACTCAAAACCTTGAATTTCTATAGCCTCAATATAATTAGAAGCTCAGGCGTGACTTATGTTCATTAGTTACTGTGTATGAAGCGAAATGGCGGTGTAATCATCTCTTAGATCAGCAGCAGCCCACTCATGCTGGTCATAATCAAAACTTGTTTGGTCCAGATTGTCGGCTGTTTGTTAGATTATTTTTTTATATTTTTTATTTAGTAGTTTAAGCCACACCTCAACCATAAGGGCCATTAGCTGCATTGAAAAGGTGTCCAAAGGGACACTGCAAGTGGCACAATTCCAAGGGGGGCCATGCAACCCTTCATCACCAAACGGAGTGCCATAATGGACTCCACTGGCAAATCGGGGGAGGATAAGATAAGGGGAACAGTGATGACTGTTTAGTCCCTAGAGCGGATAAAAAACCTCAAAAACAAAATAGCACAACTAAGACTAGATCTAGAATAGGCTAATAACTAAATATATGTTACTATATATAATCACCAAAGTGAAATAAAACTATGACTAGATTGTACAAAAATATATCACAGATCAGATATCACAGTTCGTAGTAGAGCTCAACGGCTCACAGATACGACAACAGGGACTGGACCTTGTCTGGTCCAGATAAAACGTCAACCCACTGAGGGGGCCGATGCTGGACTCGGAGGTCCATGAGGTATGGGCAGTCCTCCAGGAAGTGGCGGATGGACAGATCACCCCCACACCTTCCGCACACAACATCTCGAGCTCCTGCACTGAGCAGGTGTCTGTGAGTGAGACGGGTATGGCCAGTGGCAACCCGGTTGACCACTATTCGGTCTCCTTGGAAGTTGGGTTACGAATAGGCGCACTGGGCGCATGTCCTGAAGGGCACCACGCAGACCAGTGGCCTCACCCTGCCATTGCTCATGCCAGATAGAATTGGCCTCATGTTGCATGTAGGAAATTTGATCCTCAATGCGTATTGGCAGCATATCGATGGAGTTATCACCAATGAGTCTCCTTGCAAGGGCATCAGCACACTCGTTGCCATGAATACCAACATGGCTTGGCACCCACATGAAAGTTATGGTTGAGCCCGGATGTTGAGGCTTGG
Organism: Adelphocoris suturalis; assembly: GCA_030762985.1. Taxonomy (NCBI): domain Eukaryota; kingdom Metazoa; phylum Arthropoda; class Insecta; order Hemiptera; family Miridae; genus Adelphocoris; species Adelphocoris suturalis. The sequence continues at coordinate 99,575,601 of CM061043.1, forward strand.
TGTAGCGATACACGTAGGCTTTGTATTAGAGGATTATTATTTTCAGCTGTCAGAATAAAACATGAGTACTCAATTTTGTTCTTCTGCATGTACAAGTAAAACTATATAAAACTAGTTTGAAGTATTGTGCACCTCACTTACGTTCAACAGGGTCATAATCACATGTGAACATGTTTTTTTTTTTTACCAGGAATACATTTGTACTATAACCAACGACCATTTGGGAACTACATTTCTTTCTAATAATTTCCATCTTCTGTAATATCCATTTATTCTGTCGATTCTTCCTCTGTATAATTACTAATTCATTTATAATAATGAAAAATTATAGCACCCACCTTCACAAATTGAGTGCGATCGCAAAGTAATATTGGATTTGGTTTGGATAATGTTGAATTCTGCTCGGAAACGTCGAATTTTATTTGGCAAAGCTCTACCTATATAGTTAAGCAAATAAATCCCTTATTTTGCTCCATCTTCCAATTACTCTTTCTGGCAGTTAGTTAATTCCTAATGTATTCATATTGCTAACTTTTTCCTATGTTTTTTCTTCTTCTTTTCATTTCTTTGTTTTTCTCCTTCTCTTCTTTTTCTTTTAAAGTCCATGACTTCCATTTGGCTGCAGTCCTTTACAGACTGACAAACGGACGGATGTCCCTTCCAAGGATCTGCATCACTGACTCGGAAGGCTACCTGCACAGCCTGGTAGTATGCACGCCCATAAAACCGCATCATCCGATCACGCTAATATTTTGCATGAATTAGTTTCACAGTTCTAACTCAACTTAACGTGCCAGATGCAGTTAGACGTCCTTCTACAGTTATAATTAAGATCAGGCTTAACTCTAATTTTTACACATTTTCATGTACTCAAACCTAATTACTTAGGTACTACTCATCCTCATATATAAAAGAGAGAAGTATGTCTGTCTGTCTAAGGTCGATTCACGTCCAAACGGCTTGACCGATTTTGATGTGGGTTTTAAAATGATTGCAAAGTTCCGGATCATCATCTAAGCTGTAGTAAACTCCTCCAAACCTCCTCGTTCGTCGTCAGCTTGGACTTCGATAACGACTTTGCCCCAGTAAACAAGTTCGTGAACAAGGAAAACCCTGATATGCAGAACTACTTTACTCGTCAAATGAGGTTGGAATTGGATCAGGGGTACAACTTACTATTACAAATCCAAAGATAGCAAAACGATTTTGTGGGTTGAGCCGTTCAGTTGTAGTTGACAAAGGCTGAAATTTAGATTCTTAACGCCTTACTACGTGCCTCACAAAAAAAGGGGAATCTGTCATAACAATCATTGTAATTCCTTCGCGATTTGTCGGCAGTCAACTAACTTAGTTAGAGGAGGATAATACGCTTGATTGAAGCCTTTTTACAGGTAGGAAAGGCCTCGAATAATGTTTTAGCGTGGAACACACTTTTACCAGGAGCTAAAAGTGAATTGTGACGTTAGAAACTATTGTCACGAAAAAACGAGACTAAAGTAGCGGCTGGTCTAATTTCTTGGTGGATCTAACCTATGAAGCTGAAATTTGAAGTGAAGAACCCTTAGGACGTCTAGAAACGAATCATAAAGTCTATAGCCCCCCAGGTCAGCTGAGTGAAATCCGGGAGCTAATTTCTTTGCTATTCAACCTATGAAGCTGATATTTGAAATGGAGCGTGTTCTACGTTCCTCCAATGTTTGGTGAGGCTCAAGGTGAAAGCAAAAGAGGGTCTCCCCAGTGGGGTCAAGGGCCCCCTCTTGCAAGGCGCAAGGCGTTTTGTTTTATTACTGTTATACAAAACGATGGGTACACAGCATTAGGTGGGGATTTTGGGGTGCAGAACGTCAAGGGCGATGAACGAAATGAACCTCATTAACAGGCTTGCCTTGCCATAGAGCTGCGATTCCGGCATAATCAATAATCTCATTCTTTTCACCATTTATTTTGATTTACTTATTACTTCTTTTTGTGTTATAAATAAATACCTTATTTTGTTAACTTTTATTTAGCAATTTCATCGTTTTACATCAATGGCATCTGTGTTTCTTATGGATGGAGGTGATGCTAATTTTAATAATGAATGAATAAAAATACAGAATCGATCCATTAGCCAAAGCTATTTACATTTTTTAATACATATATGCAGGTCAGGAATGGCAAGGTACAGACGAAGCCTTATCAATTGAGTATACTCTCAAGCTAACTTCTATCTGAGCCTGCAATATGAATTGGAGCCTCTTGGGGGACTGCTGGTTTACATTGACAATTACATAGCCACCGAGATCAGCTGATCAGGCTCTTTATTCTACTTACGAGATGAAAATTTAATTTTATATTAGGGTGTCCTCATTCTAGCACCCGCTGCATTTTAAACTACGGGTTTTCCTGTTAGTTCAAAGTATTGGTGAAGGTTCGTCACTGGAGGCGCGTGAAACCCTGGCCAATCATCTTGCAATCCACTCATTGTTATTCTCTCGCAGCATTATTTATTTTCAAGTCTCCAACATGCCGATTGTTTTGGAAATTTGTTTCATAAAGCGATCGTTCGCGAATTGTTTGACAGTGAGGTAATTCGCGTGTGGCTGCTTGGTTTGGTAGAGCTAGTAGACAATGTGGGCTGGCCGGATTCGAATCGTGGTCGCAGTGAACCTGGCGGTATGTCCAACTAATCAGAATTTTCACTAAGGGATTGTCTACTTGATGTTATGTAAGTTTGAGATGCGAGCTTGTGAGCATCCAAACCACCGAACTATGACATTAACTAATCTATATTGGACCGAACCTACCTCCATACCGCCAGGTTTGCTGCGATCGCGATTCGAATCCAGCCTGCCCCCATTGTCTTGTGGTAGAGCTAGGTACAAACTCATTTGTTGAATAGGTATCACAGCAATGCTAGAGAGCCTAAAACCTGTTAGGTATCGTTGATTGCCAATAACTTTGGACTATAAATTACTACGATTGGTTGGTAACTGTAAATTTGGTAACAGACATTACTATGAAATAGGAATGGGAAGGGCTATGCCCGCCATGAACTCACTTTCTTTACCACGTCGGTTAGAATGAACCTCAGAGTACCTAGATAATTTATTTGCCCCGCAGATTCGAATTACGGATCCATTTGTGGCTCAACCCTACCATTTTTTGAAAGATTTGAACTCCCTTGACGCGATAACGATTTGAACATAACTCATGATTAGGTACAATCTTTTTCAAATTATGTTGGATTAGGTACTTAAAATATTTTTAATAAACTAATCCAGATCTAATTGGAATTGAGTGCAATAATCGTTCACGTAAACGATTAATGAACATAATCAGTATCATACCTTCATGGCTGTTCGGTTGTAGAAGAAATATACTTTAGGTATAACTTCTGTGAAAGATTCCTTCCACGTGTGTAATTACGGTACACGGTTGGTTTGTAGTCTTGTCACTTTGCCAATGTTCCTTCATCTGTAAGCTCTCAAATTTCACCCTCAAAATGTTCTCTCCATAATCTCAATTTTAATGCACAATTATTAGTATCGTCTAAAAGCGTCATTTTTTTCAATTTTCGTTGTTGATATTACGTGACCTTGGGACTGAGCCAAATTTCGGTAAAAATAAATAACGTAAACGAAGGGGAAAATACCTACTGACCGGTAGGAATTCCACTGCTCCCCGTTCTTCTCTTCAAGATACATCAAGTTTACTACGGTTTTGCAATACTATGTGCTGTGCCAAGTAACTTGGAAACATTCATTGCCAATCAACTGTAGGGTCAATACCCTCGCAGCTCATCCTGCATGCAGGTAACGACATCACTGGCTTCCAGTGAAATCGGAACCACCTTGAGCGTTTCGTAACTCGTTTGTTCTTCATGTTTTGGTATTGTCAAGTGTTACTAAATACTAATACTGTATTTCTATTTCATCTCTTCCACTAATTCCTATTAACATTAGACCGGTTTTTACGTTTTCTTAATTACAATTGACTTCGTTTCTCTTTTGAGCGACTTATTGTATAAAAGGAATTAATCCCTCTAGTCAATAAAGCGTTTAGTATTAAGCAGTGAACGTTAGAATCGATGGTTTTATGTGCTATTGCGTGGAAGAGTTACACAACTGGCATAGGTACTCATTATCAATTATAATTATCAATCGGAGGTCAACAATGTTGTATTGAGAATACCAATTACAAATACTGAACCTTATATTTCTGTACTATGTTTACTTAAAGGTGGAAATGTTCACATCCATTCGAAATTCAGCAATTGACAGCAATACGTCTGCGGTGTGAAGTAGTAGGAATTGCGGGATTCTGGTAGGGGGTACACAACGGCCTAGGATTCGAATGCGTGATGGTTGTTCGTATCTATTATCATTGCATTGCCCAAAGCTTCAAAGCAGACCTATTCCATCCCGCATTTTTTGTTCCCTACCTATCCTACACTTCACGGGCATGTAATTTCCGGAGTTGTTCCTTTCACGATGATGATGTTTGAATAATATATTCATGATCATGAGTCTTACATATATATTTAATTACACGGTGCAGTGCAGTCCCCTTGCAGTGTGTTTTTCTTGTTATGGTACATAAATTATTTATATTAAGCCTACCTACACACAATATTTGGATACAAACGTAATATTATCTGGTTAGAAAAAATTGATAAAAGGACCGAATAATTACTATACAGTCTCATTTCAAAACGACGTCGATTCTGCTGGTCACGTAATCGATAATTACTGTCAGTTTCGTATGCACAGGTGCACGTGTTTCTGTACTTCCTCTGCGTGTTTGTAAATCTGTTATCTTTCCTAAAATACTAGATATTTACTTATTTGAAAAAACAGAAAATTGCCAACCTATAAGTTGAAAAATTGCATAAAATAGAAATGGATTAATAGGGAGTTTGTGAAATCTCGAAATCGGTACAACAAAACACCATCAACAGCTTCTGTCCTGCGCGGTAGGTAGGCACGTATCGTAAATTCGGTAATCCGGTAAAATAACTAATTTTTCGGATTTGGACAATCTACCCCTAGAGTGCTTCACCCCACCCTGACAGCCAATCAGGATACAAAACGGATTGACGGATTGCTGCATTTCTGGAATTCGGATGGATGTGGCCCACCTTATCTCTAATCAATGTCTATTTGATTGAATTGATTAATTAATATTAAAATGAAAAAAAAGGGGCTTTCAATGTTCTAAAGCCTATTTTTGTTGACTCAGGTTCAATATGCTTTGGAGCATATACTTAAAACCCGTTTGCTAATTGGTAAATTAAGTCTGGCGGATGGACAGAGATCCCAGACTATGGAACGAGGTAATATATCTATAATAAATTGCTTCGTGGCAACCTTTGATGTTTCTGTCTTTTTAGTTACAGCTTAATTCAAAAGTTCTTTCAACGTGTTATCGATGTTGTGTGTAAAAATGAAGCTGTTGTTTAGGCTAGGGAACTAGATATGCTTAAATCCGTGTCGTTAGCGTGTTTTGGCATCACGAACTGGTTAAATTTGTTTAAATTTTACTTATAATCTGATAATCAATTCCCCCCTCGTGGAATTTTGTCTCCTTGGCATGTGAATACAATTCAGAATAAATTAATAACAGGATATCATTTCTCATTGTCGATGCTAGACTTCATATATCGGAAGTTTTGAATATCAAAACTGGTCATTAGCAAATATTCATAGAAAATAAAACTATTGCAGTGGCTTCAAAGATTTCCCTCCTTTCATGAAAATCCGTTTTGAAGCATTCTGAAAAGATTTCTAGATTTTAACGCTATTTTATGTAATAGGTATTGAAAGAGAAAATAGAGAAATTTAAAAAAAAAAAATATATATATATATATATATATTTTTTTTTTTTTTTTCACATAATATATTATACTATACGTCATTCCAAACGATAGCTCTCCTTGGGATTGAGATAAAAAAAAATCTGGACTTACGCCAATCAACCATTCCGAATGAAAGATGAGTTCCTTGGACATCACTTTTTTTTAGCACTAAAAATTGGTTGCATTTTAAAAATTTGCTGAAAAATAACTAAAAATGACCGAAAACTGTTAAAAATCATTGAATTTATATTTTATTATGTTAGTTTTCTCGACTACTTGTATAATAATGAAATTGAGGGTTTGAGTGGGTTGGTCAATAATTCAAAAAATCGTCTACTCCGACGTTTCGCTATATTTGTATAGCATCTTCAGGGCTTAGTAGTGGAGCAGGGGAAATTTTAGGTCCTCATTACGTTATACAATCCTAGATGATGAATTTAAGATAAATAATATTATATGATTTGTACGGTCTTGCTGGTACTTTTGATTTTGATGGATCAACATTCAAAATTCGTGTATCAAGTAAAACTAACAATTGAAAAATAGGTAGGTATGTGGCTCACCTTGGGATGAGGACTAATCTTTATAGGAGTCCATTCAGCTGATAGGTGCTTTTGTGTTCCCGTCCTTATACTGCCAATCATTGGAGTATTCAAGACTTGAAGTTGCACTGAATATGAATTAAACGTGACTTTTATCGCATTATTGAAATTCTGTCTCGAAACTGTCCTCTCAACCCGACAAAACTGTTCGGTCACCCGACTCCGCTCGTCTGTGTCATAAATCTGACTACTCAATGATCTCGTTCGGAATTGCTAATGGCAAGATGCCCTGGGTGGGAGAAGTGACCACTCGTTTGAGAGACCTCGCCGTCATTATTTGAAACACTTCTACAGCTCGTTCTCTCCGACCCTGCTCATTTCCTTATCTCAACTTGGCTATCTTGAAAGATTAGCCACGTTATCTATCTCGCTTGACTGTTGGCTTGTATTGTTTTTTATGTAATTGCATTTTTTATTTTATCTATTTTCAAATTTCGCCTTCCGAACTCAGACGCCGAAGCACATGTTTTGGGATTCTACATCCTCTTCCTCCGTACGTTTTTATTCTTACGATAAACAAATAATATCTTTAATTGTCCACAATTGTCGAGTCTCAAAATCATCTAGATCCATCTTCCTTAAGCGATGTGTCCCTTGAAATGAAAACTTCCCTCATCGCCATGATCATAGTGGAAAAGGACCATATGGTTATACACAAATTATTTCAGCCCTCAGTATTATTTTTTCACTTAATGCAAGCTTAGAATCATTCTCGATATTGAGCGAGATGGGTTGCATAAGTATCTCAACAAAATTATCTCTTTATGGACAAGACTTTGGGGAATCTATTTCTATTTGCCGGTTCCACTACAATCTACATGTTACGACTCCATTGTACATGTTGTAACAAGTTACCGATCCGAATTATTTTATATTGGAACATTTAACCGTGAAGTTTCCTTTTGAAGCCCTATACATAATTTTTAGTTGTGATGGTGGGTGTGGTTCTTTAATTTTCGAGTTTGTGTGTTATTCCGCTTTTGAAAACAAAAACCAAACCGAAAATAGAAAAGTTTGATATCTTGGTCGGTACCTGGGTACATTTACATTTAAATTAATGTACTGGTTCAATGGAGTGAATTAGCAAGAAATAGTGGATAAAATGCAGCAAATTATAAACTCTGGATACTGTTAAATCACCTAGCAAGTGAACTGAGGTAATTTAGTACGTTTAATTAAAACTAGTTATGGATTTTTGCCTTGTCCTTGTAGGTTTTGGTGTTTGAGGGTAGAGAATTTTTCATAGGCTTCTAAAATAATGTGGTTTATTCGTTAGCTGATCGCTTTCGATTATTGATTGGTTCAAGTTTAAATATAACCTTTTTTGGCCCTCTTCAACATCTCAGTGATAAATTTAAAAACTTTTATTTCAACTTTAGTTTTATCACTTTAGATTGTGCACATCTCTACAAAATTTTGAATATTTCTCAATTTAATAACAAATTGAACTCAGCAAATCAAACCATACTTATAACTTCATAACTAAGAGGTTCAACCTGCAGACAATGTGTGTTCCTCCACATAAATTTTCACATCTACTCCGTTTTAACATAATTGACGTAAACAACACCTCCAAATACAACAGGTTATCACTGAGATGTTGAAGAGGGACCAAAACGCTTATATTTAAACATGAACCAATCAATAATAAGCTCTGATGAGGCCAAAAGACGGCGAAAGTGCTCAGCTAATGAATAAACCACATTATTTGAGAAGCCTATGAAGTATAATTTCCAATAGTTTTCTTCAAACTTCGTGGAGGCGGACCAACTAGTTGAAGTCCATACAAGTCTACCCAAAAACATCAACATAAATATCATCAAAACTTTCGTTTCCCAAAAACAAATATGTATACATCTAAAATATTACTTAATGAAATCTAAAAATGTAAAAAAACTTGTCTGTCTCTCTTCTTACTTGTCAAACACTTACCCTGTTTGTCCTGGATGTAAGCATCTGCCCAAAGCATGTGGCACATAATCCATCGGGAGTTGGCACATGAAAGAGAATATAGCGAATCCTATGTGTACTGATGTGGACGGATTTCTTAAAATTCATCTGCATTTCCTGGTTTGCACGCTGTATTTTTTCACTATTAACTAGCTATTTCATTTACTGTCTCGGCTTTTCTAAATTTGTTGTTGGCTTTGGGAATTGCGGCTGTATGATTCCAAGATAAAAACAAAAGTCGGAACTAGACCTCTTTGTAACATTTTTAAAATTAATTACTTCTTTCCCATATCTTGTAACAGATTTACCTCTTGAGAGGTCCATCAAGCTCCCGTCAGAGCACCAGAGATAGCGCTGTCGGCGTCCCTGTGAGGAATCAATGGGAACCACGCGCTGTTCTCGATCATTTTTGGCAGCTGGTTTGGCGTTGGATGGATTCCTGGTGACAGGAAAATCAACCTTCCCCGAACATGGCTCATTAAAAGCTATTAGTAGGGGTGGTATCTCTCTGACGGGATGCCTGTTACTCTCCTCTACCTGATTTATGAGGATTTAGGCCCCCATTGCACCTCTGGGGGGGGGGGGGGGGGCCCCTAAATTCCTTATATGGTAGCAGAGCGTGGTTTGGATTATGCATGGCTAACGCCTAGTAGTCCAATCCACTATTTTTTGGGGCGTTAATGTTTCAGAAGAAACATGGCCCGGGGTTCCAGAAGGAATTCCCATTATCACCCTTTGGTATATAAATAATTTCTCTTTGGTATATGCCTTATAATTTCTCTCTTTTATTCCCCATTTATATTTTATATTCTTTAAATTTCATTTAATATTATATTTTTTCTGTGCCTAGTCAGCCAGTTCACCATTTAAGTCCCCATAGTTGGGCAATTTAATTTTAAGTCCCCACAGTTGGGCAATTTAATTTTACTGTGCCTAGTCAGCCAGTGTCTGTGCCTAATAAGCCAGTCGTCATTTATTGATTTTCATTCATTCAATTTCTACATATGCGGCCGGATAGTCCAGCCGCGCGCCTTTAATTTCCTAAGGTATAAGTTTCCATAGTTGAGCATCCGTTTTGTCCCGATCGTACAATGAAGATACTTCTTAAGAACGGCCACAACAACATTCTTCATTGACAATCCAGTTTTGAGAAAATTTCTATTTGGCAAAACCGCGCGCCGCAGCCGCCGGCCGCAGCCGCCCCATCCAAAACGCCAATGCAGCTATTTATGAACGAATGAGCATTAGTTCTCAGCTATTAACTATTCCACCCAGTTAACATCCTTGATCTTCAATCAAGGATGTCTTTAAGGGGAGGAGTGTAACAGTTACCTCCTGAGAGGTCCATCAAGCTCCCGTCAGAGCACCAGAGATAGCGCTGTCGGCGTCCCGTTGAGGAATCAATGGGAACCACCGCTGTTCTCGATCATTTTTGGCAGCTGGTTTGGCGTTGGATGGGTTCCTGGTGACAGGAAAATCAACCTTCCCCGAACATGGCTCACTAAAAGCTATTAGTAGGGGTGGTATCTCTCTGACGGGATGCCTGTTACTCTCCTCTACCTGATTTATGAGGATTTAGGCCCCCATTGCACCTCTGGGGGGGGGGGGGGGGGGGGCACCTAAATTCCTTATAATCATTGACTTTTAGAGCTGCACTCTTGCATGGAGTGACAAATATGTCATCACCGGGAAATCATGTTCACGGGCCTGTAATGTCACCTGTTGTAGTGGTCATTCGGCTTCTCCTTGCCTAGACTTGCTTCATTCTAGGGAGTACTAAGCTTTAAGTTGCACTGAACCCTCCTCCCCATACATGAGATGGGGTTTATGACGTTGATGTATTTGTAAACTTGAGCCTAATGAGGCAGAAGGAAGAAGGGGTATGATATGCCTGCTCATATTAATTTGCAATTTTCTACATATCTGCAAATTCGAAGCAGCATTCTGCTTTGGGCCGTTCAATGAAATTCAAATGTAGTTTATAAATGTGTTTCCTTAATCTCTGCAATGCTTCTTCACTACTGTCTGGTGTGCATGTCTCGCCTTGGCCAGTTGCTAAGTTATAATCAGTGGTACCCAACATATTGCACATTATGGAAAGTACTCACCGAGATGTCTTCATTAAAAAAATGTCATGTACAGGTGAAAAAGTACCTCGTTCTCTGCAGGAATCAGTTAGAAATGCGTACTATGTAATAGTAAAAGTAAAGATTTGTTGGAAACAACTCTCAAATCTCAGGGCAGATTGAAAAACATGCAACTTTCTTTCTTCGTACGACATTTCTCTGATAGAAGGAATTATTAATAAAAATTAATGAAAATAGTCTTGATCCATGCGAAATTGGTGAAGATTGGTACAGGTCCAAAGCGTAATTTATATTGGAAGATAAGCTCTTAGTGATATTATAAATGTGAGCCCCAATAAGAAGGAACCCCGTTGGGTTCCTCGATTGACTAGTTAGTCATCGCAAAATCTTGTTCCATGTTGAAAATTAGGTCCCATTGATATCTGCTCTTTGGAACGTACGAGTAAAACCGGCCTTATGTAATGTCCCATTGAGTGTAATTGTAGTATTGATACAATTGAAACTCATGCTATCATTAATCGGGAATTATAGATCCCCCCTCGCATTATTATCCGTTTTGAGTAGGTATTTAGGCTTTTTGTGCTATTACAAGTAGGTGTGCTTAATCGACCTCTGAACGCTTTCAAAATGTTTTGTTCTTTTGAGCTTGAATCTTATTTCATGCCTTTCATTTGCTTCCAGGGTTCGGACAGTGACACTGACGATGGAGGATGTGGGGCCACCAAACAGGTGGTTGTGGGAATTTGCGCGATGGCCAAGAAAAGCCAGTCCAAACCCATGCGAGAGATTCTAATGCGTCTACAAGAGTTTCAGTATATTAGAATTTTAGTTTTTCCTGAAGAAACCATCGTTTCTGTAAGTTAATTTGGCGTGAAATAACGAAAATAAATAAATAAAAATCTTACTCTTTTAACTTGCTTTCAGCTAATGTGTTGTCTTAAGTGATTTTGTGACAACTTATCACGCCTAGCGTGATGGTCTGTTCAGCAAATCTTAGCATTAAACAAAGCACAATAAACAATGGGGAACATCAAGTACTTCATCAGAGTAGAAGTGGTGACTCAGATTCGGTTCAGATTCATGGTTTGAAATTTTTAGGATGTTACAGATCAGATGCACCTCAGCCTCGCACTCCAACTAAGTGAAGACACTCATGGTCTGATGTGTGTACCTTTGTGTTCAATGTTTACTAAGTTATTCTACTTTGCTTTAGATGTGTTCTGTGAATTCGTATTGTTACTAATTTTGTAGCACTCCATAATTAGGTAGTCAATTTTGAGGATCAGACATGTTAAGGTGCGTACACACTACCTTGCCCCAAACACCTCTTGGACCATGCGCCTTGCGTGGGATTATCTGGGAAATTAGAAATTAGACGCACCTCTTGTGATCCGTGGGATTCCAAGAATATACTCAGTCGTGTTGTCAGATTTTTCGGTAAACGCAAAATACGTTTGAGAAAAACGAAGTTTTTCCATGCACAGTAAAGTATTCCAATTGAACTTGAACTGAAACTACATTATGTTCAAATCATATCACCTTTCAAATTTTTCCTAGAATTTTCTTCCTCCTTATTAATTTATCTATTATTGCTATTTTTATTTGTTAATTTTTGTTTTGTATTTTTGCAATTTACTATATTAGCGAATTTTTGAAGAAAATTAAGCTATTGCTCTCGCCTCAAAATTTGTAGAATGTGAATTTTTGAAAACATTTTATGCAGAAATCCGTTTCAGGCTATTCTGAATCATATTCTGAAGTTTAACGCATTTTTTTATGTATGTATGTATGTATGTATATATGTATATATGTATGTATATATGTATGTATATATGTATGTATGTGTCATTCCAGACGATAACTGTCCGTAGAATTGTGCTAGAAACTTCAAACAAATTTTAAAATGTTAAGGACACAAAACGAAAGTTCAAGTTCGTTGGCCAGCATGATCGGATTACATCTTCGGGTTGAAATTTTCAAAAATGTAGTCAACAATTTCAAAATAGCCTGTTTTTTGCGATTTGTTGTGCGAAATAATTTTTTCAGCATACTAACATGTGGTATATTCGGAATCAGCGTAAAATTTCCTATAAGAATATGTATCAAGTTCTCAAAAATTTCAAAGTTGAAAAATCAGTCAAAAATCGCAATAATGCCGTTCGCTAGTTGTAAAAATCGGTAATATTTGCACGAAACATTGTCCAAATTCAGATTGAACTACTCTTATGGAAGTATCCCTGTATAACCAATCCTAGAACCATGCTGTTTAAAAAGGTAGTAGGTGCTTAAAAAAAAACGTACCTAATCACAACTGATGAGTTTACTCTGTGCGTGTTTTAATAATTTGATTCCATGTTTGTCTATCAAAATCTTAAACTAAAATTTCTCAACACGATCAATAGCGACTGAAATGTCGAAGATTTCTTCAAAAATTCGCTCATGGGGTCATGCTGCATGACTGGACTTTTTTTATTTATTTTTTATTTTATTTTTATTGACTCTACGCCTGTATGTCTTCAAATACCCAGGTAGGGATCTCTCAGGTTCTAGGAGTGCACAAGGAGCGGAATGATTTGCAGCCCCCTTCCCTTCTCTTACCCCTCTTAAGGTAAATTCGCGGATCGTGATTCGTGGTTCCCTCTTCACCGCAGGCTCCTGCAAATCTCGACCTGAATTCACCTATGGGAGGGAGATGAAAGTGGAGGGGGCCGCAGACGGCCCTGTCTCGCATCAGCCTGCCACTGCCTCATCCTGCTCCTTGTGCACTTCCATAATAAGCTACGAGAAACACTATTGGGCACCATCAAAGAAAAAATGAATGAGATCAATTCTTCTCTTTTCACCCATATTCCACAGCTGTTAATCGTTAGAACAAAACCAAACACCTTGTTCAGAACACAATAAATATAATCGTTAAAATATCTCCTTTCTTATGTTGGTGTGTTAGCACACCTGCCAACTCCCTCCCACCATGCTCCCATCTTTTCCGAGCTTGTCTCTAGTAAAGAAACTGATAGTATTGTGTTTGCAGTTGATATTCGCACACTTATTTAAATTCTTTTCTTCTACTATTCAATAATAATGTCAAGATTTGTTGAAGATTCCATGAATATGTCTTCAAAATCAGATAAAAACTGTGGAAGTTGAGCATATTACAAGGATTTCCGGACACACAGACACGTAACAAAAGTTGTTCAAAATGGTCTAAAACGTAAGATGCAAGTAGAAATTTTGATTTTGGATGCACAAAATTTTCCATCTTCCGAAATATTGAAAACAATGCTTCCACTACATATAGGCAGACTCGGAAGCAAAAGTACAAAACTTTAAATAATGTACGTCTGGTAGCCTTTTTTGTAGAGTCCTTGCAAACTCCATGCAAAAGCTCGTACAAATCGTAACTGCGAAACATCAAAGGGATCATTGATAAAACCGATGGGAGGTGGATCGTCCCACGACCCAGTGTGTGCGCACCTTTATGTAGCATATAGTACAGAATGACTGGAAAAGGAAGACAGTTGAGAGAAATTCATATTTTTATACTGTGGCCACATAAGACAGTGGGAAATGAAACCCAACGAATGGATACATGAATATAAGTTTGAAAAAACGAGATGCACCATGATGCATTAAAAGTGTATTGCACAAAGAATGAGATCAAAAAAGTGTTGGAATAATTGAAAATACAGAGATTGCGGAGAATTTTCTACAAAGAGCTTTGGAAGGTTCCATCAAATGAATATCAGCCAAACTATGTTTGCCAAGATTATTGATTGATTAATTATAGTAAGATAAATTTAATTGTATTATAGTGGCTGGACTAGATCATGTTATTTTCATCCACATCCGTCCACCTTGCGTCAATCCTTTTTTAGGAAAATGGTAGAATAGTGATGTAGATGATGTTATCACATTCCCATACAAACAGTGGTTTTGCTGCTTGCTTGCCTTAGCGATTCCAAGTACACAATTAATACTAAACCCTTTGGGAACATAAAGAAGTATGTGTAGGTCACATTACCATTCAGTGAGATTGGACATGGGCCTTTTCAGGCTAAGACGAAAGTCATTGGTCTCCTGACTGGGTCAGGCTCCCACTGTTGAATTGAATTGACCATTCAGTGACCTGGATACTTGCAACTCCACTGATAGAAAATGAATTATTATAGTTAAGGTTCCGGAAGCCAGTGTTTCGCCACCAGTACATAGGTTGTCGACTTTACCTTTATTTCTTGATCAAGAATATTATGAGTGAGACATTAGATGGTGTAGAAATTGAAGTTTCGGCAGAAGTTGAATAGTTCTCACTATTTACATGTGTAGAATGCCATAATGACGCCACTGCCCATACCTCATTTCTAGAGCTCTTTGGATTTAAGAGGAGCATCAATCTACTGCTGCATCAACCTGCTGTTTCAAAGTCTTGGTGATTCATCAAATCGTTTGGAGTTCTGGAGATGCCAAAGCAATGACTGCACTACTTGGGTGGTGGAATTTTTTAGTCCCCACAGAGACTTATAACGCACCATAATATTATGATACCTCGTCAGAATTCGAACTCGTGCCTTTTGTTATGCTAGAGCAAAGCTCTGAAAAAGACCGCACTCTTAACCACTGCGCTACTGAGGCCAGTGTATTGGAACCTCTTCGACTGCAGGAGTTTTCCCTGATTATAATATTTCTCCAGAGTCAAATACCAGCCCTCTCGGCTAAGTTGGGGTCCAACAAATAATGGAGTGAAACTGCACACAGTTGGTACAGCAGTTGCTTGCTGGAAGATGTCGCAGTTGAGCAAGGTCATTTTCACGGTGTGTTGTGACTCACCGGTGGGTGAGTGAAAATGCCACGTCAAGGTATGTGTTGTTCGCAGTCTAGGTCGAGAGGGATTACGTATTACAGTTTGGGTCCTTTGCCAAATGTAACTGCCCAAAAATATATGTTACCTTGGAAGATTTTAAACGCCAATGCCAAAGAAAAGCTCCTTCACTGCAGGAGTGTTCCTGCACATAACAGAGAGATGCGGATGGTGGAGCGTGGATTCGTGTTGTTGTTGATGCATGCCTGTCCCGTGTTAGTCTGCCCTCTAATGGCAGACCCCAGAATGAGGGGTTCCCGTCTGCACTGGAATGGTGTGTTCCTGTGTGATTGGTGCCAATTTTGGCCACAATCTTTTTAGGGAAATACAGAATAAGATGGATTGTATGTCAAGTTTTCATACACATCAGTTTATGAATAATATTGTTGTATTCCAACATTTTCAGAAACCTGTTGAAGAATGGCCTATAGTCGACTGCCTAATCTCCTTCCACTCAAAGGGCTTTCCCTTGGAAAAGGCACTTCAGTACGCCAACCTTCGCCACCCCTATGTCATCAACAACCTCCATATGCAATACGATATACAGGTATTAAGTAAAAGTTAGATACTTTCCTTCTCATTAGTTTATTGAAGAACATTGAGTTTAAGGTCCTGAACTACCGAAGTAACGATTATTGGATCTTTGCTCTCTGTTTGGGGGTTTTGAATAGTTTATTCTATATCATTATATTTTATTCATCCTGGGTGGTTGCCCAATTAATAATACTGATGCCTTAATCAAAACATCCTTGAAAACTGGACGAAAACTTGTCAAGCTTCTTTTTCAGCAAATTACGATGTAAGCTTGTCATTAAGGGAAAACGATGGAACTGTTGGTATGAATACATTTAATAATTTCCGCTTCTTGTCTTGTAAATGGATCACTAATTTTATAGCATCGTAGGTTGTATGTCATTCATTAAAATACATCATCATCATCTGTATTCAAAATTGCAACTTATCAAACTGTAGGTAACAACATTCCTGAAATTCCATATCATCATTCGTCTGCATGGCTTGTTTTGTACTCAATCAGATTCATTATAACACGCAGTCGCCTGATGTGGTGTCCGTCATACCTAGGTGGCCCATGTTTGTAATGGTCAGTACCAGCTAGCATTGACTGTTAAGGATAATGATTTTTATCCGTCGGAATTGTATATAATTGTTGAATCAATCAACCATCGGGATGATCGTTTGAAATGATATTTAGGTAAATGTATGAAAGGATGGTGCATCCCTCCCGTACTTGTTGGTTTCTCCGCCCTTAGTCATTCATCAGCAATTTGCACTTTAAATTTAATGGCAAAATAGCGATTGCTCCCCAAACAGCGTGCTGGAGAACCGGGGTACCATCAGATAAACACAAAAATTCCTAATTTTTTAGTTTTTCTTTTAAATTGGTTCTAGCTTTCCGCATCCAAACCTGTCAATTAACCAACCTTTCTCCCGGAAATTACCGTAATACGAAGTACAATAGCGCACCACTATACCTGTTCAGTACGTCCAGATTGTTGTATGAATTTAGAGAATTGGATAAATTATTGATGGTTGTGTTTGGTTGGTGTAAGTTGCTAACTATTGGATTAGGAGAATATCGTAAGTTTGTGGTACTATCTGCAAGTAATTCTAATTGCTCTTGTTCAGACGTAATTGTTTTTTAATCAATAGTTATGATTAATATTTTTTGTATGATTAATATGTACACGATAAGTAGTTCAGTGATTATCACACGTCTCATGTGTATTATGGATATGTGTATTCCTTTGTTTGGCGATGTATGATCTGTCACGGCCCAAAAATTATATGATACCTCGACATAACTCAAACTCATCCCTGAGGGAATGAGAAAGACTATCTCTATCCACTGAGCTGCCTAGGACATTTAATCAATACTCTTTGACTGCAGGTGTTTTCTTTCCAAGAACATAACATAGAGTCAAATATCAGCCGTTTTGGCTAAATTGGGGTCGGGAGTATAATGGAGTGAAACTTCGGACTGCAGCCACAGTTTTAGTTGCTCGCTGGAATAATTCACTGTCGAGCGAGGTCATCGTAACAGAATCTGTAATATATATTCACTTTCTAACATCATTGAAACTTATTATTGTGTCCAACACAGCCTTCCATGCGTGTGTTTTCGAAAACACATCCTATCCATTTCGCCCCATGTTTTCAGTGATAACTTGAGAAAGCTTTAAGTGTTGGTGGAAAATCAAGTCCCATGCTGGCTCAGTGAGCCGTTCATCCTCTCAATCAGCAGTAAGGCCACGTAAGTTTTGCACATTTTTTGTCAGTTATTCCAGTTATATACTCCTGGAAACTACGATTTTTGTTTGTTAGATTTCAAAATGGTGTTTTAGAACGAAAAGATTGAATTTACTGCTAATTGCATAACCCTAATTTCTTTTCAGATATGTTTTGCATCATACATTGCCGTTTCCCAGCAACGCAGGATGCACCCAGAAGAATGCTGAGAGAGGAACAGCTTAACAATACGCCTCTGTCCAAATTTGGATTCCAAAGACAGGGCATGTGGGACAAGGACGAAGTCAAAATTGTATTTGATATGGTTTCTCAAGGAGGTGAAACTATATGACCTTTTGAACTATGTGTATCTCCTGACAGTCAAGTAATAAATAGATTATAGAAATTTGGCGGAAGTTCCTTTGGGGAAATACACCTGAGGCATATTGCTCATCACTTGAGCCATCTTATCATCAGAAGATCTTACAATCTGCAACTTATGTTACATATCATAATTCCTATGTTCATATCTAATAAAATCCATTAGTTTTAACGAACCGGGAAATTATAGAAGACCATCAAATGGAAGAAAATGGGGACGAAGAATGGATATGAGGATGATTGGTAACCAGTACATTTCTTTTTGGATGACATCATCAATGAAAATGTCGATCATATTGTGTTTCTGTCAAACCTGTACTATTTCAAAACCACTTGGAATGAAACTAGTGTCTTTGCGAAAGAAAAATTATAGGATTTTACCTCAGTGCTTCAGTAGAATGAGTATTATCAAACTGCCTACCAGATTCAATGGTTGTAATTTATTACTGGTTGTTGTTACTATGCTGAATACGAGTTTGGTCTTACATTGTGATGAGCTACTTTGTTCCAAATACGAGTACACTGTAGTCCTATTTCTGGACTTGAATGTAATGTATTTTAAATCATGTTGTATGTATTGTATTGTAAATCAATGACAGATAGTTGATGATGTACTGATTGAAAATCTCATCAGTAATGTCTTGCCGATTAATATATTAAATTATATTGTATGAAGTGTCTTTTGAGCCATAATTGGTTTTATTAGTGTTCTTCCTATTTGAATAAAGTTTTGGGATCTACCGTATTATTTATTTTCGCAATTTTAAATCATTCTTGGGAATCTATCCCTTTATGATACACCATGCACACATGGTTTACCTGAAGCGAAGCGATGTATGATACATCATGCATCTGGAGCATTGTGACGTATGGCATACAGTAATGGATCAATAGGTCTTGAGCGGTGTACATCTGAAAATAAACAGAATAATTATTCAAAGTTCTAAAATAACTTTCTAAAAAAAGTTAAAAATCCAAAAAGACTAAGCTCTGTCCGGTGCATGGCGGAGGCCGCTACGTAATTAAAACACCCTCTAGTGCCCCTAGATATGATTTTTCTAGTTGTTTTTTGTATAACTTTATTCATCTGTACACTAATTTACGGGAAGTTTGAAATTTTCATCAGGAGGTGGGAAATTGGATTCAATTCATTGGATATGTCTTTGCTCTGGGGGGTCAACCAAAAATTTCCGTCACGCAAAATTGATGTCACAATTTCAGTGTTTTTCACGTACAACCCAGCCGTTGCTAGGGGAATGGAACTTCCGCAGTTTTCATCGCACAGAAATCGTTCGCCACTCGTTGGAAAGCGCTTGATTTATGTGATAAATGTTCACATCTCAAGCTACCAATTTCCCCCTCCTTACGTACATTCCTAAACTAAGTTGATTGGACTATAAACAATTTTAATAAGCCGGTTACAATATTCTTAACGTAAAGCAATAGCATCATTTACTCCACTCCATAGGAAACATTTTCATCCTCTTGACAACAGTCGAGGACAACCGTTATGAAATCCCCAATCAAAGACATATCCATGTAACATGGTATCTGCTTGTAAAGCAGATAGTGGAACTCGTTTACGAGTTTCTGAATTTTATTTTTCGTCTCGAATTTTGTATAGTTAGTAGTTTGTGGTTTGGATTGATGCAGCAGATTGTTTAGCTGCAATCATATTTTTGTCCTCTTCAATACTGAGGTATCAACATTTCAAGCTGAAAATGGGCAGGCCTGCATTCAGAGTAAAATTGAATAGGACTCATAAATGTAACATTCATGATCCATGTATATGTATAGAGCATGAAGTTTGAAGATAGCAATTTTCTGCATGCACGTTTTAGGTTAGGAAGGTTTGAACCATTGAAGTTTATGGTATTTCCCTTTTGTAATAGGTAAATGGTAACGAAACGTCTGCCAAGTTGGTTAGGCATTTTAGCTTTGTCAATATCATGGTCGTATAGAATTGATTGGTTACCAAATGTAGCAAAATTATTGAAAGAGTGTACGTCGGTACCTCTGATGGTCCAACGGTAATGATATGTCATTCAATTCCTGTTATTCACCTCAACTTTGACAAAAAAAACTATGAGCGTTAACACTAGCATCGAATCATATTTTTCTACTTGCTCACTTGCCACAATGGACATCCGACGACAATAGAACCTTCTACAAGCTATCTCTCAAAAATTCCTTTTAATGAATACTTTAAACGATTTGTCTCTGACTCTTGTGCAGGAACAGTCCCCTACAGTTGATCCAATTGTAATGCAATTCACGGAAAGTTAATACAGTGAATTCCATTTTGCCCACTAGATTGCGAGAAATAGGTGTCACACGAAGTTCACGTTCTTTCTGATGGTTTGACAGTCATAAAACCTATAGGGGGCTGTTTACCGACTATTCTGCACAATCTCTGAAAAATTTTATTTTGGAATTGGGGAAGATGAGGTGTGAACATGGTGGGTAACTTCTATTGACTTTCAAGTAAAGATGGTGAGCCTCAGTATGCTTGGAGTGGTTTCTTTCTCTTCTTTTTTTCTTTTTCTTTCTTCTTTATTCGTAACTTTCGAAGAGTTGGCTGTCACACTGTGGTAGTGCAGCTCCGTCTTCCAATCCCAGGGACCTAATCTTCTTCCTAGTCCCCCTTAGTCTTATGAAGACTGCCCTTACTACTGCTAGCTGAGTTTTCACTTTCACCCGTCCCAGTATGTGTGAAAAGGGTCGTGACCACTTATCAGCTAATACTCCTGCCAGGCAACGTGTGAAAACGTCATATTCCCTATGCATGACTCCATCACACGAAACAACTAGGGGAGTGAACGAAACCCGGAGGTCCTCTGCAGCTTGAAATGTTATCTCTGAAAATGTTATCAGATTCGGCTTAACCGTTTCAGCATTTTGTGTGCATGCATGCAGACATACGGATTAGCTCAAATAACTACATAGATGTTGGCACAAACAAAAAACAGGTGCGCGTGTGTGGGGTAGGGTAACTGTTGGTGTTTTTATCCCTTTGGAGCTCCTTTATATCCCTACACAAGTTATGGTCATACGTCCCTATCATGCAACCCGGGCAACCACTGGGTAAAGAGGGATGGCAGAATGACCTGTGTGATTAGGGGGGAGGCTCATGTCAATGGGTCTCCTGACCATACTATCCTTGTCTCCCTGTTATGAACAGAGAACTAGATGAGCCTCACAACCCCCATGGAAGCCTCCCAGCCTATTGGCCCATGGGAGGAACTCGGGGGTGCTCCAGACAAAGACATCAGGCATCCTATCCCTCTTCTTCTTCCTCATCTTCCTATCCCTCCTCCTCTTCCACTGCACAGTGAATGCCCACCAGTGTGCCCACTGTGAAAGAGCCTTCAGTTCCAAGCGTGGCTTCAATGCCCACGTCTGGCAGAAGCCAATGCTGCAATAGATATAGAGTGAGAGTAGCCCAGACATGCTTCTGTGGATTTGCCGTAAATGGCAGCAGAGGAGGCAGAGGCTGTGCGTAATGGGGCACACAATAATAATGTTTTTATGCAAGGATGTTTTCCTGTGCACATGCTTTCTACCATTCTCTTTGTCTGAGGCCAGAGTATAAGTAGCTTGTCCAGGATGCAATCCTGGAAAATAGCCTAGGGCCTCTCCCGCATTTCCTACATGTGTGGGGGAGCCCGCTGTTGAGCAATCCTTCCCCAGGACCTCCGGTCTTCTCAAGAACTTGAAGACTGAAGTGTTGAGGCTCCTGGAGCAGGTAGGCCGTATTGAACATTATGAAAGTGCCTACCTCCATTGACTGGTGTGGCGGGATGTTGATGGGCCTGATGGCTTGGAAGTTGAGGTTGCGGCCTATGAGCAGAGGATCTTCCTACAGGTTGAGGAAGCAACTGTGGCTTGGCATCACAGAGGAAATCCTCCTGCTTTGGTGCCCCGCAGAAGTTGCAGAGAAGTAAGCAAGGCAGTGGGAATACCGGTGGGTCCAGAGGTTTTGGTGGAAGCATCCCGCTCGTTTAGTGGCGGGGGTACTTGAGGGAGCTTGGGATGGACAAGTTTTGCCCCCTTTCTAGGAGTTTCTGGAATTTCGGAAGTCACTCTTGAGTGCTCCCAGCCACAACCCTGGAGAGCCAGTGATACCCCCAGCTCCCACCAGGGATTCCTTACGCAGCATTATGTGTAAACCTGTGCTTCATGATGAGGTGCATAAGTGCCTTGTCTAAAACTTACGTCTGCTTGACCTGATGGTATATCTGTCCCATGCTGGAATAAACCCCTAAAGAATGTAAAACTGCTAATCCTCAACTTCTTACTTCTATCGGGTAGACAGTGTTGACCCGTGCCTGGACCATCTTCATCCCAGAGAAGAACCTGGATGGCTACCGTCTGATTTCTATATCGTCAGTAGCTTTCCACCACTTTAGAAAGATTTAGGCATCTCGCTTCCTAGTGGCTGTTTCATAGGTGACATCCAGAGAGCATTTCAGTGTGCGGATGTCACAGTAGTGAACCTAACAGTTCTCCAAACTGTCATTCCAAGAAATGGCAGCTCCATCTTACCTTAGACGTCACTTAGGCCTTTGACATTGTAAGCCATTTTGCCCTAATTGATTGCCTTTGAGGTGTCAGGGCACCTGTTCGTTTAATTAATTATGTTGCCTGTCTGTACCATGAAGGCGTGACAGTCCTTGAGGCAGGTGGCGAGATGTTAGGGGATGTTGTCATTGGGCATTGGGTACACCATGGGGATCCTCTATTGCCACTACTCTTCAACCTGGTTGTGGTTACAGCCTTGGGTAAGCTGCTGGCTGAAATAGGGTTGCCTTTTGCCGATGATGCCATCCTGGTGGCAGAAACCTGTGAGGGCTTCCAGACCGCCCTCAATTATGGCTAGCCAGGTGTGGTTTAGTGTTCAATCCTTCTAAGTGTGGGTCAGTCTCCTTGTTCCCATCGGGTTACCAGCATAAGATTAACTACTGTCCGTGCGATGTACCTACTAGTGAAGTATTGGTACCTAAATGCTAAATTTCATCTCTTAAATTGCTCCAAGTCTACCTATAGATGGCGGAAGCATTGTTTTCACTTTTGAGGGATTTAAAAGTAGTGTTTTTTTTTTTTTTTAGTGGTAAAATTTTCGCTCACATTTTAGGTATTAGACTATTCTGAAAAACTTTCGTTCCGTGTCTTACTCTATCTGTGTGGGTGTATGTCCGCAAATCCTTGCAACAAGCAAGCTTAATTTCCACAATATTCTAACGATTCCCATGAAATTTCCATGGAATGTGCGGCTTATGGTGAAAATGGTCCCCTATGAGTTTCATTGTTCCCAAATCAATACTTCACACGGCGCATGCGCAAACGTAAATTCCACTAGGCATCATTTTCTTACGCTCCTATTTGATCGATCTTGCTCAAATTTGGAGGATAGATGAAGGAGATTAATTTGAGAATTCCTTAGCAATTTCAACATAATCCTATCATTAGCAGCTACTGCGCATGCGCGAATATGTATTCTTTTTTAAACGAGCCTAATTTGAACAGTTTTCATCTGATGTAAACTTCAAGCATCATTTTTTTACGCCCAAGTAGTCCAGTCCCGCTCAAATTTTGTGCAAAGTTAGTGGACATTGTTTTAATTGTTCCTTGTTAATTTCAACATGATTGTATCATTATTAGCTCCTTCGCATACGCGAAAGTTTACTCCCTGGAACATGGTCTAGTTTTCTTCAGATTTTTACACTTTCTGGGAATTTTTGGTTTACGCTGTAGATTGTTCCCTACCAATTACATTTTTCTCAAATCACTACTCCATTCTACGCCTGCGCTAACGTAATTTACTTCAAGTATAATTTACCCGTTCTTTTAAACATATTTACTGTGAAGCGTAAAGTTGTGGGGTCTTGGAATTTTAAAAGTGTGAACCCTTCTCGGAGGCACAATGTGCCTTGTTCTGATCCTAAATTACATACGGGGTTTAATAATTATTATAGACCAATGATCTGCGTAGAAGGGCTATCTAACACAGAAAAAAATAAACCATTGTGTTATAATTTGCAGCGTTTTAGTGTTTGACATTGTGAGTCATTGACAGCTGCCTAGAAATTTCGCTTTCACCAACATCACAAAAAAGGATTGTTTCTGTTTAATCAACATTTGAGTCATCAACTTTCCCTGACATCTTAAGAGGAATACAATTGAACAGATGGAGGAATTGAATTGTGTATAACACTATAACGTTGTTTGAATAATTTCAACTGAATATTTGAACATGAATTGAGGCCGGTAGTGGTGGTGAGGAGATCATGGTTAGGTCACCAATGGCCACTTGAATAATAATAAAAAAAACAGAATTTAGATAAGGAAGTTGTCTATTTCCTTGAAAAAATAAGGAGTTACTATGTTAAATCGCATTAGATGGTTAGTTTATTTTCAATAACAAAAAATAATACCAGAAAAATGTTAATTATAGCACTATAATTATAACATTATTAGTTAACCGTTAATATCGATGCATCATTGTAACTCTTTAATTTTTTGTGGAAATGGACTACGTTCTTCACTAACTGCCGTTTTCTTCAATGAAATGGGTTTCCTTAACTTCGTCACAAATGATTTAGTTTTTTAGAGTCACTCTTGTGTTGTGGCCTTTAAGATCATTACTTGATCTGGGTACCATTCTCATGTCATTACTTCCGCTGCCTCAAGGAGGCTTTGCATACCGTCTCCCATCCTTTCGCACTTGTAATGATTGCGCTGTGGGGATTCCTCCGGTGAGGGGGAAGCAGTAGAGGCAGGCTGCAGGACCTGCGGGACCTTTTCTGTGTTGGGCTAGCAACCATTCTGGCCTTAATGGGGGTGGGGTGCTATTTGGTTCACTTCTCCAGTAAATATTACCGAGGGTGGTGGGACTCCCAGGCTACAGGTGCACAGACTCTCAAAGCACCAACAGCCCCCCCCCTCCCCCCGTTGTGGTTGGGTTTGAGGGGGCTTCATTACCCCCATCATGCAGTATGTTCTATAAAAATGGGGTAGAGCTCCGTGGGAATGTTGACTCACCGGGGTGGGTCCCTTTTCAAGGACCTTTGCATTCGGAGTTTTATGGATATCTAAAAACTCGGGTACCAACCTGCTTAGTTGGTAATGCAAACTAGAACGCATGCCTGGACCCATATGTTAAGACGGGTATTTGGACAAGGACACTGACTGAGTGAACAGTCTCCTCAGGAGGATCTTTCCAGATATTATCTGGGGGAGACCACAAGGCATAGCCTCAGGACCTCCCCAAATCCAGAGATATTGGATTCTTCTGTCTCAAAGAGACTGCATCTCAAATTTTAATCTTGATGAAAGAAATTGGCCTCCTAGCTCACTCTGCTGATCAGCATTGGCTTACACTGTATCGTTGCTTCCTACCATATCAGTGATTTCTCAACCATTGTGGTGACGAACTGGACTAAGCAATGAAGTGAGGGACACCTTGGGAGTGCTGATGTCAACAGCATGGGGGAACTGTGTAAGAGAGCCCATCATCGAAGAGGCATCGGCGACCAATCCAGGATTGCGAGGGGATCTGGCATGCAGAGGAGTGTGGGAACCACAGAGGATGGCGTTATTTGACGTCCGTGTCGTTGACACCGACGCCCCCTCATACGTTTCCCGCTCAGTCCTCTCAGTCCTGACAGCAGCAGAACAAGAAAAAAAAGAAAATACCTGGATGCATGTGAAACGCGTCATGCTTCATTCACGCCTTTGGTATGTTCTGTGGACGCTACGTTCGCCCCTCAGATGGCCGGATTTGTGAGAGTGTTGGCTGAGCGGCTGCAAGAGGTCTGGATGCGCCCTCAGAGTGCCATCAAAGGATATTTATGGGCCCGCATCGCCTTTGCGATAATTCGAGCCTCTAGTATGTGCTTGAGAGGCACACGCAAAAAATGGCGAGCGGCTGAAGATTTGCTGGGGTTTGGTGATGGGGCAGCCTTGCATTTGACATAATACATAGAAAGTCGAACAGCGTCTTTCCAGAAACATAACTTTTTTTTAACCATGAAACACAAAACGCCGTTAACCAGAAGACCATTTTTTGCTGTTGCCAAATTTAATTTGTTAAATATATTGTTTTTTGGATTTCACTGAACTAAGCCAGTTTCTGGAGAACCCATTAGGTATCATCACATTGAAGGGAATAAAATCACTTGGATATTTTCCATTCTCTACTGAATCGGAAAGCCATTTTGCTTTTCATTGCCTGTCTGAACCGGTAGGCACAAACTATTCACTGCAGATGTCAAAGTGCCAAGTTTGTCTAGTCTGCAGGCAAAGTCATGTTCCATGTTAATAATTTTAGCCTTAAGCTTCTACCAAACATTTCATACGATGGTGGTCTAACCGTTGAAATCGATTTAACATTGTAACTCTTTATTTTTTCGTGGAAATCTACAAAGTTTTTTCACTAACTTCCGTATTGCTACAAACTATTCGTTTGTTTTTCATTGCCTGTCTGAACCATGGTAGACACAAACCATTCACTACAGAAGTCAAGGTGCCAAGATCCCTTAGATGCTCAAAAACCTGCAGGCAAAAGCATGCTTGTTTATAATTTTAGCAATAGGCATCAAGTGGAGATCATCAAGGATGGTGAGAGAGGGAGTGGAGGGGCTGAGCAGCAAGATCCGAAGATTTTTTTAACATTGTTATTTAGTTTAATTTATTACTCTTAATTTAGAATCCAGGCTAGTATAACCTGAAGATTCTTTTAAACAATAATATTATTTTCTATAATAATTGGTCAATATTGTCCTGGGCTGCTTCCTATAAACTCACTGTTCTGTGATAATAACAGACTTTTCCACTTTCAATGTTTAAGCTCCAATCCTCTATCATTATGTGCCCAATTCAGCTCAACTAGCCTAAGGCGGCTTTCACACTGGTTAGACACGAGACATCAGACCTCTGACCACTAGACACGCGACATGCTTCTTCCAAATCCAACCCATTGAAATGTACGAGAGCTTTCACACTCTTACAGGGTGGCCCCCAACGGGAAAAGTCAGGGAAAACCTGGAATTGTCAGGGAATTTTGTGCGACGGGAAAAGTCAGGGAAATGTCAGGGAATTTTGCAAAAAACACCAAAATGTCAGGGAATTTTTTCAACCAATACTTTGTGTAATAATTTGCAGTGTTTTTAGGTTTATTTTAACTCCTAAACAATAAAACTTCAACGGCGTACTTTATCATACTGCATAATATTTTATAGATGGGTAATACGAATAAAAAAAATAATTGTCAAGAGTTGTGGTATTGTTCAAAGAGTTACATTGTTACACACACAGATAAATTGTGACATGGATATGTCTTCGGCTCTCCTGGTTACTACGTCACCTATTAGTAAACTATTTGTGAGAAAAATCAACAGATTATTGAACTAGGGAGAAAACCCAACAGAGTAGTGGATTGATCCAGTTAGAGTCCCAACAACGAGTTGGTGTACATAAGCTAGGACTTCTCATGTTGGCCTATTGAAATGTAAAGCCATGTGTAATAAATTCATAGCTTTCCAACGAAAGATTTTTGTGGGATGGGAAATAAGGCACCGATTGGAAGTAGGTGGAAAAAAGCGAGACATTTATTGCAGTCGGGCGAAAATTTGGAATTATCCACAAAGCTAAGAAATATCCTTGTTAAAAACTTTTCCTTTTTTCAACACAAATGATTAAAATTTGAATTTGATCTTCAACAAATCGCTTCAGATCACAAATTGAGAGACCATAAAATATTAAATGAAAAGTAATGCAGCATGATTAAAGGCGAATTTTCGGAATTTGTCGTTTTACATTTAGGTTAGGTTAATTGTTTTGAAAATTGAGAACTTTGAGGGCAATGAAGTTGTTAAATATACATTTTATGGCAAAAAACTCATTCTAAATTATGGTCTGCTATTCAACAAATGATTTCGGGTTTCTAGCAGTTTTCTTTTCTGCAGTTTTTATTTATCCATTATTACTTATTTTTATTTATTTTTTTTTGCACATATTAATGAACTTTTTTATATATTTATGAAATAGTTGAATTTTTGACGAAAGAACGGATTTTTCGTATTGATCCTAAAGAAAGTTATCGTCTGGAATGACACACGCACGCACGCTAATATGTCATTAACAATTAGGTTGTATTAATATGTAATATGTCACTAGTCATAGAATCTAGTGTTTTGATACGATAGTGTTTGGAGAACCTTGTGGCCGTTTAGCATTCGTTATGTTTTGGTTTATTATTTCCAATAATAAGCCTATGTGATCGTATAGCAAAAAATTGTTATAACCCCCCCTCAAACTTTGTCACTTTACGTTTCAAGGTGCGTAGAATCCAAATTTGAAATGTCCGTCCGCCGTTCGCCGTTCGCCGTCCGCCGTCCGGGCCATAAAAGGCCTAAGAATTGACTTGAAAAACCCGTCCTTTCGCACATAGACTCCATTTGGGGTCTAGTTGGTCCTAACGTTTAACCATCCCGATCGCTTTACTCGCATAGATGCTATGGGCCAAAAACGGGCGAAAAAGTGTCATTTCAAGGCTTTGTTAGACTTACGCACGCACGCACGCCTGGCACGCTTGGCAGGGGGTCACGGTGGGTGGTGAGGGTGGGAGAGCGGGGGGTGGAGTGAGAGGAGGCGCCGCGGCACCTTGTGGTGGGTACGGCGTTCCTTCGAGGCATGAATATATGTTTTTTCTAGGTCATATTTCTGTGTTAATACCAATGCTTTTCCTACGCATATTTAATAACATATCCTCTCGACTTTTCGTACGTGGTTAGATAATGATATTATTAAGGCAATAACTATTTGAATAGATAGGAGCTCAAATCGAGAAATATAAACATGCGTATATAATTATAGAAGTATAGGTTGTGGCAACTCGAAATGGGACACGCCGAGGAGTCTGGACGGGCCTTATGACGTACGCAAGCCAACAAAAACTACGATCATACTCAATTGAAAAAATAATAAACCTTTGTGAAATAATTTGCAGCGTTTTTGAATTCGAAATACCAAAACTGGGTTTTGAAACTTATTGTATTTTTTTCCTCATTCTCAGTTTATTTTTTACCTGAATTTACTGTGGAATATTTTAGTTACCTTAAGTATGTAGTGTGTCAAAACCATTTTGTTCGTCTAACTGCAATTTTTTAAAAACTATTTAATCAAATCACAAACTAATCTTAATCTTAACTTAATCTTTCACAAATTCAATTACTTTAAAAAGTATCTTTTCTCCCATGCTTCACCTTCATTATTACTCCTGGAGTAGGCTGTTTTTTTTTTTTGTTTTTTTAAATTATACGATTTTCATTTTTGAAGCATTAAAGGTGGCGCTATATATATATGAGTTTGATATTTTTTGTCAGGGAAATATGGAGTTCGGTCAGGGAAAAGTCAGGGAAATGTCAGGGAATTTTAAAATTTCCATTTGGGGGCCACCCTGTGAAGAGACACGTGCTTTATGTCTTCTTGAAACATGAAATAAGTGTCTGAAGAGATCCGGCAGGTAGGAATTCGGGGCAGGTCTCATGGCATTGTGGGTTAGTATTATCTGCAATGGCAGGCGTCCCTGGGTTCCAGGATCTCAAACACTTCTCAACTTCTCAAAAGTTGGTATCTCCATTTTAAAGTAGGCTTGGAACTTCTGTGGGTGAGATTGAAGTTCTTCGGACTACACATACGGGCTGGGTTCCTCCGCATTTTGCCAGTAGGGATGAACCGACAGTCGAGTCCTGCGAAGCATTCTCCTCCTCCTTATAACTACAGCAATTAATAACTCGTCATCTGATGATGATCTCATTTTGAGTGATAACACTATCGATAAGATGGCTAACTTGACTAAGTACAAAAAGCACATGTCTCTTGTGTTGGAAAGGACTTGTCTTATGTTTCAAGTCGCGTGTCTACTGGTCTGATGTTTCATGTCTAACCAGTGTGGAAGCTGCCTAAGTATGAAGGCAAATGCCCAGGAGAATGACCGCATAAATATAGAATGTAGGCCATGCATCATGATAAAAATTGGATTATAACATCGATAATTAATATATCAAAGTTAAATTTTCTAAAAAAAATATTATTACATATAGCTCAACCTAATATTCTCCACACAGTCTTCTTCACACATCCACATGGGCACTTTTAAATGTCATATTTAATTTCAGAAAGATTCGACATTCATTTTCAGACATCTATGTACCTGTGCACCAACTTATTTGTATCTATTGGCTTTGATGATCTGCCTGTATCAGTAGTTAGTGGTTATGCCGGGTGGTAATTTTAATTAAATCCCGAACCCGGGAGTAGCTATGCTTTGTATATACTGGTACCTGTACATGTCTTCCCTCGACCTCATCCTCCTTTTACTTTATACCGAACCACTCCTTGATACTGATTCTGGTTTTTTTGTTTGTTGTGCAGGACCGCAGGAAGGTTTATGCCATACTCGAGAGCCAGGGTATCGAGATACCTCGATACGCTGTTCTCGATCGAGACTCCCCTGACCCCAAACGTAACTATGTATTTTCAAACATTCCTTCCATAGGGTAAGAAGGGTAAAAGACGGTTCTGCTAGCTTATTTAATATTTCTTCAAACACTTGTATCGTTTCTCCTCACAATTGTATTCTAATGGTATTGATTCATGCTGTTTATTATTAGTCAGTGTTTTACAAGTACTAATTATGGCATTTATCAGTTCAACTATTCAATAATCTAAAAAAATACACACCTCAAAAGAATTAAGGGATCGCTTTTTCTTGTAGACTTCAAAGACCCCAGATCAATCGAACTAAGTTCACATTATGTCTCATGATTAGGTACCTAGTGGAGATGGGATGCACCTTGTTCTTTTTGTTTTATCTCAAACACTGAGAAAGAACAGCAATATCTCCGACTAGAGCCAAAACAGAATGAATCTCGCTTCAGCTTATCAGCTATAATCCGAGAACGGAATAAGATGTTGCAATTCTGGCTTCACCATCGTGTTCATCCTTTGAGTATTAATAAGATGGAGGGCTATTGGTGATGTTTCAGGCAGTCAAACCATATGTGTCACTACTGTCGTTTGGTCTAGGAATTGACCAGGGGCAAAATGGCCGAACACTGATCAGCTGATGTAAGATGTGATGTTGAGTTTGGTGAATGAATGGGGATTGTATACCTACCTTCACATTTCTTATTTAAGATTTACACCCTAATTGTGCACCGTACATGTACACCGCTATTTTACACCGTTAATATTTCATTTGCGTGCGTACACACACAGAACAGCTGATCTACCTTCTCCAAACATCCACTAGAGTGTACTGGCCTCATTTCATCACTCATTCCCATGCCAGAAATCCACACGATAATTATTCGTTGATTCTGAGTCAACTGCGATTATATTCGTATTCGTGTAATCGTATTCGTCTGTCGGTGATTACACGAATACAACCCATAAAAATGCGTCACGGTCATCAATTTCAATAGGGCGTCCCTCCTATAATATGCAAAGCCTTGCTAATATTACCTAGCTTTAGAGGGAGGTTCCATTGAAATAGATTTGAGACAAATAGGCTGGGCTCCAATCGTTGAACTCGCATTAAGAACGTCCCTCTGAAGCTAGGTAGTATTAGCAAAGTGCATATTATAGGAGGGACCCTATTGAAATTGATGATCATGACGCATGAAATTTGCGTGCTGTACTGGGCTAAACTTCAGGTGGAGGAGCCACTGTTTAAAAACAAGATAGGCTAAATGTCACTTTATAATTTAAACTTCACATTTGATTCAACTACTTTCGTAGTTTTTATAGTTAGGATAAATAAGGAAAGGTGACGAGGAAGGTATGCAGGACATAACAGGATTACTTATTTAAAAAAAATGAAATAGGAGGCACCAAGATTTGGGTATGGGAACCAAAGTATGTAATTACTAACATGACAGTTATGTCTACATACATAAGTTAATACTAAAATTTAACAGTAATAAATATTATCAAATAAAACTTAAATTACAAAAATCTGCTTTGTCATTTGAATTTGAAAAAAGCGTAGCGGAGGCGGGTTAATTGCAAAGCCAACTCGACTGTAGTGGCATGTATACCTTGACAGGGAAACAGCGTTGAATTCAGAGCAATAACCCCCATCTCATTAATACTCAAAGTGTTCAACACTAAAAAATCGTTGAAATGAGGGCTTCAGCCGGCAAAAAATGGAAAAATTGTTTTCTAAGTATCCAAAACCCCCCTGGATTTAATAATTTTTTTCAATAATTTTGGATTTTTTTCTGATTTTTATTCGCTTAACCTTTTTGATGCTACGTCTGAATATATTCGGGGTGGAAGTGTCTTACATGCCATGCTATTCCCGAGAATACTCGGGCTACTCGAGACTGCTTTGGTGTGCTATGCACGAGTATATTCGTGCTCGCTCCCCCGACCTACCGGTTGCGTTTATAAGTCTTTATTTCACCAGTACCCCTACAGGGAGCAGCACTGCTTGGATCCAACGATGTTTGCCACGGTACGGTAGCAGTACGGACGATTGTTGCCATCTTATCTGCTTGATAACAGTTTGGTTTTGTTTTGATTTCCCTGGTACTCACAAAAAAGTGAACTCACAACGTCGCACTGTGTTTACACTGACCGGGAACTATTGAATATTCTTAAAGATAGTGATGACGAAGATGAATTATTTCTGATTTGTTTTCCAATGGTTCAACTATGAATGGTTCCCCTTCGATGTTCCCTGTTGAGTTACCTGTTTGTCGATGTCTGGATGATTCCAGCAGTGATACTGATGACGAAGAGGAACCACAAGCCGAACAATTAAGAGACTATACGTGGGATAATTCCGATCCAAATATTGTTTTTCACAATTTCATGGGCAATAGAAGTGGGGTTCTGGCCAGCAACATAAATGATCAATCAACCAGATTGACCAAGTTGCATGTTGCTCGTAAAAAAGTATTTAGCACAGAGAACCTGAATGAGCGTAGAAGTATGCAGATAGCCGGCTGGCTCAGCTGGGCGCAGCAGTTAAAAGGTTAAAATTCAGTATCAGGCACCCCATAAACGCTCTCCAAGTTTCACTTCGATATCTCAAAAACTGTGGAAAAAATTAAGGGGGAGGGAGGTTACTTCTCTTGAGTAAAATGCTCAGATGTCACTCTGTTTTGGCTCAAGTCGGAGCTTGATATCGATGGTCTTTCTTAGTGTTTGAGATAAAACAAAAAGAACAAGGTGCATCCCATCTCCACTAGGTACCCAATCATGAGACATAATGTGAACTTAGTTCGATTGATCTGGGGTCGTTGAAGACTACAAGAAAAAGCGATCCCTTAATTCTTACGGTGTATACATTTCATCGAGTTTCTTCCTCATACATGTTCAATTCGTAATAACATTTCTCATAATCCTTGAACTATAATTTTATCCTTCGTACCTGAATTATTGCCTTTTCTGCTTTTCGTTGTGTGCATGTAATGTTTAGCCATTTCCATTTCAGTGGTGTCATGTATGAATAATTCATTTTCTTTCCTTCAAATGATTATGTAAACCTTCCGCTTTTAGTTAACTCTTTTTGTGGAGGCACAAACATCACTAAGAGACAAATAAATATTACCCTCTCCTGTGCATATTTCTGACCCTTCAATCAAAGTTCCCCTTCTCATTCTGACCCCTTCTCGTAAATTCATTGGTTTCCTAAATACTAGGCTACATGACCAATCAATTTGATAGAGGTTTTTTGAATGTTTGACGTGTTAAAAAATTATATATTCCATACAGTAACTCCTAGCTCCCAGGAATGTGTTTCTTAAAGTCATTATAATCTACTGTTCCATATTTTGCTGTTGTTATATTCAGCAGTGATGAATAAAAACAGCAAACAATAAATGATCTTTGTCCAATGTTCGTTGTGAACTATTGACATTAAAAAATGAAATTGAATGCAATTAATTGTCATGAAAAGTACTAGGTATTCAATAGTATTCAAGTTGAAGCGCTACCTCATACTAAAATATTTTCAAATTTTTTTGGATTTCGTAGATGTTTTGGAATTTGTGTCATTCAATGCCTCCCTTGTTGGTCAGTGTTTTGACCATCCATCGAACACATTCTAAGATTGGCTAACATAGCTGGAGCTGATGTAGTAAAGAGTTATCTCACCTCATGCCTCGACCGGATTTTTTCAAGCGTCGGAATTCAGTCACAGTTTTCTCCAATCAGAGAATTTGTAGCATTCATGGCGTACTCTCGCTGTATTTTATCACCTCGGATAATGAGAAACTGGCAGCCAATAATGAATTCTGGACCTGTATAAATTAACATTACGGGATTAGTAGAAAACACTGGAAACTACACTAGGGGCATTCGGATCAAGCCTGGCACCAGCATTATTTTTTTCAAACTATGCGTGTGCCCATTACAATGCCATAATTGGCTGAAACTTTCTACGGATGTTCGGAAATTTGGAAAGTTTGACGAAATGGAATGTGTATGTATCTATCTCATGATTTCCTTTCACAATTAATTTACTGTAATTATTGTTTCGTGTTGGTGGGACATTATCAGATATATTTATATCTGAATTATCTTGTTTTAGAAGAAAATTGCTCACAATCGGACCAAATCATGTTTTTACAACGTATTACGTATTTTTCTGAGAGTAAGGATTATTGGATAATGTTCTTTCTTGTGGAAGACCTTCTATAACTTTAATTAAAATACCTCAATTTATTTGAGAGAAGTTTCCAATAAATATGTATGTGTACTACAATCTTCAATTCCCACCCAATCCATGCTGGAGTTTTGGTAGTTCTTGGAACATGTAGTAATGGATTCATAATTAATGTCTGCTCTCACATCCTGGTAGAATTCCAGAAATTAATTTTTTCTGCTAATTGTATTGCTTTGTCCTGACGATTCTGGTCAAGGAAGCAATGAATAATAAGAAACTTCTTCACGTACAGTGTTGCCAGACGTCCCTTTTTGGGGGTACATGTAGGTACCAAAACACCTGACCCCTAAGACCTTGGGGGTTCGCACAAATGTATCTCTTTTTGCTTATGATCCCCTTTTGCTTCCGAGTCTTCAAGGCAGTGGAAGCTTTGTTTTCACTTTCGAAATTTAAAAAAAAAAATGGTGTGCTCCAAAATCAAAATTTCCACTCGCATTTTGCTTTTCATGCCCTCCAGAACAAATTCGGTTTCGTGTCTGTCTGTCTGTCCATATTTCCTTGCAACAGCCATAACTTCCATAATTTCGATTGGATTTCAATGAAATTTTCAGTAATAGTGTGGGTTTAGCCCTAGATGGTCCCCTATTAGTTTCATCATGATTGAATCAGCGGTACGCTCTGGGCATGCGCGAACGTGATTTTCTTGTTACACTCATAAGTCCGTCAATGTTGAAGAGATTTTGGTCAGGTTTTCAGGGATGATGCGGGGAAGGTCCCTTGAGGTCCCTTACGACATTTATCACGATTAAATCAGCGGTACGCTGTGCGCATGCGCGAGCGCTTGTCTGTCTATATTTCCTTGCCACAGCCATAACTTCCATAATTTCGATTGGATTTCAATGAAATTTTCAGGAATAGTGTGGGTTTAGCCCAAATGGTCCCCTATTAGTTTCATCATGATTGAATGAGCCCTGCGCATGCGTGAACGTAATTTTCTTGTGATAGCCATGAGTCCGTCAATGTTGAACAAATTTTAGTCAGGTTTTCAGGGATGATGTGGGAAAGGTCCCTTGACGTACCTTACGACATTCATCATGATTGAATCAGCGGTACGCTGTGCGCATGCGTGAACACAATTTTCTTGTGATAGCCATGAGTCCGTCAATGTTGAACAGATTTTAGTCAGGTTTTCAGGGATGATAACCAATTTATGTTTAATAACTGTTGTAGACCGTTGTCTGAGGGTTAATATAAAAAACTCTGAAATGTTCTCGTTGTTGTCATAACTGTGGATTCGGATTGGTGGAGGTGAGGTCAGTGATGGGCAGTCCTCATTCATTTAAAACTTGTTTACTCTTTCTTATAATACGTCGAGCTCTTTCTCTTTCACCCATGGTAATTTTTCAGAATTACAGTATTCATGGTCCATTTCGAAAATCGAATCGTCGAAAAAAGGTGTGATGAGGTTCCCTCGTTGAAGCTTCAAAAAACAAAAAAAGTTCCATTCATGCAGCATGATCGTATGAGCGAATTTTCGTAAATTATCGTATTGTATAATGTTGAATTGTTTTGAAATTTGAGCTTTTTGAGTGCAAGGAAATCGTTAACCATTAATTTTATGGCAAAAAACGTATTCTAAATAATAACCTGCTATTCAAATAGAGGTTCTGAATTTTTAGCTTTTTTAGTAGGTTTTATCGATTTTTTAGCAAATTTTGATGAATTTTAAGTACATTTTTCAGCATAATTGTGTACATACATTTTTGGATGTTCTATTTTATAGTTAATAAACTTTATTTGAGCAATATTCTACCAAAAAATATAAATTGAACGATTTTTAGCCGTTTTTAGCCATTTTTAAAGATTTTTTGAGTACATTTTTTGAAATTTGGCCAATTTAATGTGCTCAAAAAGTGTTGTCCAACGAACTCATCTAATTTTGATGAATTTTAAGTACATTTTTCAGCATAATTGGGTATATACATTTTTGGATGTTCTATTTTATAGTTAATAAACTTTATTTGAGCAATATTCTACCAAAAAATATAAATTGAACGATTTTTAGCCGTTTTTAGCCATTTTTAAAGATTTTTTGAGTACATTTTTTGAAATTTGGCCAATTTAATGTGCTCAAAAAGTGTTGTCCAACGAACTCATCCTTTCTTTTGAAATGCTTGATTTTTTGGCGAAAGAACGAAGTTTTTATCTCAATTCTATCGAGAGTTATCGTCTGGAATGACACATACATATATATATATATATATATATATATATATATATATATATATATATATATATATATATATATATATATATATACATATAAAAAAGCGTTAAAATCCAGGAATCATTTCAGAATGCCTCAAAACAGATTTCGATGAAGAAAATGTTTGAAAATTTGTATTTTAAAATTTTTGGAGCCATTGCAATAGCTTCATTTTCTGAGAAAATTCGCTAAAATGAAAGTAGTGCAAATGAAATGAAAGGCAAATCAGTGAAGGTTACCTACTTATCAGGTCTAATGGCCCAAAAATATTTGGTACCTTGAAAGGAGTTCGAACTCGTGTCATTACAACCACAGGAAATTTCCCCTTAGTTGCAACACTCCAACGATATGAGCTATGAGGCCAGTGTAATCAAACCTCTTCGACTGTGAGAGTTATTTTCCTGGAGCGTAACATTTCCCCAGAGTCAAATACCAGCCGTCTCGGCTCAGCATCGCTGGCTCAGCAGATGCTGGCTGGAACAAGTCAGCAGGCGAGCGAGGTTACTGTCATGGTGTGTTTTGACTCAAGTGAGTGGGGAAGTGAAAGGTGCTACGACAGAGAATGTGATGTTTACAGTCTTTTAGCTCTAGAGGGATTTAATTAATTATTGTTTCGCATTATTTCGGATCCTATTTTGACTGCCACTGTAACGTCCCAAAAATATTTGATACCTCGACAGGAGTTCAAACTCATGTCTTTACAACTACGGGAAATTTTCCCCCGAGTTGCACCAGTCCAACGATCTGTGCTATGAGGCCGGTGTAATCAAACCTCTTGGACTATGAGAGTTATTTTCCTGGAGCGTAACACAGGTTACTAATAATAAACGACAAAATAATTTGTAAGACAATAAACATGAAACCTAACAATTTATAAACTTGAAACCTGAAAATTTCAACAATTTTTTTGTCACCTTCGTAGATCTGAATTCGGTAGGTACTAGTACAGCGATCTTATCATATCGATAAGCATGTTTTGCAAAGAAGCAGATTGGATCGTTGCTACTTTTTGATGATGGGACGTTGGAACTTGACTTTCGAAGGCTTCAGCCCGTAGTAAATTAAATCTCGTAAAACACGACGCGAATGCACATTAGAACCCTTTGAAACTTGAGTTTCGATGATTAAACTGCTGGACCATGAATACCCCTAGTTTGGTATCAAAGTAACAACTTCAATCCAACTCCAGTTTCAAGCATAATTTATTTTTACACACCAAATCTTGGTTTGCACTATTTGTTACAGTCAACTTGGTTTATATGTATATAAAACATACTTGGGGTGCAAATAATGTAAAATTCAAATTGGGGCTGGTGTGTCCTGGTCAGATTAGCCATAATTTAATGGCATCCTTAAAAATGTAATACAAATTTTATTGGACTGTAGTGTACCTTTAATTGGCACAAGGATTGATCGCAGGCATACACAAAAGCGAAATTCTTCAGAAATCTGTTAAACTCAGAAAGCAAGGGTGCATTTTTATTTCAACAAGTCGCTCGCTTGTCGCTTCCTGTACCTTTGGCTACATATACCCTAATGTTCATCAAACATATGATGCATTTTTTTATTACGTCGGTAAGGTTGTATACATTAGGTAGGTTTCAGGAACTACCCATTAGAAAATATAGGTATATGAACTAATAGAACCAGTCAGCACTTTATTGTCTCTGAAACATGTAAATAAACAATCATTATCATTATTACGCTCATCTAACATCGGTAATATAATTGATAGTTTTCCCTTGATTGGTCTGAGATCAACTAGGGTCTTCCTATGTCATGGTTTAGTGTGCCGGGCTCAGCCCTCAATGCAACTGTGTTGGCATGATGAGTGTAAAGTCCGTTGAATGCTCTAAAAAATGTGTCGATTGCCTGCAGCGTTGGTCTTCTGTATGCATACTTGTTATGGAAGGAAATTGAAATGCCTATAAATGTTGTACCTAATCTTTCATCTCTATAAGAGTCCTCTCTCTTTGCAGAAGACATTCCGTGTTGCGCCTTGCAGATTCGCCATACATGTTCTCATTCTAAATCTGAATGACATTGTTGTTGAATGTTGATTGGATTGCTTGCTTGAACGTTTGCAACCCTTATTAATGATATTTTTGTCATTCTTAAAGTTCTCAACTTTAAATTTACATGTAATAAACTGGCCTTGAATAGTTGTGGTAGGTACTTGACATTTTATTTTCATTCCAATATCAGATAGATCACGGAGACTTTATCGATCATTACTTCTTATCAATTAAGGGTAATTATATCTTTGAAAGTGTAAAGAATGAATTAGGTTCAGGAGATTGAATGATCAGTCTAGTTTTGATTACATTGTGTTTGTTATTCACGAAGATTCTGCCCAGGTTCTGGGCAGGATCCTTTTTATGTAAATGGGCAATAAACCATAATTTTTTTCTTAAAGTTTTTCTTTTTACATTTCTTTGAAAGTAAGCATAAAACTGAGCTCAGAGACGTATTAGTTATTTTACAATCTCCTTTTGGTTGTTGTAGGTCTTATTACAGCACAATCCGTGGACATGTCGTTTACACGACGGGTGGTTCAGGAAACCTCTCCATAATTCTTAGTACTCGCCTAGCTCATGACTCGACTGTGCTTTACATGGTAGTACCTGTTACTACTGAAGATTTACAGTAGTATTTCTACCCTCTTCCTTCTCTCATGTTTTGCATCTTATTAGTTATCTGTTAACGCCGGCAATGATGATGAAGATGAATCACTCATAACTGCAAGAGCCTGGTCAGGAAAAATCAGTCAATATTGCGAAGAATAGTACAGACCATAATCTAAATATTTATATTAAACATTAAAATATTTAATATTATTTACTACCTATTAAGTCAATAATCGATCGAGGTCGGAAAAATACTCTTGAGAAGTATAATATTCAAACATGAACTCCCAAATCTTGTTTTAAAGCGAATTTTATTCTGATAAAATGAAAGAAAATAAATTTGCTTGTTTACAAAAAAAATATATATTCAGGAAAATCGGAAATACTCAGGGTTCGGAATGTTACAGGTATGATAAATGCGGTAATACG
Source organism: Adelphocoris suturalis (assembly GCA_030762985.1). Taxonomy (NCBI): domain Eukaryota; kingdom Metazoa; phylum Arthropoda; class Insecta; order Hemiptera; family Miridae; genus Adelphocoris; species Adelphocoris suturalis. The sequence continues at coordinate 99,615,559 of CM061043.1, forward strand.
GTAAAGATACGAAGTCAGATTCGAGAAGGTACCTAGGTATTGTACAAAATCACTAGTTTGTGGTAAGGTGTAACGCTGACACTTACTTAAATTCCGACGGACGTGGAAATACACAACAATATATTCTATTTTATACGTTACACTAGGCAGTAGGTAAGATCTGTTGGTGAGGAAGGGAAGGACAGAAGGCAGGCTTCCAAATCCGAGAGATAACCAGTCTGTAGGGAGGTACCTAAAACTGATAAAATAAACGAAATATGGTTATTCTTTGCACGTTCCCACTTAAGTATTTTGACGTCTGATCAAGTCTAAATAGAATTTAAGTCACACGTCGAATTTTTCAATGTAGAGTAGACTATCGAGGGCAGTGATGCAGTGAATTCTGCCCAAAGAATGTTCCCCACCAGGCAAAAGTCTTAGTACAGAATAAACGAAATTGTTGAATTCTCGAAGGAAATAAACGTGAGAAGAACAGCCCAGGGTATGGTGGACAATGCTTACCCAAGAGGCGAAGTTGTTCCACCAGAATTCGAGGTTCTCTGAAGTCAGAAGATCGTGGAGACAGCGGTAAGAGAGACTTGCTTTTACGGCAACTAAACTGGCTATTAAAACCATTCAAATTTACGGGAGGATTTTATATAAAAAAGGTAAAATCGGGAGACGACAAAGAAAACGAGCAGTTGTTTCGCGAGTCCTGTAGGCGGCAGCCAGCACCTCTGAGGTGAGAAAATAGTCCCCACATGTTGGGAAAATAAAATTCTTCATTTACCCCCTAAATGTAATCTCCGTTCATTTAAACAATAATAATAGAAGAAAAAAAAAGGTACCAGGTTGCGAAGAACTAATTCCATTACAACAGTCCTCAGAATAATTATGGTGGAGCTGTCGCTTGCTGAGTCCCACTATGAGAGGCAGTTGTAGAGGCCAACCTCATACCGCGCAAATTAAAACGTGGTGGGAGATTTAAAATCTATTCACGGTACAGAAGTGATCACAAACTGATGTAAAATTTATTAACAATGTGTTCGAACTACATGAAACCGGGAAAAAAGGCAGATAACACACTCACATTTTCTTATCAACGAGATGAAATAAAGTAAAGAAAAATTGTGGTAAATTTAATCGTTTACTGTGGTAAAAGCATGTGTAGTAACACAGCCATGTGAACCGTTGGCCACTAGTTCAGCATCATGAAGAGGTTTCCTCACCGACTCTGTGCACTATCTACATGTCCTCAGGTCGTGGAGTGATAATATCAATGTGTTTTCAACTTTCAACACAAGATTTTAAAATAACGACAAATCACGCGTAGTTCATTCTAAAAAGAAATTGACAAATAATCAGTGTTTCTAATTGTAATTACTAGGTATACATAAATATATTAGTTGTTATTAAGGTTGGCATTTCTAAAATTGTTGTTGTGTGTCTTTGAAGTCGGATAGAAAGTCTCGTGAATAATCTGTACATTTGAAAAGTAAACTAACTTGTGAAGTTCATTTATAATTACATCGCGACTGTGACACTTGAGGATTTTCACGTATGATATATGTATACTCAAGACCAGTCATTCAATCTCCTGGATTTATATACTTGAATATATGTATATAACTCGTTCGTTCGCCAAAACCAAGAATATTTGAGACTGCAAAACTTCGAAAATTCCACTGAGCATAATTTTTAATCATGATTTTGAGCATGCGTTGAGTTCACAACGTAATGTGCTCCTAATGTACCACGCTTTTTAAAGAAATAAGAAGCATTCGGAAGAACTAGGACTACACCTTTCTTAGTTTTACACAGTTTTAAAATAATAATGGAAGTTGATAATGAGTTACTAATTTTTTTTACTACTACCGATCAGATCCACTTTAATTAAATGTTTCTTGGCGTTATTTGAGCACAAAGGTTATTATTTGAGCAAGGTTTCTTCAAATTGATGTATTCTCCAGTGATCTGCAGTGCTTTGAGATTGAAGAAATAACACAAGCACGGTAAAATCTTCAGTTTGTCTTTGGTTAAACATCATTAGCATTCAAAGATCCGAATAAGCTCCCTTCCCAATGGATCACAGTTCTCCCTATGAAAGGATGATAACTTTGATTTAGCCAAATCTCAATTTCAGGATGCCTTAGCCCCTAGCCCTAAACCCAAGCCTTCAACTTAGTGGTTTGTCAGTTTTCTATGATGAATGTTGGAAGCCAATGGATTCAAATCATATCCTCAACTGCAGGGAAGGAGGGCTAATTAAAAGGGGACATGTTAACGTTAAGCTGCGTTTACACTAGCGAAACTTCCTCGCGAAACAGTTGCGCGAAACATCCTCGCGAAACTTCCTCGCTGCGAGAGAAGTTTCGCACCTCCCAAAACAGAGCGCAACTCAGAGCGAGACGTTGCGCGAGTAGGGTGAGCCGCCTTCGACAAGCCTCAGTTCTCGATGAGCTTCAAGCTATCCTCCTGGTTCATTTTACTCGCGAAACAATAAAGCCGCGTTTACACCAGCGAGTTTGTTTCGCGCGAAACACTTTGATGCGCGGACGAAAACCGACTGCCCTCCGGCTCACAGCGAGTGTCCTCACCCCGAAACGTTTCGCGAGTGGAGGGGCGTCTACATGGGCGACTCTGCCTCGCGCAACGTCCTCGCGCAACTGTTTCGCGAGGAAGTTTCGCTAGTGTAAACGCGGCTTTAGGGACGAAAGTACCCTTATGACCGTTCTTGCTAGAAGGAGTCACAAGCGAACCAATTCTCTGTAAAAATGATGAAGGGATGCCAGCTTTGGTGGCCGATATCAAAATCCATGGCACTTGTATTATCAATGCTAAAGCTTAGGGTGTTTACTAAGTGGAAGTGGAGAGCAAAGCGACGAATGAGAGCGTCAGAGCAGAGAAATCAAAGTGGGTTAGTTTCGCCACTGCTGTTTCCTCGACGCTTTCTGGCTGCGCTCCACACTTTCCCTGCTTTCCTAGAGCATTGTCTGATTTCGATTCTTTGTTTGTTATTCCTCCACTCTACAAGTACCCTCAAGGACCCCGCACACTTTGCAGGAACAGGATGGAAAATTTATATACCTAATTTACCTTAACTTTGGCAGCCTTCCTGTCCTATGCCCCTCCACACATTAGACACAACAGGTGCAGTACAGGATGTGAAACGTGCTGTGCCAGGATGTGACATTTACTCTCTGAGAGCAATCTTGGCGTTTCTCGCCCAGCTGTCCCCACCCCGTCCCACTGATGTTTTCCGTCCTAATCCTGCCTGGTGTGTGGAGGGACATAGGAAGGGACGGCTGCGGCCGTTAAGATAAATTAGATAAACCTTATAAATTTCTCATCCTGTCCCTGCCTAATGTGCTGGGACCTTTACTCGTCCTGGGAATGGTCGACCATATCACAAAACACAGCTCAAGTCAAACATAATATGTAAAACCTTGCAGCTGAAGTACTACGAGGTCCTTTCACCCTTTTGATATGTTGATGTGATCAATATCAAATATTTCTCAGGAGAATGGCAGTTGTGCTCACGGGCAAATGGCTCGTCTATTCAAAAATATGTTCTGCTGTCATGGGTGAAGACCCAATTTTCTATCATATGGACAGTTGATCTTCCGCTCAGGGAAACAATACGATGACTAGGTTTGAAAAATGGGGCTGCCACACTGCTGATCACGGAGTAGACTATTTTTATCAAGGAAAATCATCCGGATGTGCTAGGTACTTGTTTTTTTTATACAATTTTGGTAACAAACATGTTACATTAAAAAAACATGAAATTGAGCAGCTAACAATAGGAAACCTCTATATCTAAAAACTAAAAAAAAAGTTTCAGATTCGTGATTTTGGAGTGGGAAAATTTTTAAGACTTGTGGTTTTGCGGATGAGCGACGATATACCTATAGGAGGTACCCATATACTTGCGTAAATAGGTAGGTACGCCCTTTCCAGAAAAAATAAGAAAAAAACGTGGAATTACAATAATATCTCATATTTTGGTAATTAAAATGTGTGTTTGCTTACTCAGAATATGTGATGGTTAGGAACAGAACTTCTCTCTATTCTATTTTTAGTTTTCCAACACGCCAAAGCCCTTTCCTTGAGCAATGTTTCTTCTATTTTTTCATGTCCCCTCCAGTACTACGAAAATATTAAGTAAATCAAATGAAGAACGCCAAAGTTCAACTAGGTGGAATTGGAGTTTTTGTAAAGCTTCCTTTCCTTTGCAAAAACTAAACTAGCGAATATTTTAAAATACAAACGTGTATGATTGTGTCTGCTTCTTGGTCACACACAATCCTGTACGCTTCAAAGCACTTGTAATACGTAACAGTCATAGGCACCCATTGATTCTTATACCTTGAAAATAGCCAAGATAATGCATAAAGGTAATTTGTATTTTTGGATTATTTTTGAGCAGATCATGAGCTCATCGAAAGTGAAGATCATGTTGAAGTTAATGGAGTTGTTTTCAACAAGCCATTCGTGGAGAAGCCCGTATCTGCAGAAGATCACAATATTTACATTTATTATCCTACCTCAGCTGGTGGAGGAAGTCAGCGCCTTTTTAGAAAGGTAATTTACTGTTGATTAAATATTTTACAGAGTAATAACTATTGTGAAGGTATTGGTGATTGCAATTTTTTTAATGGAGGAGATGTCCTTGAGAAAAAATTAAATATACATGCGATGTTGGTAATATAATTCATACATAGCAGCTGATTTTTGGTCCACCAATAATGCCTATTTGATAGAATTAAATGCTGGCAACGCCAAAGATGCCGGTACTAATCGCCAAAGACGTTGAGCTAGAAATAATTCAATAGCTAAAGATATCTAGGGAAGTTTTATTTGCCACGAATAACTGTCGTTATTTGCCACGATATATTAAAAGGCTTCTTGATAATGTGTTCAACTAGAATAGTTCTGGTTTCAGCGTATGATTGTGAAAAGTTTTCGGGAGTGCCTCGGATTTGATCAGGCACTCTATTGATATCAAGTGTATCAGCAAATGCAGTGGATCAGTTCAAAGTAGTTATCAGGATGTTGCGATTTCTGGTTCAATGCAGCTGAAAATGAAGGGATCGTGAAATTGTTGCCATAATCCAAGTTCTGTTATGGTTCCCGGTCAAGAGTATCAAAGCAGCTGAGATAAATTCTACCTAAATAGTTTTGAACTGCATAACAATTGGAATACCGGGAGAGCTCGAAGGGCCCATGCACAACTTGAAAGCCTGTTGACAGGAGGCTGACCAATTTTCTTCCCAAACAAAACGCAACAATGTGGATGTCTAGAGGGAGGATGTTGATGTGGGTGGCTATCGCACTGGCCATCCATATAAACAAATACGAATGTTTGAATGTGGGTGGACAGAACGAGGAGGCAGGTGGAATGATGCTGGGCTCGCAGTGACGTCGATGATTTTGAATTCCAAAATATTTTGTTCCTGAGATGTCGCTATCGCGGTCACATCCATGCTCCCTCTTCTCTGATTGGCTGTTTCAAGGGCGCACCCCTCTTCACTGCATTTTTCCGTTCTGTGTTTCACATTTCACAGCTGCTCCTCTCCCACTAGGCCTCACCCGGCCCTCTTCAGTTACCGCCACATTCTGATTAACATGAGCTGGAGGCTAGATGTGGGTAGAAATAGAAAATGCTTTATTGCCACCATACAACAAAAGGTATCTGACCATCATGAACAGGATAAAAAAAACAATCAAAAATTGCATAAAAACAGGCAATAAAGACGCCAAAAGAGATGGGTGACGCCAAATTTCAGCTCGTCGACAATGTCAAGTTTTTGGGACTCCATCTCACAAAATCCATAAGCTGGACCATCCATATCGATGAAATTGTGAAGAAGTGCGAGCATCACATCAACATAATGTGGGCGTTTAGTAACGCTAACTGGGGTGCTGACCCTTTAATTTCTATCCTCAACTATAGAGCTACGATACGAAGCATAATAAACTTTGGTTCTTTTTTTTTTTTTTTTTTTTTTTTTTTTTTTTTTTTTTTTTTTTTTTTTTTTTTTTTTTTTTGGCAATGCACCAGAAACCCATCTACTGAAACTCGACAGAGTATAATACCCCTCCGGGTAGCAACAGGAGCCCTTTCGTCAACTGCAATCCACATTTTACATGCGGAAAGTGAAGAACCCCCACTACAAATGAGAAGAATGATGCTGGCTAAAGGATACTTTGCTTCACTTTACTCTCGACATTGTCCACAGATTAGTAATCGACGACCTCACTAAACCATATTGGTCTAAAAAGCGCTCTTTATTGTTATGCTCGAGTTACACATCCACTGCCCATCTTCTGAGTGCACTAGCAATTACGCCAAAACTAAACAAATATGTAATGTAGCTATATGTATTGTATATATTTCATAGCAATTATTTAGTGTTGGCTGTATAGTGTAATTTGTAACTGATGCCAAATAAATGAGAATAAAAAAAGGCAATAAACAGTCAATATCTCTCAACACTCGATAGCCATCCACATTGACATCCTCCCTCTAGGCATCGTGTTCTGGCCACACTGCCATATCCCTTAGAAGGGATATGGCTTCAGAAGCTAGCTTCAATCGAATGTTGCCTGTGAGAAGACTACATTTAAATAGACAATGATGGTTATAATGGGCTCTTCTACAGGTTTTATATCATACTATAGTTTGGAGAGAAGGTACAGTAAACCAGTCTAGGTTTTTTTCTTTCGGCGGGTCTTGAAAGGAATTAAACTCGGTAATTATTCGGGGATAATTTTGTAACGATTGTATTTAAATTTATTACTTACTAGAGGCCTGTTAGGGCTTGGAAAGCCCTAATCTAGTATAACAGTAGTACCTAACAGGAACTCAGCACATTATAGTAACGATATAAGTCCTACCTATCAAATTTCAACTTCCTACAGTGAACAGGAAAGAATTTAGCTCACTCAGCTGATCAGAAAAGACCCCATCACTTCACTCGTCTCTTAATGTCCCAGAGAGTCTACCTATCAAATTTCAACTTCCTACAGTGAACAGGAAAGAATTTAGCTCACTCAGCTGATCAGAAAATACCCCATCACTTCACTCGTCTGTTAATGTCCCAGAGAGTCTACCTATCAAATTTCAACTTCCTACCGTGAACAGGAAAGAACACTCAGCTCACTCAGCTGATCAGAAATGTCCCCATTACTACGTTTCTTACTTACCGACACTTTAGTAACAAACTTGGGGCCGTGCTGATTCGGAATTATTTATAAGACCGTTCGGAATTATTTATAAAGTCCGCTAAGTTCTTCAGTCTCAATTTCTTCGTTCAGAAATAACTCTCCTAGATGTTAGTAACTACACTACGTTTCTTACTTACCGTGAATTAATGGCAACTGTTGTTACCGCCACAGCCTAACAAACAACTCTCGTTGATAAGGACCGCCTAGAACACGATCAAGGCGGGTATAGAGACAAACGGCGACGTTTTTGCAACAAACTTGGGGCCGTGCTGATTCGAATGAGCAGCCTTACACTAAAATCGGACCGCGAAATTGTTCACAATTTCAAAGACCGTTCGGAATTATATATAAAGATTTGAGAACTGGTTATATTTTACATGTTGTAAAATATGATGGAAATAATGCGCATTTCTCCAAAATTGGCTCGAAAGAGCAAGGCTGCACAGATAGACCCTTCACTCGTGCTTCTTCTAACCCCCCCGTTCTCTTTGGCCCCCTACGCCACACCCACAGTCTTATCCTAGATTCTGCTAAAAAAAATCATGTTTATCATCATAGTTATCATCATGTAATCATGCTTAAGCCTCAATTTTACGAGCTCATCCGTAGCAAAAAAGGGTTTATTTTGATGCTAGAGGAACATGGATTTCAGATTTTGTGCTTACCTCCTCACCACCTGATAAGCTCGATAGAGAATGTGTGGGCTCTCGTGAAAGAGGTCGAAAAAAAGGTCGTTTTCACTGTGTTTTGACTCAAGTGAGTGACGAAGTGAAAGGTGCTGCGTCAGGGAATGTGATGTTTACAGTCTTTTCGCTCGAGAGGGATTTAATTAATTATTGTTTCGTTACGGAGTACGCCAACTCTTACGGCCTAAAAATATTTGATAAGTCGGATGGAGTTCGGACATGTGTGTCCTTACTACTAAGGGAAAATTTCCCTTTAGTTGCAACATTCGAACGGGTTTATGAGGCCAATACAATCGAACCTCTTCGACTGTGGGTTATTTTCCTTGATCATAATATGGGTGCTCTAATAAAGTGATAAGATTAAAGAAAATCAAACAGTACAATCTGTTTACTGGCACTGCACATACTGAACCCACAAAATATTTGGGAAGTGCCGCTGAATTATTTTCAGTTTTTCTCATCTATACGCTAGCAGTAAAACATTTTGGAGCTCATAAGCTTAGGTACATATTCATGTTGTTTTAACATTTCCTTGTTCTAATTATGTTGAACGAGATACAACTTTTCAGTTGTTGTTTATGTTTGATTAGATTGGAAGTCGCAGCAGTGTCTATTCTCCTGAATCCAGAGTACGCAAAACCGGATCTTTTATTTATGAAGATTTTATGCCAACGGATGGCACTGACGTGAAGGTATTGATTTCAATTACTAATTGCCGTATTTACTTAATCAATGGTACCTAATTTTTTAACCGTTTTACTAGTTCAATTGTCTGATAATGTTAGGTACCGACAGTGTAGATTGTATGAGCTAGAATTTCCGTTGCTCTGTACAGTGTTTATTTATGATCTGTAAATTTTGTACTTTTATCTTAGGGGAAACCATATAATTCTTAATATGTAGTACGATTCCAACATTAGTCACCAGGCGCCTGTATGGATCACACACGACCATGCGAGTGCAGCACATAACTAATATTTTGATGGAATTTTGGGGCATTTCTTAAATAATTAAAAACGCAACCACGTTTATTCAAAAAGGCAACAAAACTCATACTCGAGAACTTGCAAGTTACGAAGAACGTATGTAGCATTGACAATAGCCTACGAGATGGTGTTTTCATCAGGCAGTGATATGACATGACATGCATGGATTCAACCCATTTTCATCTAAATGTATGTCATTTACGTTTTACATACATTTACATATGTCATTTAGGAAAGTAATTATTGTAACTTATAGTTTTTCTGAAACTTAAAGATTTTCTGAATAAAAAATATGTATTTCCATAATAACTCAGTAAATTCCATAAATGTAATGTAACTCGTATAGGTAGGTCTTCTCTGACAATGTTTTCCATTTAACGCTACTGGCTGAGATATCTATCAGAATATATTTCACCGTCTATCGAAAACTTTATCAATCATCATCAGCAGGTTATATTGTGAAGAATGTTATCTTGTGGCAACATTTACTAGTGTTTCTTACATAAATTTTGGTATTCTATAATTGTGTTAACTAATTTCCACTACTGCAAGAAAAATAGACCTACGGTTATACAGTCAGATCATTTAATAATGATTAATTTTACACATTATTAGTTCATTATGGTTACTTAGCAATATTAGTTTATAACTGAGAGTAATAAATCAGCTTTCCTTGACACTACAGAGGCTTAGGGATTATGAGATGCTGTGATAAAATGAAAGCATTCCAAAAAGTGGCTAACGATTTTCCTGCTATGAAAACTAAGGGAGTTACACTTCCCTAGTAACGCATTGGTTGTACGTGAAAATCAATAGAAAACCCCACCGTGACGTAACGCTCGTGACGTGACGAAAACAAAAATGGAAACGTCCTGTTAATCATTATTAAATGATAAAATATTATTTTTGTATTCATTGATCCTTTTGTTTCATTCCAGGTTTATACTGTTGGGCCTGATTATGCTCATGCCGAAGCTCGCAAATCTCCAGCTCTAGACGGCAAAGTTGAGAGAGATAGTGAAGGCAAAGAAATCAGGTTATTGATTTAGAAGTTGGATTACCTACTATAGTTCTAATTGAACAAATGTTGCTAAGAAGGAAATGAAGCTATTGACCGCAGCATCACTGTTTCTCTTCTGATTTGTGTTCAGGAGGTCCTAGGTTATAGGAAAATATTGGAGACATTATGTGGGGGGGGGGGGGGGGGGGCTCAATTGCTTTGTACCCTTGAAGTGCGCCCAGTTTATCGCCTGTATCTCAGCTACTATTAGGTTTAGAGAAATGTGGTTAATCTCAAATTGTTTGATATTCAATTCTCTACAAATTTCGTTCTATAAAATATCATTGTAAAGTGAATATCTCTCACAGAATTCGTGTGCACAGAAATGTTTTTGTGCCTGAATGTGTGCGTACGAACTATGGACTTTACAGTCCTTTGGTGAGAATCCGGAAGGTGGTAAATTATGTTGGCGAAGTAATTGATGATAAAGTTTATGATTTGAGGCTGAAGTTATTTTCGTATTTTTCTAATTGCTCCTAATGTTAAATTAGTATTATTTTTGTCATTCTTTCGTTCATTTATTGATTTAATTTTATTATATATACATTTTTTAACAAGGTTGATTGAGCTGTTTCAAGATGTAATTTTTGCTTACTTTTGATTAATTACTTGTGTCTTTTTTGTATTACCTACCTACCTACTTCGTATTCCCGATTTCTTTTATTATTCTCTTATGTTGAAATCGGGATTGTATTCCCGTTATCTGTCATAAATAAATAACATTATAAAACAGCCTGGTAACCAATACATCTCCCTTTGATGCTGTTTCAGGTACCCTGTTATTCTAAGTAACGCGGAAAAGTTAATATCTCGCAAAGTCTGCTTAGCATTCAAACAAACTGTTTGTGGTTTTGACTTGCTCAGGTAAGTCAAATAACAAGTGGACTCTAATTAATCTCTAAGGCCCTTTCTGCTCTTCCTATTTTCCCTTTTTCAGTCGCATCTAACCGAATTTTTATATTATTTCAGAGCTAATGGGAAGTCGTTTGTCTGTGATGTAAACGGTTTTAGTTTTGTAAAAAATTCAAACAAGTATTATGATGATTGCGCTAAAATTCTTGGTAACATGATTCTTCGGGAATTAGCGCCAACTCTCCATATACCGTGGTCAGTACCGTTCCAACTCGATGACCCCCCAATAGTACCTACTACATTTGGGAAAATGTAAGTTATACCTACTGTTTAGTGTGTTGTACCTATTGAAGATTTATAAGTAAAAATTCTTTTGCTCGAATCAATTTTAAAATTGTTGCATCCTCATTCAGGATGGAACTAAGATGTGTCGTTGCTGTTATTCGTCATGGTGATCGCACACCTAAACAGAAGATGAAAGTTGAAGTCCGGCATCCAAAGTTCGTTTTTATATTTTTTGAACTTTCAACTTAACAGTTTACCTGTCTAAATCATTATTTTAATTTATAATGTAAACATATTATGTGTTTTAAGTAGGAACCTACTCGCTTATTAATTTCCATAGTGCACCAGAAATCTTTGTGAGCCCGCCTTGTATAAATTATATTCCATTTATAGAATAATGATTCTGGAAAAACAGCACCATTACAAAACACACCTTGGGTGAAGGTGTTTAATTTTCGCAATTTCTATGCTACCATTATTTCGCAACTGAATGACGTTCAAGTGGTAGAATCGTTATCGCGTTTAGGAAAGTTTACATCAACAAAAACATCCACTACCAATTTTTGAGCAAAAAACTCGTTCTTAATAATATTCTGATTCAAACGATTTTGAAGTTTTAGCTTTTTTCAGTTTTTGTATACTTTTCAGCAAAAATTCTTTAATGTTCTTGTTCATCGTTCTAGTAAACTTCTTTTAACTAAAATTCTGCTAAATATATGTATATATATATATATATATATATATATATATATATTCAAAAAATTTTTAGGGAAAAACAACTATTTATTGACAACATGAAACTAATTTTTATATTTCGGCTTATGCCTTTTTCAAACTACGAGAAAAGAAAATTTGATTTTTGTAAATTGTTGAGAAAATTTTCCATGGAGAAGCGTGGTTGCCCAGTGAACGCCTGGTGTTCAACCATGGAGGATCATACGCACCCAAAACATTCGAGTGAGCTCTCTGACTGAAGCAGCATTAATTTATTTTCTGTGGGTCTCATTTTCTGCAATACCTTCATACCATAGCAGTCATCAAATGCAGCATCATGCGACGAGACATTGTGCAAACAATGCCCTGCCTTCTACGTAGGAAAAGCGGAGACAGCACTTAACTTGCGGGTTAATTAATAACCATAGATCATCAGTAGTTATAAAAAAAGAAGGTATGCCAGTGAGCCGCCATGCCTCGTCGCATGATGCTACATTTGATGACTGCTATGGTATGAAAGTATTGAAGAAAACGTGACCCACAGAAAATAAATTAATGCTGCTTCAGTCAGAGAGAGCTCACTTGAATGTTTTGGTCGTTAACTGGGCAACCACGCTTCTCCATGGCAATGGATTTTCTTAATAATTCACTAAAATCAAATTTTCTTTTCTCGTAGTTTGAAAAAGGCATAAGCCGAAGTATAAAAATTAGTTTCATGTTGTCAATTGTTGTTGTTTTTCCTTAAAAATTGTTTGAATATATACATGCTCTTGTAAAGCCATTTCATTCGGTTATATTATATATTTATCGTTAATATAACCGATTGTTAGACGTGTTAGCCATTTTTAGTGTTTTTTTACACTTCTTATTTTATGCAAAAGAGCGTAATTATCTCAATCACATGAGAGGAAAGTAGTGCGAAGCCTCTTTGTTCTTAGGGGCAATGCTCTTGATTTTTTTAGCTTAAAAATATATATTAAAGTATTGAAACTGAAAATAAAATTCTATATTTTCTATATTATATCTTCGTGGATTAGATAGGTATTTTATTCAAAGCATTATATTGATGTGTTTTGTAAAATTAAGTTGTCGATTTTTAGATTTTTCGAAATTTTTGAGAAGTATGGTGGCAAAACGGATGGCGCAGTTAAATTGAAAAGGCCGAAACAACTTCAGGAAGTTCTCGACATCGCACGATTTCTCCTGAATGAAATTGAGCAGAGGTCGGCCCCTGAGCTCGCAGAGAAGCAAACGAAACTTGAACAGCTCAAAAGTGTTCTTGAAATGTAAGTATTACCCTTACCCAGAGCTAAGCCCTGAAAATGTGACCTTTCTCTTGTTGACAAATTATTCAAAATACACGTCTTCTCTTTTACAAACTGAATCTAAATTGCATGATCCAAAAAGCAACATTAGACTATTTGAATTAAGGATGCAAGCTCTTTGTCGTGCATACTTCTGTTGAAGTACTATTTGTACATTGAAAAATGTCTTACAGGTACGGACATTTCTCAGGGATCAATCGCAAAGTACAAATGAAATACCAACCCAAAGGCCGCCCCAAGTCATCAAGCTCTGATGACGGTGAGAATCAAAGTATGGAACCCTCTTATTTAATTTTTTTCTTATTTATAAACCTAATGTTATATTCTACTATCTTGAACATGTTATAATCGCTAATGATTTGCCGGAATTTTACCAGAAAGAGATTGTAGAATTGACATAACGTATTTTGCGTGTGTTTTTGATTGTAATGTTGATGAATGCGATGTGTTGAAAAATAAAATTGTTGGAAATTTATTTTTATTGTAAAATTGAACAAAATTTAGCCCGTTGCTTAGCCCTTCCTGGCATCAGACGAAATCGTTCTGGTTCTAACCACTGAATTAATCCCTTCAGATTCAAAGTAAACCTGTAAGAACCATCAGGTTTCGGTACCAAAAATATTGACGACTGAAAAAATTCTTCCTCCCCATTATTATAGGTTGAGATCGTAGCAAATGCGTAGCGAATCCCGTAGCTTTGTTTTGTCCCTCATAATGGGATTCAGCTCCGCTATACCTAATTTAGTTTGGTGAACAATCCTCGAAGAGGGGGGTGGTGTTACGAACGGTATGCGATAACCCGCAACCCATTATAGTACTGAAAAATGTTCTAGTTCTTTCCATTCTGACAAAAACCTTGCCAAACGACCTGCATATCTCACCTCAATGGTAGCCACTATCGCCTGGGTGTCTGGTTGTTGCGGCGCCTTTGAGCACCTTGGTTCTGGTCCTTGCACTGATTATTTCGACGTGACGTCTAAACCCTCGCTCGAGAGCCTCTTCTGCTTTCTGTCGGGTGAGTGTCCCGAGGAGTGGGGTGAGAGAAGTTTCCCTGGTTGGGCCGAGCGCAACACATTTTGGGGCTGGCGCTAGGTTTACATCCAATCACCTTTGACTTATTTGGCACTAACTGGCTGGACATGCACTTGGAATCCTGCACCTGCTGTAACCATGAAGGAATTTTATCATCAAACAGGAAAGTTTCCCCAATGGGTGCAGTTAGAGTGAGTTCGTTGAAGTCAGAGATAAAACGGAACAATATCGCACGTTTTTTCTCTTTGGAGCTATGATATAGGCTAGCACACTGTTAGGCCGCTGACTGCCATAAAAGATCAATCACCACATCTTTTGCGGCAGGATCCTCCATGTCTACTTCCCCTAGCAGGGACAAGGCTGGTCTTTAACCACAGCCGACTTGAGCACTGCTAAATAAAGCATCTTATCAAGAACCAATTTAAGTGGGGACAAGGCCCCTTTAGATGCCTGTTTCTCCATTACATCTTGTAGTAAGCGGTTCCAAGCCATTATATAAGATGGAAGAAAACTGTTGAACTAATGTGAGAATTATCAAAGGGGTTTATTCTAATGGGGCTCTCGCCTCTTCTAAGTCGCGTAAAAGCCAATCTGGCTGTGGTGTGTGCACTGACGAATTTGAATACAAAGAAAGAGGTGGTTTTATTTGTGATCACAGCAGATAATGATGAGGGCGCTCCTATTGATACTAAATTCATTTTGTGGGACCCAGACACCAATTTTAGCGCTCCTGTTTATGGAATCCTCCCACTATGGAAACACTCTAGCATTGATGGTGCTCGTAACGGCTGATCGTGCAGTAGTCGAAAATCAAATTGCAGAAAACTCCAAATCTGAATTTGAACCAGATTCCCATCCAAGAATCTTTAAATTTCGATCAAAATCGCTTACCTCCAGTTCATCCATCGTTTCATCCTGTTTGGGAGGGGGGGGGGGGGAGTTATCAATCGGGGTGCTGTTGAATGCAGTGACTTCCTGCCTGATGCACGAAGCCAACGCCTGTTTGTCATGCCCGGCACTCCTCAGACTCGGTTCATCAGAAACGTATGCACAGGAGAAAGAATGTTCACTACACATTCAGAATCCTCTGACTCCACAGCGTTAGCCTGGACCTCTGCCAACGCAGAATGATAGGCCCGATCCTGGCTGGTTTTTCCGCTTCTTGACGGGATACCCGATATGCCTATATAAGGAATGAGAATGGAAGAAATTGAATCTGTAGTTTGACTCTCCCTGGGCCGATCCCCCGAGCGACGAAATTTTGAAGACATCTGCTGGTCCTCTTCCTGAAAACGACGCTTCCTGAAAATGCACTACACCGTGGAACACCATAGTCTTCAACCCGAGTTGAAGCAGGTTGGAAGCAATGCCGCAAAACACTCGATATCGGTTTTTGATCCTGCAACACCCACATAAAACATCGGGTGAACACTTCAGCACCACTTATTCGTCAAAAGTAACGATAACAAAATCTGCAGATCGAATGTTTAATCAAAGAAAACTTACCTTAGACTGCAAAAGACGCTATCTGAGCTCACAAACAAGAACATAATGACAGACGAGAATTTGAGCAGTAGGTCCAGAGCGGCTGACCAGGACTATCAACATGGCAACGAGATATCCCCCAAAACACGGGAGTTTTTTCATTTTACCCTAAAAACTTCCGTTTTTTTTCTTCTGCAAAAGTTTTTTTTTTTAGCAGTGGCGATGGCGCGCTGCTTTATAAGTATGAAATCCTGTTCTTCCGTATTATAATGATGGTGACTGATCAATTAAGATCGGTCCCTGGAGCGGTTCATTGAGCCAAAAACATGTTTGTCCTCAATTCAGTCTTTTGAAAATCTTGTTACCAATAAGTTCGGCCAATTTTTGAAAGTTATAATTTTTATTTCACAATATTGATAATCTTTTATTCAATAATTCTAAAAATATATTTTGTCTAGTCAGTTACCAAATAGAAGTCAGATGATTAATTATTACATATTGATTGTTTGGTCACCATTAACCCACCAGCAAACATCTATCAATTCATTGCTGTTGGACCTGCCCACTTCAGTTTGTTATAAACTCATAGACGATTTTTTGAGGAACTGTTCTGTCTTCTAATCCTATTTTCTCGATTAGAGTAACTAAATCAATTCAGTTATAGAGATTTATCAAGTTTGGCTTGGTTAAGTTTTTACGTATTATTTTTTCAAGATCGACAAATTTACTCCAATAAGTTTGTCGCAAGTAGCATTAAGAATAAGATTGAAATACTATAGGTACTTACCTTCTTAGGAAAAAATAGCAGTTGAAAATAATTTGAACGAATTGCATTGAATAGGAACTGATAAAAATCATCATGAATTCAGCAAAATCGCCTACCTAACATAGCTGGATCCAGGTACTCTTATTTCGGTGTGTTAATACAGTCTAAATAACTGAAATAAATGGTGATTACATTAATATAAGAACTAGACGTCGTTTAATCTGTGCAGTATGTTGATATCATCACAAAATAATAAGCAACGTTCTTGGTTACCTACCTAATTACTATTGTAAAACATCATGAGACTATTATCACATGAACAGGAATGATAGTTAGTCATCGGTTTGGCATGTTGATATCAATAAACTGTTAAATTTTTCAGAGTAGCCAACCAAATTAGTTGATAGCATAATTGCTGTTGTATGATCGCAATTGTCTATTTCAATTAGATGGACCAGCTGATCCTTCCCTCGTCCTTATCGTCAAGTGGGGTGGCGAGCTGACTCCAGCAGGCCGAATCCAAGCTGAAGAGCTGGGTCGCATCTTCCGGTGCATGTACCCCGGCGGGCAAGGTAGACACTATTACGGTCAGTTATCAATTTTATTTTCTTCCCTGTTTCTCCGTTCGTTCGTTCATACCAATGAACAAAAGCTTGACCTGTCCGGTTGTGCTGCTTTCTATCCATCTGTCTTCCATCCTCCATCTTGTATTATTCCAGTCTTATTCTCTTCATTTCAACTAACCTGTTCAAAGGCGCTGCTGCAGCTGCAACAGTAGATTGACTTTACCCATAAGATGACGCCACTAATCGATTCATGATAAAATATTTTCCACTGACAAAACTGATACCTACATCAGATTCTTCTTGAATGTTTTAACTACCTACAGTTTCTGAGTTGACACAATATTCCTTTGCAATAAATATTATCCATTCTATCTCGTAGCACGAGTGAATATTATTTTATAGTTTCTGGAAGACGTTTGTACAATGAAAGTAGGAAGAGATGCGTACCTCCCCTTGACCTAGCTAGTACCGGAATTTATGCCTACGCTTGAGGCCTATTGCGCACTCCAACTCTGGAGTAGCTAAGACATCCATCTTCTCAGCTCAAGATTTTAAAATATCAATCAGGAATAAAATACATAAAAATTCAATAGATCATTTTTTGAAGAAGAGAATATCAAAATTGGTTGGAAAATAACATAATATTTTGTCTTACTTGTCCTTCCCCTGCAGCAGCGTTTACACAACATAGCTACACTCGCTAACTCGTTAGTTGACAACTTCCTTTCTCTTTGGGTCTCTTTGTTGTGTTCTGTGAAAGTTTTGGGTTTGGTGTAGTGATTGTAGCTTAGGGAGAAGAACAAAGCCTCTCTCAGTGGATAGTTTTTGTTGCATAATATTGAAGAATTTTATTTTTATAATTTTTCTTTTAATATTATTGTTAGAGCACATACATTTCAATAATAAACATTGTTTCAGAATTTGTATTGTTGCCATCAAAAGTTGATTGTTTTACATTCGATATTTATTTGAACTATTGATAGCCTTTTATTATTATTTAGTTTCTTTGCCGTATGTAGTTATCTTCCTTGTATTATTATAAACTACTAGTATGTTTGCTATTATGTTTCAAAATCTGCATCTTTAATATTTTATTTGGTTTGTTCCACCAAGCTTTTGGGCGGTGCCACAGGGTTGGGAAGATTCGGTGATACAGCTTAGCTCTGCTTCTGGCTACTTACACTTTTTGGAATCGATAAATCTGCTAGCAACCGCAAACGCGAGAAACCTACGCGAGAGCTCTTGCCATTATCACTTGATAAACTATAAACACGCGGCAAAATAATATAAATAAAGTTCAATAAAGAACGTCACCAGAATTTTATGAGGTGGTTTGGTAAGTGAAGAGTCGAGCAACAATTGATCGGATTTTGAGCCCGTAACCAGCTCAGCCTTGAACTTCCATGGTGAACTTCAATATTGTGGTGATGTCTGTTCAATACTCAAACCGCTTGAACTCAAAAACTTGGTGAAACCGGCCCTAAGAATGAGGAGCACAATAACAAGTTCGAATGTTTAAACTATAGAAGTAGACACTGTGGCAGCACTCGTGAGACCCCCCCGCTGCTGTCTACCATACATGGGGAACTAGCAAGGGCCTATTTCATAAAACAACAAGTTACAAGTTAACAAGTACAGGTACTTGTAATGCACGGTAAACTAGAACAAGTGTTTCACCAAAACAAAGAGTACAAGTGTAGAAAAGTTACACTTGTAGAAGCTAAGTTTACAAGTGTAGCAGAAAATGAGGTGTGGGAACTAACGAAATGAACAACGTCAAGCGGGATGCCGAAATTGAAGTTTTGTCAGCGAATCATAATGTAAAAACGGTTCTAAGTACACGATAGGATGTTTATCGTACGTGACAAGGTGTAATGATTGGGGCAGACAAATTAGAAACTGAGAAGTAGAGAAAGTGTGTATTTGATTTCAACTTATTCTGATGGCTGGCATAATCGGATTTTTCTCCTTCATTCAGCGGAAATGATTAATCAGTTCATCAAGTCTTAATGCTGCTGGGTTAGGAATGTCATCTGTAACTTCGAGATGATCTTTACACTTCACTTTGTTCTTCAATGATAGGGAGATACTCAATAAAAATTGCACAGAGTCACGCACCATTTGAATCTTTCAAGGGTCTCAGAAGACATCCTAAATCACTCGTTCAACTCAAAAATACCCACGAAATGAGCGTTTATTCGTGGCCGAAAAAATCTTTGGCGTCTTCTACGCTGAACGCTTCTTTCTTGTCTGTATTCTTCAGCAGAAGATGATTCCCACGTATTAAACACCATAAAATTGTCAACTCACAATGCTGGAAAATAACAAGTTTACAGGTGAACAGACGTAAGTTAAAAATCGGCTATATTTTACAACTATGTTTTGGGGGTTTTCGAGGGTTGGTCCGAAAACTCCCAAAACATAGTTTAATTGGGAGTGGTCGAGATCGTCATACATTGGTATTTTTTAAAACTGTAAAACAGTGACTTGTTCAAAATGATGGGGAAACACTTGTAACTTGTCCAAATTCGCCTGTACACTTGTTAATTTTCACAGTGCATTACAAGTCTACACTTGTACCTTTCTGAAACACTTGCACTCTTATTTTTTACAACTTGTACATAAAATCGGCTTGTAACTCTTCACTTGTTGCTTTATGAAATAGGCCCTAGGTTTTCATGCTCTCTTTATGCATTTTACGAGTATCAAACCATGTGGTTAGAAAAGCCACTCTTTTTTTTGCGTAAATGGGTAACTGCTGCGGCTACTACGAGGATGAACATAGCTTCATGTCTTAATTGGTCCTCTATATGTTTAGTTCTGGAATTCGTCTCGTCAATGTAGGCAACAACTACTTATTCACTGTTGATCGGAATCCTGATCAAGAGGCTTTGTTCCATACTTTGGGTTTATGGTTTGTTATCAGCTTTTTCGAGATTTTAAATTAGGTATGGAAATTTTCTGTGGTACTGTAGCGCTACCTCACCAATTAGGATTTTTCATCTGTCTCTGTGTCATGTGAAAAAGTTTCGCCTCTCCCCCTTTCCGGCATTCCTTTCTCGTTCTTTCCTTTCCTTTCCATCGCTCTCGCTCCTCAAAACCACACTTGGCACGCAGCATCAGGCAAAGCATTCTGCTACTAATTACGTACGTATACCTAGACTAACGAAATGTCATCGTCAAGTATTGTGTTAAAACAATTAACTTAGGTAGGTAGCTGATTTATCTTAATTTGAAACACACATTTACAACCAGACGCATATTGTGGTTACCTAGATTTAATTGTCATAAGGCGAAGCCTTGATGGCAATACTGATTAGGCAGGAGAGTTGGATGCAGTGGTTTTATTTTGAAGTCTTTGACATTTCCTATAATATTATTGCAATATCACCTACCTTGTAATTCACCAATTAGGAAAAATTCTACATCTCACCTTCCCATTTAGTCTGGGACTTGAAGACCAGTTAGTTATGCGTTGCCTTAAACTGCCTTTACATCAAATTTGAACTGGTTTTTGTGAGACATATTTGTGAGTAAACACCTTTTTTGTTCTAATTTGTCTAGTTCGACAATTTTTGACTAAAATTTTTCCCTTACAACTCGTTCTTTTTTACCTATGTGATCTATTGATTTTACGGTGAAGCAATTTTAACCTAACCAGGACTAGAGGCTCGTAAGTGTGTTTCTACCATTGTCTTAGTGTCTAGCCCAATTTCAAAATATCCCTGGCAAAATAGAATGAAAAGTAGGGAACCAGTAAATTTCTTTGATGTTGCGCCTATTCACTTATACATGATTAGGTACCTTTCAAAATGTGGAAAGTACACGGGACGTAAGAATTTATTATTTTGTTCTTTCCCGATTGACTATAATAGGGGTATTTATGGTTCATTTCAAAAATTTAATTGAAATGTCAAGTGCCACCCCTTGTGGGAATTGTGAGAGCCAAATGAGTGGAGGTTACCTCCTAACCGGGTTATAAATGAAAAACGATAAAATTATTTGTTAAATAATAAAAGTCACTCCCTCACTTCTCGGGTTTCCATTGGAAAAGAGTTTCAGGCACCTTGTTCAGTTTATGCTCTCCCTCATATAGAGGTCCCTTAATTTAACTGGTCCTTTAATTTAAAGGCCAGTTACCCCGTGTTGGAGTGTTCACAAGCAAATCTTTTACTTAGATCAGCAAATTTTTTTATTATCTTCCACTCAGTGTCTCTGAGGAAAGCACGTTCAATGATATGATGACCTCTGTTCTGGGTCCCCAGTATCGGTCGCATCTGCACAGGAAGTGCTCAGCAGAATCTTCCTCGATTCTGCAATTGAACATAGGTGAAATGTTGTTATCTATGATATCTAGCATCCTACGGAAATCATAATGTCCGATAAGGATCCATATCATAGTTCTAATTGAATTTCTGCTTTTATTCAAAATCTAATATGCTCGTTTGGGATCGGTGGACGTGACAAGCAATCTATTTTGTTTATATTTGGCTGTTTCTCTGCTCTAGAAAATGTTGAGGTCCTGTGTGACCCATGTTTTTAATTTTTGTTTTACAGGCATTTTTGGAAATTCAGATAGCAGGGGAGGGCCACAGAAACTGTTGTCCCGAACCTGCCCATGCCAAATATTCCGCTTAACGTTGCCTTTATGATTCTCAAATCCTGGAATCCATTTTATGCAATAAACGTAAAACCCGATGATAATAAACTAGAATATTTTGAACTTGATAATCTTTCATGGCACATCAGTAGTTCTGAAAAACGGGCATATGCGTTTATGCTCCCAGAGATCAAAACTCAGCTCGCGATATGGATTATTTGCTCCCGGAAGGTAGCCGCTGGCTGGACAATATGATCTCAAATTTCGGTGAGATGCGTTCTGTTATCCTCCTAGCAAGCGATCTTTGCATGGAGATAACTTCTTTATGCGCAATAGATGTGCCTGCGTCATAGGTAGCTTAGTTTTTCATTGAATCTTGGAGAGTTGAAATGGAGTTACTACTAATCATGAAGACGAAAACAGAAAAATAGAGAATTTGTTTCACATGAGAACGCAATGTATGACATGTTCATCTTTGTTTCTCTCTGAAGAACTTGGTTGAGAGCGAATCTGAGAGCTACATCCTGACATGTTTACGTTCTTCGATCAGTTACTGTCAGTTCAGGCTGATATATACACACAGCTGAACCCAATCGGAGTACTACATTTACCGTGGCCTGTTATTCGAGAACACCTCTGGGTTAACAAATCGATTGAGAAGGACAACAATAATGAATATTTTTCAGTTCATGTCCTTCCTTTTCATACTGTCTTGTATTGTGGTGAGGGAAAATTGGGAACGGTTCGGACCTGAATGCTGGAAGTATAGCGGGCTTACTGGGCCAACTGATGGGAGCATAACGTCCAGGGTGCCTTACGGAACTGGGAGTACATAGTCCAGCGACCTCTGCGAACCAGGAGGAAAAACGGCTTGTTTCAGAGACACTGGAGCAAAACGGGGGAAACTCCCTGAAGACAAGAACGATAATCGTGTCTTACGCCATGTCCTTCGT
Source organism: Adelphocoris suturalis (assembly GCA_030762985.1). Lineage (NCBI taxonomy): Eukaryota > Metazoa > Arthropoda > Insecta > Hemiptera > Miridae > Adelphocoris > Adelphocoris suturalis. The sequence goes on from CM061043.1 coordinate 99,638,078, forward strand.
GAACGACCAAAGAGCGCAATCGAGCAACCAGCGCGTTCGAGCGACCTCAAGTCACACGCGCGCGCCACTATACTGTCCACAGTAAGCGTCCAAAGTCCGCATCCTTGCGAGTTTACCTTTGTTTCATGCTAAATGTAAAATCTTTTTCTATTTTTGCGTTTTCTGTTTTTCGCTTCACGTCTTTCAATGCAGCAATGCCGCGAAAAAGAATTCGTCAGTTTCGAGAATTTATTTGGCGGTGAGATTTGTTCTCACAACTTATTTTTCGCTTGCTCCAGGATGAAAATATCCACGTTCGATGAAATTGTTGAATATATTGAAGGCGAATAAGATCTTCAAGTTAACAATTTTCAAAGGCCCGTAGGAGCTGAGGAAAGATTGATGTTGACAATCATCATTAGTATCATTATCATTATAGGCATAATAAGCACTTGTAAGCATAAATTTCTGCATACATTTTTTTGATTATCATTATTGAATAAACTTTATTTTAAAATTTTCTAACTTTCACAATAATGCAGCAATGAACTTTCAAACCCGAGCGGGCGGTGGCACGTAGGACACTTCGTTAGGTTTACCTTCTTTGAAATCAGCAAGACGCTCGCTCGAACGCGCGGGTCGCTCGATCGCGCTCTTTGGTCGTCCTCGTAGGACACGGCGTTATTGTGAAGAATGTTTCGCTAAACAGCCAATAGAATAGTTGCTACTTTTTGGTGATTCGCCGTCAAAACTTGATTTTCAAAAGCTTTGGCTCATAGTAAATCGAATGGTTGTAAAAAATCGACGCGTTTGTACATTGAAACCTTTCGAAACTACTGAACCATGAATACCCCTAATGTAACCAACTTAAGTTCGAGTAGGTAATAGTCTAAACTCAATGGGATCAGACATGATAATATGTAAAGAGATGAACACCGTGTTGTGTTTCCTCATTGACACATCACTCTCCTAAAGAACTGCCCCATCCCAAATTCTGCACAATGTGACTTGAATTTATTTTCAATCTGAGTTGATGAATGAACTTAGCTGATAACTGGGTCAAAAAGAAACAATAAGTCCCACCCAAACAATGTTTTATCCTTTCTACGCTGTAAGATATGCCTGAATTCCTAGTTGTAGAGGTATGTTTCATTCTTGTACATGTATGTTTGTTAAGGGTGCATGATGAAATTGGCTCATTTAATGCATGCTGCTCGGTAGTAAACCTTATACTAATCACACTAGGTGTAATAGTAGTTATAGCATTTTTCATAATTTCATTTTCTCTCAATCGTCTGGTCCCATTGGTTGACTTTAATTTATAAATTCACTAATATTCTATATTCAGTTTATATACCGCTAAATTGTCAAAGTTATATGACTAATCATCTCTGTATTATGCCACTGTTTCCAAAGCTTTGACTTTAATTAGAATTACTATAGGTATTCTTTACACTCGTTTATGAATTTGGTTCGGTGTCTTAATGTTTTAAAAACGTACAAAATTTTTCGATTGATTATGCAATTGGCAAATTACTACATTTACTAGTGACAGTAGATTTTCTATACCTCAGAACAATACATTGAAATTCTCTGTAGTTAGTGTAAATATGAACTTATCATTTTAGCGGACAAAACCAGTAAGTTGTACGAATAGTAATTCAGGCTTTTTCCGTTATGTATGATTTTTTTTATGGTTGTTTATTATCAATTAATTTTGCTCTCGTAAAATAGGGCAGTGGCATCAAGAATGTGACATGCACCCCCCCCCCCTCCCCCTTGATAATGAATGGATATAATTTAGGTTATGAATGCTGGTACATGTCTATATTGGTGACACACTTCAAAAAAGAAGGAATCGTTATTCATACGAAATGGGAGTACGGTATAGGTACATCAAATTATTGATTCGTTCAATAACAATAAATAATCATCCTAGAGTCGTTGAGGGCGAGAAAGAGAGATCAGCTTCTCGTATTAGTTTATTAGCTTAGCGCTTTCGCCTTTATTGGCCTCGTTAGAGCTTAGATTTATATGTGGGGGTTGTTTAGTGTTACAATTTCCGTTTGGTAGTTTGTATGTCTTGTAATTTTCTCTATATAAGTCTTTTTATTTTTATCACTGGTTAGGGGGACCCATCCTCTTGTCTTTGTTGTATACAGGTTGCTGCTATACCTTTTAACATGTTGTTGAAGGTAGGGGGGATTTAATTTTAGTTTCATTATTTTAAATAATGATAAGTGCTTGCTCCCACATGTTGCGTATTTTATTAATTTTAAAACTAAAATTAAACCCCCCCCCCCCCCTACCATCAACAACATGTTGAAAGGTATAGCAGCAACCTGTATACAACAAAGACAATAGGATGGGTCCCCCTAACTACTGATATAAATAAAAGGCTTATATAGAGAAAATTACAAGACATTCAAACTAACAAATGGACATTGTAACACAAAACAACCCCCACATATAAATCTAAGCTCTGACGAGGCCAATAAAGGCGAAAGCGCTAAGCTAATAAACTTACGAAAAGCTGATCTCTCTTTCTCACCCTCAACAACTCTAGGATGTATTCCTCAAAGCCCACTACCCCACATAAATAATCATTTGTGAAATTTAAACAAAAAAATTAATGGTTTTCTAGATTCAAAGTTTGGTATATCATGCAGCGGAAATTGTAAATTTTAATTCCTTTTTCTGTCGAATTTTTCATGAAAGTATTATCTTAGCTTATCATGGTTGATGTCTTCATGGTGGCTTCATTCTTTTTTTTTTACCTACGGATCTATAATACATTTGAAATTAATTTTGATGAAATGAGGTTCTTTGTTTCATCTTTTAAGACGACTAATTTATAACCTAAGAAAGGATTTTGAGTTTGATTCATATCTCCTAAGCACTCTCTCTAGTGTATGGATTGCAATGTATGGATTCTGCTCAATGGGGTAGTGATTCGAAAGTTTTTGTTAACAGGAGTTCCTTCACGTTGTTTAGGTTCAAGTGTGCTTAGATAGTCACCTAGATCGTGCTACCTACCTATTTCATGGAATGGTAGCATTTTCACGTGCCCTAGCTCAGGCAGTATCAGATTTAGAATTAGATTTCGCGTGCGATCAGTCTCTGAAGAAGGATTAGCTAAGAAGGAAACAGGTACCTACTCGTATGTAGTGTCCATTGTGACCTGCATTAACTGAAAGGTAATCCTAGAAACAGAAACACTACGTTGGTAACCATGGAAATAAACATTCTCTTACTCATAAATTGTGTTTATTTTAGGGCCGGTTGTGGCAGATCCCCGTTAACGCAGCATTAGGGAACGCGAGATTGGTATGTTTTGTCAGGGAAATTTGAAGTTCGGTCAGGGAAATGCCAGGGAAAGTAAAAATTTCCATTTGGAGGCCACCCTGATTATTGCCTTGTCGCCTCACAAAACCACGATACTTAGAAAAAACCCCTATAGTCCTTAATAATATAGTCATGCTAGTATTCAAAAACTTTTCATACCGATGAGAATCTCCAAACTGGTTGTGAAACGAAGAAGTATCGGAATAACCAATATCTCAACAATAACAAAATTACTACAAAATGGATTGCAGGTAATGAGATTCATGAAGGTAGCACGAATGCTGATCGATTGGCATCGGCAGGCCCAAGCTAACAGTTCTTGGGCCACTCCCTAACCATTTGCATCTGCAAAAATGCCTGTAAATCAAAAATAAAAAAAATGACCGTATCCAAATATCTATTCTTTGGACCAAAGAAACCGCCAATTAGATAGAATGCTTGTTATTTTTCTTGACACAAAAAAGCATCCTGGCTTATAAATGAAATTAGAAAATCGTTCAGACTATGATTTGCATACTTGCTGGTCGTTATAACTTCCGTAGGATGTTGAATATGAAAGGCAACAGTATTTCACCAACGTTTTCTTGCACAAATGATTATTTTTCGAGACATTTTGGTTTCCTGATCCTTCTTCAGTTATTCTTTAACGGAGATTGAATGCGTTAACGAGATCTTCCTGAAACGGAGATACGCCTTTATGGTTTAAGCACTCATGCACGGAATTTGCATGAAATGGTAATAGTTCTATAGATTTTTTATTCACTAACCCATGGACCTTGTACTCTCGTTTCCTTTCACTCCCCTATTTTTTTCTGGCCAAAGTAATTCGTGGTTGACTCATGGGCAGGCTTCTCATTCTAATCTAAGCTTGGTCGAGACTTTGTTTATTTGGCTGGGAACACAGGGTGACGATTTCCTACGGAGAGAATTTCCCATTCCGGCCAAACCAACCGGCTGGCCCAAGCATGTGGACCAGACTTTCCCTTCAGCTGAAGCGGACTTTTAGGTCGCCTGATTAGTACAGAAGGACACCCATGGTGGGGTTCTTCACAGGATTGCTGAAGTCGTCCGGAGGAACTGTTCAGCTCCGGCAAACCTCTTAGGATCTACTTAAGGAATTCTCCTTGAGAAATCCTCACCTTGTGTACCCAGCCCTAGACTATAAGAAAAGTTTCGACAGAAAGTTATAAATATAGGTACCTACACTTTATTATTTATTATTATTATTTTTTTTTAAAGAGTAAACATGCATTTTAAACACGCATCATTGTTCTTTTATAAAGCATTCAAGAGGGGTTTCTTACATAACTAGTTCACTACTCATTGTTCATTTGGTACGCGTATTCTTTATTCTCACCATTATTTCTGTGACAGAACCTTCCATAATATTGCTGAAAGTTTTAACTAATTTTCTTTTAAAATGAACCAATATTACATTACTGATAGCAAAATGATTGAACTATAACCTTTTTATGTTATTAAACTGCAATACATATCTAAATATTTGTTTTTCCATCAGTTTTAATCTCTACTTGGAAAGCTCTTTATTTTACCCTCAAATCTCATGTGGCCAAAATCCATCACCTCAAACCTGCACTCCATCAAAATGAGTTGCATAAAGGCTGGATCCCATATTTTGGCACCGAGCCCTCACCACATGACGGGCCTAATAGCTAATCACAGATAAGTGGGGGCACCTGCTTCCACTCTGTCGCTGACACTTGGCCAACGCTTGCCCGTTATGCATTGTGGACTTGGTGAGAAAATGTGGGTTCTGGACTTGATTCGTTGTTTAGGTATCTCGGATGTACTGTTTCTAGATTTGTTTATGGGCTTAATAATGCCTGGAGTGAAGAGCATAGTTATTTATCAGCATGGAACTTGCTTAAGCCATGCCCCAACCCAAACATATTGGTAAGTAATGCATGTATTAAAGGGACGTCCCTATGGATGGATTGTATATAATTTTGGTCAGAGGTAAAACAAGAGAAAAGATGAAATTATCATGACTTCTCGAAATTACCCTCCCTCTCCATTAACCCCCTCCACCGACAGTAAATTTCCATAAAATACTTTCAGTATGAAATTTGAAACTCCTGATATATAATTCAGAGGTGCTAAGTTTCAGCATTTGAACAATGGAAAATTACTACTCTGGAGCCCCCTTCGGCTTCCAATTCCCATTTTCCACTCAGGCTACATTTACTTTACTGGTACTGGTGGTTTATTCTTACTATTAACATCTACGCTATGGGTGACCCTACCACTGACCAATGTTAGAGGAGGAGATCCAAACGTGGCAGACAAACCATTGAGTTTGGGTAATTCTATCCTTATCGTTTGTCCCTGTTTCTGTTTGAATTCGATTTAACTTTTTCGCGCCTGACTTTTAGATGCCCAGGCAGCGCCCCAGTCCTGAATTTTAAGGGCCCGCCGGACCAAGACAGCTCTCCTGTCCTGACTTATTTTGTGTTATTGCACTCTTCTGTTCTGCCTATCGGTGCTCTTCCAATATGCGCCCCCCTATCACGCTTCTGTTCCAATATGCGCCCCCCTATCACGCTTCTGTTCCAATATGCGCCTCCCTATCATTAGCAACCAATAATACGTTACTACTCTTGATAAACGTACCTGTAATATGATTTTGGACATTGAATCCTGCAAGATGATGCTGTCGTCGAAGTTAGGTAGGTAAAAATCATGCCCTGTACAAGTCTTTCATGTCTCTCTGGCTGGCACTCTCTCTGTATTATAGGGGTGAGGGTGTTTTTGTCGCGCCTTTCGACGCAGAAGTACCTACAGTCGGTCCCCTTTTTTAAACCAAAAACCCATGGTCCGTCAATTCTGCGACGTTAGAGCGTTGGAGATGAGTTCAGTGTTCTTTGATCACTAACAATGAAAACGACGAGGAGGCGCACTGGGAGGCGCAGTTGCTCGGGGGGGCGCATATTGGAAGAGCACCTGCCTATCTTCTAAGAAGCATAACAGGTTCAAAATTCGTTCAAATTTCACCAAATTTTGAGATAATGTTTGTTACATTATATAGTATTCAATCACGTAAAAATATCCAGTAAAAACCCATCCGCAAGTTCTAGGCATTCTTCCTCGTCAGAAAAACCGCTGTACTCTTCATCACTGTTAGCATCCGTCACAAGTGCAATTATTTCTTCGTCCGTGAAAGCACGGATTTTTTCTTCGCGATATTTCACAGAAAACACGGATGGAATAATATAAGACAAACTCGTACGAAAGGGCTAGCGGTACTGGAGCTTCAGGGAGGAAAATGGTAAACCCTCCCTTCACCCGCCCAGTAATACCGAGTGTTCAATGTAAACACAGTCCAAAGTCTTCCAACTACCCCTCTAAGTCGAAAAACCATGAATGAAGGGAGGAAAAATTAATGGAGTGACGTCATAACAAAACGAAAAGCAAGCTGTGTATATGTGGAGCCCGACAGGGAGGTGATCTAACGTCGGACTTTATATATGCAGACGCCGGCACAAAAAGGTTAATTTCAATTTCTTTGTATGTATTTAAATTTGTTGATTTCCTATTCTTTGCTCTCTGGTGATTTTTGAGTTGTTATAATAGTTTCAATGTGCTGAGGTAACCCCACACTTCCGAAATTTGCTCAAGTAAGGAGTAATTGAACAATTTATTTGAATAAATCTAAAATAATCACCTTGAAAAGAATCACCGTACTCTAAGATGTTGTACAACAAAATGATGGATTTGGTGATGGAGTGATTGGAGTTTGGATTTTTGCCTCACACACAGACCAGCTGTTCTACCTTCATCAAACATCCGCTAGAGTGTATTGGCGTAATTTCATCACTCATTCCCACGCCAGAAATCCGACTTGTAGTAGGTATGTAGGGTGACAGACCACCTGATCAACCTAACATCCACTAGAGTGTACTGGCGTCCTTTCAACAAGTTTCCAAGTTTTTGAATACAAGGCCTAGGTTTGTAAAAAACGTTATAGTCTTGTGTGGTGTAAGAAGGCTCTTGGTTGTGGCATGAAGTGGCAGTCTCTCCCCTCCCCCAACTTTGGTCAGTGGTTTGGTCGTGACCTTACAGTTTACCTGCTAGGTGGGAGGTGTGTGAGGGTTTTTGAATGGAGGAGTTTTGGTTGTCTCGTCTGAAGTTGTGCGCATCTGGTACCTGTGCATCCTCTACCAAGTTTGATTGACTTGGGCTCCTCTGTATAAGATGCTTTAGTGAACTGGGGTATACTGAAGATCTCCAGGTCAAAAAAGGGAACGTAGTTAAGAGTTCTTCTAAAGAAACCCTTGATTGGAATAGGTATTTATAAAACATTTAACTGCAAAATAATGTTTGTTTTAAAATGCCAATAGTAAAAATCGGACTATTTTTTGTTGCACTAGTGCTCTTATTATGATTTTAAGGCAACTCACTTGTAGTTGATTTGGTACCATTAGGAGAGTACGCAGGAACGCAAGGCTTGGGGCTTCTCCGGTTGCATTCCACTTATCGTCATGACCTCAAGATCTACGCATCAGACGAAGGAAGAGTTCAGATGACTGCAGCAGCATTCGCTAAAGGCTTGCTTGCATTAGAAGGAGAACTGACACCTATCCTCGTGCAAATGGTGAAATCCGCCAACACGAATGGGCTCCTCGATAATGACAATGAAGCTTCCAAGTATCAAGACATGTGAGTGTTGAAATTATATTATTTTCATCGCATGATATTTATTTCTCCATTCCATAATTTGTTAATCATATATGCGCATGCCCATTTTTTGAGGATCACGTTTCTTCCCACTCCCTCATTTTTCTTTTTCATATTATATATTGTTCACAGAGCCAAAGCTAGATTGCATTCTTTGATGCAACAAGATAGAGACTTTACTGCTGAAGATCGTGCAGCCATCAACCCTTGTAATTCAATTTCAATTGACCTGGCTTTGGATTTTGTCAAAAACCCCGTTAGGTGTTGTGAACGGGTGCAGCAACTAATTCATAAGCTCATGGCAATCGTCCGCCTGAAAAAAGATGATCCGAAAACAAGAGGTACATGTTTGTTGTTTGTTTCATATTTTGCATATCTGTACGTTATAAACCTTTCACCATACAAATTCATACAATTATTAAAATGTTGGATTGATAATATCAATCGTTCTTGTTATTGTAGATGCTACTTTATATCATGGTGAAACATGGGAACTGATGGGTCGACGTTGGGGGAAAATAGAAAAGGATTTTTGTTCCAAGAATAACGTATTTGATATATCTAAAATACCTGATATCTACGACTGCATTAAGTATGATCTGCAGCACAACCAACACACTCTGCAGTTTGATCAGGCAGAAGATCTCTATATCAATTCAAAATATCTCGCTGACATCGTGATCCCCCAGGTACCTTAATTTCAATAGATTAGAAAATAGTTGTCGAATATGGGTCGTATATTTAATTTTTGTCAATCCGAGCTTCTTATAAAAAGGCGAATATGAAGCATTGATGCGCCATTCTTCTGTTTACTGTAGGAATATGGTATGACTATGATGGAAAAGCTCACTATTAGTCAAGGTATTTGCACGCCTCTTCTGAAGAAAATTCGTGCTGATCTTCAAAGAAACATTGAAGAAGCTGGAGAAGAAAATGTGAATAGATTAAATCCAAGGTAGACAATCTTGTCAAAACTCTACATTTGTTTTTTGTGTGGCCTCCACTTTGCCACGTACACCTGCCTATCATAAATAGTTCTATATAGGTGTCTGATACTGAATAAATTGAATACTTTCAAGGTATTCCCATGGAGTTTCTAGCCCTGGACGTCATGTTCGTACGCGCCTCTACTTCACTAGTGAAAGCCACCTGCACTCACTCCTTACTGTTCTTAGATTTGGTGGTCTTCTGAGTTCGCAAGCAGACGTGAGTATAATGAAAAAATGTAGCATCTGAAACAGACCATAATTACTGTATAATACACGAATGCTTACATAATAGTTACATAGGTACCTTGATTGATTTGTTCCGTTGCATACCTCTTCTTAAAAGATTCTTGTTATTCATTGACAGGTTTCAAAAGACGAACAATGGAGAAGAGCCATGGAATACGTTTCTATGGTCTCGGAAATCAACTATATGTCTCAAGTTGTCATTCTCCTTTATGAGGACCCAACCAAAGACCCATGTTCTGATGAACGGTATGTATAAATACTTGTTTGCATCAATAAAGCTCTATTCTAGTTAACATGAACTTCACTACATCACTTCTTTGGATTATAAGTGCAATGAACTAGTTCATAGGTATTTTGAGTAAACATTGACAGCTCAAAAAGATGATGCGCCTTGATTGGTGGCTTTCAAAGGCGCTGGATGTTAAGGTCAATCATGCAGAATCCTGACCCGATGCATAGAATCTGACGCCATTCTAGAGTTGAGTGCTCTCGATCCGTTATGAACACAATATAGCTATAAGAATAAGAGAATCGCTTATATATTATGTATGTTCGCACGTGGGTTACAGCCTCCATCAACCACGAAAAAGCCATTTTGGGTTGGCTTTCAATATTTCAGAGCCATGAAACCACCTACATCCTCAAGGAGTACATTCTTAAAATACCCTGAGGCTCTGGCATTTTAATCCTGGGTCACCTATTTTTGTATTCTCGTTATATACAAGGATACACATTTGGAAAGGTTTGATAAATTGGCCTTGGTATCCAAGTGGCATTTAATTTCTTTGGGTTTCTCTCAAGTGAAACTGAGTTCGAATTTTGCCGAGGTTCTTATTATTTTTGGGCCGTAACATTTGGCGTAGTAGGAAGTTCCTAAACCTTAATAAGTTGTCCCTTTCGAGTTAGATTGTAAACTTCACTTTCCCTGAGACCGTATTCCTCATATGCCTTGACAATTACCTCACTCAACTGAGACGTCTTCCAGCAAGCTGAAGCTGAATTTTCGGGTCCTAACACCCTTATAGTTCTAGTCATGTTTTGACAATCTAATTTTTATACCCAGGAACTGGATGGTATCAAGATTTATCCAGCACCCAAGATTTCATAATTGACCTCACTTTTTGTAAATGGTGATTATTTCGAAGTAATTTCTGTAACTTTCTTTTTGAGCTACGTACTTGACCTTAAGGGAACGGTGGGATGGAAATTGAAAAATACTTAGTGGACATTTATCTTCTGTTTCTCCTCAGGATTTAGAAAATCCCAAGGTTGATTAAGAGAGTATCCCAGCACACTGTGCTTGCGTCCTCCCTTCCTCCTTTCAAATAAGAGGAAACTCTTCCCTGGTAAACAAAGGGAGACTGATACACCCACAGTCAAGGACCTCTCACTTAACACATTCAACGCGAGTCTGAAATGGGTGAACACACACCACACGGAAGCAGAATTTGCGGAGAAGACACGCTTATCACTTTTATCAGTGCCCTCACTGATTGAAGGTCAGTTTCAGAAAACGGCGACCTCTGGTGGGTAGGTAGGTTCTTACTGAGTAAATCGTGCTGCCGAACGGCCTTCTAAACCTTTCCTATCCAATACACGAGGCTTTTGAAAGAGGCACTATCGTACATAGGCTCTGTGTCATATGACACTGCCCGTGTGAGAGAAGAGGCAGCCTGTGTCATATGACATATCCCGCGTTGAACGTGTTAATCATGAGAGTACCTGTTTGCAAAGCGCTACAGGTGAAGCCGAGTGTTTTAGCCCACTCTACCAACTGAGCAGATTGGTACCGGAGTTATTGTCAAGCCACATAACTCACATGCCGGCACTATCCTGGGAGGCAAGTCTACCAGCCGAGTGCCTACCATTTAATTTTCAGGCGTCGCCTTCCAGCCTGGGTGTACAACCACTGCCACCACGAAGCCTACCGCTATCAGGGGGCAGGCTGGCGATGCTTTGCCGAAGCTACGCATCTGGCGCCCGGGGTTCCCCCCGCCCGTGGTACCAATTTTGTGCCTGAGGTACGCCAGTGAACTGGGCAACTCAAGACAGCAGAGGCCGGATTAGTCGCAGGCCCGTTACAGGGAAGGTGTCCTGCAGCTGCCACTTTATCCTTAGCCCTGAAGTATCAGGGTCCAATCATTATGGTGGGTGACTGAGGATGGGAGACTATAGAGGGCTCACCGACATCATTTGTGACTGATGCATGGCTCATGCACCCCCCCCCCCCCCCAGTACTTTGGCATCCGTATACTTAGTGGATAGGAAGAATATGGAAACCACAAATCTTTCTCTCACATATCATAATTGTGATTGGCATCTTAAGGTCATAAGTTTTTATTGATAATGGCTGTTCCTGCTCGTCTGCCACAACTATCGTTCCCTCCAATTTGACCTCACACCCCCGTAAGGGCTTAGCTTTCTGATGCATTCTTGCTCCAATGTAGAAATGCTTTGAAATTTTCAACCTGTATTTTTTTAATCAATATATATAGAAATAGTTCCTGAAACTTTGCAGCATGTAATGTTGTATCTTTACCTATAATTACATTATTTAGTATTGTATTAATGTGCAACTCAATGTTGATTGTAGGTTTCACGTTGAGCTCCACTTCAGCCCCGGTGTTAATTGTTGTGTTCAGAAGAATCTTCCTCCAGGTCCTGGGTTCCGCCCACATTCAAGAAATGACGTACGAAACAAGTCTTCCAGTGATAATTCGCCAACGGTATGTCCATATTTTGGATGACAGTTTTGTTTTAGTCAATCTTGAAGTAGTAGCGAGGTTTTTATATCAGGCTTTTCTATATTTAAATATTGTATTGAACTAGTTTGGAATAAGGGAAGCTCATCAAGCATTACTGTATCCCTAGTGGATATACTTTTAAATTAATGAATATTCCAATTTAATCCTGAGAATTTTGAATGTGTCTGCATTTTTTTAAGGGTTAATACTACGTTTTCTTTCTGATTTGTAATAGTTCCAAGAATTGTGTAACCCTTAGTGATATTACCACTGGGCTGCATACAACGATCAGAGTCCCCCCCCCCTTAAAGTTGTCTTTAATGGTAGCGGATAGATGAACAATGAAAATCAAGAGTCAGGAGTTATCCCTCAAAACACCAATGAGCTAACTGGAATAACTTTGGGTTAAATCTTGATCCTCCACGGTCGAACGAACCATGAGGGATATTTGAGATCCCTACATCCACATTTAGGGCCTAAATCGTGAAAGTCATTCTAGATTAAGTTTGATTATTGTGCAAGTGATGGCTGTAACTTTAGATTTATATATACAGGGTGATTCCCTCGCAGATGCAAAAAAAAAAAAAAAAAAAATTTGGGTGAAACTACATCAAAAATGGAGTAAAATGCCGCCAACCGCATATTTTTATCTCAATCCGTACTCGAGATATGATTTTTTAAAGGTTTTTTTCAGGAATACCGTGTTTTTTCATTTTAAACTCGGATTTCTCCACTTTGACTCATTTAATTTTAACTTTCAACCTCATTTTCGGTATCAGCATTAAATTTCCTATAAGAATAGTGTACTTGGGTTCTTAAAAAGTACCATCCGAAGACCCTCACATCAGCTCAAACATTGACGATTTTGAAAAAATAATATTTCTGAAAATCTTTAAAACTTTACTACTCTTTTAAAAAGAATCCTGGAAACTAGCAAATCTCATGAAAACTGCTTCATCTAATATGCTTTCCAACGGTATTATCAATTTTACTTTTATTTGGTTATTTAGGGGAGAAAATTATGTTTTAATGTTGAAAAATGTGGGTTCTTCAATGAAATTGTTGGGTTTCTCGAAAGATGACCCTCCATGAACCAACGAGTATGGGGTCGGTTTCTATGTATTTTTTCTCGCTGGATCAAATGGAAACTCTTGCAGATCTCTCAACTACGTTATAATCGAGTTTTACACTTTCATTAACTAGTTTTACCCCATAACACACATACATTTAATCGTAACAAACAAACTAAACATTTGCGATTTTAAGTGTAAAACTCGGTTATAACGGAGTTGGAGAGATCTACAAATTTTACCATTCGATACAGCGTGAAAAAATACATAGAAACCAACCCCATACTCGTAGGTTCATGGAGGGTCATCTTTCGAGAAAACCAACAATTTCATTGAAAAACCCACATTTTTTAACATTGAAACATTATTTTCTCCACTAAATAACAAAATAAAAGTAAACTTGATTATACCGTTGGAAAGAGTATTAGACGAAGCAGTTTTCATGAGATTTTCCAGTTTCCAGGATTCGTTTTGGAAGAGTAGTAAAGTTTTAAAGATTTTCAGAAATATTCATTTTTCAAAATCGTCAATGTTTGAGCTGATGTGAGGGCCTTTGGATGGTACTTTTTAAGAACCCAAGTACACTATTCTTATAGTAAATTTAATGCTGATTCCGAAAATGTGGTCAAAAGTTAAAATTGAATGAAGTAAAGTGGAGAAATTTTAGTTTAAAAGGAAAAAAACACGGTTTTCCTGAAAAAAACCTTTAAAAAATCATATCTCGAGAACGGATTGAGATAAAAATATGCAGTTGGCGGCATTTTACTCCATTTTTGATGTAGTTTCACCCAAATTTTTTTTTTTTTTGCATCTGCGAGGGAATCACCCTGTATAATATGTTCTATGATTTTGAGAGATCTGTAATGTTGTTTATAGGATTCACCTGGACCATCTTCTCCAGTACAGATACGAAGGAAAGGGGAACATACTATCCCTGTTTCTGAGCCTATTCCCATACGGTAAGAATTAGTTAGTTCTTTTTTTAGGGCTGTTGATGTAGTTTTCTTTGTTGTCATTATATACAGATCTCAAGGCCCAATAAGAAGTCAATCTATAAAGCTGAGTTTTGAAGTTGGCGCCATACATACATATATATATATATATATATATATATATATATATATATATATATATATATATATACATACATATATATATGTTAATGGGGTTGGTTGGATGTCCTGTAAAAAAAAAGTGTTTGTTGTACCTGTCCCATTTTCAAAAACATTCGCTTGGAATATTTATGATGAGCTAGGGTGGTGCACTATGCCGGGGTTCGTCTTGATTACTGGCTTACTTATTTTTTTGGAAGAGCTTAATAAGAATGTAGGATTAGTAATGTACCAGTAATACTTAAAGGGCTAGGGGGGGGGATTGTCGATGTTGCGTTTCAACTATTTCTAGAAATTTGAATTTTAAATTTAAATGTTTCGTATCTCAGGCTCTAGGTGACGAATAACTGATTTCAATGTACCCAGTCAATCAAAAAACATCTTATTTAATAATAATCCAAGTTGAAAAATCTAAATTTATTTGTTAATGATATGACTTACCCGCCGATAAATATGTATGTATAGACAACTAGCCGCTCCGGCTCGCTTCACTCGCCTCCACGTCCAGCCTGGGGGGGGGGGGGGGGGGGGGAGCCTCTCTGACCCCCCCATTAAGTTGCTCGCTTCGCTTGCAAGGTGTGGCTGTATAGATGCGATGGTCTTTTACTGTCGAGTGGGACTTGTAGAATGATTGAAAACGGTAGATCACTAAGGGTAGGTTTAGCGTCTGTTGGGGATGTTGCTCGCTTCACACGCGCGAGGAAGTTATACAGCCCACCAACTTGGCAGACTTTTTTTCTGTTGGAAATTCTTACAAACAAATTAAATCTCATAAAACTACGTGGAACCACAAAAAGTTTATTAGGGGATGTTTCTCGCTTCGCTCGCTCGGTATGGCTGTATATGTGTAGGAAAAACCCCGTCTATTATTCTATTCTGTTGAAATGTCTTTCAAACGGAAAGGTTCCTTCCTTCAAGAGTTTCCCCTTCAAGTAAAAAGGGCCTGCTTGCAGATTCCTTGGGGCTCAATTAACTTCTCATTTTAATTGCTTTGCCTTCCTTCCCCTCGCATTTTGACCAAGTTCCCGTCACTTTTTTCGATATCCGATTTCGGATTCAGATTCGGCGAAATCAAAACTGTATTTCGCCCGCAAACACCGTCCGGAAAATGTCTCTTTATGGGGTATATTTTAAAGAGAAAAAACCAAGTTTTTCGTTGGAATTGTCGAGAAAACAGGTCCGTACTCTTTCATTTTTTTTACGCATTTCCCGATACTTTTTTCGCGATCTGATCGCGCCGACGTCTTTGTCGTAGAAAAACCTACGAAACCGGTATTTTTCCGGAATTTTCGACGGCCGTTTAGAGGGGTAGGGGAAGCGGGGAAGACGAAAAAGCGCACATTAAAACAGGCTCCCACCCCCCTCCCGCCCATGGTTTGGGTAGGATTAGAAAATTTTAAACTAACTTTTACACCCTTTTGGAAAATCCCAAAAAGATCCACCCACTCGTAGACTCCCGCCACTCAGCCGTTGGCCGTGCATAGCATGGACAAACAAACAGATAGACGGAGTTTCATTCTTATAAATAACTAGCCGCTCCGGCTCGCTACGCTCGCCTCCACGTCCAGCCGGGGGGCAAGCCCCCCGGACCCCCCATTAAATTGCTCGCTTCGCTCGCAAAGTGTGGTATGTAGGGAATGTTGCTCGCTTCGCTCGCAAAGTGTGGCATGTAGGGAATGTTGCTCGCTTCGCTCGCAAAGTGTGGTATGTAGGGAATGTTGCTCGCTTTGCTCGCAATTGAAACATGTAGGGGATGTTGCTTGCTTCGCTCGCAAACGGTAGATCTCTAAGGGTAGGTTTAACTTCTGTAGGGGATGCTGCTCGCTTCGCTCGCTTGAGGAAGTTATACTGCCCACCCAACTTGGCAGACGTTTTTTTCTGTTGGAAATTCTTACAAACAAATTAAATCTTATAAAACTACGTGGAACCACGAAAAGTTTATTAGGGAATGTTGCTCGCTTCGCTCGCAAGGTATTGCTGCATAGGTGTTGGGAAATACCCGTATGAAATTCCGTTGAAATGAGTCAAGTGCGTAGTGCATCGCGTCCCTTTCAGGTAAGCAACGTTGTGTAATGGCGGCCCGTGGTCGATTAATTTCTCATATTAAACACTTCCCCTCGCAATTTGACCGACTGCCCGTCACTTTTTTCGATATCCGATTTCGGATTCAGATTCGGCGGACCCAAAGCTGTATTTCGCCCGCAAAAACCGTTCCGAAAAACGTACCTTTATGGGGTATATTTTAATCGGAAAAAACCAAGTTTTTCGGCGGACTTTTCGAGAAAACGGGTCCGTACTCTCGCATTTTTTTGACGCATTTCCCGATACTTTTTTCGCGATCCGATCGCGCCGTCGTCTTCCTCGTAGGAAAACCTACGAAACCCGTATTTTTCCGGAATTGTCAACGGCCGTTTAGAGGGGTAGGGGAAGCGGGGAAGTCCAAAAAGCGCACATTAACCGGAACTTCGACCCCCCTCCCGCCCTACGGCCCATGGTTCGGCTGGGATTAGACAATTTTAAATTCGCTCGTTCCACCTTTCGGAAAATCTCAAGAAGATCCCCCCACTCGTACACTCCCCCCACTTAGCCGTTTGGCCGTGCATAGACACGACAGACAGACAAACAAACAAACAGGTAGACGGAGTTTCATTCTTATAAATAATACAGATGTTATTCATTGAAATGGGTTTTTACAACTTCAACGTGAGTAATTTAGTTCAGTTCGTTTTACTATGACTTTAGTTCGAGTTCGTACTGTCGACTGGTGTGATTTCTGAGCAGGAAGCGTACCTAATGTTTTCCTACCACTAATGGTTAAACTGAGATGCAACTGGAAAAAACCATGGAATTTTGCTAAGCTGGAAATCCCAAGACATTTCAGTAGAACAAACGAAAATCACAGAACTTTGTCTAATGATAAGAATTCAGCAAGTTTCCACTCCCTAGGTATTATGTAGGTAGTAATTCCTGGCTAAATACTCGAGTGTTCGGAACCCAAGAAGACGAATATGAAGCCGTAGCTACTATGTAGGAAAACGTAATTTTTTTTAAAGAAAGACCCTTTTGCCTAGTTTGCCGTGATTCTACATATTTTGTTGTTGGTTATAAATAGTGTGAATTTGTGAGAATTCAAATTCGTTTAGACTTCCTTCTTTCTATTAACAGCAAACACACATTTAGGATAGGTACGTGAAATATCACTATTTTTGTTGGATCATATGACAGCCAGTTACTATCGATGTGACAACGCAACAACTATAATATACCTCTATCATATTTCTGGTTAATTAATTAAATGTTTGTTTTGTAGGTAACAAACTAGGTAACATTAATTTGTTAACTAAAACTATGGTTGGATTCAGAGTTTGAATAAACAATGAGGAACTTTCATGTGTTGGAATTTTACACTTTTGACCTCAGATTCAGAATCAGCGCACTTGAATTTTCAGCTCAAAAGACAGTTTAGTTTGGCCAGTTAACTGGTAGGAAGATCACGCGTGACGTAGTATTGCGAGGGAGCTGAGGGTTCCCCCAGGCGGGCGGGGGCTGTGACGTCATCGTGCAAATAAATGTCAGTAGCCGAATTACTAGGTAGATAGTAATGATATGATACCCATAGATAGTATGATACCCATCATATAGCACCTTTTTGGAATGCTCTCGCTCAGATCTTTTTATTGAGAAAATAAAAAATAACCATGAAAATTCCTCATTGGGTGAAACTAAACAGAAAATGGTGTAGAATTCCACCAACAGCACTTTTCTCGATCCGTTGCCATGTTTTTATTTTATTGTTTTAAGAGAAAATCTCTTTTTTGGACAAAAAACCCACATTTCAGCCTCGAACCGTTTTAAAGAACAGAGGATTTTCATATTTATCTAACACCATTCAGACTCATTTATTGAATATATTGGTAAGTAATGCAGTCATTACAGGACGTCCCCTTGAATGGATTTCATATAATTTTGGTGAGAGTTTAAATGAGAGAAAAAACAAAAATATCGTGAGATCTTTGAATCCCCCCCCCCATTAACCCCCTCCACAGACAGTAAATTTCCATCACGATACTTCCAGCATGAAATTTAAAACTCCAAAACTTGACCAAATTCATATTGAACAAAAGAATTATCACGAAAATCTGACGAGAATAGTTGATACACCATGATTTATAACTGTTGCCCCCTCCATTCACCCCCTTCCGTAATGAAAGTTGAAACTCCATGTATACCTTCCGAAACTAGAATGAATTCATAGTTGATCCAAAAAAAGTTAAAACACCATGATTTATCAGCATTACCCCCTCCCCTGAAGAAATTGGAAACTCCTGACATACATTCCAAAACTATATCGAAGTCTTGATGGCTATATCGAACAAAATAATAATCACAAAAATTGGTCGAGATTTGGGCAGCGCATGAAAGAATCGGTAATTATCCCCTCCACCCACCACCTCGACAGCAAATCCGAAATTCTCAAAGTTTGTTGCACAACTAAACTAAAATTGGAATCGAACCAAATAGGGCTCACAAAAATCGGTTGAAAATTGTAGCCTGGGCAGTATCGACACAATTTGTCGGAAAAAACTACTTTTTTTTTCTTGCTTCACCCTCTCTACCATCGTGGAATTCAAAATTTCTGGGGTTTGTTGCACAGCAAGACTGAAATTGGGAACGAACAAAGAAAGAATCTCGAAAATTGGTTGTGATTGTGGCCTGAGCAGCGTCTACAAAATTTGTCACAAACACACCTATGGTTTTTCACGGATTCGGTCTTACAGGGTGGCCCCCCGACTGTTAAAGTCAGGGAAAACCTCGAATTGTCAGGGAATTCTTTGCGTCGGGAAATGTCAGGAAATTTTGAAAAAACCACCAAATGTCAGGGAAATTTTTTAATGAAAACAAGGTGTAATAATTTAAAGCGTTTTTAAGTATGTTTAACTCCTAAACAACCAAACTTCAACAGCGTACTTTATCATACTAGGTGCATACTATTTCATAGGTGAGTTATACGAATGACAAAAATAATTATCAAGAGTTGCGGTTAAACTGTTCAAAAGTAACAACGCTACACGCACATAAAAAGTGAATGGATATGACGAGACCCTCTCGAACGATCAAGTTTGTCCCCCACCCCGGCTACTACTTGGAACCGTTCCCTACAAGAAGAACAGTGAGTTCTTCAATTCCGTTCAACCTGTTTAGTGGACATGTCACATGTAGGT
This sequence comes from Adelphocoris suturalis, assembly GCA_030762985.1. Lineage (NCBI taxonomy): Eukaryota > Metazoa > Arthropoda > Insecta > Hemiptera > Miridae > Adelphocoris > Adelphocoris suturalis. Next base: position 99,657,480 of record CM061043.1, read on the forward strand.
CAGAATGAAGTGTATAGTTTGGTGGTCTGGATGCTCGCATTTCAAAAATACATAACATCAAGTAGTCAATCCCTTATTAAAAATGCAGATTAGTTGGATATGTAGATGAGAATGAAGTGTATAGTTTAGAAACGTAAATGTGACTTTTCATTTGTGACTCATGAGCTGCTCCGCGTTGAACGGAATTGAAGAACTCACAGTTCTTCTTGTAGGGAACGGTTCCAAGTAGTTGCCGGGGTGGGGGACATACTTGATCGTTCGAGAGGGTCTTGTATGGATATGCCATTGGCTTCCCTGGTAACTACGTCACCTAGAGTAAACCATTTGTGAGAAAAATCATCTGTGTATTGAACTAGGAAGAAAAAATCCAGCAGAGTTGTGGATTGATCCAGTAAGAGTCCCAAAACTAGTTTGTATACACAAAGAGGGGGAAATTGGCCTATTGCAATGTGGAGTCATGTGTTGTAAATTCACAGAGCAACTTTCCAAAGAACGATTTTTGTGGGATGGGAAATCAGGAAGTTATACTCTCTCTGGCAACGATTGGTAGTAGGTGAAAAAATGCATGACATTTTTTACTGTCGGACGAAAATTTCGAATTATCCCCAGAGCTAAGAAATCCATGTAGGTAAGGAAAAAGTGTACTCCAACAAATAGCTTCAGATCACAAATTGAGAGACCATAAAATATTAAATAAAAAGTCATGCAGCATGATCGTATGGGTGAATTTTCGTAAATTATCGCATTACATTTAGGTTAAATTTTTATGATATTTGAGCACTTCGAGGGCAATGCAATTGTTAAATATAAGTAGACTACATACAAGTAGTCTGTTTTTTTCTTTAAATTATACGATTTTCGTTTTAGAAGCATTAAAGGTACAATAAAATGACGAGAAAACAAAAGAAATTTGAATTTGATATTTTTGTCAGGGAAATCAGAAGTTCGGTCAAGGAAATTAAAAATTTCCATTTGGGGGCCACCCTAAAAGTGTTTTTCTAAGAAAAAACTTTAAAAATTCAAAATCTTTATTCAAATAAAAGAATAATATTTAGAAAATGTATTTTTGTTGTTGCCATAATTGATAGTTGACAATTGCGTTGCAATCAAGTGCTCAAGCTTCAAACCAATTTAACATAAATATAATCGATAATTCATGAAAACTTGCTCATACGACCATGCTGCATGACTGCAACTTTTCGTCCTGAACAGAGTCCAACTGAATGCGGTTTCGTTGACAGCAATAATAAAAACACGAACAAGCTGATTGAACGACTTGTATTTCCTTGTAATCAAGTACTGGATACATTCATTGACATTGTAAAACCATGGTTTTGGTTAACAAATAAACCCTTCTGTAAAGTTTTATTCATCCGTATATTAAATATTTACAGCCTCATTATTAAATGCATATCTAAGTAAAAGACGAATAAACGCACATACATAGGTATCAAATTTTTTAAATATTTCACGTATTCAGTAGAATTTTCACTCGACCTCAGCTGCATTGCTCCAAGAGAAGTCAAGTCCATCCATCGCTGCCAGTCGCCGTATTTTACTTTCTTTCTTCAGCTTCCTAACATCTCGTTTTCGTTTCCTGTCATTTTGATTAGGATTGGGCTGCTCTTTTGTAATTTGTTTACCTGGAGAGACACCCGATGGCTTTTTAGCTACATCACTACCCTTGAAACTGTCCTTGTCCAATAAAAGTTTCCTGCAGAAGGTTTCAAAAAGAACGCGTGATTTCTTGTCTTTAGGTTCCAACATGAGCTGTGTGAGTTTTTCTTTCCACGTTTTCCATTTTGCAAGATTTGAACTCTTACTGCTGTGCATAGCTAAAATAAGCTCCATTACCGAATGTTGGGTCTTTTGATCATAAAGTCCCGCTGACTTGAGAGTAAACAGTCCATTGAGTATGGATTTTTGATTCGATTTTATGGATTCGAAATCCCCCTCGTTCAAAAAAAGTCTATCACACTTGAAGTACCCCGCTAGCATATTTAGGCCTTGGATTCTTTTGAAAGGTTTTGTGTCTGCATCAAATGTCCTGGAGATTGTTTGAGACACGGTGTTGTGAACACCGCACCAATTGTATTGACATAAGAAAATTATGAGTTCCAAATGCAACGAATTTTTCTCCGAGAAGAAACTATTAACTGCTGAGTTTATCACTGCGGTGATAGGTTCCTTCAATGCGTTAATGTTGCTCTGATGAACATGGTTGCTATTTTTAATACAGAATTTTATGAACTCCAAATAATGCTGTTTCAAATCCAATGCTGCCCCTGAAGCTCCTGACGCTTGACTAATAAGTTGTTGTAACAATTCCAAGAGTGGATCCACATCGCAGTTTTCACTATTTATATCCGAAATTTTAACTGACGATACTTTTCTTATGAAACTTAGAAGTCTTTGTTTGAGACCTCCAGTATTTTTGGCAGCTACCACGCTGTTGGATAACTTGAGAATTGCTGGAATCAGAGACGCCCAGTGATGAAGAGGCATCCCAATGATGCAGTAGGTTTCCAAAAGGTCTAATACTCTGGTCCTGAAATGAGAAGTAATACTTTCCCGTTTAGATGGTTTCTTCTTTGTCATGGCATTTTTGAAAATAGCAGATAATGTGGCGTCTAGCTGTTTTCCCTGTTCTTCATCCAGATCATCTATATTGATGGATTCATTGTCAGAATCAGCAGCTGGCATTAATGCATTTCTCAGGTCGAACTGCAATTTTTCTTGATTGAATGCGCGAGTGCTCATCTCATCTTCGTCAATGTCTTCCATATCTTCTTCATCACTCTCTCCACTCGACTCATCTTCATCATCTTTTTCGCTCTCTGAACTGCCTTCGGAATCATCAGTGACTTCATCAGATTCTTCACTTCCTTCATATTTCTCTTCCTCACTTGCCTCCTCTGGAATGTCGGCCTTATTTAAATCATAAGAAGGATCCAACACGTCGATCAACTGTGAAAAAGCCCCGTCGTTTAGGTGAGGTATTACAGTTTTGAAAACTATGTTTATTATAGTCCTGTTACTCACATTGGGTTTGGAAAGCATATTTAGAAATAAATCCATCACAACTTCAATCCACTCAGGTCCCTCATCGGTTCCATCCCCAGATTTAGTGATCCTTTGAAAAACTGAATGTATGTCTGTTAAGTTAAATTGCGATTCTTTCGGTTCGTTAAGTGATTTCAAAGTTATAAAACAGGTCAAAAGTTCCAAAGCCTGAATTATCACCTTATTATCCTCCTTGGATCGCTTTTTATGTTTTTCGAAGCCTGCTATTAATTTCTGAGAAAGTTTCCAAGCTTCTTTCATTTCATCCGTCACCTTAACTCGGAGTTTACCTTCGTTCCTGATACACTGATTAAGACAATTTACCAGTTCCTTTAGCGCGTTGGCATAATTCGGGAGCGAGGGGAATTTTAACGAAAGAATGTTGAAAAATGATTTCCTCATTACGGCAGCCAAATCGGAACCAATACCATCTGCATTTAATAAGCCTGCCATCAGCAACTTTTTCATGCCAGCAATTCGCCATTGGTCCTCTAATTGACATGCAGGTTTGTTCAGTAAGCTACAGTAAATGTTCAGAGCGTTTAGTCTATCCTTATTTTTCATGCCGTCTTCGATTGCGGCAGCCAAACACTTATCGCCAAATCCCATAATTTCTGCGGTTGCCAAGGTTCTCCAAACTGAATTTACTAATTTAGTGCCAGTGTCTTCATCGAATGAAAACGTCCCTGAACTGAAAACGAGCTTGTTCAAGATTTCCAAACTTAATGACGAATTATTGGCCAGGGCTAGAATGTCTGATATTGCTTTACAAGTCTGCTTAGTCAGCTCTGGTTTGGACTTGCTGTGTTTGATCAAAGATTCAACAGCTAAGTTACTCACGAGAGTTTTTATCGATTTGTAATTCTTCTGAAGGAGCATTTCTTGAAGAGCTTGTGACAGCAAATTATAGTACATGTCCAGTACAGCTTTATTCGTCCCGATTTTATCCTTCACTTGCTGTTCGTACGCCTTCCAAAACTTCGAAATGTATTTATGATTGTTGGATACTGCTTCAAAAAATTGTTTGATAAACTCGTGGTTAGTAGTATGACATTTGGAAAAGAGTATGCCGATCTCCGTTGCAGTTTCCGTTGAAAGAAGCCGTCTTCCATCAAATACGTGAACTAAAGTTTCAGACTCTTCAAGGTTCTGTTCTAATTTCAAGAGAAAGTGGAGCTTGTCGAGCGTTGCATTATTCAAGTCTTTGAGATTTTTCAAAAAAATATCGGACCCGTATTCTTGTCTGGTCGTTACCGTTATTTGGCCCAAGAGAGCAAGCGATCCTGCGTATAAATACGATTTTTTCGTGGCAAGTTCCATCAAACCGTCGGCAATTTCTGCGTATAGGGCTGGAGTTTTATCCAATAATTTAGACTGAACTATTGCTTTGAACGCTAGGAATTGTCCCACATAAGCTTCTGCATCTGCTTTCGTAGTCCCGGTCGGTTTGAGTTGGTTATCGATCAATTTCTTCAAGGTTTCGTACGGACAAAGTTGAGGGCAGTTTACGAGCAGTGTGCAAAACAAACTGAATGCACCAGCTCTCATGCTGTTTGACAAAGCTCCGAGCGCACCGATTACCCTAGATAGGATATATTCGCGCGTACCTTCATCTGAACCGTCATCTACGAATAAGAGGTATAATTTCACCGCATAGTTGAACTTGTGTTTGTCTTCAAATGATCCCAGAAGGTGGAAGTAATCCCAATGGGACGCTCGTTCTGGCACCACCATTTTTTGATCGATGAAATTGCCAAACTAGGTATATTATAAAAAAACTGAAATCACCACAAATACCCGTTCATTTATTCACTTTGAGTTTACATTCACACAACCACTGATTTAGAAATAGATACATAAATATATAAATTTTTTATTACGATACTTATGACAATCCGACCCACACGTGCATGTTATCACTACTCCATTATCAAGAATGTTGTTGCTGTCATTCTGAATGTTGCCATGAGATCGATTTGTTATCAAAGAAAGTCGTGGAAAGAAGAACATGGAATCATGGATCCTTTTCGTTCCATGAGCAGCGGGGAGGACTCGGCGTTGCTTCACGATCCTTGTTGAGCCCACATGCCGTAACCGAGAGCGCTCTATCGGTAAAATGCGGCGCTTTCCAAGTTTCCGATAAAATATATGTTATCGATTCTTATTTGAATGATTTCATTGATTTTTCTATCCGATTCAAAGAAAAGTTTGTAAATTAACTGAAAATAATAGCAGAAATGTTTATTATTCTGTTATACATTTTATCCTCAAATTTATGTTTTTCTACGAAGATCGCTGTTCCATAGATAATTTTCTAAATGGAGCCTAAGGAACACCTTAAACTACATTAATGTAAGAAATCAATAGAAGACATCCAATAATATAAATTAATCGGTTTTTATATACTGTTTTGTACATAGAAAAATGAAATTGGGAAGTCACCCTTTTTTCCCCTCATTATGGTTGTAGGCAGACACCTATTTACTGTTTATTAACTCGATTTTGAATGTCAATATGTCATATATTCAGTTAAATAAGGTGGATCGGGTTGATTAGGCATGAAAAATTAAGAAAATATCTTCAACTTGGGCAGTTTTTATTAGTATAAAAAAAATTTAAGTTACTATTTTAAAATAGATTTTTTATTCTTATTTTTAGAGTATCAATATTAGGTTCAATTCCAAATTCATTTAAAAAATCGGCATTTCAATATTGACACCCAACTCTTAACTTGTTCCCTTTGACTCTGTTTTCGTATTCTTGAACCAAACCAACATAGGTAAGTAGTTTCCCAGATACTTGATGAAATGCTGGTTTATTGTTTCCAATAGGCATGGAATTTTTGTAATTGACCAATTTGAAAAAAAAGACTACGTACCCTTTTCTCGAAAAATTTCAAAACTAATTTTCCACCAAGTAAACAAGACCTAAGACTGTTTCAAAACTTCGAAGTGACTACTTTCATTTAAACAATTGAAAAAATTCATTTTTCTATCCAATAGATACTCTACAATTATTCTTCTTTATCTGCCTTCGCATGAGTTATCTGTTTATTGATGTGATTGGGAGGAAACATTAATAGATCAGTCTGATATAATCTATAGTGATTTCATTATTTTTGGTAATACCTATGTTTTCAGCAATCATTGTGATACTGTGCCTGAATTTGTGATCTATTAAATATCCTGGACAGTGTAACAGTTGGTTGTATATGACCTGAATTGTTATGATCATTCAGAATTGGTCAGTTATTCTGCAACCCTAAGATATTTAAGATGTAAATAGTTAATATACAGGGGTATTTAAACCGTTTGTAGGTATATGCACACTTTTTTACAATATTGAACGTGTATTAGTGGGACAATCATATTTGAATTATATTCTATGATCTTATGGTTTTACATTTGACGTAGAAATCATACAGGTAATCCTGATTTAGATGAAAATGGTCATATTTAAGGTCATTTAGGTGAGTAAAGTATTATGTGTGCAATGAAATCATTTGATTTTTGAAGTTACAACCTCTTTTAAAATAAACTTAGAGGGAAAAGTTTTTTACATAATTTTTAATCACTTCTTTCCTTCAATAAATGCACCTCTTGGATGCCCTTGCAATTATATTGATTTTTAAATGGAATAACTTAGAGAATCGATCATTATACAGAATAGTACAGTAGTATTCGAAGAAAAATCAAACAATTTATCAATTGTTGATGCAATTCTCAGCTTTAAGTAATGAGTACAGTTTTATAAACTATGATTAAGTAATGTATGCTATGGTATTGGCAATGTTAGATTAGCTCAACCCTGTAAGCCATTCATTTAACAAGTTCCCCTTTGCTTAGAATCTGGCGAGGTATATGGAGTTTCGCTAGTTCTGTTTCCGACGGTTACTTGTCTACTAGTTTGGCGTTCTTTCAAGCTCTAAAGCCGTAAGTGATTGCCTTTTCCACTACGGAAGACCCTACAGATCCTTTTTTTAACCTACCAATGTCTTGTTCCTGCGTTTGCCACGTGTCTCCTGTTTATCAAACCATTTGCATCATTATTGCTTCCAAGTCCACCAAAGCAGGGTAAACACTGTTCACTTTTGCGAAGTGAACTAAATATTGTTGATATAAAGTCAAAATTTCCTTCCGCGTTTTAGGTTTAAAGCTGGGTGTCCACTAGATCAGTGAGTTGGAGTGAAAAGCCAGAACCTCGTTCTGTAAAAATGGAAAAATAAATTAGAGTCTTAGGGTTCAAAAATGGCACAACCTAGAAAATTTTCTTCACTTGATCTTGAAAGCGTATGAAGTGTAGCGTGGTGCCCTCTCCTAATCTCAATATGATCTTATATACTGTGATTCATGCATTATTATCTGTGTGATCATGTAAAAACAGAGAGAGCTGAAAAGTCAACCTTAATAGATTTGCTAATTCCTTATAGTTGGTGAACTCAAAGATTTCGGTAACTTGCCACACCATTCTAATCTGCTGACCTAGTTCACACCCACCCTACTAACTACGCCTGGTTTACTTATCTGACTGAATTGGGATCCATTTCTGTAACTTTCCGTGTCCACATATCCTTACCACGTGTACACCCTCTTTAATTCTTCTCCAGGTTTGATGACACTTTTAATCACCAAGTAGATCAGGCCCTAGATGGAGCACTATAAAAATCAGAGCGTTTGGTAAAAAGGAGTTTTTGCGATTTAGGGTGGGAGAAAAAACAATGAGATTAAATGGAAGAAGATTCTATCCTAAGGAGTTCGACATAAACCGCACTATCCTACGATGTGTAGTTTTCTTTCTACGATTTTTCAAAGTTTTGTACACTGGTGACATCAAATCACCCCTTAGCCTGAATGGGAGCCCCTGCCCAGTGTGATGCCACCTTTGCAGGAGTCTTTGAGACGTCATAGAAAGAAAGAAAACTAGGTACTTATCACAGAAGAGTGTGAATGGTGTCAAATTTCTTATAATTGAATCTATTATCGCTCAACATTAAAAAATGAATATATGGGTAAACCTCATTGAGACCTACATTCCTGCAGTGTTCCTGAGTGCAAAATACTTATATTCAGATCTTAGATATTTGAAAAAATGGTAGAGCAGATATATTTATGCAAGTAGGGACCTACCCTTTCTACCTCACACACCCTAAAAGGTACGTTTTGCTCGGGACTGTAACGTATCTCTAAACATATTAGTTATGGATTTTTGACTTGTCCTTCGTAGGTTTAGGTTGTAACAGAGTTACCTCCTGAGAGGTCCATCAAGGTCCCGTCAGAGCACCAGAGATAGCGCTGTCAGCGTCCCGTTGATGAATCAATGGGAGCTGCGGGCTGTTCTCGATCATTTTTGGCAGCTGGTTTGGCGTTGGATGGAATTCCTGGTGACTGGAATATTAACCTTCCCTGAACATGGCTCAATAAAAGCTATTAGTAGGGGTGGTATCTCTCTGACGGGATGCTGTTACTCTCCTCTACCTTTTTATGAGGATTTAGGCCCCCATTGCACCTCTGGGGGGGGGGGGGGGGGCCCCTAAATTCCTTATAAGATGTTTAAGGGTAGAGAATTTTTCATTTCTGATGAGGCCACAAGACGGCGAAAGCGCTCAGCTCACGAATAAACCACATTATTTGAGAAGCCTATGAAAAATATCACTAAACACTTATCGCTGCGCAATATCTCTTTGTTTTCCTTATGGAGCTGTTTTGCTTCACGCGACTGCCGCTTGGTACATCGAGAATAGTCGTACAAGAGTGGGTTGGATATAATCGTCAGTCATGAGAAATTATTTGGCCGGACCGGTTGTATTTGTAAAAAATTGCTCCTTCATTTTCTGTTGCCGATGACGAGGTACCTACTGATAGAGGAAGTGGCAACGAGTACTTCGTCATCCTCTATTTCAGGGGTCTCCAACAACGACGATTTTGACTGGCCCTTGGAAAAATTACAAGCTGAAAAAAGATTTTTTTATTTGAAAATATATTTTCCTTAAAACACTTTTACCAGTAACTACGAGTACAGCAATCGTTTCTATTTTTGTCCCTTCCGTTCTCAATAAGTGTTAAGTTATCTGTAAACCAGCAGCGATCAGCCATTCAACGATGGTCAGAGTTCTGCACGGACTGTACTGTGGTGGTGTAAGGGCAGAAAGCTTATCCCGACTGTACCTAAGGCAGGACTAAACATAACTCATCATGTTATATGAAAAATGTATAGTATTTGAAATAAATAATCATTGAAATTTTTAGTGAAAGTAGGCCTAAGTAACAATAATTAATAATTGTCTTACTTAGGTCTGGTATATTTTGTTCTCAACATTATTTTTAAGTATCTTAAAAGAACATGATTTGAGTTATCCAACAACAAAGATATATAAGGGAATATAGCTACTTAGTAAACTAAGCCCAGAATATCTCAATAACCACCACTGAGCACTCTTAATTAAAACAAAACTTCGTGACTGTATGGGAAGGGGAGGGGGCTCGGGAAATATTAGTAAATTGTTGGCCCGCCTTGTCTCAAATATTTTATAGTGTGGCCCTTCAGTAAAAAAGGTTGGAGTGGAGACCCCTGCTCTATTTCTCCGACGAGAAGCCATTGAGCATCAGCATTCTTTATTCACTCATTTTACTCAAACTCATTCTTGACTCGAACTTCCAACAAGCTTCCTCTTAAATGGCCTAGAAGCGAGTGAGAAACGAGAGAATTCTCATATCGTTGCTCGAAAATCGTCAATCTGAAAAACGCTCCGAGCAAAATGGTCACCAACGATTATCGTTGAACGATTATTCGACCTATGATAATCGCTGAACGATCATCGTTACAGTCGTCCAGAGCAAAACGTGCCTTAAGTCGTCCGTCCCAGAGGGTGGGATTTGATGATACCGTCTAAGGTCTACCCCATATAATCCATTAAAATTCTATCGAACCTCATGTGTGTTACAAGGAGACAAAGCCAAATTTATTCAGAGATATCTGAACCAAATTTCCCCTGATATACAAACGAGTTTCCCCATTTAGCCTTTTGGGGCATTTGAGAAATAAAAAGTGTACAAGGACTTTCTTCATTTTCACTCCTAAATATGGGAGCTTTCTTCTCTTTGGTGATGAAGGGACACATGCTGTAAATATCTTCATTTGACTTTGAGCAATATATGATCATGATGTATAACAATTTGCGTGTGAATAATGTTGGTTTTTTTGTGCTGTTTTTATGGATCTAATATTTCTTGCTACTATTTTCCCCATGTCCAGCACGTGTTTGAACAGTATTGTTATTTCTATTTTATTTATTGAATATAGTCTTTCTCTTGCTAACTGTAATGTTAATTCAGTTTTTGTACAATTCTGATGCTCTGGTTCTTCACAGAAGCGTATTCTATAGTTTGTGGGAGCATTAGAGTAGGGATCATTGCGAAAATTTGCAGAAATTTGTATAGATATTTGTATTGATCACGTGATAAATTATACTCTATAATCGGGGATTCAATGCAGGAATCCCAAAGTTACTTCAACATCTCAATAAACCATGATATTCATTTATGATGTTTTTACTGTCTCCAGGGGATCGCCGTTACGACCAACCTCAGACGCGTTTCCCTCTACATCCCTGGAAGACAAAACTAGTGCCGCTACACTGAAGTCAGAGAGACACGGAGCAAGAAAAGTCCAGAGGAGCGAAGGTGAAACTCGAGCTAGGTCTTTTGAACAGTCTCGCCGACCGGGCGTCCCTGATACAACTGTCGGTGAGTGTCTTACCATTTGCTTTGGATGCAGCCAGTCCCTCGAAGGTTGGTACGACCTTTGGTACTGGCTCATCCTCGCTTTGTGTATGTGTGCTGGTTTCATAGTGGATATGGAGTATTCGTTGTTTTCCACGCGTTTACACTGGGTGGCTGCCATAGTTGAAAATAAAACAACAAGGCGGTGCTGGTTTGGTATGCCAATATGTTATTTATGTACTACAATGAAAAAAAATTGAAAAGTTGCTCTGTGGAGATATTTTGAGAGGAGAGTTGTTGAGAGCTGGCTGGAGATGTGGGAGTCAGACAGCTCTACTGGATTAACATACTAAAGAATACAAACTGGGATGACTACCTAAAACTGATTGGCTCAGGAAAGAGAGTTCATCATTCCAGAAGTTGTTAATTTGATGAGGAAAGAAATAGCGGAATCAATGAGAAAAAGACGTTGGAGGGTCAAATGAAGGGATGAGCTAAAGTGGAAGGGATCAAGGTTACTATAGGTTATGTTATTATAGGTTATGATCTACTTCGTTGATAAACGCAAAGTTTGAAGGCCTGTGGAACAAAAGGAAATATAAACACCTGTGAGGGGGAAAATATCGTATGCACGAAAATTTTTAAATGATAAGAAGATGAGTAGTTCAATATCCTCCATCAGAATTAACCTTTGGAACTCAAACAATCTCTGATCGGCCTATAGAGGTGCTGTCTAGAGCTTTATTTAAATAGGAAATAGTTTGATTGGAGAAGGAAAGGCAGCGTCAATTGGGTTTATATTTTGATTTAATTAACTTTTGTAATGAATGAATTATGTTCCATTTTTTATGTGTAGCTCTGTGGTAAGAGGATAACTCGAATATGGGACATGAGGCTTATTTGTTAGGTACTTTACTCAATTTTTGACCATTGGAACTGAAGTTGAATGAGCTCTCTCCCTCCTCTGCTCAATTGTAGACAATTTTCTACTCTCAATTAATTACTACTTGTGTGTTTGTTTTTTTAATTTGGGGCGTTTAACCACTTTTAAAACTAAAAGAAAAAAAAATCACAGATGCTCTCCTTTGACACTAAATTCAATTTTCTTCAATTCTTCTCTCATACCAAAAATATTTTGGTTAGATCCGATTTGCCTGAGCGAAATTTCCCGTGATTATGATGATGACGCAGAATGAGTTAGGTTAACCCAGAAACATCCTATAAACCGATAAGATGCACGCCAAACCAGCACGGCTTGAATATAGCAACTAAACTGTCCAGTGTATAAACATTTACCAACCTAGTTTCATAAAATCTTTTCATTATGTTAAATGGTTCTGTTCCTCAAAAAGAATTGGTTGGGACCGAAGATGAAAACAAGAAATAAGTGCTTGAGTTGTAAAAATAGTAGTTTATCTAGTCATTACTGCATTGAAGTTCTGTGTGAATACATTAGAAGAATTAATTTGTTGTTCACATGTATAGGGGCTTGAGTAGATTTCAAAAAACTTCATCCTGTAGAAGAAATGTAACAGAAAATTCTATTAATAGTTAAATTTTGGGCTTTTAAATATTGATGAAGTTCTATACTCGATTGAATGGCCAATTCTCTTTAGACATCTGTTTTCCTATAAAAAACTGGAGTCGTGTGATTGACAGTTTTAACAATTGGTCATGGATCCCTCGATTCCACATTTTATTCTTAAACTTAATTTACTATCTTCCACACTCAGCCTATGCATGCTCGCTTATCGTCCAAGTCAATCAACTATGACATAAAATCTGCTTTGTATTTGTGTGGCATTGGCTTACTCTAAATTCACATACTCATACTTCAATTGTTACCTATTCCATTTTCTTCATTACATGTACTACCAATCAGATGACTAGATTAGTGGTATTTTTCTTTCATTCAGAAGACCCTTATAAAATGAGTTTCCAAATCCTCTGAAGGCAATTTTAATTAAGTTTTACCCTTGCTCGCATGATGTTCTACCTAAGAATACTGCTATTTTAGTATTCCGACCAGATACTTCTAAATTTGCTTCAACCATTGATACCTGAGGCACCAAGCTATCGATTTGTCTGAATTTTAAATATCACGTTTCTGAAGATTAATATTGATATTTTAACAAATTCCTGATTTGTTTTCTCCTGAGAGCTCACTTGGCTATTTCTCCAAAACCTACCACGAGTCATTAGGTTCATAAATCGTTAAGGGCAAAAATGAGTAACATTGCTTCGATAAATGAACTAACATTGATCAATGGCTAATATAAATTATCATCAGAGACGTTGAATATATTTGACAAAATACTAACATTATTAACGATAGGTCCTCCATTTATCAATTGTCAAAGTGACAATGATGGAGTGCTTTACCAAACAACAGATTAAGTCTTGCTATGGCATACCATCTCGGGTACTTTGGCACCTTTTCCCTTTCGTTTCATGTTCATAAGTTGAATAATTGTTACGGCGATGCCTTCAATATTTAGTATTTCTTATCTTTTTTAATCTTTTTTTAATGCCATTACTTTTGTTGTCATTCATGTTATGTTTTGCTGTTTGAACGGCAGCTGCCATTCTCTATAAGAGCTGTGGTTTTTATCCGCGTTGACTCAGTCCTCAATGAAAATGAATAAGTTTCACGCTGTCTTCTCACGCTATAGGTGAACTGTATAAGTACTATGTTAGTAGTTTGGTCGGCCGTAAGTACTTATTGTTTTGTTGGAATTGGTCGGGATGCGGCCCAGGGAAAATAAATGAAATTATTTCATTTATTGTTTTATTGGTTAACGTTTCGTCCTCTTACTGAGGACATCTTCAGAGCTTGGTGTGTCCGGGAAAAAATTTATAAACATCCGAATATAACGGATTTGTCAAATAAAACATTGGTTCACCAAGTCAACTTCAAAGTCAAGGACTCATGTCCTTGAAAATATCAAGAAAGCAATAAAAGAATGGATGGTTACTTATAATAAATGTCGCCAGAAAAAATAAATAATGGAAAGAAAGAAACGAAAATAAAAAATACAGATTGCTTTTATTGCTTTCTTGATATTTTCAAGGACATGAGTCCTTGACTTTGAAGTGGACTTGATGAACTACTGTTTTATTTGACAAATCCGTTATATTCGGATGTTTATAAATTTTTTCCTGGACGCACCAAGCTCTGAAGATGTCCTCAGTAAGAGGACGAAACGTTAACCAATAAAACAATAAAAGAAATAATTTCATTTATTTTCCCTGGGCCGCATCCCGACTAATTCCAACGAAACAATGTATAAGTACTAGACATTGAGAAAAGTATGATGACAAATAGATAAAGAATCGTTACCAAATAGTTTCTCTAACTTTTTAAAATCTCTTCTTGTTGAAATCATATATAAACATCAATCAGTGGAAGAGAAGATGACCAATTTTTGTACAGTTTTTATTTCTTTTGCTGATGCGTTTGTTGATAATTGAATATTGGCTTAATTCATTTTATTTTTCAAATTGGCATTTTTGGCATCGATTTGTGTGAACTGAGTCAATGCGTTTGTGGAGCCAACTCGCTTCTCCGTGCCATGTTCTCCGCTCCATGCCCTTTCACTACTCTTTCTTACCTTTTCCTTTGCATATTTTAGTTGAAGTACTATCATTCTTACCTACGTGGTTGGTTTCTCTTGTTATACCAAACAGCCTACGTGTACTTTTAGTTTGGTATACTCCAGTTTTTGCTTTAAAAAAATGGGTTGAATATCTCACAAACCTATTCCATTTTATAGAACGGGAAGGGAAGAGTTTCCGCTTTTATGATCATGGTGCCGTTATTCAATTTATTTTTGAACGTTTGTATTGTGATGGTTTCTGTGTGTGGCTTCCAAAATCGTTTTGCACTTGAACGGCTGATGAAATACCTACTAAAAATTGAAAAATGAAAAAAACAAAAAAAAAAAAACATACTTTTTTATTTGAAGTATATATGGATAATGTGTTAGGATATATTTTTATTAGTATGGTAAGGATCGTATGATGATGGCCCCACCTGGCTCTTTCTTTCTTATTAAAATGTTTGCAAACTTACCAGTTGGTGCATTTTTTCAATTCGAAGTTATATTGCGCCAAATGTCCCACCCCTATGGGTTTTGAGGTGGTTGTTCATTTTTCGACACAACATAACTGGAAAACTTTGAAATAAACAACCTCCCCCCTCCCCTCACCATCATTGTTAGGGGGTGCCGGGAATGCCTAATGGGTTTTTATTGGGACTCAGCGATGAGAAAAGATAACATCGTAGAAATCTGTTGTAGAACGCCCTAGCTTCGTTCTCAGGGCGCGTTCTGACTGTTCTCGAACTCATCAGAACTGGGACGGGAAATCCCGGGGCGTTCCGGAACTTGTGGAACAGCGTTGTGCACTGCGAACGATTTTAGATCTTGGAAGTGGAATAACCTGTGTTGTTGTTTGTAACCTCACTCAACTCGTGTTACCTTCTGGTGCTCCTTTTCAGAATATTTTTAGTTCCTGTGAATATATTACTTATTATGCCCGTGAATATTACTCAACTATTATTACCCCACGGCAATAAAAAAAAAAAAAAAAAAAAAAAAAATCCACGATGACTGAGGAGTATACTAAAAAAAATTTGAGTTTCGTGGATGTAGACGAGATCCAACTATAACTTCAATCTCGTCCTCATCATTTACAAACCAAACACCATCGTCGAAACTATCGCTTTTCGAACTTGACGAGCTAGTTGACATTTCGATCATAGAATAGGTACTTATACTAACGTATAGAGACTAAAGTATGATTTCGATGAACAAGAATTGAGTTGTTTACTCCACGAGATCCGAAAAATTGTGAAATGCGCATGCGTTAACCAAGTCCTTGTGTTCGAGTTCTGACAGTTCCGAAAAAAAAGAAAAAAAAACGGGAACTGTCAGAACTGTTCGGAACTGGGTTCGCAAAACACTGCGAACGCCGAACTCAGGGTTCTTGGCGTTCCGGAACTGGGGGGCATTCTGGCACTGGGAACGACAAAACTCGACTGCGCTTGCCCAGAACCGTTCCGAACTCGCAGAACGCACACTGAGAACGAAGCTCCTGGTACTAACTCCTGGAGCTGTACCTAAGGGTCATTTTCGTGTATCCCAAACAAACCATGACTGTTCATACTCATACAGCCAAAATCTGTTAATATGATGCTATTAGTGTTTTTGTTATTTGGTGGGTGCTGTGAAATCCCTTATTGAAATATGATTGAAAATACTCACAGACTTGTCATCAACGTCACTCTGGCAGGTTGAAAAGACCACATGATACTGTATGCTACCGGTATGCTCAAAATCTTGGGCCTTGGGTTGGTTTGATATTACGTCAAGAATCCATTCACAAAATACTTCCCCACATCACTTGATTACAGTAACACCAGATGCCCAATTAAGCCGCTTCCCTGGTATCCCAGAATACTTATAGCATTCGTTGGTCTTAGTTTTTGTATTTTTATGTAGTTGCCTGTCGTGCCAATCACTTATGGGGTCCTACTTTATTTCTGAAAATTCTTTAGTACAACCTACAAATTAAGGAGGTAGTGATTAAGAAATGTCTACCTATCAATGCTCAATTGTTCTAATATAGGTAGATTTTTTTAAATCTCAAAAATCGATTTCTAAGTACACGATAACACTGGAAGTCTAATTCTTTCACAAAGATATTTAAAAAAAAAAACTCGAGAATCCATTTTATTTTCAACTCTCGAAAATGAATTGAATAATACTTCATTAAAATTAAATTTATTTGCAGCCACAATAATGTTCAAGTCTAATGGAATTCTTACCAATAATTATAATAAAATGAAGAAACTTGCATAACCTCATGCCTACCGTGATGGGAATCAGAACACAAATTTCAACTTTTCAACACAATTTCACAGAACACAATATTTCTGTATTTTACTTTTTCCTTGCAGTCAGGGTTTTAGATAGTTTTGTTATTAAAAATTTAAGTTTTGAATGCAAACCGTAAGTTTTTTGATTTTCATTATTTTTTTGAATACTCACAAATTAAAGTAGGACATGAAAAAAATAACGTTCCTAGGTACTCACTCATATTCAGCGTTTTTCAGCTCAATTTTAAATTTCAAATATAAATCGATACTGAAGTTATTAAATGGAATAAGATGGGTTGCTTGGGTGTTACAAATCAAGAATACAGCATCAGTTTGGGCTAGTTTGGATAGTTTAAAAAAGGCTTTTTGTGTTTAGATTTCAAATTAGAGAGGTATTTTATTTATCTGATTTTTAAAGTATCGATTTGTTATGGCTGATTCAAAATCGGTTCAAAAAATAGTTTTTTTGTTTATTTTATTAACTGTTATATATATATATATATATATATATATATATATAACAATTAATAAAATAAAACTATATATATGTATATTTTTTTTCTTTCTTTTTTTAATGGTACTCACCCCTTGTGTGAACAAATATATGGTGCTAAGTAAGTGGGTTCCATAGGTTTGGGGCTGGTATGAATGATAACAGAGCCAACCTGGGCGTGAATGATAACTTGCCAATTAACCTCCGGGTGTAAACTATAACCCTCTCCTTTCTCTACCCTAAATCCATGAAAAATATAGGTGTGTGACTTTGTGTGTTTATTTATGCGTTTGCCAACAAAAAGCTGTTAATTGAAAAGCAAATTTCCGAAAATGCTGTGCTGTCGTTCTATGGTCAATTTGTTATTCAACCTAGCATTTCGTTCTCCCAAGACCCTTATACACTACACAATGGCCTGTGCCAGCCAAGCCTGTTCCCCTTGCAAGGACACTGGCCCAAAGCCTGGCCAAAGCTTTATGCCAATGAAAAGCAGAGCCAGTGCTGGTAATCTTCACACACCCTCACACTGGCCATGGTTTGGACAACTTACTTGCTGACGATGGCTCGATACCACTCTACCTTTTCAGATTCGCACTCTTTAGGTATATCTTGGCTTATTGGATGAGGGAATGGATGTAATTGCCGTGGTGACCATTCTCCTGGCTATTTCATACCTAGCATATGAAGTATTACATCCAATGCGAAGGTGAGGTATGCATTTTTTCAACTCCACATAAAATTGCACTCTTAATCTGTATTCGCTATTAAAACGAAGGGAGCCTTTAACAATAAATTTAATCAATGTGCAGTTGAATTGTGGGTAAAAATTTAATGCTGCTCATCACATTTTCATTTAGTTCAATGGTAGAATTTTTATCCGGGAATAAAAATAGGGTTCTCATTTAACAAAGTTAGTCTGGATTTTACAAGTTACAAAAGTAAGAGCACATCACCAAAATTTTGAATTAATCAATCGTTTTTTGTTTTTCTTGGTAGGTGAATAATTTCTAGATCAAATGGGACTGTTCACGTATAATGAGTTACCCTCTGCATGAATTTATCAAAAGCTTTAATTTGATTCCAAATTTCTTAATTGGTTTCTGATTGTTCGGATAATCCATATAGCTTCTAGCTGAGTCAACAAGACATTAGGGAGAATTTGCAGTTTTCCATCTGAGTCGTTCAGCTGAGTCGTTGTACGAAAAGAGGTTTTTCTAGCGCAAGCAAACCAGAAGTTAACCTCTGAGTCGTACTGTACGAATAGGGAATCGTTGTACGATTGAATGAAACGATTCAAAAGTCACACTAACGTGACTACACTACTCAAAACCTCCATAATTAAGCCCGAGTATTAGATTACCTAACGTGTAATGTATTATTTTTCTTTCATAATGTAAGAAGTACCTAAATAGATGTAGTAGACGAAGGAAGGGAACTTGGAAGGGTAGTTGTTAAGGCAACATTGAAATTCGCCTTGGGTTAGGAGAATCTCTTTTGGGAACTTCAACATGATCAACGATCAAGATGTACCAATATTATAAATATGTACCTACCTGTACCTATTACCTACATATGTACGATATTTTACACTTTTTTCCCTTGGACAATTACGTTTTATTATTGAAAATAACGAACCATTTTTGAAGATGTGGATACCTCCTAATACGCGACAAAGGGCGAAGACAGCAGTTTCTGTGTCCAGATCTTCTCTGTTAAGTGGCACAATCCTACTCACTTCATCAAAATCGATCTATTGGTATCGGAGCATCGTCTATAACAACCAATATCAGTTTTGACATTTGTAATGGTTACCTATTTCAACAAAATTAGTAGGATGCCATCCTGAGACTTGTACCTCCTACCCGAATACGCTCGAGCTAAATCGGACTGATGGTAGATCGTAAAGCTTTAGAATCCACTGTAAGGTATCAGCATAATTAAAGTGAGGATGAATCCTACAAACCAATCACAAACCACCTTTTTTGAAAATCACGGATATTACGATGTCCATGTCATGCCACCTTGAAATATGAACAAAAAAAATTGATTATAGGTTATCGTAATCGAAGGTTTCATGCGTATTCGGAGTTGTATTCGGCTTCTTTTCTATTCGTACAACAAATAGACCGCTAACCATTAGCATTTTGCGCGCATGCGCAATGCTCCATTTCTATTTGTAGTTCCTCCCACTCGACTACGACTCAGGGTTGCAAAAACTCCCTAATTCCACGACTGAAAATGCTCTCAGACTTTGAATGCCTTTCTTTCGCACAAGATATGACCAATAGTTATGAATGACACAAACACAAAATAAGGCTTAAGGAGAAGCAACGAGTGTGTTGATGCCGAGGTTCAAAAATCTGCGTGCCGACTGTGGCCTGTACTCGTCCTCTTTGATTGTTCGAAAAAAAACTGCCACAGAGGCGATTGACACATCATCCATCGCCAGCTTTGTCAAGGCCGTTTCGACTGTATACAATCTGCAGTGGCTTATTGGGTCCAAGGCGAGTGTAGCATTGGCCATTGTGTAGTGGGGCCTTTACGCATTTCCCCACGCCTACTATCATAACCCATAACATGGCATTTAATTATTCTCAATAAGAGAAACTGTATGCTTAGTTCCTTTAAAGCAAATTTAACGTGTGGTTATGTAAGTTGGTATTTATAACTAACCAGAGGTAGTTTCAAAACTTATGAATAAGAAGTAAGTACCTACCTCTATTATAAAGTCAAAATGTGAAGAAAAAAGTTTTTATTTTATTTTTATTAATGTTTTTTGATCTTGGGTTTTTGCCTACAATGGCTGTATAATGACACGGATTTGTGTCTACCACAGCCCCTTCAGCTCTAATCAGTGCAATAACGATTTTGGTGTTCATTTCTACTGTAGGCAGGTATCTCCTGAAATATGTTGAAGCTTTGATTGTTTCCATAATCGAATATATTGTCGTCTCTTGTCTGTTCTTTCTCCAACTCTGTACTTCTCCTTGTCCAGAAAAGCTTTTAGAAAATTCGTATTTCTAGTTATTAGTGGATTTTACGTGTTTTAGATTGCTCTAATTCTTGTTCTCCATTTTCCGTTTTCTCGTTTTGATAATATTTGACCCTGTTGGACTTTGTCACTTCATGTTTGAAGTAATTCGGTTTTTCTCTCTTGGACTAACCTACCTGTTGCATGAACTTTTGTATGGTTTTGGTTGATTTGGTAGATTAGATCATAATTAATACATTTCATTTAAATCCAGTCGTAGTGCAACTTCTTAAAGACATTTTTGTTTATTATTATTATTTTTTAAATTTTATGTTTACTGAACACTCTTTTTAAAATTTTTATTTAAAAAAATGTTGGGGATTCACTCATAAAATGGCGATCCGAACACTAAATATTCATTCGTTTCAGAGAGATGTAAGTACGTATGTGCTTGTCCGCCTTTTGAGATACCATGGCATAATGAGTAGCGCCCATAACCGAAAATATCTGAGTTCCCAATCAAAATAACCGTTTGAAATGATCAATATTACTTGTTGAACTTTGCAAAAAGTCTCCTAAAATTTTGATATACTATTCTATTCAAATGTTGGGGAATAGAAAATAATATGATAATTTCTGAAGCCTTTGTGTTTATTCTTCCTTTGTAAAACATAATTAAGAAAGTGTTGAAAATAGTGCTTCGCACCAGATGTTTGTTGTATCTGATTTTCATTTTTATCGACATTCAATTATTTACTGACAGAAAAGTCTTAAATTAAGGATTATTGGTGTTTATGTCCAGCGGTTTAGTTTTACTTGACATCAAGCCTTTTGCTAATGCAATATTAGTTATTATATCATTCTCAATCCACCCATTAATCTCTCCTGTTCGATCAATACTCATAATCGAATAATGATGTTTTTGGCTGCGGCTCATGTTTTTGTCTACATGTGTTTTAAATAGAAAAGGTACAACAATAACGGCCACTGTAACCTTCTTCCGTTGGCGTGTGGGAATTCCCCACACACACACTCTTAGTGTGTGAGTTTTCCTCCATTTTAGTTGCATATTTCAGACATTAAACATTAAAGGTCAATAAGTGTGACACAATATGGCAGACAATTACTTGTAATAATGAAAACGATCATTCGTGTTTGCGCTTGTGAACGCCCTGTCATCCGGTTGTCATCCTTATGATCCTTATGATGCGGTGCCCTGTCATCCTTATGACTTAACCAATCGCGATATAATTCGTGGGGACCAACCTTGACAAATACATCTAATTACTCTCCGAGTTTGAACGAAATCAGACTGATAATCACAAGAAATTAACGTTACAAGTAATTCACGTTTGCATATGCGCACAAGCTACTACAGGGTGTCTACAGGTCACGGATTCCCGGAAAGTCCCGAAAAGTCACGGATTTAATAGTAGGGCACGGATATTTCCAAAAGTCACGGATTTTAATACAGAAGTCACCGACTTTTATGGCGTCAGTAACCAAATAATCATAATATAATGCCAGTACCGGAATTCACAAAACTTACGAAAGAATCAATTGAGATTTTTGAATCTATATAGTACTGACAGATGCAAGTGTTGGCAACGTAGACAGAAGCAAATGCGACGAATGCAGCTTCTCCGCATCAGATGCACAGTGAATCGGTTGCAATGAGAGAACAGATTAAAGATGGCGGAAACTGTCGAAACTGTGCAACCTTTACAACTGCTACGGTCTCCGCTTCACAATGTCCATACAACAGATGCGAAACATCTGATGCGTTTATTTTGAGCTATAGGTGTACTGGTGAGTATTTCGGTACGCTATTCCTAAAGGAATTGAAGCCTGTAAAGTCACCAATTTTTAAAATTTAGAACCTCAGAAGTCTCCAAAAAGTCCCCGATTTTTATTTTACAGCTCTAGTAGACACCCTGTACTACTGATACGATGGCATTGAATTTTATAGGGACCCCAGGGGCTACCTCGTTACAATCTCTGAAAATTCCATCAAAGTCGGAGTAAATGTTGGTATAGTTGGGCGTGGTGAGGTGGAAAAGGGGACGTTGGCGCTTGCCTGCGGCTTTCCATGACAAACCTTTATACTAATGTTATGTTCCAGCGAAATAACACTCACAATTGAAGAGGTTTAATCACCTGGCCTCATAGCTCAGATCGTTGGAGTGTTCAAACCACAGGAAATTTCCCGTAGTTGTAACGACGCGAGTTTGAACTCCTGTCGATGTATCAACTATTTTTGGGCCGTTACAGTGGCGCAATCGAAATAGGACCCGAAATCATACGAAACAATAATTAATCGAATCCCTCTCGAGCCAAAAGACTGTAAACACCTGAGACTGTCGTTAGCACCTTTCACTTCCTCACTCACTTGAGTCAAAACACACCGTGACAACGACCTCGCTCGACTGCTGACTTGTTCCAGCGAGCATCTGCTGAGCCAGTGGCCTGCAGTTTCACTTCGTCTGTCGTCCGACCCCAAACCAGCGGAGATGGCTGGTATTTGACTCCGGGGAAATGTTACGCTCCAGGAAAATAACTCTCACAGTCGAAGAGGCTTGATCACCTGGCCTCATAGCTCAGATCGTTGGTGTTGTTGCAGCTACAGGAAATTTCCCTTAGTTGTAACGACGCGAGTTCGAACTCTTGTGGATGTATCAAATATTTTTGGGCCATTACACTAACAACTTTGACTTGCACTGAAGGACTGAAGCGAAGACAGAGACCTCGCGTCATCTCATGGAGTAACCTCTAAATGAGTAACCTGACCAGACCTCTCCTGCACTGCTTTCAACGGTCCGGCATGTATTAACGGCTCTAATGGGGATTCCCCACCTGCGCGAGCGGACGAAGGTTAATTACTACATTTCCTGATATATTGGGATGTCAAATGAAGTTTTATTTTGTTGCACGATTAATATTTCCTCGTGAAGGTACGAGTATAGTGATCTCATCGTACAAGATTCACTTCGAAATCGATTAGTTGATTTAATTTTCACCTTTTCATTATTCAGGCATTGTACTCGTAGGTAACATTTGTGTACCCAAATCAGTTGTGTCATGAAGTATTATGTCCAGTTTTCTGCGCTTACTTAGATATATGTTGTACTGGGTGTCACTGCTCTGTCATTCGTAATATTCTTCATTGTTCTCCATAGTGTCCGTCCATCATCTGTTTCGTATATCTCCTCCCCTAACAATACTCGTGCAATTAAAAAGTTGTATTTATTGTTGTTTTTCTTCTGCATGGGAAATTCGTTAGTGTCTTTTGGATTAAATTATTGTCGCTGCTAATGATTCATTTTTCCTTCTAGATCTTTGTTATATTGCTGTGAGAGGGAAGCTGTTCCAAAGTTTGAAGTGATATAGTCTTAATGGTATCTCTAATCTCTTTCTCATTTGAATCACATAGTTTTCATTCATGAAATAATCTCGTCCAACTTAAGTCATGGAAGAAATCATCTCGGTTTCTGAATATTTGTTTTCTATTGTTATAAATCATCTGTGTCAAATTTGAATGTCTTTCTTGCTCTTTCTCACACAAACTTGGATCTTTGGTATACGTTATTAGGCAGCTTGTTGGTTGAGCTACTTTTGCATTTTGGTTATTTGATTCTATTAATTGTTAGCATCCTTTGATTTTGAATAGTCGCTAATACATCTCTTCCTGGTTCCCATTCTCTTGCCTTCAATTGTTTCATGTTCTGTTGAATTCTTATCTACAGTGGCACCTGGTGCATGTTTCCCTAGAAATGTTGTCATTATAAAAAAAATAGTATCCATTTGAAAATTTTTCTGGAAAAGATCAAGGATGGTTGACAAGTGGTGGAGGAAGAACAAGAAGACAAGAGATGTGGTCGCGAATGAGATCGTGGTCAGTGAATGACAGCCTCCCCTCAGTGCTGTCTGAGCCAAGCCGTACTAGAACGATAGGTCACTGTCATGGGCGTCGTCTCGAAGGCTTGGATTTGGCTGGGGTCAAGGTGCTTCATAGGAAAAGCAACCACACACCCCATCTCCGTAATGGTGGTGCTAGGTCTGTTCTGAACCCATTGCCTGAGAGCCGTCGGCCCGCTAGACTCTCCCTACCCGCGGCTTGCTACATTCGTACAGGAGGAACCCCTGCTGGTGGGTCGAGTACAGCTGAACAGGGCGTGGTCCGGAGGCAGCGGCACAGTGTGGCGGGTTGGCGCCCCCACCACCTGACCAAAACAGGCAGCGGAGCAGCTTGTGTCTTCTCAACAGCCGTTATCTCAGGTGCTGCATCTGCACCAAATCTCACTGACATCATCCCCAACACAGCGTCTGTCTCAGGTACTCATGTCACTGCTACAGTCGAGAAACCAGTTCTTTTCCTCTGTCACTTGTATCTAAATACAATATAACCCCTTACTGTGTGAAAAGAAAGCTTTCTGGCGAGTTTTAGGTTTTGTACTTGCTGTCTAATTCATTGAATATCTCCATTAATATATTAATACTATAGCATAGATAATCTGATGAAGGAAAAGAACTGGTTTTCTCACCCATAAACCTAACTTTTCAATATTAAATAGCGAATATCGGTGGCTATGGCCAGCCTGAGGTAATCTAGTGATTTGTAGATTTAAATTTTTTTTCCCATTATTTCATTCAAATATTATCCACTCATATTCCGGCATCAGCCTTCTTTATATCTACAAGAAACTTGCTTGAATACTAGATGGAAAAGAAACCCATTTATCACATGTCATTTATAACTCGTATTTAAACAGAATAAAGTATGTATCCCAACTAGTTACACTAGGGCAAACCCCAAAGTAAACCTGCCATCGCATTTTTTCGTTCATTTCCTTCCCAAAATGTTCCTCTTAAATTTTGGTAAAATTTAAAATTTTGTTCATTGATTCGGCGCCTCGCCGGATCTTTTCTCTTTTCTACTGCGTAGAAAACGAGGATAATTTGCTATGCAATTCTTAGCCTGAATCAACTTAGTTTTGGAATGTAGCCAGGTACGTAAGGAGAGGGAAATTGGTAGCTTGAAATGTGAACATTTATCTCATAAATCAAGCGCTTTCCAACGAGTGGCGAACGATTTTTGTGCGATGAAAACTGCGGAAGTTTCATTCCCCTAACAACGGCTGGGTTTTACGTGAAAAACACTGAAATTGTGACACAATCTATTGCAACTACTCAACTACTCGGTTGTACGTGAAAATCATCTTTCATTTCGTTCCGGAAATTATTGGGGGTCGGCCTAAGAATTGCGTAGCAATTAATATATAGCAAAAAAAGCTAAAAATTCAAAACCTCTATTTGGAGAGTAGATTATTATCTAGAATACGTATTCTGCCATAAAATTAATAGTTATCAATTCCCTTGCACTCAAAAAGCTCAAATTTCAATGCAATATAACATTATACAATACGATAATTAACGAAAATTCGCTCATACGATCATGCTGCATGACTGTAACTTCTTATTAACTAGACACTATTTTATAGTGCGAGTTGAACAAAATATTCTCGTTATTTCACGATCAAGGCAGGATGAGAGAGAAGGGAGTGCAGGGTAGGCGATAGGTGCCTCACCAAAGGTAAGATAGTCGGAGGTGGGCATTTTTGTATTGGTAACTATGAATATAAATTGATAAACTCTGTACCTTTCAGAAGATAACGATAATTCTATAATGAAACCATTAAAAAAATACATGCATACATGCAGATGTGAATATGTTCCGATTCGTGGATATTCATGTATAAAGTTGTCAACATGAATAAATTTACTCCTAAGAGTGTGAATTCTCGTGAGTAAGAATATTGACTGTTGTGGATATATGATTTTAATCAAAACCTTATGATATTACTATACTTTGAGATTCGTATTACATTTTTTCAAGCAAGAGTTTTCAAACATATAATCACGAAGAAAACACAGCTGTCATAGGCCAGACCACTAAGTGCCTACAACTAGAGTGCACATGGGCAGTAAGGTACAATAACAACAACAACTCAACGAGGAGATGATTGTAGATGCTAACCAGCTGATTGTTTTGTTATTGTTATCAGAATCCGATTAAACTAGGGCAGAAGATACTACAGCTCTACTATGATCTTCCTCAAATAGATCATGGTGGCAATACGAAATCACTGCTAAGAGTACAAGACCAGTTTTGGGGGTCTAGCATGAAAGATGTTAAGAACTACATGTATCCTGCATCCATGCAGCCTTAGAAAACATATCATATAGATTGCTCTACTCGGCGAATATTCCCCACTGAGTGCTACTTCCAATTAGTGTCGATATAGTGGGACCACACCCCTAACACCCTGGAGACATAATACTTCCTCTCAATAAATGGCCAGTTCTCTCGCTATGTCGACCTTTACCCCTTAGTTACCTCACCACACCTCCGACTCAATAGAGAAAGATCACTAGGTGGCAAGATCAGCCCAGGCGCACACTGGTTGTGGGCTCTTATGCCCCCAGTATACTCTTGCTGAGACAGCTCGTTAGCAAGGCGACATGAGGCCAGGGACACCAAGGTTGATAGATGAGATCACCAATTACGCACTTGCCACTCGCTTCAGTAAGCGGGGCGACGCAAGCATTGTAATGAGGTCGAGTGGGTACCTGTAGTAAGATGGATAAATATGGAAGTGCAGGTGGCTGCAACAACTGCTGCATATGCATACTTCAAGTACGAGGGTCGTCCAGAAAATAAGTTCCTTTTTTTTTTTTTTTTTTTTTTTAAATCAAGTTTTTATTGAAAAAATTTGAAACTGACAGGTATTGTAGTTGAACATATGTACTATTTTTCCACGTAATCCCCGGCGACGTCAATAAATTTGGTATATCGCAAAATGAGCTTCGAAATTCCTTCCTCATAAAAGCTTGCTGCTACCTCCTTGGTCCACTTCGTGACAGCTTCTTTCACTTCCTTGTCACTTGTGTAACGTTCTCCCGCCAATTCCGCCTTCATTTCGGTAAACAGGTGATAGTCTGAAGGGGCCGATTCGGGAATGTAAGGTGGATGGGTCAGAACATCCGAACCAAACTCATCCAAAAGTTGCGCTGTGGAATGAGCAACGTCGTTGGGGCGTCAGCTCTCTAGGGACTCACCGAGCGCAAACTTTCCAAAAGTCAAGTTTTTCCGAGACGACCTCATGGGATCGTGAGATGTCTGGGAAACTCAGGTGGAGTTCATCCAGGGTTGAACGACGATCTTTGCGAACTGCATTGTCGATTTCTGCGACAATTTCGTCCGTCACAACTGAGGGTCTGCCTCTCCCACTTTCATCCTCAAGTGAATGTCTTCCCGCCTTAAATTCACGTACCCATCTCCTCACCATTGACTCACTCATTACACCTTCTCCATAAACAGAAATGAGCTGTTCGTTAATTTTAACTGAATTGAATCCCTGTGCATAAAGAAATTGAATCACTCCGCGCGCGCACAACAACTCGAGAGGGAACGGGGATCGAGGTGGCGGGACACGACGTGGAGGGCTCCATTTCAACTACCTGCCCTGACGTTGGTAACTGACCAACTGAGGTCACCCACCTCTCATTCTATTCTCCCACCTCTCCTCTTTCGAGCGGTGTTACCAGATTTGGCAAAAGCCACTCCTACCACCCTACAGATCAAAACGGAACTTATATTCTGGACAACCCTCGTATGTTCACATTCTACTTCAAAAAAGTGCAGAAGCGATGGAAAAATCTTTGTTACCAGTGTTGTGATAGTCTTTGTGACCCCTATCACTTGGGTCCCATATGACAGATTCCACTTTGTAGTACTCCCAAAATAAGAGAACAACCTCATTACTCAAGTTCATTTCTGCCATGAACGAACACGTAAATCAAAAGATATTATGAAGTTACAGAATGGGTCACCACGAGGGGGGTAACCTCGCCTCACCCCCAGGGCCCCTTGCCGCCTCAGGTCCTTGCCTCAGGGTCTCCAGGGCTGTCTCGGGCCGAAAAACTGACAGGAATCAGAGTGGAGAGGCGAGTTGAGGCAACTCAGACCCACATGGGTGACCCAGCGCACCCTCGCCCTCTTCTGACCTCGGGGGAGCGAGTACTCGAGGCATTAGATGTGCGCCACGTGACACTAAGAAATTCGACTTTTCAAACTTACATATTTAGTTGAGTAGTTCCAGAATCGAAGTAGGTTTGTAAAACGGACACTAAGATCAATAGATATTAATGTATTTTATTTAAATAATGAACATTCACAGGACAGTTACGTGTGAATATATTCATTTCTACAGAACATTTACAAAAGTGCCCACATCTGCCTATAATCCTCTTCATACTTGTGAATATTTAGGATGAGTCCTACCTAGAGTGGCACATCGCCTACCCTCCACCGCTCCTGTTCACGATTTCCATTTTAGAAAGTAAGTAGGTAGGTAGGTAGGTGATCCGTACAAATACACAAGTTGTACGGTCCTTTTGAGTACCTTCTGGAATCTCTCAATTTGATAAGTACAAACTGAAGTATCTCGTTGGCTATACGTTCTGATAGAAGCCCTCATTCTTTGTGCGCTTAATTCACAGATTCATCAAAAGACTTAATGTTCAAAACAATCGAAATCGTTGTTAGCATTGGACGTTGAAACTCCATACTACACAACCACGACTAAAATCTATTCAAATACAGTTTAATATTGCCATTATTCATTCAGTTTTACATAAAATTAGTACAGAGTTATATTTTCCTCTTATTTGGTCCTAGACAGTTCTAGCGCCACCATACTGTTGGTTCATGGTACTTATGTACTTAATTTCGGTATTAATTATATAAACAAGTTACCTGTTGATTTCTCACAAATGACTGTGGGGAAGTGTTAGCACGTGTCTAACCAGTGCATTTTCCGTGGTCAGATTTCCGTTGCAATGCTTGACTGTTATTCTAACATAATTTCCTCTTCAATTGACAAAAGTCTGAAGTAAAAACAGTAAAACATTCATATACGCATCTCTTTTCTTGTGTTGTGTATTGGACGAATTGGTATGACTGTTCTTCTATGTCATCCCTGTCTTTTTTATGGTTTTTATGCTTTTGAAACAATGAATTGATCCGTACTAAAATCTACAGGTGTATGATGATTTTCTTTTGGTCGTACCATTTAAAATAAGGCAACAAAATTTGTCACATCAAGCAGCTACTTGATGTAGGTCTTCAGAATTTCGTTTTGAATAGTGCACGTTCCTATGTGTTTTATTCAATTGAAAGTCACTTTAAGTTACCCCATCTCCACAATTTTATACCCTAATATAGCAGGAATGTTGGAGAAGTCAAATGTTTAGCGTGCTTGTGGAAATGGTAAGGAAATATGCCTTCTCCTCCATACTCAAAAGGTTGTGGTGTACCTAGTTTTTAAACCTCAATTGATTGGAAAGAGAGCTTGGAAGCAATGGAATTGATTTTTCAGAGTGTTCTCCTGTTTAATTCCATGTTTCTTCGGAAACACCAGGACGGGTCGCTACAAGGGGGGTTGTACGGTTCTCACAACTTCTGAAGAGCGGGATCAGCAACCTCTAGTTTTGTTGAGTGCGACCATCATGTCCCAATGGGGTCCAGAAAACTACGCTTATACTGTTGATAATTTTTTCAAAACCAGTGATATTGTAGTGGGACTGCAGCAAATGTTCAGAACTCGTTTCAATATTGATTGCAATAGTAGTGACCCAAATCCCTCAGGAAAACGGGTGGTTTGGGCAGCTGAAAAGCAAGTGGTTGCTCTTGAAGCGATCGAATCCAGTCTGCAATCGTCTCTATGCAAACATGCTGCACGCCTGAAACTTTTTAATCTTCTCTGTGTCCGAACCTTTCGTTGTGATCCACCATTTTCCCCATGGCTGGACCTTCTATTGAATAGATCTACCCACTTCAGAATATAATTTAGATTCGGGTTACTATTGTTATGTTCAAGGAAAATAACCGACAGTCGAAGAGGTTTGATTAATAATTGGCCCAATAGCTCAACCAGTTAGAATGTTGCAACTAAACTAAAGGGAAATTTCCCCTTAGTAGTAACGTCACAAGTTCGAACTCCGTCCCAGGTATCAAATATTTTTGGGCCGTAACACAGTTTTCTGGTGGACACCATTGAGCCATGAAGGTAATATCTCTGCAACCCGAAAATTGTTCAATTCCACAATGACTAACTGTAAATTAATGCTATGGTCAGGCAGAAAAATAATGGCAGGTGAAAAAAATGCTACTTGCCTCTTAGCTTTCTGTCACCAATATCTTTTGGCGCTACTGAGTGAACATCAATAAACATTCATGCAACATGACTTGTAAGCATCATCACTTTTAATGAAATTCTAATACTTTTGAGCATATGTACATTCAATTAGTCAGCTTTTACCATTCAACTTTTTAAAACAGTATGACATAGGTAAGATTTTAAAATACGTTAGAGATAAGACCTCGTAGATGTCATCACAAAAAGAAGGGAGTATTTATTTCCCGTCACCATTTACAGCCATTTTTTGAACTTGTGACAAATTTTCCGATGTTTACCCTTCACTCTATTGACATTTCGATTTCTTGCAAGATGTGAATTTTATAACTAATTTTATATAGTTAAGATGAAAAAATTCACTATTCTTACTATTCTGCCTGTACCTACTGTACTACCAATGTTATGGTCTGTTTACTTACACTCTTATTATCATCAGAGGGGTGTGGTGGAGTTCCTCCAATCAGGCCTTTGGAAACTCTTCACAATGCTTTATCTCTTCGACAAATCGATACTTTCTTGGAGAAAATGGCCCGTGGGTTCAAGACGCCTGCATCCACGCCTCCCCGGCAGCCTGGCGGTTCAAGACCAATGTCTCCATCAGGTAATCTACCATCTCTGCTGGTAATTTTTTCACTCTACTGGTTCCATTCAAATTACTAGAGATTTTATTGGCAAGAAGTGCTCAAGTTTCTAGTCATTCGTAATTCAGTTTGCACTTATGAGAAAATCATGCATTTTGTGATTCCTGTGGGTTTAAGTGTTGAAAATATCCCCGTAAAAACTTGCCGCATAAAGTAGGTATTTTGAAAGCGAAGTACTGAGTTCGACCATGGGCAGAGTCAATGTTTTAATAAAACCAAATCTGGCTTCAGTAAAATTTGTGAGGGTCTCCTCGAAGTAGTGTCCTTTACTGTTATGGATGCTTGCGTCCTAAATCAATCCTTTTGGTAAAATTATTAATTTAAAATCAGCTAGTTAATT
Organism: Adelphocoris suturalis; assembly: GCA_030762985.1. NCBI lineage: Eukaryota > Metazoa > Arthropoda > Insecta > Hemiptera > Miridae > Adelphocoris > Adelphocoris suturalis. Next base: position 99,688,840 of record CM061043.1, read on the forward strand.
GATTAATCTCAGATTCCATGCAAGGTCAAGGATGGTTTGTCGCCAACTCGACATCTGAAAGAAATCTTTGCATGGTCCAAAAGTTGGTTAATCTCCCCCAATCTTTCTAGTTGAAAAATAATGGTACAACTTGGTGAACACTAGTGAGCTCTGAAATCATATTATTCACTACTTCAAGTTGGAAGATCGTTTGATAATTATTATACTAAGTTTGATTAAATCAGAGTGGTCGACAAAACGCTACGTAGCTATTAATGGATATGTCAATTCTATACGATAATGAGACTCTGTGTAGGCACATGCTAAGTATGAAAGCTCAGTTGGCGATGAGCTTGATAGTTTAAAATACGGTTGAAACTGTAAAGTGTGCTAGAAGATTCTCGTCAAATGGATTTCTATTTTCCTGGTATTTCCTGCTCAAAGTTTGGATTCATTTAGAAGAGCGTTTGCTGTTCAGTACAACAGTATTTTTGTTATGAAGCGTTATAGTTTCCATTACATAAATATGTTAGAGTGAGGGTGGAAAAGTAGTTTCTTCCCAAAATGTATAATTTATGAATTTACAAAATCGGGTTTCCCTAGATGAGGCTCTTCAGTGATTTGATGGGCAATGTAAATCATCTCCGTTGTTGTGGGGGAATACGTCTGGTATTGGCGTGTATTTAAAATTAAAATATGAAGGTCATGATGGATGCACTTTTTCCGTGGAATTCTTGCTCGAAATCATGGACAAAATGCAGAACAAGCTCAAGGAAACACACAAAACGTTAAATTCGTGGTAAAACCTAAAGAAAACTCGAGAATAATGAGAGCTCAAGGCACGCGCAACACAAAGTGGGGAGGCGCCCAGAGGCCAAGGGGCACAGGGTGGCCAACATAGGAGAACGAACGATCCATTTTTATTTGAAAAATCGCACTTTCGCTGATTTTTTTCAAATCTTTTCTTTGAAAGGCCACCGCAACATCCGTGTGCTCACAATAGCTGCGTCAGTAAACAGTCTTTTAAACAGACCGTACTATAATACATTGGTTAGGTATTGTGTATGGGATTGAGGAATAATTGTGGGATTGATAACGCGGATGGTAGTCAGTTATCAATACCTAATCTTATTTTAAGCTCCTAAAACCTAATCTGACCTAACCAAACCTAATCCAGGTCCTGGTCTGACCTGACCTAATCTTATAAGATTAATATACCTATAGAGATTTATGGATGTGGGTTCAATACCCCACTTAACCCAACTAAGCCCCAACAGCCCATCCACACTAACCCCCACCCCCGACCAGCACCCCTCCCAGCCAACCCAACTAAACCCAGCCAGTAGTTTGGGTTGCAGCCCATTGTGCTGCCTCTTGGCAGGGTTGTTTGATTTAAATCATGATTTAAGTCACGATTTAAATCAGACAATTAAAATCACAATTAAAATAAAAAACTAGAAGAAAACATGCAATTATAGCTAGTGGCCAATTGGGGCATAAACCCCCACAAAATTAATAATGTTAAAAAAGAGTTTTTTTTTTTGTTACGTAAAGTGCTTTGAATGAATCATTATTATGTTTACCTTACAAAAAAAATGTTATTGTTGCATACTGAGGATCCATGTTATCAATTATACAATGACCAAGCGAAGTTTTGTCAAACTAAAGCTACAAAAAAGGTTATTGTCAGGCTCAGTCAAAACCAAAACAAACGCAGGGATTTTCCCCACCCTCTTTATGTCTAGATGCGTAGAACAAACCATCAAACACGCAAATAGAATCAGGGGTTCTCCCGCAATTTTCACTGATACCCAGATGATTTTGGTCTTACTGCCAACCCCAGTCCCAACGGGAACTAGGAAACTCTTCAAAAGGAAACTCATAAAAAACTAAACTTGAGAATTTTTGATGAGTTTCCCGCCTAGGTTGGAAACTCGTCAAAACTCCATGGACAAGAAACGCATTGAAAAACTGTATCAAATCAATTTATTCTCATAAAATTAGTAATGAGTGTGCACCCATTTTTCTTTCGACTGCTGTCCAGCACCTCGGGACACTCCTCAAAAACTAGCTTCAGGACACCCTACAAAAGTAAGAGCAGTCGGGACAGTCATCGATATATGGTTGATGGGAAACTCGCTACCTTCGTGTCAACTGTGAACTACCTGCCAAAACCCTTATGTTCTAAAGAACTGACGTATATACCTTCTTTGGGATGGTGTATTGGTTCTTTGTAGTTCAACTACTCACTAGTAGTTAGTAGTATGAGAGGAGGCTATATGATCGGATTTAGATGTGGTCTTCAAACACTTTGGTACAGCATACAATCAACCCAATGACTGGGGAGCAAGTCAATGAGCTTGATTCTTTTTCGCAGTACGCGCTGAAAATGTTAACTATGTTACAAACGCTTGAGGCCTCACCTCAAAGAAGAATTCCATACGACATTACTGAATAGAACAATCCATGTTATGCTTTGAGGAGTACACATTGAGAAACATTTGAAGCGAGACGTTTTAGTAGAAAAAGGTTCATTGAAAGTTTTGCGTGAACACAATCTAAATTTGTATTCCAACGCAAATGTGAGTCTTGAGATTATCTCATATTTTTTGCTGGTCCATATCTCAATCTGGCTCGGAAGAAATTGAATATTAGTGCACAGAATATTGTGCCGCTTCACTGCATTTCTTGTGGGAAGGTCGACGGTCCTGGGCCTACTACCATGGGTCATTTTTGAAGTTAAGCCTTAGTAGCGCAGGTACCAGTACAATACAAGTATAAGAGGCCCTTCGAATGGTTGATTCGATGACTCTCACGTTACCAGTTTCCACAGATATCAGGAAACTCATCAAAAAATCTATATGGAAACTCATTAAAAAGTCTCGAGTTCAGATTTTCAATGAGTTTCTAGAGACCAATCCCAACAACCACTCCCACCTGCGCTTCTGTGAAATTGATTTCAGAGCTCTTCATTTGCTCAGCAGGGGTTGGCTGGTCTGGTATCTTGTCTTGAAGGCCTTGCCACTCAAGGCAGTGGGTCCACTGGCTGACTAGACACTAGGTCACACACACTACAGGTCACACTACATGTCTCGCTGTGCGTGCCCCTGCTGATCTGAAATCGAACTAGCGCCAACTGGCATTGGAAATAAGCTCTCTTTTGGGTAGCTAAGATCTGTAATTATTCATTAGTTATTAAAGTCACCCGAGGAGTAATGGATAGCGTGTCGGACTTCTAAGGTGAGGGACCCTAACTCGATCCCGTGCTCGGGCCACAATTTTTTTGCATTCGAATTCAACCTTCGAAACATATTTTTAGACCTCATTATTGTAAAATATCTTAAATCATACTTTGAAACGTCATTTTGATCTATTCGTCAAACTAATCTGCGCATTTTGCTAAGGGATTGACTACTTGCTGTTTTGTATTTTTGAGATTCGAGCTTGCGAACATCCAGACCACAAAACTATACAAATCATTCTGATCTATTTGTCCAACTAATCTATATTTTAGCAGTGGACATAGATGAATAAAAATTGAGGCGCCAATTCATTCAACGGAACCTATTTGTGCAAAAAGACTATAGGGAACGTAGTTACAATTCAGCTTGGTAGGGGCACGCACAGCGGGACATGGTTTGTACCCAACGTCAAGAAGCGCGCCTCCTTATAGTGAACGACCTCTACCCATAGTTGGCAGACTAATGACCATGCTCACACTTGGCCACACATCTTTTGATATTTATCGTTCCATCTCGGAATGAATCTTGTATCCCTGAAAAGGAATTCTTGAATGGTCGCTAGACCTAAAGATGTTGTTTCTCCTACCCCTTTTCTCCTTGTGCGAAAAGTGTTATGGCTTGGTGCAGGATGTGGTTGAGATGATTTACATTGCCCGAAAAATCCCTTGATGAGCCCATTAACTGCATTAAAGTAAATATTTTGGTATAGGTAGAAAACAAAAATGCCACTATCTACTCATTCCACAAAATTTTTGTGGTCTAATTCATTTTTTGTTGGTTGCTAGAGGGCTCTAGCCAAAGTCAAGGTCGCTCACGCCCACCTAGATTTGATGAAAGGTTTTTCTACTCATCCGATCGCAAAGGATCCGCAACTCACCTTTTAAATGTGATATCTGAAAATTCATCCTTGGCTTCAAAGAAGAAAACTGAGAGTAAAACAGTCTTGCCACAAGCTGAAACCAAGAAAGCGAATTCCAAAGATGCTGCGAGTGACGCTAAGAAGCCTGGGACAAGCAAAGAAAAGGAAAACAAATGACCACTAGATCAGCCGTTTTTTGATGGGTTAAACGATGAAAACATATATGGCATTTAATTTTAGTATGTACCTATCCTTGGTATATGTGATTACGTTTCTACCGTATAATTGGACTTATTTTTGGTATACTTTCCCCCTCCTGAATAATCTATGTAGCCAACTATTGACATATTCACAAAATACCTACGTGATAGACGGATTTCGGATGTAGGTACCTGTTTTTGTTAACCGAGGTACTTTAGGTAAAATATTTACTTGTCAAGTTGTAGCTCGCAAGAGTTTCTTCTGAATAACAGTTTAGTACCTACGGCTACAAACAAATGAACATGATTGACAAAGAAAGCAAGAAGGTACCAAATCAGGTATTTATAAGTATTAGCCTATTTGTAAAATTGTAACTAAAATTTGAATATGAATGGTTGATGAAACATCACAAAATTTGCACTAACATCTACACCTACACACTTTACAAATGGATGGACAGTACGTTGGTAACTTACCTTTCACGAAATACTTGTGGCACACTTTGATGCTTCTGGACATAAGCTCACGATTCCTGAAATTGCAAATAATTCGTAAAGCCATAGAGCTGATCAATCACACAAATGATTTATGATCGACCGGCAGGCCAAACAGTCTCACACTCCCATTCTGTGGCCATTTGCTCAAACAACCGTATATTGCGCATATGGTCATCCCCTTTTTTCTTCACAAAACAAATTATCCGAAATACCTACTTAATACCATAATAATTATCAAAAAATTAAATGAAGGTAAGTATTAGGTTGATTTGACAGAACCACAAAATCTGAACAGGAACAAGATGGCGGGCGTCCAGGAATTAGCTTTTACCTATCTTTTGGCGACTTTGTTACTAAGATCCATCCACGATCGTGACGTCACGCCGATACCCCACCTATAAGTTTTTTCTACGTGTTGCTTTTCTCTCCAAATTCCTTGATTTGACGTACTATGTGTCTAGGTATTGTATTCGTAAGTTTTTCTCAATCAATTTTCAAGAACCAATATTTTTTCCCTTTCCAGGTCTTTCAGGTTGGTCAGATCCTCCAAGTTTCGTGTCAAGCAGCGGTGCATCTTCTCCTTCACCCCTTCCAGAATTCTTTTTAGCCCAAAGGTGAAACAATTACTTGCACTATTATGTTTTACTTACATGTATAATATTATATATAATTCTATCTATTGAAAAGGATTCCAGAATTATATTCTGTTGTACATACCTTCACTTTATACTGCACCAAGTACCTAATTGCTATTTATTACTAGCACTAGTTTTACACTGTCAGCAGCTTCATCAGGTTTCTGGCGTCAGTGGCAAGCTTGCTTATTGTGTCGTTTCTTTGATATTTATTAGATACGTACATCTAAAATAATAAAGTTAATCTCATTTCAGCAGAACCGATTTTTCAGCTACCAAGTCGTTCACAGTTTGGTTTTAATTTTAATACCTAGTGTGCTATTTGCTTAAACTGTTATGTTGATAGTTTTTCTGAAAGCTACTGAAAGCTACCTTAAAAATAAAATACCAAAGTGCTGTTTTGAATCTTGAAGATGTTATTACAGGTGCACAGCACATTGATGAGTAATTTGATGTTAGATTCCCATTCCATTTAAAGAGTACAGGGGGAAATGCATGGCAACAAACTCACTTTGCTCTGGGTACCTGGTCATGAGGAAGCCGATTGCCTGGCTAAACAGGGGTTGGAGTCTTACCCTGTTGGCCCGGAACCCCTTTTGGGGATCACCAAGAGCTTTATTACTCTACAGGTAGACAAATGGGAAGACAGCAAAAGAGCTGAATATTGGCAAAAAACTCCTAAGCAGATTTAAGCCAAGCGGCATCTCAAGAAAAAGAGCTACTGCTCTTCTGTCACTGGGGCGTAAAGACCTTCGCTTTATTGTCAGTCTCCTCACTGGCCATTGTCTGCTGAGATACCATATCAACAAGATGGGCAAAGCCAGGACAACTGATTGTCGCCTCTGTTGTGAAGAGGTCGAAACAGCGGAGCATATCCTGTGATTGCCCTGTTGTTGCGTCTTTAAGATTCCAACACTTTGGGAAGGGTACCCTCTCCCCTACCGACATTGCTCAGGAAATGCCCGAAAAACTCCTCCTCTTTATCCAGCTGACCACTCTCTGACTATTTGTACCCTCCATTCTAAACTTGCAGCAGCCAATGAAATAATTCGAATTTTAGCCTCTGTTTTTGTCGCTGTTTCACGTTTCCGAGTGGTTTGCTCAAACATGAAATTATCTAAGAACTAAACCACTCGCGACGAAGTTGTGGAAACTCATTTCAAAACGGAATTTAGTGAAAAACGTCTATTTACACGAAAAATAAAAGAGTTACACTATTAAATCGATTTCGACGGTTTGCTAAATGCTAAACACTTGCCAAATGCTTGCTCCAAATGCTAAACTCGCATCTTTTGACGTGGTTAGTCTGTTCACCAATATCGATGTAGCTAGCTGCAAAGATGTGGTATGCAGGCTGATTCACGCCTCTAAACTTAATATTTTCGAAAAAGATGAATTGTTTAATTTGATATATGTCTGTATGGATCATAATTACTTTTTATTTGAGGGGTAATTTTATACACAGCCAGGGGTTGCTATGGGTTCACCGTTATCTCCTCTGCTTGCAGATATATACATGCATTATCTTGAGCCACAAATATTTACAACTTGTAACACAAATAATCTTCTCTAATGGTATAGATATGTCGTTGACATTATCATTCTATGGAAGGGCTCAAAAAGACAACTGAATTCTTTTCACGAAAAAATCAATAAATTAGATCCCTTTATCAAATTCACCCTCGAATTCGGCGGTATTATACTAAATTTTCTTGATCTGTCCATCTCTTTGGTAAACAAGAAGCAAGATTTTTCAATTTATAGAAAAGATCCATATAGTGATATAGCGATCCATAGTACTTCAAATCACCCTTAGTCCATAAGCATGCAACTTTTCATAGTATGATCAACTGAGCACTATCTATTCCAATGAGTGAACGAAATTTATCAAAAGAAAAATCCATTATCAAAAGCATAGCAGCTAGTAATGGCTACGGAGGAGATCTCTTTGATACCATAAGGGATTAGGTTCTTAGGAAAAAGAGTAGAGATAAAGTTTCCAATCTGGTTTGGGAAGATGTAACTTTGGAAGAAAAACAATGGATAAGTATACCCTATGTTAAATTTTCTGATAAAATCAGCAAAATTGTAACATCGAGGGGTTACAAAGTGGGTTTTAAAACTATAAATAGTCATAGAGCATTAATAGGTTCCTTTAAAGACGAAATCAATGTTCAGGATAAAAGTGGGGTTTATAAACTGAAATGATCTTGTGGCTACGAATATTGTGGTCAAACTGGTAGGAAATTCAGGAAAAGAATAGAAGAGCGTCAGGAGGAATTCAGGGAAAATAAGGGTAGGTCTACATTTGCAAAACATCTTAAGGAATCCAATCATACTTGAAATTTTGATTTGACAGTTAGACAGTTTGTAGAATTTCTTCAGTTTTGTCCAAAGGAAGGTATGTTGAATGTACTTGGAAAATTCGAAATTAACAAAAGTGACAGATCTGGTAAATATTTAAATGAGTATATCCCTCAATATATTTCACCTCTAATAAGTCCATTTCTATAAATCTTGGAATTATCCCTTCAAACTGTTGAAATCAGTAATTCTTCCACTCCAGTCACTTCATCTGATTAGCTATAATCCCCGGATTCAATCTCCCTTCACCTGTGACTATACAATCACACTATACCTGTGTCCTTTCTAATGTGTGTTCAGTTATTGTTTGTTACTGATGATGGCCTAACCGTCGAAATCGATTTAACATTGTAACTCTTTATTTTTTCGTGGAAATAGACAACGTTTTTTCACCAACTTCCGTATAAATTATATAATGGATTGACTCCAATCCCCAACTGGTTTGAAATCGTTCTGAAAGTTGGCAAAAGTCGCGCTTGCGCACTTCACCAGTCTCCAACAAGTTTGAAACGGTTTGAAAGTCACTTCAAACCTCCTGAGCGAACAAAACATTATTTCAGCAGCTTGAAAAAACTTGAAAAAAAAAGAAAACATTGCTAGAAAATCAAACCAACAACAAAATGCAGCGAACGAATAATTCTGATTTAAAATCAAATCAACAATAACAAAAAATCAACAATAAAAACAATAACTGCCATCAATTAAAAACAACCTAAAATTCTACTTTACTAAAACAACAGATAATGTTGCGCGTCTGATTACCTACTGCTCCCAACATATCACAAATTATGGAACAAAATGTACCTACATACGAGTCGTATTACGTGTCCTTAAATGTTTCATGTGTACTTGAACTGAATCCTTGAAATATAGTTTTTGAATGTTTTATCAAAATTTTTCGCTTCCCCTAAATTTTGAAATTATATTAAGAATTTTCATTTTTACGTAAACTGAATCTTTGAAATTGCGGTAATTTTTGAAATTACGTATTACTTACCTATTTAACGTAGCATGTACATAAACGGGTACGTAACTTACCCTAAACCAGTGTTGGGCATAATCTTAGTGTTATAAACTAATACTGCTAAGTAACCATAATGAACTAATAATTTGTAAAATTAATCATCATTAGGTAAATGATCTGACTGTAGAATGATTAATTTTACAAGCGGTTGCAATCATGTTCAAAATATCGATTATTGAGAATGATCTGTGTATAAACAATTATTCAAATAGCCATGCTCGAAACTCAGCTTGTTGGCCACGCACTAATAATAATAATAACAATAATATGGTTGGATAAATAATCGAGAGCTTTCGAACGAATGATCAACGAATTTTGTGAGATGAAAAATGACCATTTCCTTAGCAACTACTCGGTTGTAAGCAATTTCAAAATCACAAAGGTTCATGATTGAAAACAATAGACCAATAATACACGAAGATTGGATATTAATCTCAATATCATTACTTACTTTGAAATGGATTTAGGATAAATAGGCTGGGCTCTAATCGTTAAATTCGCTTTGAGGACTTCCCTCTGAAGCTAGGTAATATTAGCAAAGCTTTGCATACCATAGGAGGGACGCCCTATTGAAATTGACGACCGTAACGTGACGGCGGGAAAATGGAAATATCCTGTACATCATTATTAAATGATAAAATATTAATCTCAATATCATTACTTACTTTGAAATAGATTTAAGACAAATAGGCTGGGCTCCAATAGTTAAATTCGCTTTAAGGACATCCCTCTGAAGCTAGGTAATATTAGCAAGGCTCTGCATATTATAGGAGAGACGCCCTATTGAAATTGATGACCGTGACGTGACGGTCGGAAAATGGAAATGTCCTGTTAATCATTATTAAATTATATAAAGGGATGTGTTTGGCGATAAATTAGTATAAAAATAAGAAAATGCATTTTTATGGGTTGTATTCTTGTAATCGTTGACTGACGAATACGATTCCGCGATTACAAATATTCATATTCGCGCACTGAAATTTGCGAATATAATCGCAGTTGACTCAGAATCAACGAATAATTATCACGGTTACATTCGTATTCAACGACAAGATTATGCCCAACACTGCCCTAAACCACCGCAAAGAAAGCATTGCTGTGTCCCCTTCTTTCCCTGTTCAAATAGCCTATGGGCATTTGATAGCATTTTGAACTCACTGCAATGTATTTAATTTAATTAAGCAATCATGTTCTGTATAGCACAAGGAATAAGTGAGATTTTTCTCAAATGTTTGAAACGCACAGAAAACGAATAGTTAGTTATCCCCAATCACCCCCTGTACTCTTCATTTGTGTAACATCACAACGATCCCTTCAGTTGCTGTCAGCTCAAACTCATTATCTCAGAAAATATGTTGAATTTCCGTATGCTCTAAATATGGATTCCTCACCCTAACTTAGAGTAAGCAACTTAGGAAGGAACTTTGAATCAATGGAAAACGCCCATTCTGTAGCTTTGATTACAATTTGAATCACTGATTAATATATTGAATTAAAGTACTATTGGAATTATTGAATCAAGTTTTTTCTGTAGATTGCAGCAAAGTGGTTTCGATGTGTATGGTCATAGAGACAGCATTGAAGTTGCTGAATTATACAGCCACGCCATGGACTATTCCTTCCCACAATGTAAGAACACCATATTAAAATTGTCTATTTACGTACCTACTCATATAGTTTCTGAACTCGTTATCATTCCTGGCGTATGTGGCAATCTTCCGATTGTCGTGATCAAAATTCTTGGATTTCTATAGTGTATTTCAATCTTTCGATGTAATTTTGGAACTCAGGTGAAATAATTAGAACAAGATTTCAATCACTGGGATAATTTATTACACTTGTATTTATGTCGCTCCAAAAGAAAGGTAATCAGGGTTGTTTTTCTATCTAGCCTGTCGGTTGATTAGTTTCTTATATTCACTTCTTTTAAAGATGAAAGAAATACCGCTGGGGAGAGAGAGAGGTATGCGGGATAGCAATGGATTAGGTATTAGTATAAACAATGGGAGTTTATATAATATTGCTATTAACGCAAAATTCTGAAGGTTGAGCAACGATTAAGAGCAAGATTCCAACGGGCACGCCGTTCCATTGAACGAATCACCCTAACAGTTTTCTATAGCTGTTTCAAGTAAAAAAGAACTCCATACTTTATAGGTACCGTGACAAGATTTCGTTCCATTTCCATCCAACGTTTTCGGAAAGTTACGTCGTGTGCGCTCAGAGCCCACACGTTCATGTTTTGGAAGATACTTTAACCTAAGTGGGCTGGTAATGGATTTTGATGTGGTTTGTGTCAATGAGGATATCGCGGTTTAGAGTGATGGATGACTCTTCCCCTGGCCTGGGGCGTCTTTCTTGTCCTTGAAGACCCTTTGAAGAAGACTTCTTCACTTAGTGTAGTTAACCAACCAAACAACTCACTCCAATACTCAAGTCTGTGATATACGAATATAATAAAAAAGGAGACTTGAGCAAAATTAATTTCACAGACTTTACTAATCAGTTTTGAGAGCACGTAAAGGGGACTTGCGAGACACGGAGGCTGGCAGAAGAGTGATAGGGAGTTGTGTCTGTTTCGATTGATTCGTCAACTAGTAACTTTCGCCTCGATATCGCAGCGATAGCTCGAACATAAATCATGGCTAAAGCGTGTTCCATGCTAAAAATCTTATATGTTGTTTGGGTAGTCTAGATTCCTATTTATAATAACGTGGATGTATACAATTAGTTGAAGAACAAATTACTAGTCAAAATTAATGAATGCAAAATAGAACGGTACCCTACTACAGTTGTGATGGACTTATAACATCACCCTGGGCATCATTCTGAGGCCTTTTACGAACTATTCTCTAAATTTTAGTGATACCGGGGTGGTAGACCTTGAGAAATCGGTATTCCAGATAATCCACGTACTTGCACATGCGTAGACCCTACTATCAACGCAAAATTCACCATCCAAGGTATTTTGGTGATCAATTAAGAGCTTCCTGGCACAATCCTTGACCATGTCATCAAAACTGGCTTTTTGGTGTAGTCTCGGAGTTTCATTTGCAACAATTTCAGAGTTGCACTTGGTTACAACCTACCTTGACTAAATTCGTAAGATACCATCCCGAGACTTACCCAAGCCCTACCTCTAATTTTTCATCATAACATCATTCTTTGTATGATACACAAAGATTCAGTGGCCCAAATATCAATGACAGTTCGGTGTATGCAAGTCACCTACAATGACAACAGTATCATGAACCTACTAGGTCCTCTATTATATGTATTTCTTTGCATTCGGATGAGTAGATATCCTTACCAGAACCTCGTATGTGCAAGCCAACCTCAACATCAGATATCGAATTATCCCTCGGGCATATACCTATAGGTACCTATGTTGTAGTTATACGTAGAATTTACAAAATCATCATTTACTTAACCTAGAGATTAGATGCGTGTTATTTGCTTTTAATTTATTATGTTGAAGCCATCAATGCTGAAGGTAGCGAGGACGAAAGATACTTTTATGATGACTCTGAGAGTGATCTACATGAAACCGAATCAACTGTTGTGCCTTCGGAGGACCAAACACGAGCCAGACTTTCTGATATAGCTTGGCCAAGAGGTAAGCTGAATTTTTCAATTCAATTATTTTTTGGTATGGTACTCTTTTACTATGTATGTGCATGCTGTTAGTGTTTCTACCCCCTATCGTGTAGCTAGTGCTATTAACAGATTGACACTAAACATTGGGTCGTAACCACTAATAGAATGCAACAAACATTCTTTGTTTAAATGTTGCCCCAATCAATTTTATGTGTCATTGTGAAAGACATGACTCAAAATGCAATGTGGTACTCATGTGAGTCAGATGACATTTTCCCAATTTTCCATGAATTTTCCACGAGTGGCGTTTCCTGAATTGAAGAATATTCCTTTTTTCTCACTAGACTCTTATTTAAAGGGAAAGAATGCGATAAATAAAAGTTATGGAGCCAATTTTAAGAAAGTATTGATTATATCCCTCTGGGCACTTTGGGACATTAACGTGGTAGTAGGTTTAGGATTAGACTTCACTTCTCGAAATTTGGAAGATTAGGTAGGTAGGTACCTACATCTTTTCGAAAAAACGCGCGAAATCGCGTAGAATTTCGAAAAAGAAAAGGATATCGGCCTCTGGGGCCCTCAACTCCTTAGGACTAGGCATCAACCCCAGCCATCTTCCGCTTCCTCTCCCCGCGGGTAACCCTGCTCACTTCGTTTTCGAGAAGACTTCAAAACTCGTATCGGAAGATTTTTATAAAGAAATTTGATATATTTAATAAGTTTTCGCGGAAAAAACGTATTGTGACTGGATCCAGATTACTTTGTACAGGTATTACTTTGTCTTAAAGCAGGAACGATCGGTAAGTGTTTTCTCACTTTATTTTGTTTTGTCACAATGTTCAGACGGTCCCCTTCTCATGGAAGAGAGCCGAGATGGGACGCATTCGATCCGAATTTTGATCGGCATCGATCGAGATCGGAATCACGTTTTTTGCGCACAAAAACGGATCGTCGTTTTTATGACGAAGTTTATCCGTTCGGATTTCGCGGAGATCGTCATCGGTCACGATCTCCGGCACACGGACATCGTTCGTTTTATGCTCGGCATTTGGTCGAACCGGGCTCCGAGCCAGGTCATTACCATAGTTCGGACGATGAATACTCAGAGTATCCACGTACGTACACTGCCGACGAAAATTTCGACGATGTTGAGGAAGAAATGTCCGACAGTGGGGCTCGGCTTGAGAATGAACAGGCCGACGCGTTGACCCAAACTTTGAGTTTGGGCGACGGGGTTCCATCGGGACCCAATGTTCTTTCTAACTCTAACTCGCCCGACTTCGCGGGCTTTACCCCACCAGAAACACCAGAAACAGAGGGCAAAACAATAAACCCTGATTCGGGTTTAAACCCAGGGTTATTGAAGGCATTGGGCGAGAACCCTCAGGTTCCCCCTCCCCCTGCCCCTGCTTTGCATGATAGTATAGCGGATCGGTGGAGACACCACATTTTATATGGTTTACCTTCAGAGGCTTTCAGTACTCTGAAGGAATCATATCCGATTCCTTCTAATCTCCAGCTCCTTGCTCCTCCAAAGCTCAACCCTGAGATCACTGCGTCAGTTGGATCGATTCACAAATCTGTGGATGCCCAGTATGTGACGCTTCAAAAACAGTGCTCCACCGCCATAACTGCTTTAGGCATGGGTCTAACAAAGATAATTCAACAAGGTGGCGAGTCAGCTGCGGTGATGGAGCCCAGTTACCAGCACATATGCGATGCTGGACGAGCAATGACGGCTCTGTTTTTCGACATCAGTCGTACCCGCCGTCGGGTCATACAAAATGTATGCACAAATACCCTGACGACAATCTCCCGGGACGTCCCTCCTTCCGAGTGGTTGTTCGGTGATGATCTGGGGTCCCGTTTCCGGGCTCGATTGGGGCTAGAATCAAGCAGCAAGGGATTGGTGTCCTTCAAGAAGCCGCCCCCAAACCCACCTAAAAAACTGCAGCCACTCAGGCCACAGAACAGGGGGTCGGGAAATGTGAGAGGCCGGGCTGCTCGGGGTGGGCAGACTCACAACAAGGCCAAACCCCACTCATCCCAGTATCAGGACAGGAACTTACCACCATTCAAGCAGAACCAGGGAGGCTCTCGTCGTCAGACCAGAGGAGGCCCCTCCCAACAATTCCACCACTGAGGATGACTGAAGCATCTCCTTCAGTACTCGCTGCCTCACAGGTAATATGTCCTCCATTCGGAGGCAGTTTACGTGAATGTTGGTCTAATTGGAAATATATTACTGATAATAATATAATTTTATCCTGGTTACGGGGCTATGAAATTTCCTTCACCTCCACCCCCACTCCGCACCCTCATTCATTGTCTAATTTGCAGGAAAAGGGTGATGTTGAGACTCTAAAGCTAATAGTGGAGAGGTTGTTGAATCAGAGGGTTATAGAAACATGCGAGCCTCACCCAAATCAGGTGGTCTCACCCATATTTTTGGTAGATAAACCTTCAGGGGAAAAGCGTTTCATTTTAAATTTAAAACATTTAAATAAATTCATTGATGCCCCTCACTTCAAGTTGGAGGACCATCGCACAATGCGTGATCTCATTACTCCCAATTGTTATGGTGCAACGGTCGATCTTAAAGACGCCTATTATACATGTCCCATTGCAGAAGACTCTAGAATTTACCTTCGTTTCAGGCTACAGGGACAGTTATTTCAATTTACTTCCCTTCCTATGGGGATGTCAGTATCACCATGGATATTTACGAAATTGATGCGTCCTGTGGTACAGTATTTACGATCTAGGGGGGTCAAGCTAGTTAACTACCTGGACGATTTCGGAGTGCTGGGGAGATCACGACAAGAATGTGTACAGAATGTGAACCAGCTGGTACAGCTTCTAAAATTTTTAGGATTCGTGATAAATGAAGAAAAATCTAAATTGGTACCGTCTCAAAGCTTTACCTTTCTGGGCTTTGTGTTTAACACAGCTGAAATGACTATTGCTCTTCCCTCTGAGAAGCGTAGGCGTATACAGTCTATGTTATATTGTTTCAGAGAAACATCATCATGTTCTATACGCCATTTAGCGAAGCTAATAGGTACTTTGGTGGCAGCATGCCCTGCCACACCTTACGGGAAGTTATATACGATGCATTTAGAGGCAATAAAAGTCCAACTCCTAGCTGACAATGAGGGGAATTTTGAGGCAAAAATATACCTACCTCAGTGTATTTTACCTGACTTAACTTGGTGGTACGACAATATCATGTCAATTTCCAAACGTTTACACAATGATGATTATTCCATTACCCTGACAACAGACTCATCATTGTCAGGATGGGGAGCCTCTGATGGAGAGACCAGGATACATGGGTGGTGGTCTTTAGAGGAAGCCACTTGGCATATAAATGTGTTGGAGCTGAGAGCGGTTGAGTTGGCCCTGCAACATTTTTGTAAGGATATTTCAGACGCACGAATCCTGATAAGAGCCGATAACACAACGGCAATCGCCTGTATCAATAGACAAGGTTCCATGCGGTCTGCTGTATTGTATGAAATTACAAAGAGGATTTGGAATTGGTGTGAAGCCAGAGAAATCTTCATTTTTGCATCGTACATAGCTTCAAGTGATAATGTTGTGGCAGATGAATGTTCTCGCATCATGCCAGGAGAGACTGAGTGGTCTCTAAATTACACGGTTTTTTATGAGATTTCGAAACATTTTGGCTCTCCAAACATTGATTTGTTTGCATCGGCAGCCAATACTAAATGTAACAATTTTTTTTCATGGCACCCAGACCCTAGGTCAGTGGGCGTCGATGCCTTCACACATTCATGGTCTGACATATATTTTTACGCTTTTCCTCCTTTTTCCCTTATTCTAAGAGTTTTACGAAAAGTGATATCAGACAAGGCAGAAGGAATTTTGATAGTCCCAAACTGGCCCACACAACCGTGGTTCCCAGTATTTTTTGAATTGTTATGTGGGGACCCTCTTTATTTTGGTCCTAATGACGAACTTTTACATCTACCTTTCAGGAGCATTCCTCATCCACAATCGCAAACACTAATTTTGATAGCAGGGAAATTGTCCGCCAAGCGTTCATGAGGAGGGGAATCTCGGACGCTGCGACAGACACAATGTTATCAGCATTGTCAGCCTCAACTTATGCTCAGTACCAAGCATGTTTTCGTAAGTGGTGGCATTTTTGTGATGAATTATCTTTCGATGCTTGGGATCCCAAGCCCTTGCAAGTTATTCATTTTCTACAAAAAGTGCTGGAGACAGATCAGGTCTCATACTCAACCCTTAATACATATAGATCAGCCTTATCCCTGATTGCCACACAACCTTTGGGATCTAATCCACTAATTGCCAGGTTTCTGAAAGGGGTGGCCACTTTGCGCCCACCAGCGGCCAAATATAACAAAACATGGGACCCCCATACAGTTTTAAGATGGCTAGAAAAACCAGTCTCAGGGTTACAAAATATAGCATCAAAATTGATAATTTTACTCCTTTTGGCAACTGGTCAGCGCCTCCAAACTATAACAGCTATCCAAGTACATGAAGTACTTATTGACCCAGATACCGGGTTAAAGATTTCTATTTCTGCCAAACTTAAAACCACAGCACCTTACAAAGAACAACCATGCATCGAGATACCATTTTTTCCACAACGACCCCTCCTATGTGTCACAACCATTATGCAACAATATCTTTCATTGTCAGCACCTCTAAGATCCCCCACAACGACTGCCCTGTTTATAATAGCTCGAGAGCCCTATACAGCGGCTTCTCGCCAAACAGTATCCAAGTGGGTAGGGGTCATTTTACAGGAAGCAGGGATAAACAAACTGTTCAAACCCCACTCTACGAGACATGCAGCAGTGTCAGCAGCGGCCAGGGCGGGGGCATCTCTAGACACCATTTTCAAATCAGCAGGATGGACAGAAAAATCAAATGTTTTCGCACGATTTTACAACAGGCCGCTTACACAGCCTACCACCCTGTTTTCTCATATCTTTCCGAGAACACCCACTTCCCTGTAGTAACAGACCCTTTTCCTTGTTTTTTACAGGTCACTTTCAGTTGGCCCTATCTCAGGGGGTGAAAATTTTTAAGAATAAGGTACCGGTATGTCAACTTTACATCAGTGATATTTACTGCAGGATGACACCAGGAGAGCATCCATTTATTTTGTTTTAAAAAACTTTGTATACCTTAATTTGATTAAAACATTTTGTTTCAGTTGCTTTTGGACAAGAAGTTGTTTTGTTTGTTAAAACCCTTCACACTCTTCTTTCTATGATCATGAGATCATAATTTTCTGGTTATAATTCTTTTCTTGCGGCATCAGTCTGTAAGTAATTTACACTATGATAAAGCAATTTACCATAAATTTGTCTTCTCTCCTTCCTCCTTGTTGTCGGTTTTGGAGGGGGGGGGGGGGGTATAGATCTGACAGTACGAAGATCACAGGGATAGAGTACAAGCTCGAGGACCCTTAGACCCCAATACCCAGAAGTTTGATTCTTCTTGAGGGGTGGTCTTTTCTGGGCCAGCCGCTCCAGTAGTGAGTTTCTTTCAACAGCTACCACGTTAATGTCCCAAAGTGCCCAGAGGGATATAATTTATGAATAAACGAACTTGTGAAGTTCATTAATAATTATATCCTGAAGGGCACTTTGGGACATTAAGGCCCACCCATGATACCCTACCCTAGTATCTGGAGGACTGGTGCGGCTGGGGAACGTCTTTCAACTAGTGAGCAGGGTTACCCGCGGGGAGAGGAAGCGGAAGATGGCTGGGGTTGATGCCTAGTCCTAAGGAGTTGAGGGCCCCAGAGGCCGATATCCTTTTCTTTTTCGAAATTCTACGCGATTTCGCGCGTTTTTTCGAAAAGATGTAGGTACCTACCTACCTAATCTTCCAAATTTCGAGAAGTGAAGTCTAATCCTAAACCTACTACCACGTTAATGTCCCAAAGTGCCCTTCAGGATATAATTATTAATGAACTTCACAAGTTCGTTTATTCATAAATTTTATTTCTTGAAAACTAAGTGAAAATAATGTTACCACTACCTATAGGTCCAGTTGGGGATCTATGTGCATAGGTCCTGCGCTATTATTTGATACTATATGATTACTTAAAGTATATTTAAAGAGCAACTGCATTCTGCTTGTTGAAGTGAGTGAAAACTATCTGGCATATGGGAGCTTGTAAATAAGCTTAGATTGGTTTGATCTGATCTGACCCATGTGGGGTTACTGGAAAGGGTTCGTCCCTTTGGCAATAGGGAACTGATGTGGTATGGCACCAAAGTTAAAGGGCTCCCATTATCATGCGAAGGCTGCGAAGAGCCAATGAGTATGACTCATGCCTTGAATCGCAAACATGGCAGTCTCACCCATATGATGTGCGATGCAGTGGCGTGAATGGGTAGCCTAGTATAGAGGGGAATAGGCATAGAATCCGTTATGAGAGAAAATGTTGATGGTTCTCTCTCTGGTAGCAGACGAATGTGTTCAAAGCCTACGGGACAGGGAGAGGCGTTTTTGGATAATTGCATTATTAGAGAGCTTTTGTTCTTCCCGTAAAATTTTCTCCCGTTGACGCGTCTAGAGCAAGCAGCTGGAGATGCTAGCTCTTCACGTGATTTTTTCGCGTATTTTTACTCGTATACGCAAAAAACCAAACGCTAACGTGAAAACGAAGTTCGTTCACTTAAACTACATTTCATTTAAATAATTAATTTCTTTATAATTATTTATAAATACATGAATTATAAATGAATTTATTGCTTACTTTAAATGAATGAATTTTGTAGCGGAACACTTCACTATAACCTCTCGGCTTGTTGACCTAATCACACTGTGGTTATGTTTGCTGGTAACTGCGGTTACCTTGGTCACACTGTGGTTACCGGCAACTGTTGTTACCTTTGCGTCAGGCTATGATGACTACCCGTAGACCGAGATTCCAACGAATGCATTTTCCCGCGCATGTGTAGATAGGCCTTTTTCCCGTGCACGCGTAGTTCTACACGTTGACGTGAAGATTCGCGCATGTGCAGTTGGTATTTCAGTCTTTTCCCGTACACGGGTAGAAAATTACGGGAAGAACAAAAACTCTCTATTAAAGCTGACGACTCCTCATACCTGCCCCATGGATGAACGACAGTAGCCAAAAAACCAGCATGCAAAATCAACACTCAAAATATTATCAAGCTGCTGAAGACATGGTAGCACTCACTACTAGTGTGTTCATGCGAAGGTGTTTTACATCGCAAATTTTCAGCATTTCAAATGAGGCTAACCAACTCCACTAACCGCTAACCACTATCTGAAAAATGGAACAACCCCAGGTTGGCAGTTGCTGGATGGGAAGTTTCAATTATAATAAGGCCTTTATTGGCAACCATTTTACAAATAGGCCTCATGGGCCCTTAGGCATCTAAAAATAAGAAATAATAACAATAAAGATTTTCTGGCCTAGAATAATAACAAAATGTAAAAATCACATCATTTTCTAAATTAAAAGATATGTATACTAATTAACAGAAGATTCGAAGCAATAACTAGAAAAGTTTGAAAAAATTAAACATCAAAAATGATGAAAGTGAAAATATAAAATTGAAAGGAAGAAATGAATGAAACGAAATGGTGGGTGGTGGGGTCGGTAAGTTAGGCATCATGAAGGAGGTTAAATGCAACATGAAGTGCTGCTCAATAAGGCCACGGGAGGCGGACAGTTCAGAAACCGAACGACAACCAAGGGTTTGTATGTACAGTGAGTCCTGGACCTGTTCAGAATCGAACTAGGGAGGGGATGAGAACTGGTTCATTACTCCTCGCAGTTGTTACGCTCCAGGAAAATAACTCTCACAGTCGAAGAGGTTTGGTCAACCCTGGCCTCATAGCTCTGATCGTTAGAGTGTCGCAACTTTGGGAAATTAATAATAATTTCTCGTAGTTGTGACGACGCGAGTTCGAACTCCTGTCGAGGTATCAAATATTTTTGGGCCGTTACAGTGGCGCAGTCGAAATAGGACCCGAAAATCATACGAAACAATAATTAATTAAATCCCTCTCGAGCCAAAAGACTGTAAACATCACATTTCCTGTTGTTATGCCTTTCATTTCCTCACTCACTTGAGTCAAAACACACCGTGACAATGACCTCGCTCGACTGCTGACTTGTTCCAGCGAGCATCTGCTGAGCCAGCGGCCTGCAGTTACACTTTGTCATTCGTCCGACCCCAAACCAGCCGAGACGGCTGGTATTTGACTCCGGGGAAATGTTACGCTCCAGGAAAATAACTCTCACAGTCGAAGAGGTTTGGTCACCCTGGCCTCTTAGCTCTGGTCGTTAGAGCGTTGCAACTCCGGGAAATTAATAATAATTTCTCGTAGTTGTGACGACGCGAGTTCGAACTCTTGTCGAGGTATCAAATATTTTTGGGCCGTTACAGTGGCGCAGCCGAAATAGGACCCGAAATCATACGAAACAATAATTAATTAAATCCCTCTCGAGCCAAAAGACTGTAAACATCACATTTCCTGTTGTTATGCCTTTCATTTCCTCACTCACTTGAGTCAAAACACACCGTGACAATGACCTCGCTCGACTGCTGACTTGTTCCAGCGAGCATCTGCTGAGCCAGCGGCCTGCAGTTACACTTCGTCATTCGTCCGACCCCAAACCAGCCGAGACGGCTGGTATTTGACTCCGGGGAAATTTTACGCTCCAGGAAAATAACTCTCACAGTCGAAGAGGTTTGGTCACCCTGGCCTCATGGCTCTGATCGTTAGAGTGTCGCAACTTCGGGAAATTAATAATAATTTCTCGTAGTTGTGACAACGCGAGTTCGAACTCCTGTCGAGGTATCAAATATTTTTGGGCCGTTACACAGTCCATACGCGTTTCGAACCAATTCGGAACTGATAACCTTCACTCGTAACCTTCTTCTTCTGTGTGGACACTTCACTATGGGTTCTCTTGGTAGGAAATAATTACAATTTGCGTCACACAACGCGTAACGTAACAGAATACTTTCTGATCATTTTCATATACAATTCCAATGTTTCGTTTTTTCACTTTCCCTAGTTAACCCACAAAAAAACGTTCTCCACTAGTTGAAAAGCTCTCAATTCAACTAACATTATCCTGATCACTATAACTTTGTGACTGTACGAATAGACTTTACAAAAAAAGCCTTTCTGCCCTTAAATTGTTTTTCTAAAATTAATCTCAAATTAATACCAAATTCAAAATTTGTAAAATAAATACCTGGTACTTATTGTTTTCTTTTTTGTGATAAAAATCGAATTCTACGACTAGCACAGCTTTGAGCACAACAGTTCTCATGTTATGCTTACAAACTAATGATCATGAGTGTAGAAGCATCTAGTGTTCACAATTCAGATTGTTAACCTCCTAGAGATCGATTCTACTTCTAATTTCCAACAAAAAATTCCTCCTCGCAATTTTTTTAAACCCTTGGAGTTTTTTTCACTTCTAAGTTTTTTTTCTCGTGTTTTCGACTTTACATCAATGGCCATTTCTCCCCTAACTTACTATGTAATCTTAAGAATATATATATCGTAGAAAATCGGTAAATTTCTCATCTCCCTAGGGCATTTGGATTATTTTTACAGTAGGTTGAGTGGACTAAAAAATGAACTAAACACGAGAATGTCTCTTTGAAAATGACTGTTCTTATAAGGTGCTTTAAGTATTAAAAGAAAATTTAAAAACAGAGAAAAAACCGTACGCGTTACAGGAAAAACTTGCCCGAAAACTCACCTATTCAACCTTATAATCAATTTTTATTTTACTTTGTTAATTTGGGGAGAAAATTATGTGTCTTTCTTCCTCGTCAGAATCCTCCCAGTCGCTGACAAATCCGTCCCATTCCATTATGGAATTCAGAAGTCACAATATCAGTTACCAAAAATCAATGTAATGACGCTAACAGTATTGCCAAAAACAACAACAACAAAACCACTTGCGAGCCCACAGGGAAAATCGTAGGGGGTGGAGCGTAAATAGTTTACTACGCGTGAGTGGGACTAGAAGTTCCGAAAAAAATCCCGGACCGATAGAACTTGTTCTGGACAGTCCCGCACTGGTTCTGTGAACAGCGAACTAAAAATCCCGAACTCGTTCGGTCGCTGTGCATACAGTCAAAAAGGGGCGTGGTCAGTTCAGAACGGTTCGGGACTCACTGTACATACAAACCTCAAGAGGCAATGAATTCCACGCCCTCGCACCAGCTACCCTCAAGGAATGACCCATCAAAAGAGTACAGTGGGGCGCCACATTTAAGGCATCGAGCCTGACGGAGCTCGCGAAAGCAAACATGCTCTCAAGGTACTCCGGGAAAGGGTTCACACCATGTAGTAATCTAAAAATGAAAAAACATACATGGTAAAATGGTCGGTCATGGAGCATCCCACTAAAGATCGTGAATAGGGGGTGATATGAACATCTCTTCTGATACAAAACACATACCGAGCTATAGTATTCCAACACACTTGAAGGCGATGAAGCTGCTCAGCAGCTGTGATCAAAGTGAGGTATTAGTACTATTTTAGACAGCATTAGCTTTAGATTAGAAGGGTGTGAAATTTCTCAATTTTTTTTCAGTGCATATAAGGATCCATAAACCTTTTTAACAATATGGGAAACATGTGAAGTCCATGTCATCAGTTGGGGATCAAGAAATAAACCCAAATTTCTGACCGTAGAACTAGGAGTAACTAAGTGATTTTTAACTATTAAAGAAGGGTTGTTAAAAGTTAATGGAATAGGTTTCTTGGAAAATATTATGAATTGCGATTTCTTAGGATTAATTACTAAAGCATTATTTTTTGCCCACACCTCAACACGATCTATATCTGAATTTAAAAGTGCCACCGCCTCTTGAAGATCGTTAAGGGGAGCTTGAATAAAAAACTGAACATCATCAGCAAAAATATGACACCTAGATTCTTGGAAGCAACTAGGAATGTCATTAATATATGCAGCAAAGAGTATTGGTCCCAGGATTGCTCCATGAGAGACGCCCGAAGCCTGAGCAAGTGTGGTGGAAACGTCAGAATTAAGTGAAACGAATTGGGACCTTTTTGACAAGTATGATTTCAAGAGATTAATTGAGGGGTTATCAAAACCAAAGAGAAATTTTAATTTCAACTACAGAAGTTCGTGATTAACCGACCCAAAGGCATTGCTAAAATCTAGCAATGCAAGACTTGTGGTAAGACCCTCGTCAAACCCACAATGGAGTGGTTTTCCCGTTTATCTGGGCGGTTTCCCTGAAACTTCGGGTTTCAAGAAAATATATCGATTGGGACTGGAGGATGGTGCTCCTCTCCCGTTGCTGAGAGAATCAGGTAGCATTTACATGGCTGCGAATCTCTTAGACGTCAAGTGCCCTACAGTTCAAAGAATCTATGTGGAAAAGAGCTGAAAATTGAAACGAGTGACGCCATCATTAAACTACCTCCTTCTCACTTGGTTTCCCCCTAATAATAAAATTAATGTAATAGGGAACTGATTATTGTAATTCATTATGTCTTATTGTCCGCTTCAACTTTACCAATTTTGCATGCCGCTTTTTGTACTATAAACCAGTTCTCGTTGAGATGTTTGAGCCTGACTTTGGTAAGTAGGTTTTAACTTGAAAGGTTTAATGTAAATATACTTAACAACAAGTAGTTGGTAATCAACTTACAGATCGTAACACAGTAGGTATCTTTTATCTCCAACTTTCTGCCTCACCTCTCTCGTGTGGCACTTCACTGAATATTTAAGTTACTGGTACATAACGATGCAGTAACAGCTATTTTGGGCAGTTGTTACATTATATGTTGTTCTGTGGTATGTAAAAGCTTTGTTCCAACAGAGCAACTTGGTCCGATCGAGTGGTTTTAGTGTCATATTTCGTTTATCATTGACTTCCATTTATACAAATTTTCACCTACAAAAATTCGTCACCTACAAAAAGAAAGGGTTGGTCAAAAATATTTGCCTGCAATACATGTTTGATCTCGATGTTATTATACAAAAACAAGATCTCCGTTTATAGATAATACTTATTAACAACAGTCTCGGCCACAAAGGATCAAATTCGGCCACAGAGGACGCTTACATAACAATTGTCTCCAATACTGAATTAATAAACCTTTATGTAGTAGTTTGCAGCGTTTCTGTATCATAGTTTCTCTGTATAACCTCTTCAGGGTTTCTCAGGATTATTCAGTAATATAGATATAGGGAATTGTAAACTAATTCAACTTGGGAATTTGCCAGTATATAAAGTACCTAAGGATTACACAGCTTGGATTGAAGCAATTCACTATGCACTGTTTGCTCTAGAAACAAGTTGACAGAAATGCTCATTAGAATGTCACTGAATAGTAACTTTCGAACCTCAACCCAATACTTATGACCAGACACTAGGTACACAACATGAACCACTGTGTGCGCCCCTGCCGACCTGAATTTGAACTAGCGCCAACTGGAAATAGAAATCCCCCCCACGGCCTGTCACTGGCCCTTATGGATGGCTAAGTTCTGTGTTTATTCATTAATTGCTAGAGTCCTCATGGTGTAGTGCAGGGGTGCTCAAACTTGAACTGCTGGCGATCTACCTCAATATTTTTAGACTACTTACGATCGACTCTGAGAGGCTGCAAGTATGTGTGATGCAGGGTTGTCGTACATACACGATACACCCTACCTACCTAGGTAGGGTGTACCGTAGCATATATAGATATTAGCTTTCCGCACAATTTACATTATTTTAGTCAAGGTTTGGGTTACGTTTACTTAAGTTCTTCTCTACAATATCAATGAAAAAACTCCTAGTTATTCAAAATTGCGAGTTTATTCGTTGTTACAAAACAAAAGAGAAGAGTTACATATGGTGTTAAACTCAACTAAGGAGTGACTTTGGATGTTGAAGCGTGGCACTGCATGTCCTCAGCATACTTTTCATAAGATGGTGCGTAACCACTGAGTGCCAATCGCAAGCATGATGACATATGATCGTCAGTTAGTCGATTGCGATATTTTGACTTAATTATCTTCATTTCAGAAAATGCAGACTCGCACAAGTAAGTTGACCCAAACATTGCCGTCAGTTGAAGGGCGATTTGCCTTAGATTCGGATATTTATCTTCAGATATAAAACACCAGAAATTTGTATCAGATGCTGTAGCTTTGAGATGTATATCTGATATAATCTGCACCAACTCATTTTCAACAGAACATGAGTTCATATTAAACTGACTTGCTACTTCAGTAGCTAATTCCTCAATGTTTTTACATGAAAAAGGATAACTCATAAATGATGCTATATTTGCCAATTTACTGCAATCATAAAAACGCATTCCGAATTGTCCCAAAATATTTGATGATTCAGCCTCATACGTATCATAATTCAACTGAGGAATCCTTGCTTTCAAAGACGGAAAATGTTTCAGATCCTTTCTTTTCAGTTGATCTATCATAAGTTGCAATTTACTTTTGAATGCGTTTACTGCGCTAATCATCTGAATAATAGTTTTTCCTTTACCTTGAAGCTCCAAGTTAATGGTGTTTAAGTGCATTGTGATGTCAGTCAAAAATGCCAAATCAGTCAGCCATTTTTCGTTTTTCAACATCTCAGATCTAGACCACGAAACTATTCAAATCGTTCTGATCTATTCGTCCAACTAATCTGAAGTTTTGACTACGTGATGTTATGTATTTTTGAGATGCGAGCTTGTGAGCATCCAGACCACCTAACTCTAATTATACAAATCAATCTGATCTATTTGTCCAACTAATCTATATTTTAGCAGCGGGCATAGATTAATAAAAACTGAGGCGCTAATTCGTTCAACGGAACCTATTCGTGCGAAAAGACAATGGGGGAACTTAGTTACAATTCAGCTCGGTAGGGGCGCACACAGACATGTTGTGTACCCAACTTCAAGTATATTTAAGTGGTCTGGCATGGATCACATCTACGTTCTGAGGATTCAACTGTTTCTTTACATCCTAATGATTTTGTTCTTCAGAGGGTGAAGATGACACGCCTCCTGCTGTCCCACGGTCCAGCGGTCGTTTCACCTGCACATCCGTTGATGAGGAGGTTTCACTCGTCACGCCTTCTTCTGGTTCTATTTCAGTTGGCTTCTCCGTCGACCCCTCTGCAGCGAATACACAAACTGAGAACTCAACACTTCCAGTTGAACAGGATTCGATTCAACAAAGTTGAAGTCACCTACTGCATTTTGCTTTGTTACCATCTCGTTATTTTGATGTAAACTGCCAGAAACTTCAAAAAAAAAGTGGCGCTGCTCTAAATTGTACGTTAGTTTTAAATTACAAATACGTGTAAAACAACTGTTCATAGTTTTCTAAGTAAAGGGATGTAAGTAATTGAAAATTAGGCTGTCAAATTTTATTAACGATAATTTCAAATGTCCAACATTTGATAGAATTAGGAAATAAATAGGTATTTATGGATTGGTCTAATTTTCTTTACCTGTGAAAACCCATTATTGACGTTATGTTCTTATCAAAATGTAGCAATGTGGAACTTGCGTGGGTTTACATTTCTTTCTCTGTTTGCCCATCAGTTGGGCTGAGAATTGACTTTTTTCCGATGAACATTACATCTTAGGGTGGCCCCGAACTGGTAAATTCAGGGAAAACCTGGAATTTTCAGGAAATTCTTTGCATCGGGAAAAGTCAGGGAAATGTCAGGAAATTTCGCAAAAACCACCAAATTTCAGGGAATTTTTTAAAATGAAACTTGGTGTAATAATTTAAAGCGTTTTCAGGGATAACTCCTAAACAGCCAAACTTCAATAACGTACTTTATCATTCTAGGTACATATTATTTCATAGTTGAGTTATACGAATGACAAAAATAATTATCAAGAGTGGTGGTTAAATAGTTCAAAAGTAACAACACTACACGCACATAAAAAAGGAATGGATATGCCATTGGCTTCCCTGGTAACTACATAACGTGACCATGGTAACCATTTGTGAGAAAAATCAACAGAGTATTGAACTAGGGAGAAAAAAACCCAGCAGAGTAGTGGATTGATCCAGTAAAGGTGGGTTCACATCCATGCGTAAATGCGGCTATGCGTTTAACTAGTGGAGGGGGTTGGAAGTAGTGGAGGGGAGTGCGGAAATGCGGCAGGCCGTTCACAACCATCCGGTTGTGTTATCATTGCGTTATCATTGTTGTTGTCTTCTATTACCATTGCCTTTTTCCAAAGAGACATATTTCCTCCCGAATTTTCTTCAAACTATCACACATTTCTTGGACATTACAGCTCCATAAACAATGTTGAATAATAAACTCATAAAAAAATCATGAGGGCGTATAGAAGAAATTGTTATGTATGTACATTAAAACTGTAAAGGCAACGTCGTTTTGAAAGGAGACTGTTGGGTAATTATTTGGTCCTTTCATCAACTAGGTACTTTTCCCAAGATAACATTATGGGTATTTCTACCCGAAAAAATGTGTAGGTTGGTGCATTTCAAATCATTTAAGTGCATTGATGCACCATAAAAAGTACTTACATACTTAACGTAGTTAATTTGTCCATTTCGTAAGGACAAGTTGGCCATCTCTTCTCAAATACCTACTCATTCAACAAGCAGAAAATTGCTAATCTATAATCAAAAAATATCTCAAAACACAAATGGAATAGGATCATCAGGAAGGTAGGTTGTTGGTGAGATCGCAAAATCCGTACCTACACCTAAGTATATTTAACCCAACTCGGCCTCATCTGCATAAAACCGTGTTTAATTTGAGTGTTTTATTAATTTATTATTGTTATTATTATACGCAAGCTCTTCATCTTTATCAAATACAATCAAAACTTTATCGAAAGCAACCAACAAAGAGAAACGAAGGTTCGCTACCTTCTTATCTTATCTTTCTTTATCAAACAAAAGAAAACTGCGCAATGGGCAACTGCGCACATGCGTAAATGCGTCTATCCGGTAAAATATCTAATTTTTCAGATGTGTACAGTCCGTTTCAAGAGTGCTTGTCCGGCAAGATTCGCCCCACTCTTCCGACTGCCGCTAGCCAATCAGAAGGCCGAACGCATGACCGGATAGCCGCATTTACGCATGGATGTGAACCCACCTTTAGAGTCCAAAAACTAGTTGGATAAGCTAGGATTTCTCAGGAGGTTTAAGAAAGGGGAAATTGGCCCATTGGAATGTGGAGATAGATTCACAGAGCAATTTTCCAACGAACGATTTTTGTGGGATGGGACATCAGGAAGTTATACTCTCTCTGGCAACGATTGGTAGTAGGCGAAAAAAAGCGTGACATTTTTTTATGTCGGACGAAAATTTTGAATTATCCCCAGAGCTAAGATCCATATAAGGGAAAAGTCGGGAAGATTAAAAATTCCAAATGAAAATTTACAGAGCAGTTACAGTTCACTAGAACTGTAGCTCATTCGAAAATAATCCTGAGTCATCATTTCGTTTTTACTGGTAAATCACGTAGGCTTACGAAAATGTTAAACTGACCTCAGTAGGTGATCTTTCACGGGATGACTAAGAGCGGTGACAAGGCAAGAAAACAGGGATGCTATAATGAAACAAGTGATTTAAAAAGTGTTTTTTTACTTTTACTTATTTACTACCTGTTAAAATTGGTCCTGGGCGCTGCGGGACAACCAAAGCCAAGTATGAGAAAAAATAACCGAATACAAATTCGATTCAGACCATTCCAAAGCCGAATCTGTGGAAAACCCCATTGGTATGTGTGTGAAAAATTTTGTCGACGCTGCCCAGGTCACAATTCTCAATAGATTTCGAGATTATTTTTTTATTTAATTCTAATTTTGGCCTACTTCTGCAATAAACCTCATAAATTTTTAATTACATCACGGAAAACACGAAATTAAATTGGAAGCATCAAAATTGAAAAAAAAACGTACTTTTTTCCACAATGTTGTCGACGTCACCCAGGCAACGATTCTAGGTGTGCAAAACTGTTGGAAATTCAAGATTTACTGAGGGGCGGACGGGGTAATTATCGTTTCTTTCAAACCCTGTCCAAGCTGAAATTTTCGTGATTTTTCATATTTATTTTTTCAAATTAAGAACTAGGTCTAGTTTTGGATCAAGTGACAGGAGTTTTATATTTCATTATGGAGGGGGTAATAGTGATAAATCGTGAAGTTTTCGCTATTTTCGTCTGATTTCTGCGGCTCTTTATATTACCAGATTTCAGTGCAGTTTTGCAACAAACCTTGGAAGTTTCAAAATTACTATCGGTGTGGGTTTTCGTTTTTATCATCCTAATCTTTTGGTTTAGTTGTGCTAAAAATCAGGCAGTTCATCTTGTTGACGGATTTTTGCAAGGAGTGACGGGGGAGAAATGGACTGTACTATTTAACCTTTTAGCTGCTACACTCGGCTGAGCCAGTTGGCGCCGGCTATCTGCATGCTTCTACAGTCATTCAGGTTCTCTGTGCTAAATACTTTTTTTACGAGTAACATGAAATTTGGTCAATCTGGATGATTTATCATTGACTTTGCTGGCCAGAACCCCACTTCTATTGTCCATGAAATTGAGAAAAACAATATTTGGTTCGGAATTATCCCGTGTATAGTACATTACTTGTTTGGCTTTTGGTTCCTCTTCGTCATCAGAATCGCTGCTGGAATCATTGGGACGTCGGCAAACAGGTTACTCAACAGGGAATATCGAAGGGGAACCATTCGCGGTTGAACCATTAGAAAACAAATTTTCGAATATGGGTGATATTCTCGAGACTTGGACACTAGCGCATCCTTACATCGAGGCAAGGCGAAATCGAATTATTTCACCTTGTTGTCATGGTGACGAGTAAACATATGCGAAAATGCGCCATTTGTAGGCACAGCTGGACAACAGCATAACATAGTCTCACCTAGTTCCGAGTCAATATTTTCATTATTTGTAATATGCAAGGTGATAAATTGTATGCAAATGACATCAAGTTATTATCAGGTGTTGACCTCAAACTCTACGAACGCAAGATTTAATCTGTGGGGTAGAGATCCATATGAAATGTGTGTTGGGGAGTTGACATACAAGTGTTCTAGATGATCCAGACTTCAGCCGTAAAGATGTTGTGGATTACCTATCTAGTTTTAGAACTGTTCTTTGAATCAATTGAAACTAAAAATCTTTAGAGTACTGTGAAAGTGGTCTTGTGAAAGGATGTGTTATGAGAGCTCTGTTATGCGGGAATAGTAAGTTGTATCACATGAGGAAAGGTAAGTACCTAGAGGTAAGGTATACCTACATACTTTCCGTATATTATTACTTGTTCATGTAGGTACTTCATTGATCAAAACGAAAGTAGGTACCTAATTACCGTTTTTGTCCATAAAATTTGCGTAACTGCAAAACTCGGGCAATAACTGCACTGCCAATGCCGTCTTTATGAAATCTTACCTTCAGAGGAATGCATTTCAAGGTTTTTTCCTTGCAGCTGGTTTTTAATTCATGTTGCATATTCCCTGATTCGATATATGACAAACTTGCTAATCGGCGGTTGTATTCGTCGGCAAAGCAACGACCCACCTACTTTGTTTAGGCACTTTAAACCAACAGCAAATCTGGTAGGACGTACGTACCTACCTAAGTAGTTTCGTTTCTTGGTGTAGCAACAATCTGCCTTGTTTATTTTAACAAACTATCGAATCTCTCCTTTTATTAATTCAATATAACAAGTAAAGCTTCCTCAGTTAAGCATAGTACTACGAACTTATAATAAAACGCTGATGAAGCTACCTTAGCAATGGCTAGTACCTACACAGCAGTACAGACACCTGAGGAATGTTCAATCATCTTTTCTTTACTATTTTTTAGGTTAATTATTCTCAAAGCCTAAACGAATGAAGTTCTTTAGTTTTCTGACACTGATTAACTACTGTAGTTAGTAGGCTCCTTGTCCAAATTAAAACTCGTTCACGTTAGATTGGTATTGTTGACAGCAATCTACAATCAATTATTGCGCTGGCAGGCATGATTATTATAACATTTAGTCGAATTGAAACTTTGTATTGCTACAATATTATACTTTTTCAAAACAAAACTGTTGAAAAATGGCCTTATAACCACGAATTATGTTGACGTGAGACGGCAAACTTCTTGTGAGAAATAGGTTGGTTGAGTAGCGATTCATTGACGAAGGGCGGTCTCATGGCCGACTTTGGCTAAAACGCGAACCTACTCCAGGCGTGACGTCATGAGAATATGGGCCATATCCAATAGTTCCTGTTCATGTTAACGCAGCGAAACATCGTGAGTTCACTTTTTTTGTAAATGCCAGGGAAACCAAAAGAAACCAAAATGTTATCAAGCAGATAAGATGACAACAACCGTGCTCCCTGTAGGGGTAAAGGTGAAATAAAGACTTTTAAACGCAACCAGTAGGTCGAGGGAGTGAGAACGAATATATTCGTGCATAGCACACCAAAGCAGTCTCGAGTGGCCCGAGTGTTCTCGGGAATAGCAAGGGGTGTAAGACACTTCCGACCCGAATATATTCGGGCGTGGCATCAAAAAGGGTAAGCGATTCTCAACCGATTTTGGTGATTATTTTTGTTACGCTCCAGGAAAATAACTCTCACAGCCAAAGAGGTTTGATTACACTGGCCTCATAGCTCAGAACGTTGGACTGTTGCAACTCAGAGGAAATTTCCCCTTAGTCGAAGTATCAAATATTTGTGGGCTGTTACAGTGAAGCAGTCGAAATAGGACCCGAAATCATACGAAACAATAATTAATTAAATCCCTCTCGAGCCAAAATACTGTAAACATCACATTCCCTGACGTAGCACCTTTCGCTTCCTCACTCACTTGAGTCAAAACACACCGTGACAATGACCGCGCTCGACTGCTGACTTGTTCCAACAAGCATCTGCTGAGCCAGTGGCCTGCAGTTTCACTTCGTCTTTCATCAGGCCCCAAACCAGCCGAGACGGCTGGTACTTGACTCCGGGGAAATGTTACGCTCCAGGAAAATAACTCTCACAGTCGAAGAAGTTTGATTACCCCGACCTCATAGCTCAGATCGTTGGAGTGTTGCAACTAAAGGGGAATTTCCCATAATTTTAAGACACGGGTTCGAACCCCTGTTGAGAGGACCTGAAATCATACGAAACAATAATTGATTAAACCCCTCTCGAGCCAAAAGACTGTAAACATCATATTCTCTGACGGCTGGTACTTGACTCCGAGGAAATGTTATTCTCCAGGGAAATAACTCACAGCCAAAGACGTTTGATTACACTGTCGAGGTGTCAAATATTTTTGGGCCGTTAAATTTTCTATTCTATTATACTATTCTGCTCAAAGAATAAGATTCTTCTGATAAACCATTATCAGACATTTAAAATTTTGTGGTGTTAGGGAGAAGGGGGGGATTATATCATTATATCCCGTTATATCATGATGATTTAAACCAATTTGTAAAACCATGCATTTTATGTTAGATGACAATGGAGGGGTGCATCCATAAAAATAACGGTTTATTCTCTATTCTCACCAAAATCATATACCTAGGTACAACTCAAACATAGCGTGACGTCCCTGTAATGCATGCATTACTTATAAATATGTTTGAGGTAGGTATAATCAAGTGCAATTTTTCACCATTAGCAAAATTTTGTAAATGAGCCATTGCAATGGTTCTAAAATTTTCAAAACCATTTCGGATAGATTCTTGGGTTTTAAGATCTTTCACACACACACACACACACACATCTGGACGGCATTAAGCAAAAAGGCACCGTCAAAATCACTAAGAAAATGTGCTCAAAAATCACCAAGAAAGGAATTTTTTCAAGTTAAAAATCGTTATTTTTATTTATAATTTTATTTTATTATTATTTATTTTTTTGCAGAGATTCACTCATAAAAAGTATATTAACTGTAGCTAGAACTTCCAAAAATGAATGCACAAAATTCTGCTGAAAATATACCTACTTAAATTTGTTAACTGATTTGATCAAAATTTATTATGATTTATATTATCGTCTAAATATTTTATTCTGCTTATAAATGCAATTTTATGAAAAAATTGCGATTGTTTTGTCAATTTTTGCTATTTTTAGCTATTGTTTCTTTGCATTCAAACCTTTGCTTTTCTACTTGAGTGATGATAACAATCGTAGGAGCAGCTTGGAGTACCTAATTTTGGATTTTCCGTTCAAAGAACATTCGAATTTGTTTAAGGTTTTAAAACCAGTAGGTACCTACCAACTAGGGTAGGTGGAATTTGAAAGGTAGAAGGTCCGAACTTTGGTTAAAAATGTCAAAAAATGACCCCTGAATTTTTCAGATTTTTTGCATAACAAAAACCTACGCCGGTAGCTCGATTTTCAACATGATGATGCGCATATGATGACTAAGTGGGAAATAGTCTTGGACTTGTGCCTAAAGCTGGAATAGTAAATGTACTTTGAATACCTACCATCTCCGACACCTACCACCTCTCTCACATGAGATAACCTAGTTTATTTTTAATATAATTACAGCTGATATTTCCAGTGTTAAATATTCAATAAAAATGACATTACGCATAGCCGGGCAGCCACAAACAAACAATCCCAAAAATGAAACGGTTTTCGCACGGTAATGTCGCACTCTACACGAGCATAAATGTTCTTTTTTGGCCTCATCACTCGCATGCAGACGCCTATTATAGTCTTGAAACTTTCGCCCAAACCTGGGATAGTAAATTTTCTGAATTTTCCAGATACATGATCACATGATTATAACTAGTTTGTCTTCAAAATACCTACTGTGAAAATTAGAGAAAAATGTGCATCCTCATAAAACGCAATCAATCCCAAAGCCTGAGTTTGCTAAACGGAAGTTAGTGAAAAATGTTGTCGTATTTCCACGAAAAAATAAAGAGTTACAATGTTGAATTTCGACGGTTCGGCTATCATCACTAATGAACAATAACTGAACACACATTAGAAAGGACACAGCTTATATAGTCAAATGGGGAAGGGAGATTGAATCCCATTGGTCAAGAGAAAGGGAAGGGGGCTGGAGGTACAACCAATTAAGTACAAGCAAAGTGAAGGGGGATTATAGCTAATCAGGTGAAGTGAAAGAGGAAGAATTACTGGTTTCGACAGTTTGAAGGGATAATTCTAAACAATAAAGAAATGGACTTTTCAAAGGTGAAATATATAACATAGCAACTCTTCATTTTTCCATGGAAATATTCGACGTTTTTCACTAATTTCCGTTTTAAAATGGGTTTTCACAACTTCATCGCGATTGATATAGTTCGTATCAGTTTGCTAATAATGTCACTGGGACGGAGGTTCTAATTTAAAAGCAATTACACGAAAATAAAATAAATAAAATTTATTCGTACGGACATTATTTTTTCTTGTTTTTCTTCTTGTTCTTCGAGCTGCCCTCGCCTGGTTGTGCGCTAGCGCTGCCACCAGGGGGAACTGGGAGTTTCTTCTTCAATTCTAGAAGCTTGTCGATCTCGGGTTTCAGCTCTTCTTTGGATTTTCCAGCGGCTTTCATGGCCCTCACCTTATCTCCCTGGGGATCACGAGTTATCATTAAGCATAATTTGCATGAATATTAACAACAGTTACCTACTTTTGAGAACAATCGAAGTACATTGTATGTAGTTGAGACTAAAGAATACTTTGAGAAAGATTAACCTTTTGCGGACGTATGGCATGTGTGACATGCACTTGTTGTCAGCTCGATTTAGACTTTTGGCATGTGAGACATGCCGCCGCTTCTATTCTCAATTTCTTATTCCTACGAACTTCTAAGTAATTTCTGGGCGGTATTTACCCATCTGAGGTACCTAGGCAACGAAATGCTTCAATAATTCGGGCGGCAAACCTTTTTCCGCTCCCTCCATATGAACTGCCAAATGAGAAACTCTTGGAATTGATTTCCAGCTGAGAATATTAAGGTTGTGATCATAATTTTTTCTTTTCCAACTGTTTTATTCAAGCAGTGATTCTAATATTGCGAGAACCTAAGTGTTTGTGACTAACACATAGGTTCTTGCAATATAATAAATAAGTCTTATTTTATCTAAATGTTTTAAAAGCGAGTACCAAATCTTACTAATTTTTAAGAGTAAAATAGTGATAATTTTAGAAGAGTTACGAAAAAATTAATTTGATCATAGGGTCCAGCCATTCATCAAGATTACAAATCAGTCGGGGAAATTTCAAACATTTGACCCAATTTGGAACACAAACAAATTTGTAAGAGTGTTCGAAAATGCCAATATCGATGTAAATACCATGAGGTCCAGGCTAACTCATCATCACAGAATAAGCTTCGTCCTAGTTAGCAAATGGCGGCTGGCATGTGACACATGCCATACGACCGCAACGCTTGATTCACCTTGACAGCCTTGCGCCCGCAAAACGTTAAGTTTGTACTGTTACGCTCCAGGAAAATAACTCTCACAGTCGAAGAGGTTTGGTCACCCTGGCCTCTTAGCTCTGGTCGTTAGAGCGTTGCAACTCCGGGAAATTAATAATAATTTCTCGTAGTTGTGACGACGCGAGTTCGAACTCCTGTCGAGGTATCAAATATTTTTGGGCCGTTACAGTGGCGCAGTCGGTAGGACGGCTGGTATTTGACTCCGGGGAAATGTTACGCTCCAGGAAAATATCTCTCTCAGTCGAAGAGGTTTTTTCACCCTGGCCTCTTAGCTCTGGTCGTTAGAGCGTTGCACCTTCGAGAAATTAATAATAATTTCTCGTAGTTGTGACGACGCGAGTTCGAACTCCTGTCGAGGTATCAAATATTTTTAGCCCGTTACAGTGGCACAGTCGAAATAGGACCCGAAATAATACGAAACAATAATTAATTAAATCCCTCTCGAGCCAAAAGACTGTAAACATCACATTTCCTGTTGTTATGCCTTTCATTTCCTCACTCACTTGAGTCAAAACACACCGTGACAATGACCTCGCTCGACTGCTGACTTGTTTCAGCGAGCATCTGCTGAGCCAGCGGCCTGCAGTTACAATTCGTCATTCGTCCGACCCCAAACCAGCCGAGACTGCTGGTATTTGACTCCGGGGAAATGTTACGCTCCAGGAAAATAACTCTCACAGTCGAAGAGGTTTGGTCACCCTGGCCTCTTAGCTCTGGTCGTTAGAGCGTTGCAACTCCGGGAAATTAATAATAATTTCTCGTAGTTGTGACGACGCGAGTTCGAACTCCTGTCGAGGTATCAAATATTTTTGGGCCGTTACAGTACTAAGTTTTATAAGATGGATGGTTTATTAAAACACTAGGAAAGCCACATTCAACTGGTTACTCTAATATGGAAAATGTTGCAAACTACATTACAAAAGTGTATTATTTCTGTAATAGAAGCCCTTTTACGCAGACCACTGTTTTATCAACTGATATGCAAGAGTTGTGAAGAGGAACCAGCTTTTTGCGTGGGAAAAGCCACAACTCTGAATCTGCGGTTGAGTAACCACAGGGCCTTAGTAAATCAACCCTAAACACTTCCAGTTGGATAACATTCACGATACACTTTTTGATGAATGGATGTAATGCTGAGAATGAGGAATTTGCACTCATCTGACATTCGGCTTGAAACCTTTTTAGCTACACCTACTCTAGACCAGGTTTGATTCACAAATATGAAACATGCCAACAAGATTAATTTTCATAATTAAAATCAAGAGAAGGGGAAGGCACTGAGAACGCTACATGATTGGCTAACTAGTGTGTGACGTTACCATTTCCTATTCAGTAGAGAGCGTGGCCATTTCCACTGTTCTGGAATCAACTACACTAATACATAATATAAAGTAAAACATGTTCTTCTCGTTACTTTCTGTGATGTTCCAACATGTACTCGCTCACAAGAAGTATCTACAGCAGATCACCAAACAGTATGCCTAACAGAAATTCATAGGGTAAAAGAAGAATGAATTTAAAATGCTTCCTTGCGGAGAGGATCAGGAGAACCATTAATCTTGAGCTGTTTTTTTAAGAATCTGCATGTAGCCCAGGCATATCTGTTCTAATTGCAGAACTGTTTGTAAGTGGTCTGACTACACGATCTCATAGCTCAGTCGGTTGGAGTGTTGCAACTAGAAGGAAATTTCCCCTTAGTTGTGACGACTTCCTGGAGCGTAACAGAACGACTTGAGACAATTGCTTGTCACCGTTCGGTGCATGAAGATGGGGAAATACTTCACTTAGAACCTACAGTTCCTCACACTAAATTTACACCAAACAGTGACAAGTAACTATCTCAAGTCGTTCAACAAATAGAACTGATATGCTAGCGCTACTAGTGACTTATTCAAAAAGCACCTCAAGATTAATGGTTCTCTTGATCCTCACCTTTGTTTAGGTAGGGTAGGCAAGTTCTTCTCGCTGGCCAAGCTTTTGTTTGTACATTTGATTGTTTCACTACATCGTGAATAAATAGATTTGTTTAGTATGTCAAAATTCGTTAATCTCGTAAGGTATTATATTCGTAAATGTTGTGGTTAAGTGATCGTGTGTAGCAGAAACCCACCCCTTGATGGCCTGAAGGGCCGAGTATTTCTTGGTCAAATACAAAAATTCATAATAAAATAATAAACCAAAAGAATCTATAAGT
The DNA here is from genome assembly GCA_030762985.1 of Adelphocoris suturalis. Taxonomy (NCBI): domain Eukaryota; kingdom Metazoa; phylum Arthropoda; class Insecta; order Hemiptera; family Miridae; genus Adelphocoris; species Adelphocoris suturalis. The sequence goes on from CM061043.1 coordinate 99,726,885, forward strand.
GGAGTAGATACGAGTACGTCAGTTCAAAGAATCGTACCTGTTCTGCGATTTGCTTCTCCAAGTCTTGGGGCGGTGATTCTGGAACACCATTGGGAGTGGGGGTAGGTAACGGGGTCGAATTAACAGCTTTGAACTCGGCTAATTGTTTTTTCAGATCCAACAGGGTGTCTATGTGAGGTTTCAATTCGTCTTTACTCTTGCCAGAAGCTTTCATGGACCGAACCAAGTCACCCTGTAAATATTATTAGCAAATTAAACTTTAGAAATAATACGTATCTTAGTGGTGAGGGTAAAAACGTCGTATATTTCCATGTACAATTTAAGTGTATCTTAAGTATATGACATGTTTTATGACGGAGACAGGCCCACATTCACATTGAAAATTGCCAATCTATAATTTAATATAATGTATATATAAATAATAATTTAAATATAATATAATCAAAGAATGTCTCAAAACACAAATGGATATTTAGGAAGGTGTGTTGTATTGAGATCGCAAAATCGGCCACATCTGCATAAAACCGTGTTCAATTTGAGTGTTTTATTAATTTATTATTGTTATTATTATACACAAGCGCTGCAGAAATATATTTTCTATACATGAAATCGAAATTCGAGGATCGTAAAAATACGGGCTAGCACTCGACCACATCCATAAAAAAGATAACACAACCAACAACAGCTCCTGACGGATGACGTAATTGCGGCAATCTGGTCAAATATCCAATTTTTCAGATGTGGAAAGTCCGTCTCAAGAGTGCTTGTCCAGCAAGATTCACCCCACTCTTCCAAATGCCGCTAGCCAATCAGAAGGCATTTACGGATTGCCACATTTCCGCAATTCCAGATGGATGTGAACCCACCTTTATAAAGGTAATCAATCACAGCACACGAAGATAATAAGCAGTATTTTATGAAAGTAGTAAAATACTATATCCGATCAATCAGAAAGGCAGCTTGGATTGGCAGTGTAGCCAACACTCAAAGTGAAATTTGTTTCCCCACCAACAATAGGTAGTATGTGAATTATGTACTGGTTGAAAGCATGCCATTTTGTACTGTTGAACGACAATGGTGCTGTATTGGTATGCTCCCCACAGTCGCGTTTCTTTATTAGTACGCGCCCCACAAAGCACCTCGGTTCCGAAAGCGCCCCATACTACTTGCAATGCGCCCCTCCCCTCCCCTGTGTACCTTAATCGCGAAATTGAGTTTCATCATAGACAACTGTAATTTCTTATTGCAAGAACAAAGTCGAACGTTCCATTATGATCCCTTATCCCATCTTGTCCGTCAGTTATCGGCAAAGTCTCAACCGAACTAGCCACATTAGTTCCCGTCATAGAACGAGAATGCCAAAGGGGATCTTACATTAATTCTGACGAGTGTGCGGCATACCGAAACCTCGACCTTTAACCAACAACAAACCTATGTGGACCCGCAAACCGAAGCGCACGCTCAAGCCATTGAACGCTTGTGGCTCGACGCAAAGATGAAGATTTTGAAAAAAAAATGAGAGGGACAACTCGCGAGCTGCTTCAGTTACTATTGGAGAATGATGAGGAAGGACGAGCTAGATGTGTTCGTCGCATTCCTGAAGGACGTGAAAGAAGTTTACCGACCCTAAAACCGTGATAGACCCTTGACAAATCACCTTAATGCGGATTTCTTGTAAGTACCTTCCATAAATTGTCCTATCTACGAGTACCTTTCTCTTTCAATATATATTCGCATACTAACGAAACTGACGCGCCAGGAGGGTTGTGGGGTGCATACTAATGTAGCACCAACGACAATTTGGGTTGGCCCCCAGAGCATTTCTCCATTTCTCTGCATTTTTCACACACACAAAAATAATATAATATCAACAATTAAAATATCACCTGGGCAGTTATTGCGTTTTCCAAGGTAACAATTGCAGTCAACTGATCAATTCCTTCAAGATTCAATTTTCCTTGAGGTGTTGCTTTCTCAGGAGTAGCCGACTTCTGCCGTCCAGCATATTTCTGTTTCAGGGCCTCAACGACTGAAGGCTCGATTTTAGTGAACAAAGGTAGAGGCTGCAAAGATAACATAATAGTAAATATTATGGAGAATAACACAGTTGACTAAAAGTTTAACCCTTTCGCGACGGCCGCCGAATTAATACGGCAGCACAGATGTCCTCCGTAACGCCTAACGATGTATTAATACGTCGGACATCAAGTGCTCCGTAACTCCTGCTGACGTATTTTGGCGTTTTCGAATTTCCCTCCATTCTATCGACTCTCATGCCATCCGTTGAGAGGCATTGTAACTAACATTTACGTCTAGTATCTAATAGAATGCGCTGAGATCAAAGACGTTGTTGAGAGTTTTTATTCACATCAAAATAGCGGGAAAAACGTTGACTTGGTCACTGTTTTGTGTTTTGCCCTCATTCGGTCTTTGTCATAATTTTACTCATACCTGTTTCCATACTTGTACTTTCTTTTACGTTTTTATTCCTCACCGTGGACCACCGCAGGTGGACGGATGAAGAAATTCTTAAATAAATAATAACCGGGAGTGACAGTGAGTTAGGGAGTGATGTGATTGACGTTGAAATTGAAGCTCGTTCAACAAACTTTTTGGATCAACTAAAAGACGATAGTTTTGACGATTTTCTCCATGATGGTGATCATGATACTCGGGAAATTTCAAATTCTAATATTCTTGATCCAGTTCCGAAAAGCAAAGGTGGTTCACCGCGCGTGGAGGGCCAATTATTCAGGCACGGGGGGTTGGAGGGCTCCGAGGCAGTCAGGCCAGGCACGTTGCAGTGCCTGAACGACGCCCGTCGCGAAGGGGTTAAGAACTTAAACACCACTAAAAAGGTTTACCTACCAAACTGGGTGACGCAGTATAGAAACGCAATTAGATTAGAGTCTAAACTCAGAACGAAAAACTAGATGTAGTAAAAATTCTGACAGGTAAGACCTTCAATAACTCTTTAATTGAATGAATGTTTAGTGTAATAAGCGTCCCAGGAATCTATCACAATATCTGATAGAATCATTTGTAGTGTATTATTACCAACAAATTGAGGCACCAGACCTTTAAATAGAGTGAAATAAAACATTTTCTTGGTTGTGGTGATCAAAATAGGTCTCGTGATCAGGCTGGAAACGAGCAAAATGCGGTGTAACTGGTAGATCAACATGTATCTCCATGAAATTCACACAGTGAACTATCTTCCGACCCGGAGACGGGTCTCAGGTTTTCAATACATCAGTTATGAAAACTACTAGATAGCTGCTATTGCTGAAATCGGAGGGAACAGAAAAAACTGTTGGATCCAGGGAAACGGTGGATATAGATTTCGCTCTATGCCCCCATCACCGACATGCATAAGATCTTCCAGAGAGAACTAATGAATGACTGGCAAGCAGAATTTCTCAACTATAGGTCGGGAGATGGGTATAAGGAAATGTAACCTCAGGTTAGACTGGAGCAATGGTTCAATGACGTACCCAACATGCCTAGATCCTTCTACAGGACTCTGACTAGAATGCGCACAGGACACTGCCTTACTAGAACGCACCTGCATCAAATTAATCCAACAGAGTCCTTGTCATGGCAGTTTTGTGAAGAAGAGAATGAGAGTCACGAACATATATTACTTTGCTGTCCAATGAACTACGTGGGAAGGACTCATATTTTTGAAAAACTCACCAGAGGAGCAACCAAGCCGTCAATCAATGTCCATTCCTTTATTGCAAGTGCGGATATATCTATATACTCGTACAAAGGCCTTTTTACATTTATAGCATTCGCACTTTGAATTAAACCTTTAGCGAATTGAATTAGACTTTTCGCAAAATGAATTAAACTTTCCATAACATGAATTAAACTTTTCGCAAAATGAATTAGAATTTTCGCAAAATGAATTAAACTTTTTGCAAAATAAATTCGACTTTAGCCAAATCTGTAGTAAAAAAAAAAAAAAAAAAATTTCAACTTCAACAAAATGTATAATTGTAAGCACAAATAGTGTACAGAAAATACAAAACGGTACAGAAAATTAATACAAAAGTCAAACAAAAAATCAATACAAAGTCAATACAAAAAGGCAACAGTTAATTGAGAGGTCGTCCTAGAGCAGCAGTTGGGAGCAGCCGAAACATATCTATCACGTAGTTTGCACAATCTTGTGGCGTGATGGATTGAACACTTTCTGTGATTACGTCTAGAAGTTGGTGTTCTCTTTGGATGCCTAGAAGACCTCTTGCGTGATATTTTATTTTGGAAAAAGCTTTTTCCACGGGGTTCAACATCGGAGAGTAGGGGGGCAAGAATTTTATATTCATTTCTGTAGAGGCAACGAGTTCATGAACTGCAAGTGATCTGTGTATCTGTGCGTTGTCCATGATTAGCAATGCATCTGGCACGGATTCTTGAAGTTTCGAGTTCAGCTCTCTCAAAAAATCACAAAACAGAGCTGCAGTAGTTGTCCCCGTGGAAACGATTCTGAAATTAACGATCCTTAATTGTTGCCCTGAACAATCTAGGAAAGTGTTGCGTCCTCTTACCATCGGAACAGTTACTACTGCCCTTGTTCCAGCTCTTGAACGTGCTTGAGATCGCCTCATATGGAGATTAAACCCTGACTCATCTGTAAAAATTAGTTTTTCCCAGTTTTCAGGAATAGACTGGTTGAAGCCTACAGCGTAGCGTTTTCTTTGTTGTAACGTTGACACACAGTTCATCCGATCAAGTTCTATTGATGTTTTTTTAAGTGTAATTTTCAAATGGCGTAATGCAGTTCCAATAGATGTTTCACTTAGGTGTATGTTATGCTCCTGAAGGTTCTCCTTCATTTTCTTGAGAGTAATAGTTGGGTCAGATTCAACTATGTGCTCAAGTCTCTGTAGCACATCACACAACAACTTTTTCAGGCGGTGTCCACGCTGTTGGGGTCCTAGAACCTTACACTGATCCCGCTTGTACTTAGCAATAATGCTTTTACCTGTACTCAATTTTACACCAGCTCTTGATGCTGCTTCCTTCAAGGAAAACCCTTTTTCGAAAAGATTTACGAAAATCTTGCGCTTTACAACAGAGATTGACTCATATTTCCCTCGGCTTCTTCTTACCCTGTTCCGAGTACCTGAAGTAATACTTGAATCACTGTCGTCTAATTATAAGTCGTCTACCGTGTCTACGATTACTTCTTCTGTTACGGAAATAATCCGAAGAACTTGACACATTGCCACTCATGGTGACCAATTTCAGTGTTCTACAACAGAAAGTACACTCTAATATTTCCTATTTCAATTTTTAAAAAAACGTTCTACCAATGAACAAAAATCGGACACTTTACCAACAACGGAGACGGAGGCACTGAGATAATGAACTAGGAATGAGAGAAGGAACATGTTTTCCTCCGTACCTATCGGTCCAATGTCCAGGAAAAACTACACAGAGAAGGAATGCTGAACCATGCAACGAGAAGGATTGTGGACCAATCAACAGGAAGGTATCAGGCTCTGGGTCGGCAGAGTTTGGACTATCAATCGGGACCATGGTGATTCGGTACTTTTCGCGTATCTAAGTCTATTTCAATTTGCGGAAAGTTTAATTCATTTTGCGGAAGGTTTAATTCATTTTGCGGTAAGTTTAATTCAATTCGCGAAAGGTTTAATTCAAAGTGCGAATGCTATATATCGGATATCAACAGACATTTATAAGTGTTCTGCAGTGTGTGTAAATAAGGAACTGACAATTGACTTTCAAAACTAGGAAGTTTGCTGTATGTAGCATAATTATATATTGTATGTGTGAATGTTTGCAAACCTATGTTTTGCTATGGCTGTATGGGGTTTCCCGATGCCAAATAAAAGGAGGAAAAAACAGAAAAAACTGACTCACCTTTCCGATTTTATGACCGCTCTTCAGGAAAGGCTGGAACGTCTCCATGATTGAAAAAATGGATACATCCACATTAAGTTGCTCAGCAATTGTATTCACAGTTTGGGGCATGTAAGGACGAAGAAGACTGGCAACTAAGCATACCACGTTGCATAGGAGACCAATAGCGGTTGAGGCTTTTGCTCTGGAAAGATTGAAACATTTTTCATCCGTGTAATGCAATAAATAATCAACAAAGATATTTGGTAATATTAATTGTTATTCGTATTTCATCAGTGGACGGCTAGACCAATGGAGATGGTTTTGCTGAGTTCTGAAACATCAGCCATGAATATAATGGCTATAGTAAACTAAAATGTAAAGTGTACAGATATACAATATAATGACAATATAATGACATGGTTACTATAAAGATAATGAAATAGAGCAACTAGAGTCAAAACAACTCTATGCTCGAAGGAATTACGATTGGTGCTAGGAGATCCACGTGTGATCACCAGAACACGTCTGGGGCCTATTTCATATAACAACAAGTTACAAGTATAGGTACTTGTAATGCACGGTAAACTAGAACAAGTGTTTCCCCAAAACAAAGAGTACAAGTGTAGAACAGTTACACTTGCAGAAGCTAAGTTTACAAGTGAAGCAGAAAACAAAAATGGCGTGTGGGGACAAACGAAATTAACAACATCAAGCGGGATGCCAAAATTGAAGTTTTGTCAGTGAATCATAATATTATAACGGTGTTAAGTACACGATATGATGTTTATCGTACATGACAAGGTGTAATGATTGGAAGACAGTCAAATTATAAACTGAAAAGTGGAGAAAGTGTGTATTTGATTTCAACTTATTCTGATGGCTGGCATAATCGGATGTTTCTCCTTCATTCAGCGGAAATGATTAATCAGTTCATCAAGTCTTAATATTGCTGGGTTAGGAATGTCATCTGTAACTTCGAGATGATCTTCACACTTCACTTTGTTCTTCAATGATGGGGAGATCCTCAATACCCGATCAGGAAAAATTGCACAGGGTCACGCACCATTTGAATCTTTCAAGGGTCTCGGAAGACATCCTAAATCTCTCGATAAACTCAAAAATACCCACGAAATGAGCGTTTATTCGTAGCCGAAAAAATCTTTGGTGTCTTCTACGCTGAATGCTTCTTTCTTGTCTGTATTCTTCAGCAGAAGATGATTCCCACATATTAAACACCGAAAAATTGTCAACTCACAATGCTGGAAAATAAGTTTACAGGTGAACGGACGTAGGTTAAAAATAGGCCATTTTTTACAACTGTAAAACAGTGACTTGTTCAAAATGATGGGGAAACACTTGAAACTTGTCCAAATACGCCTGTACACTTGTTAATTTTTACAGTGCATTACAAGTCTACACTTGTACCTTTATGAAACGCTTGCACACTCATTTTTTACAACTTGTACATAAAATCGACTTGTAACTTGTCACTTGTTGCTTTATGAAATAAGCCCCTGGAAGTATTCAATAGATTTCGATGAATTTCAGAACACATAGATCTCCAGAGCAAATCAGTGACAACTCCAGTTAAAATCAGATGGAAAGAGAAAATATATGAAGTGTAGTAGACAGAGGAAAGAGGGGGGGGGGGGGGCAACGAGTGGGTTTCCCACTTCCATCTCAGCGAGTGCTTTCATCCACCACCCAAAGTCCCTCAGCTTCTAACATTGTATTAGTATATCCTTATACTCAAAAACAGTTTGTACAAGCCGGGAGTTGAAATTCCACTATGTACCAGATGGGCGTGTTATTCTACGACTGTTAACTATTGAGTCTAAAACTTTATTCCTTTGTGGGGAGCGAGAGAAAAAACTATAGAACCCTCTCAAATTTAGAAAAAACCTGCAAACTAGAGGCAGCCTGTAGCACAATCAAATTTAATTGATGAGCATAACAGTGAATGAAACTAGCATTTGGATAGCTTTCTCGAACTATTTACTGTACCTCACTATTGCACCCACTCATAACAGCAGCCCCATCAAATGTCTGGTACACTAACTTTGACTTACCATTGCCGATAACGTCATTCAATTCATTGATAATAATTGAAGACAACGTTTCAGAGTTAAAAGGGGGAGGGTTGTGAAGAGCAAAAAGCGTTCTTTCACTTGATTTCACGTCAATCAAATATCTATAAATTATAGTGAATTGAATTTTGCAAGAACAATCTGTCGTCTCATCTGCTTCAACGGATAGATATTTAGCCCTAGCAATTTCTAGTTTTATCGTATCTTGACACACATGAAAGGTAGGGTTTTTGTCGTTTGAAGGTTTCTTCATTGGCATCCACAATACAGACAATACAGCCAGTATAAATAAAAACTGAGTAACTTAAGTAATAATAAACTCAAATCTTACGACGAATGTCTGTGAAGAAATACAGGTATAAACCAACATTTTCCACTTTAAAAAACATTTAAATCAAAAGGGGTTTTAACCAATTTCATGACCGAGTCGAACATAATTCTCTTAGGGTCAGGTAAGGGCGAACAAATAAAATGTTCCAGATCTTCATAGTCACCACCAATTTTGTGTAGGTATATCTGCTTAGTCTCTGGTCGCTTCTTGGTCTATACAGCATGTAGAAGAAACTCGTACCTTTTTCTAATATTTTCAGATACCAGGGTGATGGTACGGTGCAGAGCAGGTTTCTGTGTCGGTTCTTAGAAGGATAGACATTGTGGTACTGCTGCCAATTCTTCCGCGTTTCTTTACTTTATCGAACATTCAGGTGATCGGTAGCTTCATTACCTCTAATAACCACATGTGCCTTCACCCAAATAAATCCAACTCTAATTCCCAACCATGTAGGCGAGAAAGATAAGACAAAAAATGTAGTACTAGTTAAATGAGAGAATTTAGATAAAGTTACCAAGTTCTGGATGACTTTGATAAGCTTATAAAATTAGGCTTTTGGTGTTTTGTTAATTACTTTCATCAATACTAATAAAAACGTGATATATTACAGGATAAATTGAAGGACTAACGAGGAATCTTAACGGGTAACATGCCACAAGTCTTCGAAGTGAACGCTTTCAAGAAACTGTCGATAGCACTTGAGTTACCCATTGGCATAGCTAGAGGCTTCCAGATGATTCCAGATAATATTAATAAATAAACACAGGGAATTTTTTTAATGAAAACTTTGTGTAATAATGTGCGAAAGAACGGATTTTTTACATTAATCCTAAGGAGAGTTACCGTTTGGAATGACACACACACAACCAACTTTTTAAGAAGTTTCAGTCATGGGGCATGAACGTATGAGCGAAGTTTTATAAATTATCGGATTGCATTTATGTTAAAATTCTTTAGAAATTCGAGCACTCTAAAAAAATTCGCTAAAATGCTGGAGTAGGCTTTTTTTTTTACATTTTACGATTTTCGTTTTAGGAGCATTAAATTAAAGGTGACGCGTTATGCATTTAAAGTAGTCAATCGTGCAGCATGGCTAATAGAGCGAATTTTCGAAGAAAAGTTGTAAATAAAACTGAGGGGACAGCCATGTGACGAGATCGCAAAGAAATTTTAGGACACTCAGCCGAACTTGAAAATTTGGTCAATATTATGGGCATTTTTCACCTAAAAATCTATTTTCTCACTTATTTGTGAATCTTGGAGATATGGAAGTGGTCGTAATCGAATCAGCGCTGGAAAATACTTCGAATGTGACACACCATATGCCCTATATTTAAAAAAACTGATTTTTTAGAATTTTTTGAGACACTGTAAATTGCAAATTTGAATTTGGCGATCGGTCTGGCCAACGAACTCGACCTGTCTTTTGCCAAGAAGAAACGAATTTTTTAAGCCATATTTTGATACAGTTTCTGGGAATACACCATATATATATATATATATATATATGCGACGTTAAAATCTAGGATTGTATTCTTCGATGTACGGAATGGATTTGTAGGGGGTCCCAGCCCCTTCCTCCCAATTTTTAAATTTTCAAGCCATCTAAATAGCTCAACTTTTCTTTAAAAATTCGTAAAAATTACAAAAAGCGGTATTTGATTTTGATATTTTTTGTCAGGGGAATCTGAAGTTCGGTCAGAGAAATTTCAAATTTTGGGGGCCACCCTGACAAAATACTTCTCAACTAATTAATTTCTCAAGTAAATTTCACAACTTACTTCTGTTCATCTGTGCCTTTGACCAGGACCCAAGGTTGCGTGCTCTGCATGTACTGGTTGCCATGTCGAGATATATTGAGAATATATTTAACCCCTTCGCGGAGCCTGCCTCTTTCAAGAGCCTGGATGTAAGCTTTCAGCTCAACCCCAGCGTGGCCGATCAGCTCTTTTTCCTCACACCCCAAAACAACGGGAGGAACTTTTCCATCGAAGAACTTTTCCGTAAATGACAAAGACCTGGAAGACACCATGGACAAATAATAGAGTATCACAAAACAAAATTAATGGAGTGGTCCACATACCGTGGAGAGCGACTATCAATGTTGATTTTTATTTATTTATTGAAAATACGGGCAAGCCCAATTACAGATTATACAGAATGTATATATAATACAAATCAGAAACAATAACATAACACAGTTGTCTTCCAGAGTGCAGTACTAATCATAAGGAGTAAATCGTAGGAAAAAATAATAATTAAAGGGAGCTAAATATATGATTTCTGAAACGGGACAACGGACTCGTGAAGAAATCCAAGTCGGAATAGTTTTCTAACAACAAGCTGGTATTGCGGGGGATTCTAGAAAGCGGCCTATGGAACAGATAGTTGGTAGAATTGAATGTAGTTTTAAATAGTGTGGCTGAACGGGAATAAAATTGGGGGACTGAAAAGTTGATTTGTGCAAGGAGTGATGGGCAATCAATAGGCCCATTTATTAGCTTATACAGGAGAGAGACGTCCAACCATTTTCTTCGGTCCTCGAGCGATCGCAGATCTCCAGTAGTGCATCGTAGTTAGTAGTAGTAGTTCATCGGAAGGGATATGCAATTTATAAGCCACATAACGTGAAAACCGCTTCTGTATCCGTTCTAACTGGGCTACATGGATTTTGTAGTGCGGAGACCACACTAATGACGCGTACTCAAGGACAGGAAGCACGAGGGATTTGTACAGAAGTACAATGGCAGAAACATTGGTGAAGTCTCTCGTGTGTCTTTTCAGGAAGCCAAGAGATCTCATTGCCCTGCTTGTGATCATGTCAATATAGTCACAGAAGGTAAGACCCAGATCAAGCAGAACTCCCGGACTACACTCACTCATGGCAAAGTTGTACTATTGAGATGGTAATTAAATTTTGTTGTGTCGCGGACTCGACTAAATGTGGATACAGAGCATTTACCAACATTCAAGGATAAGATATTCTTTGTACACCACTCCCCAACGCGATCCATGGTCTCCTGAGGTGACAGACAATCATCTTGTGTCTCAATATAGGAAAAAAACTATGTCGTCAGCAAACTTAAGACACCTAACTCGTCCGAGCAGCTCACCAACACCATTGACCATCATTAAGAAGATTAGGGGGGCCCAAATGTGAGCCCTGAGGGATTCCAGAGCTAGCAATAAATGTATTTGAAATACAGTTCATTGTTTTAACAATAAGACGTCTTCCAGAAAGGTAGTTTGTCAGCCAATTCGAGAAAGGCCCATGTACGCCAATATAAACTAAAAGCTCCAATACGTGGCAATGCGACAGACGATCAAACGCTTTAGAGTAATCAGTGCTAACTACATCCACCTGGAGGTGTGGCTCGAAGCCTTTCAAGACGAAATCTTGAAATTCAAGCAGATTTGTAACTGTCGAACGCGTTTTACAAACCCATGCTGCTCGTTAACAATATAGTGGGACAACTCTGGGTATATTTGAGGAATAATCTCAAGGATCTTGGGAATGGTACAAATGGGCCTATAATGCTTAATATCTGATCCGTTGCAGGCTTTGTGAATGGGGGTGACATATCAGCATTTCCATAGTGAAGGGAAGGCACCAGATTTGAGTAATTGAGAGAGAAAATGTGACTAGCATTTTCAACTGTCAGCGAGACTGACCACTAACAACCTAAATAAACACCACAGTCGTTTATTCTTGTGATAGGGACATTGGTCTAAACTCACCTCAGAATGAAGTTCCCAAGGTTATTCAGAAGCTCGGTGTTATTTTTTGTGGCCAGATCAGCCCAGCTAAAGTTAGAGTCCTGTGACTCAGGACGTAGAAACAACAAGTAGAATCTGAAGATATCACTGGGGATGCCAGTATCTTTGGCATCATTCCCAAAAACTCCGATTCCCCTTGATTTGGAAAACTTGCCATTCTCGTAGTTCAGGTACTCTGAATAAATGAAAAATATTGATGACAATTTAAAAAAACTTCATGCTAACTGCAACTGAATCGGTACCATAAATTATTAGTGAATACTAATCATAGTCTAAGTTTCATCAACTTTACAAACTTACTAGTAGTTCAAATGCATACTAAAATATAAGGAAAATGGTTGAAATATACCTAATTGGTTGATTTTATAACTCAAGCTTACCTGTAGCGAACAAACGATTTACAATCGTGTATCCTTGATTGCAAGCGTGAAGTGTAGATGGGAACATGAGTGAGTGGAAAGGTACATTGTCTTTCGCCATGAACTGGTAGAGTGTAATAGGGGTTTTAGAACTGGGTTTCCACCATTTCAGCCATTCCTTGGTATATACTTTAGTGATACTCATATAACCGATGGGAGCATCAAACCAAACATAGAAAACCTGCAAAATTGTGAATGGATAAGTGCATTTTAAAAGCTTCTGATCATTAATGACAAGATCCATTGTTTTTTCTGGCAAAATTGATCTACAGCCAGTCAGTAACAAATCTATAACTAACAAAATTTAATTACTGTTTGGCGACAACTAAGATCCGGCACCAATATCTAAAATTCAAAACAACTTTCTTAAGCCTTCAGCTACACCTGTACAAGCGTGACAGAAACAGAATGCCCACTATTTTCTCTCCCGGCAAACAAAGGAGGACTAGCTGTAACGGATCCTAAAAGCTGTGCAATGATTGCCTATATAATGGCAAGAGAAGGCTCATCAGAGCTAATTTCAGCAGTAGAACAGAATCGACGAGTAGATATTGCAGAGCATCAATCAAGAGTATGTGCAGCCAAACAAAGAGCAAGAAAACACAGGGCAGAGAATGAAGATAAATTGTTGAATGACGTTCATAAAATGTTTCTGGCAGAACAGGAAAGAGCAAATGAGACATCAGTCTTCATCTTTCTGGATCTAAAACATCGGGATGGCTCTCTGTGTTACCTCTTAGGAAACACAATTTTGATCTTGCCCCATCAGAGTTCCAAGATGCACTGACAGTGAGGCATAAGCGGATACCAGTAGACATGCCAACTTCTTGTGACGGTTGAGGATCAAATAGGTTCAACTTTGAGCACGCTCTGAGAAGCTGGTGGCACGCTTGTAAAACTGGAAGTTTGATCTAACGCCATCACAGTGAAGTAAGATGATGACGATCACATGGGGCAACTGTGTGAAAGAGCCAACAATCTCTGAGGCAAATGGACAATCTTCAGGGCTCAAGGGGGATTCGGCTTGCAGAGGGGTGTGGGAACCACAGAGAGAGGCGTTATTTGATGTACGTGTCACTGACACTGACTCCGTCTTATGTTTCCCGCCCTGTCACAGCAGTTTTCATCGCAGCAGAAGAAGAGCTTGCCTGCTCGGTTGATGCTCACTCTGCACCACAAATGTGCAGTTTTTTTTAAGGTGCTGGCTGAGCGATTGAGCGATAGGTGGGGTCAAGAATATCCTTTGCCATCCTGCGCGCATCCAGCATGTGCGTACATGGAGCACGCAAACGCTGACGAAGTGCAGATGAACTCATTGGGTTTTATGACAGCGCAGCAACCCATTTTCACTAAGATATTTACTGACATATTAACACACACACATCACAAACAGTACCAAGTTATTCACATCAAACGCCTCCTTTCCCCAACAACTTCTGGACCACAATTACCAATTCTACATCAGACCACTATCCTGCACTAAAGTGAATGTTAAATACTCATAAATAAAATTTTAACCTAAAAAAAAACCTGTACAATGTGTTTTTTTTTTTTTTTTTCATCAAAAGGCTTAGCATACTCAAAAGAGAGGGATACTACACTACTCAAACATATAAATATCAATCCGATTTCATTCCTCCTACGATAATTGGACACTTCAGTATTACATTTTATAAACGATTGAAGAGCTTTACCTTTTTCTCGAAACCCTCCAATGGAACTGGGATGCCCCATTTCAAGTCTCTAGTGATGCAACGGGGTTTCAATCCTTCCTTCAACCATGCTCTCATAATGACCTTGGCAATGTTGGACCACTCCTCAGTGTTTTGGTCGGCCCATTCCTCTAATTTTCCTTGCAACTTGAACAAATAACGAGACAATTGAAAGAACACACAATGATGGTAGGGTCAGATGAGGTAAATGTGGAAAGTGGTCTCAGCACCCCATATTGGGAATCAGGAACTACAAATGGCATCGTACACCCAAGGTGAAATAAGTTTTCATGTATCATTTGCCATGCATAAGTATCTTGGCATAGTCTTGGACGAAGAGCTACATTGGAAACACCATATTGACTATACTCACGATTAGATTAAGAAATGTATGTACATTTTTTACAACATTTGACACTCACTTCCGAGAGATACGATAAAACTTATTTGTTACTTTAGCATAATATGGCATGCGTAAATTTATCTTTGGAAGTAGCAGCTTTAATGTCGGTGGGGGTAAAAGGAGTATTCTGATACATAATAATATATTTGTTTTTGTCATATTTTATAATTTAATGATTTTATTTTATTTATTCATAATGTTTATCATCTATAATTATAATTTTTTATATTTTAGTTTAGATTTGCTAAACTTCTGATGGGATATCCCTTCATTTTGATAACGAGTTTTTGGCACGAGATGGTACTTACTAGTTAGGTACCGTAAATGGTGGTGAAGTGGGTACAGTTTTGATAGTTTTCCACCTCTTCCAGCCACAATTTTCATAATTTTTTTGTGAACTTCATACTGAAGTAACTTAAACTATCAACCTTTCGAACCACGTTTGAGTTGTTGAAATTCATCAATTGCAAGCTCGAGGGTGGGGGGTTAAAGTTGTACTATCTTCTCCCACACTTTGGTGGTGAAGATGGTACACCATCGTTTTACACCTCCAACCAGGTTGCAGAGGCTTCTGTACCAACTTCACCATCGTTTTTAACATCTACTTTCTTTCTACAAGTGGAGGGATGATGGAAAAATGGGACTAAAAAGGTCTAAGGTTGAATCAATTGCAAGAAAAAAAATTAAAAGGCCTTTATTTAGCAAAAAATGTGTTTGGGGCTTTATTGAGCAAACAATTCGATCAAGTTAAAGGATTTTTGGGTAACTTCCCCAGGAACAACAAAACGGTATCTACGTATCTTCAAATGATACGAATCAGTCTTTTCAACATACCTACTCGTAGGTAAGCAAAGAAAACGACTGTACCATCTTCACCACCTAAAACTTAATTTTTTACAATTTTGGCTTCAGGAATTTTTCTTAAAGAGATAATTTGGATTTCTCGACGGATTTCCAATCCCAAATAGATGTGTAACCAAGGAAATACACTTACTTGGTGATCACTGTTCAATTGTCGCAGCCCCAGGAGCAGTTTGGCAGAAAACAAAGTTCACCTTGATTATCACGTTATCACTAATAGTGTTATCAGCGTCAAAGAGTACATGAGAAGAAGGTGCTCCACCACTCAGATGCTGCTCCCTAGTGCCCTTGACACAAACCTGTCGGCAATTTTTGCTTGGGAACCCCCTTTTCCCGCCAAATGTCAATTTATTTGGAAAATCCGTCTTTGTACCATCTTCACCACCGGATCCCTCTTCACCACCATTTACGGTACGCGATTCTCAACCGATTTAGATGATTCTTATTTTGTTCGATTATTTTACTAGTCTGCACAAAGAATTAGATTTTTCTGGGAAATCATTCTCAGTAATTTAATTTCGTAGTGTTGGGGAGGGGGTATGTTTTCAACCAATTTGCAAAAACAGTTCTGCTTGTAACATATTCATGTCCAGTAAAATCACGATCTATTCGCTATTTCATGTATTTCATTCGCAGAATCATGTACAACTCATTCTTAGGGACGTCACAGTAATGCTTGCATTATTACTAATGTTTTTTTTAATGAAAAGGTGAAGTATGTAAAATTAACCAAACCGTATCATTTATGTCATTATGAAGAACCCTATTAATATAGGGGATTATGCGGGTAAACTCCCAAATGGTAACTAAATAGTTTGGACAAAAAGCCGATAGATAGCTCCATAACATTACTGTTTAGATAATTGAAATGTTTTAGAAAACCTTAGGAGATTCCATGGTGGGGTTCCTAGGGTTGGGTGGAATATAAAATGGAACGTAAAATATGAACCTCGTAAAGTAGATACCTATTTGTACTTTGAACTTACGCATTTGTAGAAATCGCATGATTGGAATTACACAGACATACAATCATGATTAAATTCATTGGGGCGATCAAATCGCCTCCTCCGTACCTACTAGCATCCAGATTTGAGCAAAATTGGTGAGATATGCAACGAAGCAGCAATGTTTGGTAGACATTACGTTTGTGCATGCACAGAACCTACCAGTGAGTTGGGGAATGTGTCCATTGGAGACCATCTACAGCATCTGTAGAAGTCATGTTTGTTACAGCTAAGTTAGTAGCAGCAGCAGTTATTAATAATACGATTGTAATGGAACTTTCATAGGGTAATCAAACCGTCGTTTCCCAACTACCCTCAGAATATGAACGAGATCGGATGAATAGGCCATCTGATGATTGATGGATTTAACGTTTTCACTGCGGAGAGTGAAGTATTGATTAAAACTGAGGGAACCATCTGCAGCCTAACCCGTATATTTCCTGAAAACCTTATCAAACTCTGTCGAAAACTGTAAAAATTAAGCTAAGGGACTATCCGAGACATCCTTAAATATTTCATCAAAATCGGACTAAAGCTGGAATCCGCTTGGGCAGGGAACCAAAATTAATCCACGAGCTGTGATTAGAACAAAGTTCCAGTCATGCAGCATGATCGCATGAGCCAATTTTTTTGTTTCGTTAACTATCTATACGTTTCATGGTAAACCAACTGGCACAGCCTTAATTTGGTGGTCTGGATGCTCGCAAGCTCGCATCTCAAGAATACATAACATCAAGTAGTCAATCCCTTAGTAAAAATTCAGGTTAGTTGGACAGTAGGTCAGAATGATGTGTATAGTTTGTCATTCCAACGTTTTTATTACCAAAAGGCAGCGTATAGCAAAAAGGCTAGGCTTTGTACAAAAAGGCTGTGGCATATATATTATCACAACAGTAACACTTACTTTAGGAAAATCAAGGAAAATTTGTTGCGATTGCTTGACAACTGGCGTGGCCTGACATTTCTTACAGCGAGGCTCAATCAATTCAACGGCATTGATGAGGTGTCCACAACCATCACACTGATCACCTCGAGCATCCTCATATTTACAATTCGGACAAATACCTTCAACGAACCGGTCAGCTAAAAATCTATTGCATAAAAATGTAGAAAAGTTAGAAATATGAGTTAGTTTCAGTATTGTTGGATAGACAAGACTTCAGCAGTTGGAATGAGTAAGCGCTCACCTATCACATTTTTCGCAAAGAAGCTGATCGACAGAATCAATCAATGTATACCCGTTTCTGTGAACTTGGAGGAAGAGATCTTGAACAATCCTGAAGGAAGGTAAGATTCATAAAGTTACATTCGAATTCTAGCTTTACGCAAAAATACATTTGAAGAATAGAATTTTAAATACTAGTGTAAGCTACTTAGTAGCAAGTAGTAAGCTATAATAGTAGTAGTAAGCTAAACCAATAGTAGTAAGCTACTTGTGTGATATTCATAAATTATAAAATTGAGGGGGTCCATAAGCGTTCACTCACTCAGTTTGTTCAGGTGTGGTGGTACGCCCGAAAAGGTCAAATTCAATGTTGAACCACTGATAAATGTCCTTGTGGATAGCATAGTATTTATCACAGATTTGCTGCGGTGTCAGACCTTCTTCTAGAGCTTTATTTTCCGTGGCGGTTCCATACTCATCAGTTCCACAGATGTATAGAGTGTTCCGCCCTCGAGACCTACAATACCTGCAGTAACCATATGAATGTTTGTGTTTAATACCGACGCCATAACGTAATATTATCCATGTTTCATAACTGCAGAATTTGATAACAAGAATCATAATGTTTTATCTAAAAAGAACATCGCGTAAGTTCTATCATGGCCTATCTCAAAAAATGAGGTGGTTCACTGACATTTGCCGGACTCCCTTTGGATAATGATTATTTTGGAGAACATGAGTGGGTCAATAAAATATGGATAGAGCAGGAGGAGGGGAATGTCTGATGACGAGAAAATCGTAGCGCAAAGGGGCATTCCTATTCCTATAGCCCACATTCTCGTGACCACGCCTGGAGTAGGTTTGAGTTTCCTCCAACGTCCGCCATGACGTGGTAGATGTTACTAGATCGCAACTCAACCAACCTATTTTCCACTAGAAGTTTGCCGTCGTATGTCAACCTAATACGTTGTTATAATGACGTTTTTCAACAGTTTTGTTTTGTGATGGTAATATTGTAGTAATATGAAGTCATTTTCGGCAAATCGCATTCAATTCAACAAGCCCCCCCCCCCCCCCCCCCCCCAAACCCCCCCCCCTCAACTAAAATATTTATTAAATAGGTAATGTAGACGACGATACCGATCTAGTGGTGAACGAGTTTTTATATGGACTAGGGACTAACTATTATGGTTAATCAGTGTCCGAAAACTAAAGAACTTCATTCGTTTAGACTGAGAATAAATAACCTGAAAAATAATGGAGAAAAAATAATTGAAAATTCCTCAGACCTCTGTATTGCAGCTTAGGTACCTACATAGCCATTGCCCAGGCAGTTTCATCAGCGTTTCAGACATGTTCTTATTACAATAACTGAGGCAGCTTTACTCGTTTTATTGAATGAATGAAGGATAGATTTGTTAGTTTGTTGAAGTGAACAAGGCAGGTTGGTGCTCCACCAACCGACAAAACTACGTAGGTACGGACAGCCTACCAAATTTGCTGTTGGTTAAAAGTAAACTAAGTAGGCAGGTTGTTGCTCTGCCAACGAATACAACTGTTTATCAACAAGTTTGTCGAATATTGAATCAGGAAATGTGAACATGAATTAGAAACCAGCTGTAGGTAAGGAAAAAACCTTTAAATTCATTCTTCTGAAGGTTAGACTTCATTATCAGTGCAGTCATTGTGCGAGTTTTGCAGTTACCTACGCAAATTTGTGGGACAAAAAAAAAAAGATTAAGTAGGTAACTACTTCAATTTTTGTCTATGGAAGTACATGATGAAAAACTAGTAATAATATACGGAAAGTAGGTAGTGTATGCCTACCTCCCTACACAGTGGTCCTCTATCGGATTTGACCTCAAAGTGCTTGCCCTTCAAATTTTCTTTCGAAATATGATTTGGGAATATGTTAGGATTATAATTCAGCAAAAACTGAAATCAAACATTGAGCCGTTTTTTTTTTTTTTTTTTTTTTTTTTTTTTTAATTCAGTTTTTGAATTTTTAATTGATACTTTAATCATGAAAATAAGCTATAATCGCCAAAATTCAGAAAAAAAATATATATTTATGTGTCATTACACAATAGAATCTTCATCTAGTTTCGTAGTTCTGACCTATTTTGTGATCAAATAAAATTAGAAAAACAAAAATAACAACATTTTATTGAACAAAATATTGATCATATTTGCATGAAGCTCTTAATAAATGCCAGTGAGCATGCGTGTAGTATGTGCGTGTGTGTCTATATGTAAGCTTGTGTGTGAGTTTATAATGATTCATTATATAAATTTTAACATAAAATATATATCTAAATTGAATAGAAAATAAAAATAATGGCATTTTAACATTTTACATATGCAGAGAATTATATCCGCATACAGCTCTTAATAAACCTTGTCCATACTCAGAATTGATTTGCGATACTTTATATTTGGCCCACGTTGCAGAAAAATCATGATGCACGGTCTCCATAGCCTGTTCACTGTAAAAGCCCAGGCCATTTCCGTGTTTGGTACAAAATTCTTCCACATGAAAGAAAACCGTGTAAACTTTTGGAGTGACTGGAATATCCAAGGATAAATATGATGCTTTGAATTCATTGATGTATTCAATAAATTTTGGATCCAACCTGACTGAGAAAGATGCTTTGACAACTTCATGGAACTTTTGGAAAGCATCAATGAATTTTAAACAACCCATGGTACAGTTTGAACGCAACAAATCAAGTTTCTGTAACAAAATGCGGCAACTATTTCCTTTGAACGAATTCGTTGATGCTATGAACTATGAACTAGATGAAGATTCCATTGTATAATGACACATAAATATTTTTTTTATTTTTTTATTTTGGCGATTATAGCGTATTTTCATGATTAAAGTATCAATTCAAAATTCAAAAACTGAATTTAAAAAAAAAACGGCTCAATGTTTGATTTCAGTTTTTGCTGAATTATAATCCTAACATATTCCCAAATCATATTTCGAAAGAAAATTTGAAGGGCAAGCACTTTGAGGTCAAATCCGATCGAGGACCACCGTGCCTAGGTACTTACCTTTCCAAAGGCGATACCTACCTAATATTCCCTTCTGGCAGAGCTCTCATGGCACGTCCTTTCACATGATCACGTTCACAGTACATACTCTAAAGATTTTTAGTTTCTTAATTGATTCAAAGAACGGTTCTGAAAACTGGATATTCCACAACATTTTCGCGGCTGATGTCTGGAACTTCTAACACTTGTTTGGCACCTTCCCGACACAAATTTCATTGGGATTTCGACAGCACAAACTAATCTTGCGTTCACAACGTTTCAGGTCATTGCCGGATTACAGCTTGATATAATTTGCATACAATTTATTACCTGGCATAAAAAAATATACCGAACTAGGAACTAGGTAAATACTGAACCGTAAGATAAGTAGGCATGTAGGTGGTGACTCCTAATGGCGCTTTTTCGTATAATTTACTCGTAACCATAACAACAAGGTGAAATAACTTTGAAAATTAGGTTTTTAGCCTTGCTTCGATGTAAGGATGCGCTAGTGTCGAAATCTCGGGAATATCACCCATTGGAGAACTGTTAATACAGATCCCAATTTTTACCAGTGAAACTTGTAGTTGGTCTTTTGTGAACCTGGTTCCCAAATCTGAAGTGCTATGCTGTTAACTTCTTCCAGCATAGCACACTACACTTACCTTGAATCGTTAGTTTTCCCACTTATCCATCCATAGAGGTAGTTTCCAAGGAAAGGTTGGATATTACGAGTAATTCTTACCACGAAGAATTATCATGATTTATGCAATGATGGAAGATGCATTTTATCATGATTACTGGATTTCCAAATCAATTTTTTGTAGTTCCTGAAAATCGCCGTTTTTGAGATAGGTCATGATAGAACTTACGCGACGACATTGAACGTACTAACCTAGCGAAGACATCAGCCGAAAGTACACAACCGATAATATTGCCAAGATGGGGAATGTTATTGACGTATGGAAGAGCAGACGTAACCAAAATGTTATTCTTTCCTTCTTGCGGCAAACTGGAAAAAAAAATGAATAAAATAAAACCAATGAAATAAGAATAAAATTAGGGGCCAAAAGTAATAGTCACTGAATTATAGAACACGTTTATAAGCATGGGTGTCCAATTGGGAGACTTCCTTAGCGACTACAATTGAAGCGATCTGAAACCTTGCTCTGGTTTCCTATCATTTGAACAATGAGGAAGATAGTTGTATGAGAGGGTGGACTGAAGGGAGCAGTGATAGCAAATTTCAGAATCACAATGAATATATGTGACATTATGCAAATGAATTTTAATGTTTCTTTATTTGGACAGCTCAAATTATTAGAACATTTGTTTTAAAAAAAAACCCCTGGATCTGTTCAGGCCAATTCCTGCCCTTTCACCTTTATCTTCTAAGTACTTTATCAGTGAGACGTGTTTGTTGTTCGAATCATTTAGCAGGGATTCGTCGAGTGGGGGCTTTCATCGGATTCTCAATCAGTTCTCGTCTTCATACGCTCTGAAGCAGTCTCTATCTTCAACCTTCTTTTCTGGCCACGCAACGCATAACACGAGGTCGTCTGCATCCTGGCCCCGAATCGCCACCTTTGGGTCTTCAGAATCCCGTATTTTCTATTGGATTCATCTATACATTCCTGGAATGTAGGTATCTGGATTTCTTGAGCAGACGTCTCGTACCAATATTTCCAGATCTACATACATTTTCTCTTGTTTTCAGCTCCAGCTAAACATTCTGGAGCACCTCTCATCTTACCCTGACACCTCTTCATAAGTCTCCCACTGCTTATCTCACCTTCTACTCGACTCGACAACCATTGTCGTTCAGGTGATCAGGCTGTCATTTGAGTAAATTTTGGGCAGGAAGTCAAGGTATGTAAGGGACCTTTCATTGACATCGGAGCGTGCCTCCATACTTTAAGCTGGAAACCAGATTCCATAAACTTCACTGATCGCCGACATCACCTCACAACAAAAGACTTTTCTTCAGTCCGTTTGAATTTTACGCAAATTTATTGTAAACGTTTTCTTCTCTTGTTCACTTTATTTTAGGACAAAGGAGCTACTTCTAGATTATTAATTACTTTCTTTTGTCATATTTTTTTCATTTAAATCACCGAAGAATACATTCATTTTTAATTGAAAGTTTGAGTTAGGATCAGGTTATTTCATTGCCATCTTCCCATGCTCAAACAATGTCCTTAATTCAGTTTTTTATTTCAGTTTTAGCATCTCCTCGAAGAAGCCCCAGTTCCTGGGGAGAAGCGTTTGAGGAAAATAAATTAAGGACAGACAACCCTTTTTATAAAAAACATTTTCTAATGAATTTTAATTCTATCTTTCTCCTTCTCGTGAAAGCATAGAAACAAAGGGCGTATCCGTGTTGACCCCCAAGGGTTGAAAACGAAAAACGGCAGAAGAGAAAGTGAGGGTACCCGTCTCGCGAGTTGTGTTGACCCCAACGGTCAGTTGGTTTCCCAGCTTCACCGTTAATCCTGCACAAAAGTTGGACTTGCAGGTACCACAAAATACAAGAGCTGGATCTCGTCACCATTTATAAACCTGATATGGAATTTGCAAAGTGGTTACACTGGGACTTTGGTCTACCATTTTGTAATCCCGAAGAGGTGTATGGCGAGTGGGTACTGCATAAACTTTGCAATGCTACCAACCGTGAACAATTTCAAGAATATCTCTTTGACAACTATGTATCCGACTCTGTTTTGAATCCCTCCAACTTTGGGAATGTAATTCAGCGGCATTGACAAGAACCACGAATGTCAGCAAAGCTTTCATGCTCATTTCAACCGTTCAATAGGAGCCTCACCCAAGAAAAGAGATTGTGGAAAAACAGGCTTCGATTGCGAAGTACATTGACAAAAACGAGAACGGTATTGTCTCGCCGTTTAAATCTGTGACTAAGGTTGTACACTGAAGTGCAGAGTGTCCTAAGTCTTTCGAAGTGTGAAGGAAAATTTGGTTGTGGGTGCGGGGGTCAATCTAACACCCCACCTTGGGACCGGGGTCAACCTTGACAAGGGAGTCAACTGTGCCTACTAATTTTTGGATCAGATACGGGGTTCAGTAGTGCCCAATTGGGGGCCAACGGTGACGTTTTTTCGTGGCTGGGGGCCAATCGGAAGTCTCCCAAAACAAAAGCCCGATGCAATAACATTTATGTTATTGGAAAGTTGAATGTTTAGTATTCTTTCATTTATTTAAAACGATTAAGATTTGTTTTATATTAGAGCGCATGATGTTTCTCCTTAAAAATCCCATTGGAATACAATAATTTGTAATGAAGTTACTAAAGCGTGTACTACACATGTATTGTAATACAAAATAGGGTTACATTATCTCGCTGTTTTTCAGTTTTTTCAAAATTCACTCTTCCAGTGTCTGTGTGGATTTAGAAAATGGTAAATTTGATTGGGAAAAGCTATAAATGTTTGTCATGCTTAAGAGACTGCCCCGACATAAGTCACTCTATTGTAATGGCCCAAAAATATTTGATACCTCGACAGGAGTTCGAACTTACAACTACGGGAAATTTCCCGAAGTTGCAACACTCGAACGATCAGAGCTATGAGGCCAGGGTGACCAAATCTTTTCGACTGTGAGAGTTATTTTCCTGGAGCAGAACATTTCCCTGGAGTCAAATACCAGCCGTCTCGGCTGGTTTGGGGTCGCACAAATGATGAAGAGAAACTGCAGGCCGCTGGCTCAGCAGATGCTCATTGGAACAAGTCAGCAGTCGATCAAGGTCATTGTCACGGTGTGTTTTGACTCAAGTGAGTGAGGAAGTGAAAGGTGCTAACGACAGGAAATGTGATATTTACAGTCTTTTGGCTCGAGAGGGATTTGATTAATTATTGTTTCGTATGATTTCGGGTCCTATTTCGACTGTGCCACTGTAACGGCCCAAAAATATTTGATAACTCGACAGGAGTTCGAACTCGCGTTGTTACAACTTCAGGAAATGTCCCGAAAAGGCAACACTCGAACGATCACAGCTATGAGGCCACGGTGACCAAACCTCTTCGACTGTGAGAGTTATTTTCCTGAAGCGTAACACTATCATGACTCCAAGCACATTATGTCTTGAAATCAACCTTTAAGAAAATTGAAGAACATATCCCAGGTGCTTAATAGTGATCCTTTAATTTTCTTTAATATCAATAAACGGGTAATAATATGTAATTTACCTAACCTTGAGATTGTTAAATAGCACTGGCACTTTTTTCAACTAAGCTTCAACGAATTGTACATAAAAAATTTCAAATTGATATATTTCTATAATTGCGCTTGCCCCATCAATTATTGTAAATGGTCTTTTACTCAATTTGCTCTTGTTCCAAAAAAAAATCAACTTATTAGTTTATTTGCAGATTTTGAATCTGAAAGAATTCTAGCTGTTAATCCCCTAGTATTAGTCCAGTTCAAAGTTACATCACCAAACCTGTGTACAAGTCCAGGAACATCCATTGGCCACAAAACACGCGGCTCAAACGTTAGGCTTTTGCATTTTGCTCAATCACCGAAATGCAATCAGGGAAGATGTGGAAAGTAATCGTGTTGATATACCTACTTAGGGTATATAGCATTTTAATCGTCCAATGGCCAGAAGTTTGACAATATTTATTGGCCAATGGACGTTTTTGGGGATATGGTACAACCCTTTACATCAACAATTCAATATAATTAATTTGCTTCAATCCTTGATTTTTATTTTAACCAGTATTTGTCAAGCACAACCCCATACCTTGAAAAGTGAAAAAAAAAAAAAAAAAAAAAAAAATTATTCAGCAACATAAAGTTCAAACGTTCAAACGGCTTCCTCCATTGTATACAGTACTAACTTAAATTAAGAGAAAACGAAATGTACCACAGAACGGGAAATAAAATAAAAACCCAAACAAACGATCTGATGACGAGCAAACGCAAATGCCCAGTAACAGGTTTTACCATAATATGAATCCATTTATTTTGTTATTAAGACTTACACGGGTTTTTGAGGGTTCACCAATTTCAGTCGACTGTCGACTCCTTTCTCCCACGCGTCAACTGCTGCTTTGATTTCTTCTTCAGTCAGCACTCGTTTTTCTTGAGCCTGATCAAGCAAATTCAGAATTTAGTAACCTGGCATTTATTAACGGATGAACAGAAGAATGAGTCAATTAGATGAAGTTAAACACAACGTTTAAAACAGCATGACCAGGATACAACGAAGAAACTATGATTCACATAATACAGTTAAATAATTTTACTGATTCGGTAATTCAATCGCGGTATAATGATAAAGTTCGAGTCATGTAGCATGATCGTATGAGCGAATTTTCGTAGATTATCGTATTATATTTATTACTTTACTTTGTTTTGAAATTTGAGCACTTTGAGTGCAATTTGCAACGCAAATTTTGAAGCAAATAAACTCGTTCTAAATCATAGTCTACGATTCAAAACGGATTTTGGATGTTAAACCATTTTTCAGTTTTTTAATCGATTTTTCAGCAAATATTAATGAAATTTAAGTACATTTTTTGAGGGAGAGATCGGGAATATGACGCATCTCTTGATGGAATGCCCTTTATTTTATTGTGAAAGAGACGCTTTTTTGACACTATTATCCAAAAACATTTGACTAATTTACCGTTTGATTATGTAAGTTTATTAAGTTCCAATAATATTAGGATTTATCGAGAAATATGTAAATATCTTTATCAATGTAATATAACTCTGTAATGCACAATACTAATTAAATTTTCGTGTGGCTGTTAAATGTATTCCATTAATGCAAAAAAAGAAAGATTTTTCACCATAATTTTGTGAATAAATTTTTTAATGTTCTAGTTCATCGTCGATAAACTTTTTTGACTAGAATTCTGATAAAAATATAAATTTAACGATTTTTAGACATTTTTAATCATTTTTAGTGATTTTTTTAAGTAACACATTTTTTGAAATTTGACCAATTTAATGTCTCAAAAAGTGTTGGCCAACGAACTCATCCTTTTGTTTAGAATGCTTGATTTTTCGGCGCGAGAACAGAATTTATACGACAATCCTAAGGAGAGTTATCGTCTGGTATTACACACACACACACACACACACACACACACACACACACACACACACACACACACACACACACAGACACACACACACACACACACACACACACACACACACACACACACACACACACACACACACACACACACACACACACACACACACACACACACACACACACATATATATATACATATATATATATATATATATATATATATATTTTTTTTTTTAAAGCCTTAAACTGCAATGACGTTAAGCCATTGCAATAGCTTCATTTTTTACAGAACTTCGCTAAAACTACCACTAAATGTCAGATTCTGCGACTAACAAGAGGTGGCATAGGATCTACAAAACTTCAAAAGTACTCTCCAGTAGTTACGATCAAATGTACGTAGGTAAGAAATACCAACCTCTTCATTTTCTCCTGCCTGGCAAGCAATGACAAGTTAACAACTGTGTAAGTAGGTATTGTAATATACTTAATGTTAGTAGTGATCATCTATGTTATGTAGGTAATGTATTATGTAATAAATGATCAATGAGGGTCAATGAGAGATCATTATTATAATAGCGAATAAGGAACACTGAACAATAGATACAGAATACGTACTTCGTCAATAGGAGTCGAGGCAGATTGCTTAGTTTGATCGCGAGCCAAGATTGTGGGGTACCAAGACGAAGCAGCTAAACTTTGCAGTAGAGTAGCTTTGTTTAATTTCAACCTATCTTGAGCAGCCTGTAAATGAATGACTCAATTCATATTACAACATATCATACATAAAATAAATTCGAGTATAATTTATAAGTTTGTTAATAATGTTCCCAAATTAAGTGATCTTACCTTGAATTCAGTTCGTGCGAACAAGGAATTCAGCCAGACTTCCACTTTTGGGCTGTTGGCGAAATATTGCGTTTTGAGCTTATCTTCTACAAAAAGGGGAAATAATGTGGACGATATGCAGATGTCAGCGACAGTGAATTGATCCTAAAATTGACATGAAATATCCAAATAATAGAAGTCAATGTAGGTACAGGTTTGTGATGAGGTTTATAGTTATATTTTTTGTGTCTTTTGTTTTAATATTACGATTTCTTACCTGGACAAGATAAATTTTATTTTCCAGAGCCTTGTCGAGTTCATTTAGGAGAGCAAGAATTTTAGAAGAAGGATCTGTTTTGGAGCCGATTTGCACCAGAAGAGGCTGAAAGTAACAAAAGTTATACGATATACAATTTGAATATAAAAATTTTTGGGATGACTCCATGAAATTATATTCACAGGAGTGAATACACCAACAGGTGGTTTGTCATGGGTTGTGAAAAGTTGAGTAATAAATATTAGTGTGTGTTGTGATATTCTGTGAGAATATATTTTTTCATATCCACTATATCTGTTTCCGCTATATTATAACAGGTTACGGGGAGTTCCACTGCGCGGCGAAAATCAACTTGACATAGGCATAGTTTCAGAGCAGATCATGACTTCCAGCTTCATGATCGAACCGCTTGGATGGGATAACTATGATACCTGGATTATTCAAGTTGAGGCGCTTTTGCGGAAAACCAAAAAATGGAACCAAGTTCTTAGGAAAGTGACGAAGCCTGTTATTAAACCCACAAATGTGGACTCCGTCCAAGCCACTGAAAAATATTCACAGGAGTGAATACACCAACAGGTGGGTTTTTCAAGGGTTGTGAAAACTTGAGTTATAAATATTCGTGTTCGTGTATGTTGTGATATTCTGTGAGAATATATTTTTTCATATCCACTTTATCTGTTTCCGCTATATTATAACAAAAATCTTTTCTAAAATTGTTCCAGTCATGCAGCATGATCATATGAGCGAATTGTCTTAAATTACCTTCCGTATTATGTTAAATTGTACTGAAATTTGAGCAATTTGAGTAAGTACAAATAAATTGTTAAAAAACAATTTTATGGTCACAAAACTTATAACAATAAATAACATTTTGCTAAAATTTTTCAAATATCCTAGTATTCGTTAATAGTTTTCTAAAAATGATGAACTCAACAATTTTTGGCCGTTTTTAGTGATTTTTTTAAAGCGAATTTTTTGAAATTTGACCAATTTAATATGCTCAAAAAGTGTTGTCCAACAAACTGATCCTTTCATTTGGGGAGCTTGATTTTTTTTGTGGAAAGAAAGGGATTTTTATCTTAATCCTAATACAAAGAGTTATCGTCTGGAATGACACTAACTATATGAGTCGCGATTCGAATTCGTGAAAAAGTGCAAACTTCAGGAATCGTTTCAAAATATCTCAAAACAGATTTCAATGAGGAATGTATTCAAAAATTTGTATTCTAACATTTTTGGAGCCATTTTAATAGCTTCATTTTTTATGAAAATTCCCTAAAACTCCAAAAGAAAATATGATATTGGTTACATCTTTATTTTAGCAAATTTTAGTAAAAAATGAATCCAATGCAATGGCTTCAAAAGTTTTCGAAAAATGTCTGCATTGAAATCCGTTTTGAGATATTCTGAAACGAATCCTAGAGTTTAACGCTTTTTCATATGTATATTTCTATATTTATTTGTGTATTTATTTATCTATTTATTAATTTATATATTTATTTATTGATGTGTCATTCCAAACGATAACTCTCCTACGGATTTTTCAAGGAAAACCGTGTTTTTTCCTCTTAAACAAGAATTTTTATATTTTAATTAATCAAATTTTAACTTTTGACCACATTTTTGAAATGAGCGTTAAATATTCCATAGGCGTGGTGGTGCACTTTTATTAAGGAAAATTCCCATCGACATACCACAACAGCAGCTCAAACGTAGACAAATTTGAAAAAATAAAATTTCTGAAAATCGTTAAAACGTTACAAATTTTCTTTAAAAAATCCTGGAAACTGGCAAATCTCATGAAAACTGCTTTGTTTAATTCTCTTTTCAACGGTATAATTTTACTTTTACTCTACTATTTAAGGGGAAAAAAATCTTGTTTTAATGTTGAAAAATGTGTTTTTTTTTTTTTTTTTTTTTTTTTTTTTTTTTCAGTGAAATCTAGGGATCTGGAAATATTACCTGTATGTACCTACGATTTTGGCGTCAGTTTCTACGTATTTTTTCACGCTGAATCAAATGGTAACTTGCAGATCTCTCTAATTCCGATATAACCGAGTTTTACGTTTTGGACTCACAAATTTTAGTTTGTCATGCATACTAAAATTGAGTGTTTTTAGAGGGGAAACTAGTAAAATAAAGTGAAAACCTCTGTAATGTTGGAGTTGGAGAGATCTGCAAGTGTTAACATTCGATTCAGCTTGAAAAAATACATAGAAACCGAAGCCGAAATCGTAGGTACATACAGGGTCAAGTTTCCAGAAAACCCTAGATTTCACTGAAAAAAACACATTTGTCAACATTAAAACAAGGTTTTCTCCCTTAAATAGTAGAGTAAAAGTAAAATTGACTAAACCGTTGAAAAGAGAGAGAGAGAGAAGATGAAAAGAGAATAGAGAAAAGAACGAAGCAGTTTTCATGAGATTTGCCAGTTTCCAGGATTTTTTTTGGAAAATTTGTAACGTTTCAAAGATTTTCAGAAATTTTATTTTTACAAATTTGCAGATGAGAATTCCCCTGAATCATAGTGCTTAAAGCTTAAATAAAATTTAACGCTGATTCCGAAAAAGCGATCAAATGTTGAAATTGAATGAAGTAAAGTGGAGAAATTCAAGTTTAAGAGAAAAAACACGCCTCTTAATCAAGCGTTTATTAATTAATTAAACTTTTATTAATCTCATTCAATTTGAGGAATTTAATTTGCCCACATAAAAGATCATTTCCTTGGGGGTATTATCTGCTCTTACACAGCGAAATCTTCATTAGCGGACGCCTTTAATTAAAGGATATCTCTAAGTAAGGGACAATCGTTTTGGTACTGGCCGAGCCCCATGAGAATTAAGTAGCGAAAACCCTCCAATTAAAGTACAATTAGCCCTTAATCAATAATCAAAATTCCCTTAATCAGGGACACTTTCAGTAGTCCCAACACAGTGCACCACAAGCAGGAATCAAGGGACAGACTGCAGTTGTAGCTTGACTCTGTTAACTGCAGTTGTAATCATAGCTAAAATTTATTATGCACGTTTTGCTGATTCGAAGCAGAAACATTACGATTCTAGAACCTCTTTTTTCTACCTCTATTCCAATATCGGGACACCTCTAATTAAGGGACGAATTTGTGAATAACGTGGGTGTCGCCTTTTAACGTGGAACATGCTTTAGCCTTAGACTAACTAGCGAAAAACGTTACGTGGATGTGTCACGAAATTTTTGACATTTTATGTCTTTGCTATGGCACATAAACTAAAAAAAACGCCACGGAAAATTGCTCACGAAAATATTTTGATGATTTCCGCTTACAACCGAGTCGTCGCTAGGGAAATGGTACTTCGTCGTTTTTCATCCCACAAAATTCGTTGACCATTCGTTCGAAAGCTCTCGATTTATCCAACCATATTATGTTAACTACTGCGAAGTGCGTGGCCAACAAGCTGAGTTATGAGCAAGGTTATTTGAATAATTGTGTACACTCAGGTGATCATTCTCAATTATTGATATTGTGAACATGATTGCCACCGCTTGTTAATTTCTGATGATTTCATTGAGCTGGTGTTTCGATGATTTGATTCATAGCAGGTGATCCAAATATTGCGAGAACGGTTTGATTTGTGAAGCGGTGGTTAAATCATTTTAATAGGTAATTTCTATGCTTTACACTCTAGGAAGCTGTAATTTCGTATGTAGCCTCTTTAGGACATTTACTTGACGATGCCCAGGGTCCCGATCAGATGAGTGGCTCTTAAAGCTAATTTCTATGTTTTACACTCTAGGAAGCTGTAATTTCGTATGTAGTCTCTTTAGCACATTTACGTGACGATGCCCAGGGTCCGGATCAGCTGAGTGACTCTTAGAGCTTGCATACGAGTCTGCAACACATACTTGTCTTCAACTAAAGACATAAAATGTCCCAATGTGTTGCAGACTCGTATGCATGCGTTTCTTGAGTAGGGGGGTTACATAACCCATGGAATTGGGCTGGGGGTCATTCTAAAATGTCTTTTGATTTTCACGTTCAACCAAGCCGTTGCTGGGGAAATGAAACTTCTTAAGTTTTCACCGGACAAACATCGTTCTCCACTCGTTGGAAAGCTTCGATTTATCACGCATTTGTTTCGTACTTTCTTTATTCATGTCGTAGTTTTATATTTACGGTAAGTAAGAAACGTAGTGGAGTTACTAACATCTAAGAGAGTTATTTCTGAACGAAGAAATTGAAACTGAAGAACTTAGCGGAATTTATATATAATTCCGAATAAAGATTAAAGATTTATAAACATTCCCAATCAGCACGACCCCAAGTTTGTTGCAAAAGTGTTGACAAGTAAGAAACGTAGAATTCCACCATCCCCCAAACCACCAACCCCCAGTAAGAAACGTAGTGTAGTTACTAACATCTAAGAGAGCTATTTCTGAGACTTTATAAAATATGTAATTCCGAACGGTCTTTATATATAATTCCGAACCAGCACGGCCCCAAGTTTGTTGCTCAAGTGTCGGTAAGTAAGAAACGTAGTGTTGGGGTCTTTTCTGATCAGCTGAGTGAGCTAAATTCTTTCCTGTTCACTGTAATAAGTTGGAATTTGATAACTCTCTGGGACATTAAGGGACGAGTGACGTGATGGGGTCTTTTCTGATCAGCTGAGTGGCGAGGATCACCTCAACTGGTGGTATTTATTTTATTACATTACTTATATTTTGATCGTTATTTCCTCTTTTTTAATCATTTATTAACATCGCCTTAGCTTTGCACCAGGTCACATAACGCCGCAAATAGGTAGGACTTATATCGTTACTATAATGTGCTGGGTTCCTGTTAGGTACTACTGTTATACGGACTAGATTAGGGCTTTCCAAGCCCTAACAGGCCTCTAGTTTATGTTATAAATGGATATAGTAAACAATGCCGCTTGTTTTGTTGTCACTTGGTTGAGAAGTTAATCTTGGTTATAGTAATTGTAGACGCGCACCATAACAGAAAATTGCCTACCTAGGTAATTCCTTCTAACTTTGATTAGTAAAACATTTATGCCGAAGTTTTCAATTTATTTACATTTACGAATTAGCGGGAAGAAAGCATGTTCCATGTTTTAGCATTTTAGCCAAAGGCTCACAGCGGAAAGCAATCGGGGGTCCAGGGAGGCGTTGCCCCCTTGCGAGGCCCAAAGGGCCTTTTTTTTTTTAATGTCGGCTATAAATATTCCGAAATACAGTACAGTGCAGTATTGTACAGTTCAATTTCAGTGATTTCTTTTAGCGAATTTTCGTAGAAAATGAAGCTACGGCAATGGAGCCATAAGTCGGCGAAGCCAAAATTTTAAATTATTTTCTTCACTGAAATCCGTTTTGGTGGCATTCTGAAACGAATCCTAGAGTTTAACGCTCTTTCATATATATATATATATATATATATATATATATATATATATATATATATCTGTGTGTGTGTGTATAATACCGGACGATAACTCTCCTTAGGATTGAGATAAAAATTCTGTTCTTGCGCCAAAAATCCAAGCATTCCAAACGAAAGGATGAGTTCGTTGGCCAACACTTTTTGAGACATTAAATTGGTCAAATTTCAAAAAATGTACTAAACAAAATCACTAAAAATGTACCTACTAAAACGGCTGAAAACCGTTAGATTTATTTTTAGCAAACTTTTAGTCACAAAAAGTTTAACAACAATAAACTAGGCCATTATAACATTTATGCAAAACAATTTGCAGAAAAAAATTACTTAAATTCCATTAAAATTACTTTGCTGTAAAAATCGATTAAAAAACTGAAAAATTGTCAAAAAACAAAATTTTTTTTGTTGGTATATCTGTTTTGAATCGTAGATTATTATTTATTACAAGTTTATTTGCCACATTGTCGGTGGTAACAAATTTTTGGCCTCAGAGGGCACAAATTTCAAAACAATGTAACATGCTATAATACTTATGATCTATAAAAATTCGCTCATTCGATCATGCTGCATGACTGGAACTTTTATATAAATATCTTGGTCGTCAAGTTAAGAAAAATCCAGTGTTTTCAACAATCTTCTCACAGACATTCGACATTATACCTACCAAGAGGAAGGAATCAACCGCATCCGGAATGGCTTCTAGCCATGCGTGGGGGCGAGGCGTGTCACTATGGTCACCCACATCAACAAACGTCAACTCAGAGGACTGTTACAATGTACTAGGTGACATTAAATTAATCATCAAGGAGCTTGCTGAGTAACTTCCTTTGAGATTCGAAATAACATTGTCAAACCTTGAGGAATTTAGTTTTCCAATTCAGTAGAGACCTAGTTCAAAGTACAATGAGACAAGTTCCCTGATGAGAAAAAGCCATATCGAAAAATTTTGAATGAATGTACAATTTCGAACAGTAACTTCATTACAAGTTTTGATTAGTGAAAAAATTTCAAATAAGAATTTTAAAAGTGCAAGTTGAATGAGAAACGGGTTACTTACAGCTGTATTTCGACAGATACACAGAGGTATGGGTGTTATTTCTGGGCTGTGGTTGCCAAAAGAACATGTAGTACAAGGAAAGGATTATAGCTGCCAAAGAGACCGAAAACACGTAAATTATGACTGTTAAAACTCTGATGAGTTTCCTATTCTGTTTAGACTCGTACATTTTACCAACTGCCTCCTCTCCTGCGAGTTTAACGTTATTTCCCGACGATTTAGGCATTTTCAGATCGATTTATCCCAAAAACTAAAAATTATTACGTTGATTAGGGGTTGCTATATAACACTAAAACAATATGAAGCGGAAATGGGTTAGGAGCGTTGTAGGGTCGCCCGCCAAATGCACGTTTGGCCTTATAACCTGGAAAAGGGGCTGCGCCACCCGATCCCACGCCTTGAGCCCCCCGCCTCTTGGAAATCGGATCAATAATCACTTCGCCCCCCTCTTCCTTGGGGTGTAATTCTTGCTTTCTTCCTCAGCCCTAGAAATTTAATTTTCATCCGCAGGCTCGACCCCAGATTCACCTCCTCACCCCTCTACGCCAATACAATCACCACCCAACGCTGTGGAAGCTTAAGGTCACGGAGAAGATTACAATCAACAGCTAACTTACTGAAATGCTGCTACTGGCCTACTCTTTTGAATTGTAACTTTGGTTTACTCGGAAATATCTTAAACATTGTAGCCGACTTAATGAAAAGAACCTCAATGAGGTTTTCGCTCATTATTATTGAATTACCTTCCTTTGCAATCTACCAAGAAGAAATTTCAACACCACCCTCCCTCTAAATATTGATTTGTTTAAGATTCATAAATTCCAGAACTAAAAAAAGAAAGTAAAACGCACCAGCCAGGATGATCTTATGAGCTAGTTTTCGTAAATTGTCGTAGTATACAGTGTCCTACTTAACTAAGCCCCCCTATTTAACTTCCTTCATAAATGAGTTATAAGAAACATTCAAACGGTTTTAGCATGGAACATGCTTTAGCCTTGGACTAACTAGCGAAAAACGTTACGCGGATGTGTCACGAAACCTTGGACTAAATAGCGAAAAACGTTATGCGGATGTGTCACGAAATTTTTTCTTTTGATTTTCACGTACAACCAAGCCGTTGCTGGGGAAATGAAACTACGTGAACTAACTTGATTAGTTATGAGCATGGTTATATAAATAATTGTTTACACACAGGTGATCATTCTCAATAATTGATATTGTGAACGTGATTGCAACCGCTTGTTAATTTCTGATGTTTTCATAGAATTTCGAATCAATATCGAGGAGAAAACATGATACATGGTTGAAATTTTTGGTTCTAGAACATAAATAAGTTTTATGTTTTAATTGGGAACCCCCATTTTGTTTATTGCAGATTTGATTTCTATAAAAACTTCCCTAAAGAAAGGATTCGATTTTTCGAGTGCACAAAAATGGACGTAATTCCGCGCTCAAAACTGCGCGATTCCGCTTTGAAAATGCAAAATTTGTGAAACTATGAGTTTTTGAAGATATCTACTAGCCACATGCGACATACTTCTTTGGGTATTTTTTTCGCGCTGAATCACATAATGATGTTCATTTATTGATATTTCAAAACTACGAAAATCTCGCTCTACGAAAATTCGCTAAAACTGCATAGAAAGCTATAAATCCAAAATATTTTTTGAATCACAAACGGTTATTTAGAACGAGTTTTTTCCACAAAATTGGTAGTTACAAAAATTCGTTTATACATACAATCATTATCATGACTGGAACATTTCAAGCACATATTAATGAAATTTAAATACAGGATCAATCACAGGATTAATGATCTAGTAAATAGTTGATAAACTTGTTTTAAGTAATAATTTGTTTAAAAAATATATAATTTTAATTATTTTTAGCTGGTTTTCACCAGTTTTTTTCTCAGCAAATTTTCCAAAATTTGACTAATTTATTGTGCCAACGAACTCACCCTTTCTTTTGGAATACTTGGTTTTACAAGGATTTCACATAAGCACCCTTGCTATATTGTGGGCCGAAATCTGGTAAATGATGACGATCGGTTATCGAATTTACTCGATTTTCAAGATGATAAGCAGAAAGCAATGAACGTGTTTTATTTTGTCACCAGGTCTCTCTTCTACTCCGATATTTTCCCTTAATGAATAAAGAAATCATCGAGATAGGATATCAGTATCCATTTGTCTGCATATCAGTATTTATATACCATTTACCTACTCCGGAATAATTAGTTGAAAAAATTTCCTACAGGACTACAGTTTCTCACTGCCTAGTACCTAGTTAATTATCAGTCATATGACTGTCATCATTCATGTTTTTCTAGATTGAACTTATGAGTTCTGCGTATGCATGTACTTTATTTTTTTCCCTCTTCTTTGCACATTTCAGGAATTTATATTGAGATGCATATTATTTTATATATCAAGACCTGAACTCATTGTAATAATCACCCTGCGGTTTTATACAATAAACTAATTACTACTACTACTACATAAGCACATCCACAGCAGCTACTAATGACCGCTAACCAAAGTGGTTTAGAATGGTCAAAACACGTTTACTCTACTCACGCGAAATTTGAATAAAAAGTTTGATTTGGGCGATTTTTCCCCACTCCTGAACGTTAAAACAATTCTTCTTGTCTTATAGGTAGACTTGGAAGGAAAAAAATCTGTCTATCCCCTGTGCTTTTCCCCCACAATTACTGACCCAAAGCTTACGAAATTTGCCGAAAAAAATCTTATTTTGGCCGATGATGTGTTTGTAATCTTGGCATCACTTTAAATCAATCCCAAGAGTTAACGTTTTAAAACAGCCTCTCAACATGAACATATGAGCGAATTTTCGTAATTTTACGCAGTATATTTATTTCAGCTTTTGTTTCCGAGTCAACCTAAAACGCTGCAAATTATTTCACAAAGGTTAATTATTTTTTCAATCGAGTTTGATCGTAGTTTTAGTTGGCTTGCGTACGTCATAAGGCCCGTCCAGACTCCTCGGCGTGTCCTATTTCGAGTTGCCACAACCTATACTTCTATAATTATATACGCATGTTTATATTTCTCGATTTGAGCTCCTATCTATTCAAATAGTTATTGCCTTAATAATATCATTATCTAAGTACGGGCGAAAAGTCGAGAGGATATGTTATTAAATATGCGTAGGAAAACATTGGTATTAACACACAAATATGACCTAGAAAAAAATATATATTCATGCCTCGAAGGAACGCTGTACCCACCTCATGGTGCCGCGGTGTATTATATGGGTATAACACGTAAAAGTAATAAATATCCATTCTCCTACACCCCTCTGCTACGCCCCTGGTCACTCCAGCCACCACAAGGTGCCGCGGCGCCTCCTCTCACTCCACCCCCCGCTCACCCACCTCACCACCCACCGTGACCCCCTGCCAAGCGTGCGTCTAACACTCAAACCTCGAAAAAGACACTTTTTCGCCCGTTTTTGGCCCATAGCATCTATGCGAGTAAAGCGATCGGGATGGTTAAACGTTAGGACCAACTAGACCCCAAATGGAGTCTATGTGCAAAAGAAGGGTTTTTTAAGTCAATTCTAAGGCCTTTTATGTCCCGGGCGGCGGACGGACATTTCAAATTTGGATTCTACGCACCTTGAAACGTAAAGTGACAAAGTTTGAGGGGGGGTTATAAAAATTTTTTGCTATACGATCACATAGGCTTATTATTGGAAATAATAAACCAAAAGTAACGGAAGCAATGCTTTCACTCCCTGCGATGGACAAAAAAATTTCCAAAATCAAAATTTTCATCGCGTTCTAAGTTTTAGACCATTTTAAACAACTTTCGTTCCGCGTGTCTGCGTGGGTCCTTAAAACAAGCGTAACTTCTACGCGGGTTGTGCTGTACATGTTACCCTATCAGTTTTTTTTTTTTTTTTTTGCACTGTACAGTTAGGTGCCTATACATTTTGCCATCACTAATTACTTATTCACACGTATGTACAGTAGTTTACAAGCAGGCTTAGCTTACCTCAAACATAAACTTTCAAGGTATGGAAAAATTCATAAATTAAGGCATAAGTGTTGACATTCCTTAATAATTGTAAATAATTGAACGGGTGATCTAAGTAGGAGGTAACATCTTCGAACAACTTTTTACGTTCAGCACTGTATGCAGGGCACAGCATCACCATGTGCTCTAGTGTTCCTTCTTCCTCTTCACATGCTTGACATACTGGTGTATTCAGGATACCCATTGTGTGTTTAAAATATGAACACAGCCCATGATTAGAACGGAGTCTGTTCATCAATACTATCAATTCTCTTCTCGAAAATTCCTTAAACCAAGGTGGTATAGAATTAATATTTTTATAGATTACGCCCTTACTGGAAGCTCCATACAAATCAATCCACTGATTGCGGTGGTGCCAATTGATGGAGGAGTACAAACCCTCCTTGGTATCCTTAAATCAATACAACTTAGTTAATATGCTGCCTATCAATGGATTGCGAACTCTTCGTGGTCCTCCTTTTAAAAGAATAAGGGCGCTCAGAGAGACCGAGAATATTGCTATACCTAAATTCCCTATATTCTCAAGTTCTGAGACAATGAATTCCAAAGACCGTAGAATAGCAATCACTTCTGCTGTGAAACTAGAACAGTGAGGGCCTAACTTGTATTTCTCGTAGTGGGAGTTCGTTACATCTAAAAATGCGCAGCCAACAGCATCCAAAGCCTTAGAACCATCAGTGAAAACTAACGTATGCCCATCAGTCCCCATATCAGTTTCATTAGGTACGCTTAAATCAATACCTCACGCTGAGCATGCGCAAATGTAAAATACATCAAGCAATTTTCTCAATCTATTCGTCCGATTCAAGTCTTTCTCCTATTCCACCAATAATAAGTCGGAGGGTCATGGGGAAAAGAAATGTTTAATCATCTTATATCAATCAGCCTAAAAGTGAGACTCTTTAATGGTCATTTCCTATTGCCATCAGGTTTTAATAGTATTTCCAGTACAAGTTCATTATAGGGCCGGAATGTTCGATTATTGAGATAATCGAAATATGCGATTATGTATCGATTAGTAGGTACACATTCGATATTCCGCCGTTTTCCAGCGGTTTTATAATTTCTACTGTTTTTTCATTTTAACTGGTAGGAATCAATCATTTCTAATTTCTACTGTTTCTAGTGTTTTTTCATTTCTACTGTAGGGTTAGGTAGGGATTGACTACTTGATGTTATGTATTTTTGAGATGCGAGCTTGCGAGCATCCAGACCACCAAACTATACACTTCATTCTGATCTACATTTCCAACTAATCTGCATTTTTGTGGTTGCGTAAACCAACCGCATTTTGTGGTTGCTCGTGCACAACACTTCGGTTGGTATGACGCGGACTTTTTGCAAAAACTGAGCTGCAGTGGATTCACTATTGACATCGCGCACGAGAGATTTGAAAGATATAAAATCCATGATTCGACGAGAAAACAACACTTAACACGACAACTAGAAAAACGACTGTCCGTAAAGAAAATATGGCCGGCGTCCGGGAAAAGGACGAAACCTCGAACGGAGCACAATCGATACATAATCGCATATTTCGATTATCTCAATAATCGAACCTTCCGGCCCTATAATGCACTAGTACCGTATTTCCTATCTTCCTCTATGGGACTGAAACATGAACATTGAGTTGATGCTTTTGATATGTGGTGAAACTATTGCATTGTCTAATATCACCCGATGTCAACCAGTAGACAAATTTCCACGCTGCACAAATTACCTATAGATTCCCAATGTAATGACAATTGCTATGTACATACTATATGTAACGCATGATTATAAAGAAATGAACTGAATAGGTCGAGTGCCTCCAATGCCGCAGTCTCGAATTCCCATGACATTTTGAGTTTATTGTTTCAGGATGTCCCCCAGAAGTGAGGAGGGATTTTTGTTTTTGATTGGGTGAGGTAATGGTAAAACTTAACTAAAAAAAAAAAAATTAATAAAAAAAAATTAACCACGTAGAAATTTATTTCAGAACACTCTGTAATTAAATCCGAAAAAACTCGGGGCTCCGCGCCTCACCGTTGGTCTTTGCTACCAGTTAGAACCTAACGGCTACAATTCGAAACACATGGAGTACGCTTTAGTCAGCTCACTTAGCTGGTAAGGATGGAACCCTTCATTTCATTCGTATCTTGATACCCCAGAGGCGCTCCTTATCAAATTTCAACTCCGTTGAGTGAACTGGAGAGAATCTAGCCCACTCGGCTGATCAGGATGGCAAGAAATGGCCCGATTGCTTCCTCTGTATCAGAGCGGCTCCCTATCTAATTACAACTTCTGAGGGTGAATAGGATAGAATTTACCTCATTCAACTACTTTTGGGGTCAAATTTTCGTTCTAATTTCGCTTAAAGTTTCCGAATCATGGCTACAGCATGTTCCATGATGAAACTACAGGAGTACATCTGAGTGCGCAGGTAGGTACTACGTAAGTATGTGTGTGTATATAACATCAAGGTCGTGGCCGCAACAATTTCCACGGACTAATTGAGTTGGGCATCTCGGTGGAGTGTTTCGTGGTAGGAAAGGTTTGTGTTCTTGCGAGAAGTCAAAAACATTTTTGCCGTCAAAATGTCTTTTTTTTTTTTTTTTTTCAGAACTTGTACATCAGTTTTGGTTTAATGTCTGTCTGTCTGGTGCCTGAGGTAATCCTGTCAACCCAAATCTATATCAAGTTTTAGTCTAATTTTGATGAAATTTTCTGGGCTTATGTTGGTTACCTCCTAGTTTTCTACACTGTCACGAGGTAGTTCTGGAAGTTTCTTTGTTGAAAATATTATCAATATTATAATTTGGTAGAAAATAGATACATATTGGGAATTGGCGACCACATGTCTATGTTATGATCACGGAAAATAACCCACAGGGAAAGAGATTTGATTAATCGGCCACATAGCTCAAACCATTGGAGTGTTGCAACTAAAGCGAAATTTCCCCTCATTAGTAAGGGGACGAGTCGAAATCTGTCAGAGGTATCAAATATTCTCGGGCCGTAACACCTGGCATTTAGATATCGTTGAAGACAACGACATGACAGCAAACTTGAGATCTGGGGCACATAGCTGGGTGGTCCATCTCACCAGGAGACCACCTCGTACCAGTCTTACACTCCAGCTTCCCTTATTTTTCCTTACCCCCTGTTTAGTTGGTTTCCCCTCCTCTCCACACACTACTTAGTCCATGTGGTTGGCAACCCACACATCCCCATGGAACAGATACCTCTGCTCATCCAAATAAGCTATTTTGGCTGCCCAATCCTGGATGCAACGGTTACCTCTACTACCCGAGGCTTCCTGTTCCCTACCTTTATGGCTCCAACCAGTCCCAGCTGTTCCCCTACTTCCCATGAATCTTAAGGTCCCTTCCAATCTTGGCATTTTCACGATGTCAAATGGCAACTAACCACAACCATCTACCTCCAGTATTTTGAGGGGGGTGGGGGGTGTTCACATCGCTGTTGGTCATCACATAGAAACCAACCTGAATGGTTTAGTGAGGGATTACGTGGCTCGAGTTCATAACTTAACAAAATACCCTAGACAAAGTTAAAATACCTACTCCATGTTAGCAAGTACCGCAGTGGACCAAAGGAGAAAGGTACCTTCTCGCACGAACGATCGCAGTACCCCGAGCAGCTCCCAGTACCTACGTGATTCGTTCTGTATTTGATATTTATGTTGAATGAGAATACCAAAAAGCTTGAAAAAATCATAATTTTTCTAGTTAAGTAGAAAATTTAATGAATCAAAAATTGACCTTGAGTTCTTGGTAAAATCGATATTTTTAAAATTTGAATTTAATGTGCAGCATCGCCTAGTTTGCCCACCCCGACCAGCCACCGGTATTCAAGAAACTAAAGAGAAAATCTTCACGTACCTGCAAGTTGACAGCATCCCAGTGCAACCACTGGTGAGTTTGTTTTTCGATGTTAGGTGATGGAGGAAACAGGAAAGAACTCGCTGCATTGCTGCTGAACAAAATTGTCCCACATTCAGTTTGAAGGGCTGGTAACCTCTTGGGAGCTTGAAACCTCTTGTCTAACGAATTTCATGGAAAATTGAGAATAACGTTAGTTTTTAAATTTAAAGTCAAATGCTAAGTTTTTACAGCATAAAAAATAAAGTTTAGTCTACTTTAAATAGGTGCACAGATTAGTAATTTGTCAACCTGAAGTATTGATTGTCAACTCACCAGAGATGGCTACAACTTCTAGTGGAATGTCTTCTCGGCCAACAGCAAATGCGCTGGCCAAAATTTTAAGAGCCTGTGGGTTGTTCTGATTTGTGAATACCTTCATGATTTATTGAACACAATGGAAATAATCAATACATTTAAATTATATAAAAAGACTGCCAGATTCGTAGTCGCGAACGCCAACGTTTTGGATCAGCAATATGGTTATGTTGATAAGGAAGGTTTAACGTGTAGAGGTTACTTTATTCAGAGGTTATAAGTATGGACGTATAATCCTGCTGAGTGCATCATATGGAAAGCTATTGGTGGTAGTTGAGGCGTTAAACCATAGATGCCGCTACTGTCACAATGGACCATGCAAAATA
The DNA here is from genome assembly GCA_030762985.1 of Adelphocoris suturalis. Classification (NCBI taxonomy): domain Eukaryota; kingdom Metazoa; phylum Arthropoda; class Insecta; order Hemiptera; family Miridae; genus Adelphocoris; species Adelphocoris suturalis. Next base: position 99,769,821 of record CM061043.1, read on the forward strand.
CGCTACTTCCTATATGGCCGTACACAGATAAGCTGATGTCATACAGGATGTAGGGGCCGATATGAGGTATATGCATAGGACTGTTTTCTGTGGTATTCTATGAATCGTATTTGATTATGCTTACTCAAATTGTTCGACGCAGCATGTTTTGTGATTTAATTTTGGTTTATTATTTCCAATAATAAGCCTATGTGATCGTGTAGCAAAAAATTTTTATATCCCCCCCCTGAAACTTTACATTTCAAGGTGCGTAGAATCCAAATTTGAAATGTCCGTCCGCCGTTCGCCATCCGGGCCATAAAAGGCCTAAGAATTGACTTAAAAAACCCGTTCTGTCGCACATAGACTCCATTTGGGGTCTAGTTGGTCCTAACGTTTAACCATCCCGATCGCTTTACTCGCATAGATGCTATGGGCAAAAAACAGGCGAAAAAGTGTCTTTTTAGACGCGCACACGCCTGGCACGCTTGGCAGGGGGTCACGGTGGGTGGTGAGGGTGGGTGAGCGGGGGGTGGAGTGAGAGGAGGCGCCGGCATGAATATATGTTTTTTTCAAAGTCATATTTGTGTGTTAATTCCAAAGCTTTTCCTACGCATATTTAATAACATATCCTCTCGACTTTTCGTACGTACTTAGATAATGATATTATTAAGGCAATAACTATTTGAATAGATAGAAGCTCAAATCGAGAAATATAGACATGCGTACCTATATAATTATAGAAGTATTGGTTGTGGCAACTCGAAATAGGACACGCCGACGAGTCTGGGCGGGCCTTATGACGTACGCAAGCCAACTAACACTACGATAATACTCAATTGAAAAAATAATAAATCTTTGTGAAACAATTTGCAGCGTTTTTAACTATAATATCAATTACACATTGTGTCAGGTTCATAGAGGTAGAAGATAGAGAGGAAACGCTGTTGCTTGATCCTTGTCATCCCTCGATAGTTGATGTGAACGTGGGAGGGCAAACTTGCCTATTAGGCCCGATTCACACATAAGAGGTGACAAGTGGTGCAGGAGGTACGCATACGCGACTTTACAAGGCAAAACGTGAGTGGTCCAAAGAAAATTTCTACACTGCCTGACCTGGTCTTCAAATTGCGGATGCCAGCTGGCGATTTCAACCTCATTTCGATCTCTCAGATTGTCTGATCAATGCTCTTGAGGATGGGCAAGATGCAACGGACCTGACATTTTTCTGTACCGACCCTTAGGGAGAAAAAATTCATGCAGCATGGCTAATAGAGCGAATTCTCAAAGAAAAGTGGATAATTTAAATTAGGCTGAAATGTATTAATTTAGGATTAAATTAAATTCTGATCATTGAGGCAAACTCCTGAATAAAACTGAAGGGACAGTCATGTGACAAGATCATAACGAAAATTGTTGCACACGCAGCCAAACTCAAAAATGTGGTCAATTTTGGGGTTTTTCATCTCAAATCCACTTTATTTACTATTTCATCAATCTTGAAGATTTGGGAGTGGTCGTAATCGATGCAGCTCTGAAAAATACTTCGAATGTGACATCCCATATGCCCTATTGTAAAAAAATCTATTTTTAAAGCATTTTTAGGCTGCTAAATTGTAAATTTGAACCTGAAATTCTTGAGAGATCAGTCTGGCCAACGAGGTCGACCTGTCATTTGTCGAGACGGATTCCTCTGCGTTAGAACGAAATTTTCACGCCGTATTTTGAGGGAGTTACTGTCTTGAAATGCACCCTATTAACATATTTATACTCGAGATTTATATACGAGGTTAAAATCTAGGATTGTGTTAGTGAAATTAATTTGTAGGGGGTCACCGCCTCCTACCCCCCACATTTAAAATTACAGAAAATCAGTCCAGAAAATAAGTTCCGGTTTTTTTTTTTAAATCAAGTTTTTATTGAAAATTTTTGAAACTTACAGGTATTGTAGTACATATATGTACTATTTTTCCACGTAATCCCCGGCGACGTCAATACATTTGGTATATCGCGAAATGAGCTTCGAAATTCCTTCCTCATAAAAGCTTGCCGCTACCTCCTTGGTCCACTTCGTGACAGCTTCTTTCACTTCCTCGTCACTTGTGAAACGTTCTCCCGCCAATTCCGCCTTCATTTTGGTAAACAGGTGATAGTCTGAAGGAGCCAAGTCGGGACTGTAAGGTGGATGGGTCAGAACATCCCAACCAAACTCATCCAAAAGTTGCGCTGTGGAATGAGCAACGTGAGGCCGAGCGTTGTCATGGAGAAGGCAAACACCGGAGGTCAACATTCCTCTTCTCTTGTTCTGTATGGCCCGACGAAGCTTATTCAGTATCTCACAATAGCGGTTGGCGTTAATTGTTTCACCTTGAGGCAAAAAATCAATCAGGAGAATTCCTTTTTGATCCCAGAAAACAGAAGCCATGATTTTCCTGGTTGATTTCTCGACTTTGAATTTTTTGGCACTTGGGGAGGTGGGGTGTTTCCATTGCATGGACTGTCTTTTGTTTTCTGGAGTGTAGTGTGACACCCAGGTTTCATCTCCAGTGACGATAGACTTCAGGAATGCGTCCCCATCAGTTCTGTAGCGGTCCAAAAATTCTCGAGCTGCGCTCATTTGTTGTTCCTTGTGTTGGGGCGTCAGCTCTCTAGGGACCCACCGAGCGCAAACTTTCCAAAAGTCAAGTTTTTCCGAGACGATCTCATGGATGAGGGATCGTGAGATGTCTGGGAAACTCAGGTGGAGTTCATCCAGGGTTGAACGACAATCTTTGCGAACTGCATTGTCGATTTCTGCGACAATTTCGTCCGTCACAACTGAGGGTCTGCCTCTCCCACTTTCATCCTCAAGTGGATGTCTTCCCGCCTTAAATTCACGTACCCATCTCCTCACCATTGACTCACTTATTACACCTTCTCCATAAACAGAAATGAGTTGTTCGTGAATCTAATAAAATTCCACATAAATATCAAATTTAGCCTGTAGTCTTAAAATATGCGCCAGAATTTCAGATGTCCATCAGTGTGGTCAATTTTACGTTTACTTCGCCAATTATGAGGGAAAACTATGTTTTAATGTTGAAAAACATTGTTTTTTTTCCCATGAAATCGAGGGTTTTTTTGAAAAATGACCTTCTTTTGTGTTCAATTGGTATGATAAATGTTATGTGATTTTAGGCGTGAAACTAGTAAGCTGAAGTGTAAAACTAGGTTATAACGGGATTGGGGAGATATGCAAGAGTTACCACTCGATTAAGCATAAAAAGCTCGTCTTTTCTTAGGTTTTTTTTTTTTTTTTTTTTTTTTTTAAGAAAACCCTTGATTTCAGTGAAAACACAATGTTTTTCAACATTGAAACATAATTTTCTCGCCTAATTAGCAAAGTAAAAGTAAAATTTACTACACGGTGTGATATATTTTTCTGTCTTGGCGGATGATAAGAACATGGAAGGTCGTCTGGCAGCTCCACACACACGCTCGGACTTTGCAGGTTGATAGGGTGGGGCACCCCGGACCGCAAGATGGTCCAACGAGAAATCCATCCAACAAGCTCTGCAGGACATTTGCAGCAGGAAGGCCTCCACACACATCCTGTACGCCACTCGAGCTAAAAGAGAGGGGCGTTTTTGGTACCCCCCACTTCCTGCAGCACGATCTGCGACGCTTTGTGTGTGAATTGAACTCACCGGTGTGACAACACGCCTGCACCGCGCGTCCGCTTGTCACCTCTTATGTGTGAATCCGGCCTTAGGATTAGCTGCAGGGTACATTATCCTTGTGGTAATGGTGAAAACGGCCCAGCCACAACTAATCCCATGATTCACCGTAGGTGAGCCGACCTATGGAAAGGGATACCTGAGGATAAGATTCTTCAGTTAGACAAGCCCTTGGAGTTGTTCTGTTGAACAAAAGTAGGTACAGATGAATGCCAGAGAATAAATGTAAGCATTGATCCTGATGAACATTTTCTTACCCGGGAGTCGAGGGGGATGTATTCAATCAGTGACACGAGCCCTCTCAGACGCCATCCACGAAATACAAATGAATATAGCAATGTATCTCTCATGAAGCTTAAATTTGAGTAGGTATGTACCTACTTAGTTTGTATTTTGATGACTCCCGTCAGGTTCACTATTTTATTTCATGTACGTTTTTCATTAAATGAGCTACATGAAAAAATTTGTGTTAACCAGGAAAAGTGTTTTTAAGCCAAAGTTACGATTGAGGAAACAAGAAACATGCACAATTATCATTTTTCAGACAGTACCTAGGTCTGGAATAACATCATTTAATATGCCTTGTGTCCACCAGTTCATCAATATTTTAGTATTTATATCATCATAGTCTTTCAACATTCTAATTGATTAATTGAAAAAATACTGTTTCTAAATGGTAGTAGATAGGTAGTATGCTTTAATAATATTTGAGAAATTTCCCCATTTCATCAATCTTCCGCCGTTCTCATCTTCTCTTATCTACCTGCTAATGACAGCTCTCTGAGCCATGAAAACCAAGACACCCGAAAACCGGGTTGCTTGATTTAAATCAGCCAATCAAACTCGTGATTTAAAATCAAAAGCTAGAAAAAATTAAAATCAGAACAAATGCAACTATAGCCAATAATATTTTTTTAACATGCGCTAAAAATGAGAAGTTGGTTGCAAGCGGTGTATCGTTCCTTCGGTGGTTTTTGCAGGCAGGGGCTCTATAATTATGTTGTTGGAAGGAATAGGGTTTCAGCCAAAACATAAACAAAATAAAGAAATAAATAATATTCTTGGAAACTGTTTTCCAGAAGAATTTTTTTCTGCTAATTTGATGCTGTAAAACTGTGATCACTAAGTAGATATTTTTTCTTCATTTGTTGCACCTACTTTTGTTTTCATTCGAAGATTTTCATTGAATACACATTTGTAAAACAAGTGGTTTATTTATTCCTTGATCCTTTACCTTTGCAGCAGAAGAAAAATCATTAGATTTCAATTAAGATGATTTTCGAAAATTTTGGAGCCATTGCAATAGTTTAATTCTCTATGAAAATCCCCCATTCCCCACAATGTAATCTAAGTCCAACTAACCTATATTTTACCAAAAGGATTGATTTAGAATATTTTTTTATTTTAGAGATGCGGGTTAGTGAGCATCCAGACCATCAAACTATTTATACATACGCATCATTGTGAGCAATTTGTCCAAGTATTTGTATAAAATAAAATTTGTTACCTATTTCATGTGTTTAATCTTTATATATTAATAAAGTAAAGTGTCTGTATGTATGTATCTCCATAACTTTTGAACGGACCGATTTGCGCCATTCTTTTTTTAATATGACCAGCCACTTCCGGCACAAAATATAGGCCTCATCAAAATAGCGCAACCTCTGCTCAGTAAGGGGTGGGGTTAGAAAAACTGGAAAATCCGAGCGTGGGCTCAAACGAAAGTCCACGACTAGAGGGTTTGAATTACAGCTACCATAAATAAAAACATCCTGTACACAGGTTAAACCTACCCTTAGGGATCTACCGTTTGCAAGTGAAGCGAGCAACATCCCCTATATGTTTCAATTGTAATACACCTGAATGGGGGGTAAAAGACCATTGCATGTACACAGCCACACCTTGCGAGCGAAGTGGGCAACTTAATGGTGAGTCCGGGGGGCTTGCCCCCCTGCTGAATGTGGAGTTGGATTATATAACGGGGCTTGCCCCCCTGCTGAATGTGGAGTTGGATTATATAACACAATACGAGTGGTGTGTTTAATCCAGTGATCTGGATGCTCTCATTTCAAACACTGAAAAACTATCCTAAATCAATTCTTTCTAGAAAAGTTTGGATTAATTGGAAAATAGGAACACAATCATGCGTATTGTTTGGTGGTCTGAATGGTCGCTAACTTGCCTCTCAAGAATATCCTAAATCGATCCTTTTAGTAAAAATGAATTAGTTGGACGAATTAATAGATCCTAGGGTCGTTTTCAAAAAAATGTCCGTTTTCTCATTTCTGAGGTGGCGGAGCAGTCAAAATTAAATCTTGATCTTTTTAGTAACCGAGTTGGTCCAGATACACCTGAAGATGTCTAAAATAAGGTTCTATGTAAGAGGCGCGAGTTTTTTCACTTCTAAATATTTTTTTTCCAATTTGATAAAAAAAAAAAAAAAAACAATTTTTTGGTCACGATGCAACATTTTTTTAAAAGATGGATTACAGGAGGTAGACTCATTTTTCTGAATGAGTACACTTGTCAGAGATAATAATTACATAAAAATATGTTGAAATTGTTGGCATAAATTGTCATGGAAATTTTATTTTTGTGGTTTTTGTCACAAGAGTTACGTTGGTAATGGTTATTTATTTATTTATTTTTTTCATGTTGAACTGTTTCTTTAAGCAATCTGGTTCTGGAATTTCCTTTAATATGTCTAAGGGCCGGATTCATAAACGGCACTTGAGGCTCGAAGTGCCTCAAGTATCGCTGGAGGAGTCCTCCAGACGCCAACGGAATTCATAATCATCACTCGAGCAGTGGAGTCACACAATTCCTCGAGCGGAGCCTCAACTCGGGGAGAGCCCGGATTCATAAAACCAACTCGATGTTGAAGTCAGGGCAGGCCTCGACTTCAACAGCCAAAATCCCAAGGTACCGCCTTAGCTACCTTGAGGAAGACTTGAAAGTTTATTTCATTGCTTTTATGTTACTCTGTCATCTTTGCTATAGTTTTGGTGTATATTACATCGTCATTTTGTCATAGTCAACTTCTCAAACGGAACATAGAATGATTATCGAAGATTAGTGCGATTTGTTGAATGGTGCGAAAGAACTGTTCCCGGTGCGGGTTGCCTATCTTGTACGCGGTAGGCGTCGCTACATTTTGCTCTTGATTATATGGCATGTCTTATCTGGTACTTTAGTTCTCTTGCTGATTATAACCCGTTGATCTCGCTCTCCCGTATTTTCCCGTTTTTCTTTTAATATATTTATCCCCATTCCCGATTTATATTGCTATCACGATTGCTTGAAAGGTTAACAGCACAGTTTGAAAAGTTTAACATCACAGTTTTTAACCGTTCTATTTGTCGTTATCGGTCAGCAATTGTTCGTTCGTTATTTCGTTAACTTTTTTTCATTTTATGTAATGCTTATAATTTATGTTTAAAAATATCGAGAAAACGCTGTTCAAACACCATTCAAAAATGTTCGGTGTAGGTTCTGATTTTCTTTATACTTGTCACCATCCCACGAAAACGGAGGATACCTAGATCTTTCCAGTTTCAGATCAATTCCGTGATGTACCTACCTCAGGTTACTTGTATAATTTATAATAAACATTCGCTATATTTGTTCGAATTCGTTCTTCTGTGCTGTGAGTTGTTAAACTGATAATGGAAATAAAGAAGTACAGTAGTACCCTGTCACTGAACTCCATGTACCTACCTACATTACCTACTATTGAAGGCATGTATTGTGGTATGGATGGCCACTAGCCTATCCTCGCACCTTCAACTATAAAATACCTATATTGGTAAGTAATGCATGCCTGCAGTAATGCAGTAAAGTAATGCCTGCAGACAGGGACGACCCTATCTGAGATATGTATCTGTACCCCTCCCATCAGTATTATATTTATAGCTTGGAATGGTATCACTGAGGGACCAAATACTTCGCGCAAACTACATAGTAAAATAATCGAACGAAAATCGGTTAGGTATATATAACTTATATAGAACAGTCCATTAAATCAAATCCCCAATTTCTTGCATATATAAGGATAAAAAAAGGGAACGAATAAAATATGATTTACTGGAATCACCCCCTCCATTAATTTCCACCGAACATAAATTTGAAATTCCATTAAATTATTTTAACGGGACTGAAACTCGATCGAACAAAAAACTATCACGAATATCACATGAGGATACCTAGCGAAAACAAAACCATTTATCAGTGGGTATTAGGTAGAAACCTCTTCCACAATGAAATTTGTAGCTCCTGAATTACGAATCGTTATATTCCAAACAATAAATTCATTGCACAAAAAAATACGGATGTGAGTTAAGGTTTGGGCAGCATAGACAAGATTTTATAGGGAAAAACTAGTTTTTTTAAAATCATTATCCACTTTATTTTGTAGGCTTAGGTTGTAACAGGTACCTAGATCAAGGTGTCAGTTCAAAAATCCAGTAAGCAATTCGCATTTTTATTTCAGACCACACTTTGCTAGAGACGTCCTTCAATAGAGTTGTTTTTGTTCAGAACATGGAATTCCGAATCGGTAATGTTATCCAGCGAGGGTAAAAGAAATAATGAAAGGGGGGAATGTGTGGTACCATGTCCTTATGTTACAAAAGCTTCATCAGACCTCAAACTTTCACTTACCTATTTGAATAATATATAACTATTGAATTATTCCATTGCTCGGTGAATATAACTATCTAGAAGTGTATACTACTCCGTTGGGATTTTCCTGGTATTTTGTAAATACGTTGGAAGGAACGTACACGTTTCCTTCTAGCCTCAATTTATTGCCGTTTTTTAAAATTCATACTTAAATACCGGAAAAAACCAAGAATAAAAGCGCGTTGTTATCAGCAACGTGAACAATGAAGTAATAAACAGCAGATGAGAGCGTGAAACTTTGACTATGAATGATATTATATTATAATAATAGATATACCTAAATAAGTACCCAATGATATTTATTATTCTCGAAAGCCTAAGCCACAAAATGGTCAAAATAAATGTATAAATCTCATCGTCTTCTCCGATTATATGACCAGACAACAGTCATGGTGGTCACATGGTGGAAAATGAACCTGTTTTTAGAAGGTTTTGCCATCAGTATTGCCAATATATCATGGATTTCGGTGTGATAAGAGCGTGAAGTCAGTCCTCGACTTGGCATTCATTTCAAGTGAGTCACTCACTTACTCAAGTAAGTGTCTGACTTACTCACGTAAGTGACGATCTCACTCCATCTATGAATACCAATCTGGAGTCTTTCACTTACTCGAGCCGTTCCTCCACTCCTGTGAGCACAAGTCAGTTCCCAACTTGAGGAACGTTTATGAATCCGGCCCTAAAACTCCAAACTTTGATAGCTCACGTTTAGAAAAAATTAAATTCAGTCAAAAAAAGTGTTATTGAACACTACAGCTGCGTGGGACACTTAGTGAGGGAAATAGGTTGAACATGTTTGAAACACTCAAGCCAGGCAATTAAACTTGATAAAATTTTATTAAATTGTATTCAGGGCTAACTGCAATAATCTTTAGTAACACAGTCTCAATCTTTACACACAGTCTTAATAACAGTTAAATTCCTTAGCAACTTATTTTAATTATTTCTTGAAAACCAAAGCCAATGTCTTAAAGTTGGAGTATTATATTTATTTTAATAATAATGACTCGCAAAGAGGAACTTCAAGTTACTTACCTATTTAAAAATAAAATTCAAAAAATCAAATGACAAACGTCTATAATGTACTAAAATCAAGGTATAGCTGCATATACTATAGCGTGTAGTATTTAATACCTTTGTATCACAAATAGGTACTGACTGGGTTCAACGAACAACAAACTCATTATTTCCCACATTAAAAAAAAACTGCCTAGGTGGGTAATCTGTAAATAAAAAGCTCATGGGCTTTGAGAATCACAAACAAAAAGTTAACATCAAGGTGCAACAAAAAACCATTTAACGTTTTTGATTTACATTAATCGAGGTCGGAAACTTATAGCAAACTCTTTCTTCTTTCAATCTGAGTGAAGGATCAGGTAGAATAGCTACAATTTGATCAGCTCGAACATACCTCTGGTCTTCTTCGTTCATCAAGAAAAGAGAATTTTTTTCACCTACACCAGTCATAAACGTAACAAGAATATCTCCATCATCGAGTCCACCTCTACACACAGCTACATACTTGAATTTCGAGGATTCACGGAGCCCACCTTGTAGCTCCACCAACACGAAGGATCCACATTTGATTTTTGAAGCATCCACTAATTCCATAGGAGGGAAATCAGGAACGTCTTCCAAGTCACTGCTGTGAATTTCAGCGGGGGATTCATCGCACAATGAAATCTCTTCATCAGACCCGGAGCTGTCAAAATCACCTAAACTCGAACGGGGTTCCAGGTGTTTCTGGGTAGAGGTTGTAAGTGGTGCTTTAACGAATCGGAAGTAGCGTGTGAAGGTTGTGTATGATATTTTAACAGAAGGATGGCATTTTTTGAATTTTTCATACAACTTTTTCATGTCAGACAGTAGGTATCGCTTTTGCATTTTCTTCTTTTTTGAAGTAACGGTTTCCTTAATTCCGGCTGTGTTTCTGCTCACATCATCAGAAATAAAAAATTCGTGAGCCAAAAACTGTATTTTATTTTCTTTCACGATATTTTTTACTGCCGTTTTTATTCCGTTTTTTATTCTGTAAGCCTAGGGCTTTTCCAGCTCGTCTCAAGCAGCGATAGCGAGCCATCAAGCTACACGACAAAAGATTGCTGAAGGCTTTTTTCTGTTTTGGATTGGCTTTCTTAATCGATTATAAAACAACATTGTTGAAGGTCAATTTACGCGCAATCTCACTGTTGCTCACTTTTTCCAATTTTCTGGGAGTTAAATCATTCCCCAGATATTCCTTAATTTGACGTCTTGCTTCACTGTTCGGGGTCAACTGTTGGCTGGTGCTGGGTGAAGTCCGATCCTGATAACTTCTTTCTTCGCAGCTAGGGGTCGGTTCTTGTATGGTGTTGGCAGTAGACTGATCCTCTTGATGTATTGAACCTGATTCCCTAACTGGGCCGGAATCTCGGCTGGCATGAAGTTGGTCTTGTCTATCTAATGATGCTGATCCTCTTTGCAAACATTTGCGATACTCCTCACATCTAGTTGCCATTTTTTTCAATTGATCCTCACGCACAGCGATTCGTACCTTCAGCCTCTTATTTTCACGATCGCAAGCTGCTCTATTTTTTTTTAACAGTTTTTCTGCCGCGTTTTTTATTTCCATCGAGCCGGGGTAGCGGGCTTTGAGATGATGACGAATTTCGAGAGGCACGGCGAGGTGGCGATGCATTTTCAGGGACTGGCGAATTTCGAGAAGATGAAGGCGATTCTGACCTTGAAGCAGGCGTTGGAGGCCGATACATTAGGAAGTGATCACGGATTCCCTGTTGTATTTTTCTTTCCTTCCAGCGTTCCTTAACTTTATCATGCTCTTTCTTATCCACGATTGATGTAACACTTTTCCGATTTTTAGCATTTATTATCCTTTGTTTATTTAAATATTCTTCGTACTTCCCCCTCACACTTTTAAGTTTCTCTCTGTATCTTTTCTGTCGTTCTGCTGAAATGGGAGCCTAAATAAAAACAAAAACACAATTTTTAAGCACCCTCTGAAGTGGTGGTCACAATAGTTACTGTATGTGTCACAATAGTTACGAATAAAAAAAATTAGTTGGTCACCATAGTTATCATAACTACCTGGACATTTCAACTTCGAACATGGCTACACTCCTCCAATCTCATAAAAAAGATTGGTTAACATATGCAAAAATATAGATAATGTAGGCGTATAAATTAATCAATAAATGATGTTTACAAACTAAGTTTCCCTAGAGAATTCATAGTAACTATGGGGACCTTGAATTAAACCACTTACCATTGTGATGAAGGTGAAAAATCTTCGGACTCCAAAGGTGCTGCAGAGCACGTGGCACTCAACTGAGGGCGTTAGGGGAACGTCACACGCACTTGCTGGCCCCTCCACTTCCCCTCCAAATACTCCCCAGCCGCCACCCCTAGCGTGACTATTGGGACACAACTATTGTGACCGAAGTCCTGGGACAAGGGGCTTTTTCTTCTAGCTGCCCTCTACTCTTCATAATTCTAAAAACCTTGCTAAGCCATCATCTATAGAAAAATGTCTGATAGAAATCACTTTTCAGATCTAAAAAAACATTTTCTTCTCAAAAGTTACAAACCTTAGTAACTATCGTAAGTACCTACCACTGGGACATAACTATTTGGACTTTTTTAAAAACTGTTATTATTAACAAACCTATTAACTGTCAGAAAAACGTCATTTTTGATAGTTGGTTTTACAAAGGATAACCTAAAGAACATTTTGATTCATACCCCATTGCAATAAGTTGAAAATTGGCTCCAGAATCATGTTTCAAATCTTTGGGACACAGTAAATTGAGAAAACGGACATTTTTTTTTTAAACGACCCCCTAATCTGTGGTTTGAATCGAGGGTAGAAAATCCCTCAGACTCTCCTGAGATCCACCAGGACCGAGTCCTATAGCCATTACCCGACAATTGCTTGACGGGGAGTTTTTCAAATATTGTTTAAATTTAAATAATATAAAATGAAGGGAAAATAAAAAAAAAAAAAAAAACAGAATAAAGAAGACACCTCAAAATTCAATGATGGTTGGTTCTTCATACGCAGTCTATTTTGGTTTCATCAATACATTCAAGTTCAATTGTTGACACTCTGCCTCAGACAGTTTACGCAATGTACGAATTACTTGACCAGCTCTAGGCTTTTTAGATCTGTAAAGTGGTATCTGAGGTGAAATATCGCCTCTTGGATTAATATTTTTTGTTCTTGAAGTGGTTGGAGGAACAAAAATCATACCCTCTCGGAGAGCCTGGATGGAATGAGTTAGTTCTAGAAGTGCCTTGTCAACCATATCAAACTCTTCGCTGGTTTTCAAGTGTTTTGCTAATTTCATGAGGCGTTCACGGAGTTCATTTATCCTTTCCTCAGTTTCGAGTCCGAATTTACTTACCGAATCATTCTTAGTGTCCACATCTTTTAGAATTTTTGCCTCAATGACATCAAGCGTGTCACATACAACTAGCAATTCGCTGTTTTTCAAGTCTTTTGTTAATTTCATGAGGCGTTCACGGAGGTCATTTCTCCTTTCCTCAGTTTCGAGTCCGAATTTACCTATCGAATCATTCTTAGTGGCCACATCATTTAGGATTTCTGCCTCGATGACATCAAACGTGTCACCTACAACTAGCAATTCCCTGGGGACCGATCTTGCAACATCTGTCGAGTGCCCTACGTGATTAGCGACGTAAGTGACTGAGAAGGCACCAGTTGTTGTATCCTCAACTGCCCTTATGTAGCATGGGCAAACACCATTCATTTTGTTTGAGCCCTTCAACTTTCGTCTCTTTTTTCCTGAAAAAAAAAAAAAAAAAAAGAATAAAGTCATGCAGCATGGCTGTGAGAGCGAATTTTCAAAGATATAAAATCTAATGTAGCAATGCCTGTAAAAATTGTCCTGTGCTGCAAAAAGTTGAAAAAAGTGAATACTTATGCCTTGGCCTAATGATCGACCAACACCTCAGCTGGAAGCCCCACATCATGCAAATCCAAAGTAAACTTTGATATTTAACCTATGCTGTAAGACAACTTTCAAATATCCTCAAAGAAGATTCGTCGAAAGATGTTTATAATGCACTATTACAATAATCTTGATGTGTTCAATAACGCGTATGGGGGGGCTGCCTTTACAACGATTTTACAACCCCTATTAAAAACCCATAAAATGCTATTGAAAAATACTCAAACTGCCCTACAGATTTCAATCAACTGTACGAAACAACTCAAACTTTATCTATCACATTATTATTCATTCAAAGGTGCATAATCTTTATTCATAATCATTCAATAAATTCTTGCCCCAAACGTCGACTTCACAACCAGAAATTAGAAAGACCTTTTTCAGCCTAGATCTAAATCAACATTCTTGCAGCACAACATTTTTTTTATTGGACCAAATTATATATTAACCTGTCTGTTTCAATTTTTCCCGATTTTAATCAATCCACCTCTTAAAAAATTGATAAGAAAACTCAAGATAAGAAAAGAATGCTCTTCGGGCATCGCAAGGGACTCCGCCCTTGACCCCGCCAGGGGGGCTTCACCCCCCTGAACCCCCCGGTTGCTTTCCGCTTTGAGCCTTTGGCTAAAATGCTAAAACATGGAACATGCTTTCTTCCCGCTAAAACTACGGCATAAATATTTCACTAATCGAAATAAATAGGTATGTAATTTTCAGTTATGGTGCGCCTACAATTACTATAACCAAGATTAACTTCTCAACTAAGTGACAACAAAACAAGCGCCATTGTTTACTAAATTTATTTATAACATAAATAAATATAAAACGACGGCATAAATAGAAGAACAAGTATGAAAGAAATGCGTGTTAAATCGAGAGCTTTCCAACGAATGGAGAACGATTTTTGTTGTCAAATCGAAAACTGACAGTTTACAATTGACAATAGAGAACAGCCGAAAAAGGAATCAGCCGAGGTTTCAGCTTGCAGTTGCGACCCCATTCCCAGAGGGAACGCAGACACGTGCAAAGGCGATTGTCAGCAAATTAAATGGAATGGCGTGATGTCAAAAATGAGGTTAAATTCCCCCACTATATTTCGCAACCAGTGAGGAGGGAAGGAGAAAAATTAAACCCCTGATGCATACGTCACAACTCGTAGCCAATGGACATTCGAAGCGAATCACCGAGGACTAACTGGAGGGAGAATCGAATACAACGATTGGATTTAGAAATTTAGGGGATTCGTGCACGCCCACAAGAAAAATACAAAACCGTTTGACGACCGGAGCTCGGGGTCGTGCCGTAATAGCTGTTGCCCAGTACACAAGGCCTAAGTGAGGAGCAGTCTAGGAAGCCGATCAACTGCAGCCCCTTGTTCTTCGACGCCCGCAGTTTACCATCCCCCAAGGAAGGGAGATCGAAGACCAGCCCGGACCAAATAGCCCTGGACCACGCCGCTGGAGGGAAATTCCCAGATCTGAAAGAAAAGCCGTTCACCTGGCCAGCACGGTAAGCCTTCAACCTCTAAACACACCAAGTAGTTTCTCTGACTCCCATTTCAAGCCCGCCTAATACTCCGGGAGAGCGCTCCGCAACATTCCTCGGTCGCGTCGCGTTCCGAAAAGTCACCCGCGAAGCGTTAGGGTAACTTTGGAGGCATTAGGTAGGGACCTAGATTGTAGGGGTTAGAGTATAAAGAATTACAGTTGTGTTAAGTACAAGTTAAACAGTTTTTTGAACATTAAGCTCATAAGTATACGCAAGATTGAGAATGTTTACAATAATAAATATTGATTAACTTTTCCCGAAACTGCCCAATGCTTCAATAATCATTTCACCACCTTTATCACTCTTCCTTTAAAAGCAGTGCAGGAATAGGGAAAAACAGAGGGGCTGATATTTTTCTGAACAGATCACACGTCCGGAGGCTGACAACCCCTCGTGACGGTAAAGAGGTTTAAATAGAAGGGACAGGGGCTCATGCTCATCCCCCCTAGTAAATAAAAACCTCACAAGTGGTGGAGGCGCGGTTTCGACCGAGTTAGGCCCCAAACATAATTAATTTATTGAAAAATCTAAACGAAATATTAAAGTTGAAACCCAACAATAGTAATTGTAGGTTAAAAAACAGCCTAATTACAATCAACCATATTTCTTATCCCCAAAATAAAAATTAGGAAGTTAATCAACAAGTAACGCGAGAGAGGATAAACTTAATAATATAGATGTATGTTAATAATATAAGACGTATGTAAGCAACTAATATAAGGTATATCTACAATAAGATATTTTTGCATGAACATTAACCGAAATATTACCTATATATGTATATTGTATTTTGTCAGTAACACATGTTTTTGTTGTCATAAACATACCAAACATTAGGGTTGCCACATTATATAACCACCAAAACGAAACACCCGAGAAAACTTTTACAAATCAAAAGCCTGGGAAAACGCTGGTATTGAGAAAAATAAAATAAAACTAATCTAACACATAAATTGGAAACGGTAATTGAATTATACGTACATAAGAGGACTGGGACAATAATATAACGACAAATTAACAATGAAACATGCAAAATAACTTACCGACGGCATCCGTAGACAAAGGTCAAAATTCACTCACAGCGAAATCGTCAGAAGGGAAAGAAAAAACATCAATTCTCATCCAACTAATTTGGAAACTCATAAAACGACATAGCGACCCAACAACAAAACTAGGCAGAATAGGCCACGAACGAGTAAGTGACCTTACCAAATTTGCATTATTCGCCGGAATTTTAACACCAGAAGACACACAAAAAACCAGGGACTACGTACGTGCCACAATAAAAAGCTGGTGGAACCACCCAAAGTTCGATACATTACAACAAATCAACCGCACATTAAATATTGCAAGGTACGACTGTGAGCTAGCGGAAGCAAAATTACTAGTGGAAAGACACACAGACTTAGTTATCTCCAATCTACCCCAAACACAATTGGACGAGTGGTCAGCCACCAAACAAGCTTACGTCAATTGCTTAATAGACCAACATAAATACACCCCAACTGGATCAGAAAATAGTACGGATAACGAGATAAGCTCCGAAGAGGAAGAGGAAAGCCTGGAAGAGGAAGAACACATAAAGTCGGACACAGAAGAAATGGCCCAGGAAATTCGACCGAAACTCACCCCGAGATACTATTCGGGAGAGGGAGAAGACCCGGAAAGCTATTTCTGCCACTACGACCGCATAGCAAATTCACTCAGATGGACCGATAGGACAAAACTGGACATGTTACCGTGCTACTTACTGAACACAGCACAGAAACACTACGAAATGCTAGCGGCAAGCACAACTCCGCCCACAACCTTCCAGGCATGGAAAGAAGCATTCATAAATAGATTCAGAGACCCAATGTACAGGGAGAAATTAAGAACTATGCTATACTCACGACGTCAGAAACCGAATGAATCCCCACGTACATTCATTGCGGAAACAAGACAACTAGCATATGAGGTAGACCCAGCCATGTCGGCCGAAGAAATAACGCGCATAATCCAAATGGGGCTTACAGAACAATACACGGCACTAATAGCAGGACATGACAAGTCAACTATTGATGCAATAGAACAGGCAACTCAGCGAGCGGAAATGTCATTACAGTACCTTGGCATGAGAAATAAGAATGACCCTACTGATCTCGAACAACAAGTGAACAAATTACAGAGACAAATAAACCAACTAACCCTAGAAAACAACACACGAGGGAAGATACACCAGAGAGGACAAAATTTCAGCCATCGAGGAATATATAGAGGAACAGGCAACAATTATCATAGAGACGGAAACATGCCATACAATGGACCACAGAACAACACATACAGAAGCACCTCCTACAGAAGAGGACCATTACAACCAAGAGGAAACTATATAGGAAGAAAATATAACTACTCGTATCCACGAGGAGGATACACAACCGGATACCACGGGAATGGACACCAAAATCAGGGAAACACCTACCACAGAGGGAGTGACAGAGGAAGATTCCCTTTCAGGGGAACCAACACTGACCGCGGGCAGCACAGAAATTATCGTGACAACCACGACAGACAAAATCGTCAATTATACCACCAAAATACATCAAATCACAACAAGACATTCTCGTCAAACCCCCCAAAAAACGCGTAGAGGGCGATCTTGATGTAAAAACCACTGAAACAGGACCGCCCGTGCAGACACAACCAGAGAACATTGAATCATCGTCACAAAAACGAATATATATCCCTCTCTATAACATAAAGCCTACAAAGAACATAGATATAACAATGAACCAACCGAAAATAGAGGTGAGAATAAATAAAGGTCGAATACATGCTTTAATCGACACCGGAGCCGGAGGTTCCATAATCTCAGAAGAGTTATGTAACAAGGATTTAATTATTACGCCAGACCACACGACCACTTTATGGACAGTCACCAACGAACCAATTAGCGTCCTAGGTACAGTACAACACCCATTCACAGTAATGGAAAATAATCGGACAATTGAACACACGTTTTATGTAGTAAAAAAAACGACTGACCAAGAAAGACCACAGCTAATCTTGGGATCGGATTACCTCATACTACAAGAAGCACTAATTAACTACAAAAACCGAACACTAACAATCTTTAATCCCATAATGGAACTTACATTCACATTTCAAGAGGATATGGGACACCTCATGGCAAACCAAATAGGCCAACCCAATATAAAGAAACCGGAGATAATTTATGTACCAAATTACGACCAGGAGATAATCAAACAGCCGGGACAAAGTGGAATTTCAGCACTGAAAAAAGCCTTAAATAAACAGAGCATCAAACCAAATTATAGACAGATCATGGATGAACTACAAATCGTAAATGAACTACATAAAGAATATTGGACACCGCTAGAAATAGCTCAAATAGCCCGGAAAACGGGAGTTAACCTAGCCATCATCATAACACAGCCAAAAACGGCATATTATTATAAATTCAAGAATAGGAAAAATAGACCAACAATCTACTTGCTACATGACCTAGCAAAAAAAGATCATAACTACTGGGCAATTACAACAACTTCAGAAAGGGACCTGGTGGTCAGAGCCGTAAAATTCAAACACACGGATTTAGAAAGACCGACGAAAAATGGACAGGGACGAGAAATTACGCAAAAAATCGCCAAGGAAATTTCAAAAAGGCAAGAAAAGAGAATCAATGCAAAAATACCAGAAAATACGTATAAGGAAGCCGCGAACGAGGAAGAAGACCCAAATTCCAGAAAACTACAATTTACGCTAAAAAACGGAAATGCACCGAACATCAACAAAGATCTATCAGTTGAAGACCACAACGCCATAGTTAAGCTATTAAGAAAATACGAACATGTATTCTTGACCGAACCTGAAGATTTCACGATCGCGAAGGTAAAACCCATCAAAATCAGGTTAACAAATGAAAATCCAGTACAAGTTAAACCATTTAGAAGATCGCCGGCGGAGGAAAAAATTTTGGAACAGGAACTCACCAAATTACAAAATATGGGAATAATTGAAGAATCAGAATCAGAATGGGCATCACCATGTTTTTTGATAAAAAAACCATCACCCGAAAACAAACCTGAATACCGATTACTGATAGATTACAGGAAATTAAATCAGCAAATATATGTCCCAACAATAAACCTACCGTCCATGGATCAGGTACACGCATTACTAACAAATCAACCTTATATAAGCCGCATGGACGCAGTATCAGCTTATTTCTCGATACCTTTAGAGGAAGAATCAAGGCCGTATACCGCATTTTTTGGACCAACAGGAGTAAAATATCAGTTCCGAAGCCTCCCAATGGGAATAGCCATAGCAAACTACGAATTTTACAAGGCAACACAACAGATTTTTGGAGATATGATAAAAAACCAGGAATTAATCACGTATGCAGATGACTACCTTATGAGTGCCAAAAATATATCACAAATGATGGACCGATTAGAAAAGGTATTGAAAAAAGCGGAACAATTCAACTTCAAAATGAAAATTACCAAAACAGAAATTGCTATGTACGAGACACTAATATTGGGGAAACAATGCGGAAGAAACGGACTACACCCAGATCAGGCAGCAATAAATACGATACAGGCATTGCAAGTACCGAAAACACTAACAGCACTACGTTCGCTAATAGGAACATTTTCATTTTGGAGAGCACACATACATGGATTTGCAAAGATAGTACAGCCACTCATAGATGCCACTAGAGGATTAAAAGAGAAAACAGCACCAATCAAGTGGACGACCGTACAGCAGGAAAGCTTCGAAAATTTGAAAAAAGCAATCATACACAGCCCTGCATTACAGCAATGGAGACCAGATAGGCAGGACATCATCCTTGTGGACGGTTGTAAATACAATGTAGCCGCGATCCTAGCACAAAAGGACCCAGACAGTTCAAAATTATACGTCATACAATTCATATCTCAAAAACTAGATCAGACAACGGGACCTAAAACTGCAACGGAAATAGAGCTAATAGCACTAGCAAATAGCTTGAAGAAATGCCACCATTACCTATTCGAACGCAAGGTCATTGTATACACAGATCATCTTTCTTTAACATACCTAAAAAATTTCAACGAAAAAAGTCCAAAATTACTGAGATTAATACTGGCTATAAAAAATCACGGTAATGTAGAAATTCGACACCTAAAAGGGAGCTCCAACGGACTAGCAGATTATTTGTCTAGAAACCCAATAAGTGACCAAATTTTAGATGAAAGGGAATTGGAACCGCCGTACCTATTACCAGAAATTTATAAAGAGACAAAAACAATAACTACAAGTATGAACGCCGTACTGACTAGATCAAGAACTAGAAATTTCCAACAAAACGAACCCAACGTTGAACAAAATATAGAGGTCCCCGAATGGGAGACTGAATTCCTGAATTCACTAGAAAACGACCCATTCTATCAAGAAATAAAGGCAATAAAAGAAATGGGCAAAAGATCGGCAAAATCAATAATGAAACAATCTAAAAACTACCAATTCGAGGGAAATTACCTATATTACCATCCAAAAAAACGGAACTCCACGCCGAAAATATACGTTCCTCATGCTTATAGAGAAAAGGTATTAAAACAGAACCACGACGACTTAGCACATATTTCTCGAATTTATACCAGAAACAAAATTCAAACGGATTACCATTGGCCAACCTTAACAAAAGACACGGAGGCATACGTAAAAAGTTGCCAAATTTGCATGGAAAATAAAAACAGAGGAGGCAAACCGCCGGGATTACTACAGGAAATAAAACCAGGTGAAAGAGCTTTTGACAGAGTGGAAATGGACCATTTCGGACCAATTCAGAAACCTTCGGGAGGAAAATTTTGGATTCTCTCGATTATTGACACACTAACGCGTTTCATATCGTTACATTATCAAAAAACCGTATCGTCCAAAGAAACAATAAGGGCGGTAGAACAGTTCGCAACTACGTATGACTATCCAGGAATAATACAAACAGACAACGGATCTGCATTCACTAGCAAAGAATTTATAGAATATTTAAACACAAACGCAATCAAACATGTGCGATCAAACGCATATCGGCCATCGGTTCAAGGCATCGTGGAGAGATCAAATCAACGAATAGCACAATACCTACGAATTCACATGAACCATGGGCATACAGATTATGAAATTTTATTAAAACAAGCACAAAAGGAACTTAACACAACGCCCACGAAAGCCCTACGCATGAAAACACCGTTTTATTGTATATTCGGGATGAACGAACATAAGCGCAGCGGTCTCCCAGACAATATGTCACCAGCAAATGAAGTAGAACGACGTAAAAACCAGAATTCTATCCAACTGGAATTACCCAAAACGCATCACGAAAATTTCAGGCGTTTAAAATCAGTGCACGATAGAAACAGGACCGACACAAATTATGAAAACGGGGCGTTAGTCCTTATAAAAAAAACATGTTTCGATCCGAAAACAAGTAAAGTAGCACAAAAATACGAAGGCCCATTCGAAATACATCGAAAAACGGGACCATGTAATTACCAAATCATAGTGCCATATCGTGGAGATACAAAAATCAAAAATTATCATACCTCTCAGCTAAAACGATACTATGAACGTCCAATGATACCAAAAGACAGAATAATGGAGCGCTAAGAATGAAAGAAAAATATGCATGTATCAGAGAATGAATCAGTCTTGAGGCAAATGAGAATGACAGGATTAGAATAAATGAAAGGCTGACGAGCCACGAATGGAAGAAATTGTATGAAAGGAGAGAGCGAATCATTGAAGATACGAATGGAAGAAATTGTATGAAAAGAGAGAGCGAATCATTGAAGATACGAATGGATGAATAAAAGCATTTGATACATGGATACATGAAATCAAGAGATCGTAATGTAAAATGCGCGAAGAATGCGCGGACAGAGAATAAATAATAATAATTGACAAAGAATAATGAATAATTAATTAATGCGCGGAAGAGAAAAGATAACAAAAAGGAAGTGAGAACAGATAAAGAAAAATACAAAAATGGAGTAATAAAAAGAAGATTAAGAATTAATGCGCGAAAAATGCGCGAATATTGCGCTGGAATACGAGTAATGAACGTCTAAAGAAACTTGAGAATCTGAGAAAATGAGTGGAGCAAAGGAATCAGTGAAGAGGAAGGAATGATGGACGGGGTATCACGCGCGAAGAATGCGCGGAAACAAGGAGATAACCGATTTTTGTGACAATGAGGAAAATATACGAGAGTAAATTAGGTATATAAAGAGGTCGTAATGCATGAAAATATCAGATAGAGGACATTATGTCGAGGGCCACGAATTGTGTGGAATAAAAAAAGGACTACATATAATAATTATATAAGACAACTGAGGGCAATTAGAAATAGCAATCGGGATTAGAAATAACCTTAAGATAAAGAGATATATAACGCAGGAATGGGCTTCCGACTATCAAAAACAGCGCAACCGAAACACAAGAAAATAACCCAGGATCTAAGACGACTACCAAAATAAAACTATTCAATGAATATCAAAAACGCCATAAAGAGCTTCTATTAGGAACAAACCTCACATGGTACACACACGACACCCACACTCACGAGTACACATTAACTACAACGCGCCCGGATCACAACTGAAGTACCAACACTGTAACTCGCCAGCTCCACGAGGAGCCGAACCGCAAAGATCAGCGAAACAGCTTCTCAGAATCCCCCCTCATAGATGCAACTAGGAGGCGACAATATAAAAAAAAAAAAAAAAAGGAGACAAGCAACAGTAACGAACAAAGAAAAAAAAAAAAAAAAAATGAGTAAGCGCTGAGGCGTTAACATCTCACGAATTCGAATTACGGCGTCACAAGACTGGGAGGATCAAATTCTTGTAAACTAGCAAAACGAACAATAGAGATAGGTAACAGAAAATGGATTTCTGTTACAGAGGACAGAAATAATACAAGGACGGACAGAGAGAAAGAATCACGAAATGAGGCACCTCTCAACATACGTGATCCTTGCATGCATGAACTTCAGGACGATTCAGGCAGACTTCACATGTGAAAAGGTATCAACAACAAATTTAGCTCACGAACAAACGCTAGGGGAAGTGAATCAACAAAAAGGCACAGCGCGTTTCTTAACCTTCCTAAACGTCACAGCCTTAATAAAAGCGGCCGATGATATCGTCCAACAGACAGAAGACTTCCGAAAAATATGTTCAACAATACATGATCAAATCCGGCCAAAACATCAGTTCAACCAAAGACAATGCACGGAAAACATAAGACAGTTTGCTAACCATCAAAATTTGAACACAGCAGTGACAAAAGTCACAGATCAATTAATTATACTAAACAGCTTCACGGCACCTACGAAAAATAGACAAAAACGTGGATTAATAGACATGGTGGGAGAAGCAGACAAATTCTTGTTCGGAACGATGGCACAGTCGGATTACGAATTTATAAATGGAACTCTAATAAAACTAACAGCACAACAAAATCAGATTTTAAAACATGAACACGACATAATAGGATACGTAAATTCAACGATGCACGTGATGCTTAAAGACGCGAGAGCGGCTTACGCCCAGCTCAACTCAAATCAAGAAACATTAATTAAACAATTACAACAAGACACGACGTACATTGAAACAAAAACATTGATCAGCACAATTTACTATCAATTAATTATTGCACTACAAAACATCAGGGAAAACAATGACGAATTTCTTGATTTTTTCACGTTCGCAAAATTAAACACACTAGGAGAGAAATTAATTCAACCTAGCAACATAAAATCGCAGATAGGAAACATTATGACCCAAATTCATAAAAATTTAACACTACCGTACATAATATTAAACACAGACCACGAGATAATGCAGTTATTACGAATAGCGAAAGTATCGTATGCACACACCAGCGACGGAATTTATGTAGAAGCCCAAATGCCGATCATCGTCAAAGAATCAACATTAAAATTAGTACAATACACCCCAATTGCTCACACAACTACGAAGTACCAAAACAACACGGAGATCTTTGAATATAAAGTCACTAAACACGAATTATATATCCATAATCTAGGACAAAAAGATAACACCTACATGGGAATTTCAGAACAACATGTAGAGCGCCACTGTACACGCACACACGAGCAAAATTATATATGTAATCTACACACCGATTTCAACTATTTCCAAAGAGGGGACCCAATGACAAATGACACGGAAATAAAGTTTTTCCAACTAGAAAAACCATACCTGCATTCCATAATCAATGAAGGAACACACTTTTTCCTATACGCCCCACTAGGCTCAAGAATAACAGTCTACACGGAGCAGACAATAAAATCAATTGACGTCCAAGGAACATATAGGATAACATGCTTTGCAACCTGCCAAATGAACATTAATGGGGAAGTTTTCCAACCATACGAGCAATTAATTCGAGCGAATTTCATCAAAAGCTTCACGTACATAAAAGGAAACATATCAGAATTACCTTTAAATTTCACCAAAATTAGGTTCCAACAACCAAAATACTCAATCAATCACCCGGAAAATCACGACCCATTTGAACACTTTGCAAAATCAATTAATGAAATACCAACGTTACAAAACCCAGTAGACATAACGTGGGATACCTTAGTCAGCCAGCATTTACCCAAAACAAACACGGGAATACTGGTTATTACACTAATCGCAGTTGCGGCAATAGTTATTTACTTAAAACGCAACAAATCTCAGACCAATCAGACACAGCCAATCGTGGTCCAGCAACCACAGATCATACAAGTAACCAGACGGATAGAGGCGATAGAAACCTAGAAAAATTAAAATGATTAAGTCATAGCTACCCACATTTAATTTTACAGACCATGACATACAGACACGCACGACCACAGACAGGAAGTCCACTGCTGGTAACAATAAATAAACCAGATTTAAATAGAATAAGCTATAAAAAGGGAATTAATAATAGGGTAATGTATGGTAGTAAATAAGCATTTATTAGGATTTATATGCTGGTAACAATAGATAAACCAGATTTAAATAGAATAAACTATAAAAAGGGAATTAATAATAGGGTAATATATGGCAGTAAATATGCATTTATTAGGATTTATATCCATTGTGGGTAACAAGAAATAAACTAGATTTAAATAGAGTAAATAAAAAGGGAATTAATATTAGGTTAATTTATGGCAGAAAATAAGAACTCACTATGATACCTATGTTGAAATATATGTAAAGGAAAAGTTTATATTAAGAAAAAAAAAAAAAAAAAAAAAAAAAAAAATGTCAAAATTTAATACTGTAAAGTAACATTCTAAAACTTTGTATCTTTGTATCAAGATAAACAGCTAACAGAAAAGACCTCCTAGTGTAAAGTCCTCCCATTTTTCCAGTGCCGACAACCCGGAACCAAACGTGCGATTGCTAACGGTCCAAATTTTGCTCCGAACGCAAAATTTCAAAAAGGAGGGGGAAATTGTCAAATCGAAAACTGACAGTTTACAATTGACAATAGAGAACAGCCGAAAAAGGAATCAGCCGAGGTTTCAGCTTGCAGTTGCGACCCCATTCCCAGAGGGAACGCAGACACGTGCAAAGGCGATTGTCAGCAAATTAAATGGAATGGCGTGATGTCAAAAATGAGGTTAAATTCCCCCACTATATTTCGCAACCAGTGAGGAGGGAAGGAGAAAAATTAAACCCCTGATGCATACGTCACAACTCGTAGCCAATGGACATTCGAAGCGAATCACCGAGGACTAACTGGAGGGAGAATCGAATACAACGATTGGATTTAGAAATTTAGGGGATTCGTGCACGCCCACAAGAAAAATACAAAACCGTTTGACGACCGGAGCTCGGGGTCGTGCCGTAATAGCTGTTGCCCAGTACACAAGGCCTAAGTGAGGAGCAGTCTAGGAAGCCGATCAACTGCAGCCCCTTGTTCTTCGACGCCCGCAGTTTACCATCCCCCAAGGAAGGGAGATCGAAGACCAGCCCGGACCAAATAGCCCTGGACCACGCCGCTGGAGGGAAATTCCCAGATCTGAAAGAAAAGCCGTTCACCTGGCCAGCACGGTAAGCCTTCAACCTCTAAACACACCAAGTAGTTTCTCTGACTCCCATTTCAAGCCCGCCTAATACTCCGGGAGAGCGCTCCGCAACATTCCTCGGTCGCGTCGCGTTCCGAAAAGTCACCCGCGAAGCGTTAGGGTAACTTTGGAGGCATTAGGTAGGGACCTAGATTGTAGGGGTTAGAGTATAAAGAATTACAGTTGTGTTAAGTACAAGTTAAACAGTTTTTTGAACATTAAGCTCATAAGTATACGCAAGATTGAGAATGTTTACAATAATAAATATTGATTAACTTTTCCCGAAACTGCCCAATGCTTCAATAATCATTTCACCACCTTTATCACTCTTCCTTTAAAAGCAGTGCAGGAATAGGGAAAAACAGAGGGGCTGATATTTTTCTGAACAGATCACACGTCCGGAGGCTGACAACCCCTCGTGACGGTAAAGAGGTTTAAATAGAAGGGACAGGGGCTCATGCTCATCCCCCCTAGTAAATAAAAATGAAATTTGTTCAGGAGGCCTTAAAAACGATTTCGAGAGGACATACATACATCAACGGACAAAGAGAACACAATAGCTCTTTTTTTTTATTTTATTTTTATTTTTTAAGAAAATGCGCTAAAAAGAAGAGGGGGACCTTTCCTGTCATCCGATCGCCAGCACCTCCAGCGCTGCCTCCAAATAGTATACGACCGCCAACGTGCATAATCAGAATGATGTGTATAGTTTTGTGGTCTGGATGCTCGCAAGCTCTCATCTCAAAATTACACAACTTCAAGTAGTCAATTCCTAAGTAAAAATTCAGATTAGTTCTGCATAAATATAAATCAGAATGATGTGTACATTTTGGAGGTATCTGGAGGCAGCGCTGGAAGTACTCACTCACTCACTGCTCGGGGTTACCATTGGAAAAGAGTTTCAGGCACCATGAACGGCTTATACTCTCCCTCAAAAAGAGGCCCCTTAATTTAAAAGAGGATTCCGCCGGTTACCCCGAGTTGGAGTCGTCGCAAGCAAACCTTTTGCTTAGATCAGCAAACTTTTTGATTCTTTTCCACTCAATATCTCTGAGGGAAGCACGTTCAATTATGTGATGCCCAAATGCCTCCGTTCTGGATCTCCAGTACCGGTCGCATCTGCAAAGAAAGTGCTCTGCGGAATCTTCCTCGAGTCCGCAAGGGCACATAGGTGAGATATTGTTATCTATAATATTTAGCATCCTGCGGAAATCATAATGTCCGGTGAGGATCCCAATCATGGTTCTAATAGAATTTCTACTTTTGCTTAGAAGCCAGTATGCTCGTTTGGGATCGGAAGACGTAACGAGCATTCTGGTTTGTCTATATCTAGCTATTTCCTTGCTCCAGAGAATGTTGAGGTCTTGTGTGACCCAGTTTTTAATTTTAGCTTTACAGGCATTTTTGGAAATGCAGATGGCAGGAGATGGTCCCAGAAACTGTTGTCCTGAGCCAGCTCGCGCTAAGCCGTCCGCATTAACATTGCCTTCGTAATTTTCATGACCAGGAATCCATTTTATGGATATTCTGTTGTTGTTAAGAAACAAATTGTTAATATATTTCTTTGTTTCCCAGACCAGTTTTGAGGTCGTGAGGGGGTTCAGGAGTGCTTTAATGCTGGCCTGACTATCGGTAAAAATGTGAATGTTTTTGTTAGAAGTTTTATGGTTATGTAAGGTGATCAGGCACTTATTGATAGCATATATTTCTGATTGAAATACAGTTGCATATTTATCAAGGCTGTAAGAATGTGCCACTTGAAGGCTGTGTATGAATACACCAGCACCAGAGGAAGGTTCAGATCCCCTATCTATCTTAGAACCATCGGTTTAGCAATGTATGGTGTCTATAGTGTCAACAGAGGTTTGTTGATTGTTCCACTTGTTGCTGGAAGTACTGAGGGTCGGAAAACAGGAAAGGTCCGAAGAGGGTAAACATGATAGGAACATTTTTCTAGTTTTCTGAGGGATGAGAAAACATGAACTTAAGGTGGGCAGGTACATGAACGAACTAAAATGAAGTTACCTACCTGCTTAATCCCTCATTGACGGATGATATGTACTCGTAAGTAGGAACGTATCTAATCTGTAAAATACAAATTGATTGATTCAACATACCCAGGCTCGAGGTTTTGGTTTTGCCATCTCGGAAGCATCGAAAATGGTGAGTGATCTTCGATGCAACTTGGCGACGCCCCCACGGAGAAACAAATTGACACGAGTCTTCCGTTTCGATTTTCCATTTCCACTCCTTGAAGGCAGCAGCATCGGGGAAGTCAAAATGCCGTTCCTGAATGTCGACTTCGTGAATTTCCACATAATGAGTGATCATGTTTTCGCGCGTGCTGCTGTACCTATTGCAGAGAGGGCACACGAATGTAGCAACTTCCTGTATTTTAAAACTCTTGCAAGCAGACTTAGATGAATCGTGGTACTTTTGCATGTGTTTCTTCAATCTGTACATGAAGCTTGACACGTAAGTACATTTGTCACAACGAAACTGATTTGGCCGGTGTAACCGGCGAGTGTGGT
Source organism: Adelphocoris suturalis (assembly GCA_030762985.1). Classification (NCBI taxonomy): domain Eukaryota; kingdom Metazoa; phylum Arthropoda; class Insecta; order Hemiptera; family Miridae; genus Adelphocoris; species Adelphocoris suturalis. The sequence continues at coordinate 99,798,361 of CM061043.1, forward strand.
CGAATAGGGCCTCATGATCGCGGTACGTTTTCTTGCACATTTTACAACTCGCCATTTCGACCAACTTTGGCAAGGATTTGAATTAACCGCATTCAACAGGAGCGACAAGAAAATTAACAGAGATGACAGCGGTGAACAGGTGAGACATAGGGATGGGTATCGATACTCGATATTTCAAAATATCGATATTTTCCACCTCATATCGATATTTATTTAACGATACTGTGCCCTCCGATATTATTGAGTATCTCTACTTGCATTCCGATATTTTGAAATATACTTAGGGCATTTTTTCCTCAACAACTTTAACAAACTTAATTCAATTTTTCTTTGGTTGACTTTGTCAACGACTCCCAAATCAGCGATTAGCCACTTGTTATGAAGCCACAGTTACTCCGGCAAGGAATCGACTTGGAGGAAAGTTGGTTTCCAAACTCATATTTTTTTGAAAAGTGATGAGTTTCAAGTAGGTACCTATATTTGCTCTAACGTTTCCATCCCTGTGACTGTTTTATGGTGACGTGATTTTATCGTTTTGACGAGATTTTATCTATTCGAGTAAATACATTCTCTTACATGATTTTTCAATACAGTAATTTCAAATATATGAAAATAATATAATTTTTCCCAGATAATATATCTTCTACCATGAACTTTATTTTACTATGACCTCCATCCATTAAGTTAAATAATTCAAACTCCGGTTTGAAAATTTTTTTGTTGGGAAAAACTTATTCTTAAACAACTTTGTGGATGTGGTATCGATTTGCAATATTTATAAATATCGATACTTTGCTCAAGCGATATTTGGTATATAGATACTTGCATCCCGATTCAGTATCGATATCCGTTATCGATACTTTTGTAACGATACCCATCCCTAGCAGAGACAAGGGATTTTTGAAGACGGTTTGTTGGGTGGTTCATCTATTTTCTGCTCGCGAACAGCTGTCTTCTTGTGAGCGTACATTTGTTTCCTTCTCTTCCTTCTTCTATATCCATTCTCCAGTCTCGTCTCTTTATTTCCTCCTCCTTTCCCTCTTACGGTTCTGACTTTTTATCTCTTTCTCATCTTATGTTTCTGTTCTCTTGTCTCTGTCCTCTCTCTACCACACCAGAGCACACTCTTTTATTTAATTAATATAATTGCAGTATGAAGTCGGATTTAAGTTTGGGAATGATATATGTGTTATTACTTTTTTCTGTCAGAAAGGTAGAGAGGGCCTTAAGGCCCTATTTTTGTACAGATTTTTTAAATAAAGCGTCATTCATTCATTCATTCTACCTACGCAGGCCAGCCAGTGGCGTATATATGTAATATTTTGAAGGGGGCCAAGACCCATGTCATCTTAGGTAATAAAGTAGTTATACCTACTGAATGTTTCAGGCCAGTTTTTGAGGCCGATTTCAGAGGGTAATTTACAACTAGATTATTTGAATATTGTTTTGAAAAAGGTGTGAATAAAGTGATCGACAGCTCAAAACATCGACCAAGTTAGGTGGGCAGTATAGCTTCCTCACACATTCTTGGTGTGCGACTATGGAACGCCCTTCCTAGGGCTGTCAGAGAGTCACCCACCAACTAGGCCTTTCGGAGGTAATGTATGGTATGGCCCACTTTGCAATCTTGGCAGCCTTTCCTTCCTTCCTTTTTTTTATTATCTTCTTGATTTTACCTCATTTTCCTCTTCATTCATCTCTTCTCATTATTATCTTCTTTATCTAGTACTCCTTCTTCTCAATGATCTCTTCTCTATTCTCATTAATCTCTTTTTAATAAAGATCCTAATACCTGTCTCTCTTTTATTTTTTTAATTTAATTTTTTTAATTTATTTTTGAGAGTTAATAATATAATAACTAATTCAACCATCTCTGTGTGCTTGCTAGGATCTCTGGGTGATATTGGGACAGTTTTTAACCACGCTCAACAGACTCAGCGTTAAAAAGGTGATGAAATAATTGTCGACCAGAGCCAAATAGCTGAAAATGATAGGCAACCTTGGTTTAGTAGGAACTTTACTTTGTTCTTTAAAAAAAGTAGGTTAGCCTGCGCTGCGTAAATGAATAATATTGGTGGTATTGAAGTCATAATATCACATATAGTAAGTGTAGTGGATTTATATATGTTTTACTTGGTGTCGGTAGACCAAGTGGGACATTTATATTCTGATTATGCGGGTTAGTCCCCGTGTTATTCCTGTAAGGAATGTGAGCGAATCCGTCAAGGTCAGCTTGCTTGGCGGGATGAACTGAGAGATAGTTCGTGTCGCAGCCGCGTGGAGCACTGGGCTCGCACAGTGGGTGCTGGGTTCGATCAGTTTGGTACTGAGCCGTTTTGTAATATTCCGGCCTAAGATTTATATCTGTAGGAGGAATATGTTGAACTTGGTTGAGGTACTGAAAAGTATCCTTCGTTTTTTGTACATTTGGAATGTATTTGACACTCGGATCGGCCGGGTAGGCTTGTGTCGAATATCGTGGGTATTCGGACAGCTTGGTCGAATCGTAATGATTGACTTCAGAGCGGGTCTGAAAGGTATCCTCGATCTTTTGTATAGGCGAGGCTTGATCTAACGTTTCCTTCGCGAATACGTTAGGTGAGAAGGCGTTCTCGTCGTGAGGATCGAGCCTTGCGCCGTCGCTGGGACCGGCAGATTGGCCGGGTAGCGTGTAGGTAGCGCTACGGGGGCTAAGAGGCCCGGCTTCGCCGTCGTCTGCCTCCCCTTGCATGAGGAAATAAGACGGCCGACGTTCCATCGAAATAGCCGAGTTATTAGCTCGTTTCGATGCCTCTATGTATAGAAATAGAGGGTTTAGGAAGGTGGACTCGCTTGACAGAGCTTCTTTCCTTTGCTCGTATGTCAGGGTCCTACCTTGTAGTCTTGAAAAAGACTTCCTTGGACGGTAAATTAGAGCGGATGAGCAGAGTAATTTACCGGCGTGCCCCAGCGGTCGGTGACGAGCCTAGTGCTACAAAACCCGGGTGACACGGCTAGGAACGTCCCTCGGGCGTACGATCTAAAGAGAATATCGATAGATGTACCGGGTGGCGTCCTGACAGATGAACTACGTTGGGCAATGAGCAGGATGAATAATCACTGGACTCGTAGATGCCAATGCGAGATCTGTGTGGAGAGAAGGTAGGCCTTGTAGAAAGCAGTAGGAAGCCGTTCTTGAGATGAACTCGGGATGCAGAAGGTTCGTCAGCGTAGAGCGTGTAGAAGTCTTCGTACTTCGAGGTGTCGTCGTCGAGAGCGGAGAGTAGAATGAATTTCGGAGGGCTCCGAGCGGGGTCTTTATAGGGAGGTGGCCGCCTCCTGCCGCCTCCTGCCGCCTCCTGATTGGTCCGCTTAATTTCATTAATTCGACTGTGTAATCTCATTGGCTCGCACATTGTTTTCTCAGTATCTGCGAGTATGATAGCTGAGCTGGTCCTCCGGGCTGGTTTCCCCACGTCCGTCGCTGCGACGGGGTCCCCGGGGGTGGCTTACGAGCGTCCGTCGCGGAGCCGACGACCTTGAGTTTAGACGGGGACCTCGGGTGCTTTCTCTGCGTCAGTTGTTCAGACGGGGTCCCCGGGGTGGCTGCTGGACCAGAGGTGGTTGCTTGCCGCCTCTTGGTTGGTTCGCCTATTGTCTCTCGTGTAATCAGTGTTTCTGATTGGCGAGTAGGCTTGTTTGAACTGTCCTTGCTAGCTTTAGAGGACGTTTGATTCTCTGTTTGAGTTTTCTCATTCAAGGCGACTTGGTTCGAGATACTTGTCGCGTCTCTCTCGCCCAGTAAGTGTCTAGGGAGGTCGCCTTGTATGTTATTAGTTAATATTTCACTTTTGAGAGAGAATTTCGTATTTTCTCTCTGGTGAAATATTTTGTTTGACGGAGTTATAACTCGACGTCTTGTAAATATTTTTGTGTTGTGTCTACCTCTTTTTGGTAGCCCTGAAAAGGGCTGTTGACAAGAGGGGGTGGTTTTCACCACAGGGGCCCCCCCAAGACGTCGTGTTATTAACGACGACGCCGGCTGGGGTGTTTCGAGCGCCGTCACCCACCTCTCGTCGAATTTGGTAGAGGGGACGTGCCTTCTGGCAGATTTTCGGGGAGTCTCCTCCTTATTTTCTGCCTGATTTTTGTTTAGTGACACAGCTTCGTCTGTTTTTAGAGTGTAAGCTGGTTTTATTTGCTGTTTGGGAACTTTTTTCGTATGTTCGCCAATTTGCACTGTAACCGAAAACTTATCTCTTTTAACCACTTTGAATGGTCCCGTGTAAGGACATTGCAGAGAGGTGAGCTGTGTGGGCACTCTGATATAGACATGTGTACATGTATCCAAATTTTTGGGCATGTTTACGGCATATTTCGTATTATTATGTTTAATATGCGTAGGCCGGAAGAAGAGAGGCTCCGAAAGGTTTGTAGAAGTTACGAAAATGTCTCCTGGGAGTGGTACGTCAATTCCGTAAACTTTTTGGAACGGTGTAGTTTCCGTTGCTGGGTCTACTGCCGTACGCATGGCGAGTAGTACTTTTGGTAGGGCGTCGAGCCAATTTTCGTTTTGTGCTTTGAGAGCCTCTTTCAGAGATCTATTTCTGCGTTCTACCATTCCGTTTGTTGACGGTTTGTATGGTAACGTGTGGGTATGTTTTACTCCGAGACGTTCCATAATGGAATTAAATAGATCTGATTCGAATTGTGTGCCTTGATCACTTGTGATGTATTTAGGTACGCCTTTTGAAGCTACCCAAATATTGATAAAGGCGTTTGTGATCGTGGCTGTTTCGATGTTGTTAAGAGGGACTGCCTCTAGCCAACCCGTTGCTCTATCGACCATCATTAGAATGTAACGTTTCCCTCCTTTAGCTAAAGGTAAAGGTCCGGTAATGTCAACGTGTACATGTGAAAATTTGTTAGCCGTTTCAAATTCGGAGTAAGGGAGCTTCACGGAGCGAGTGATTTTTGCTCGTTGGCAAGTCTCGCACGCTCGGACCCAGTTGGAGACATCTGCACGGAGTCCGTGCCAAAAATATCTTTGTTTAACTTTATACACTGTAGAGTGTATACCTGGGGATAATGTCCCAAATTGTGAATTTGGCTGATTATTTCTCGCCTTATTTCGTTTGGAATATAAGGTCTTGGGTGTCCTAGGTCTAGGTTACACCAAATTTCTCCTTGAGGAAATTCGACTCGTGTGAGTTTCAATTTGTCCTCTGCGTTAGGAGGAGAACAAATTTGTGCATTTGAAATGTGCAGTAGAAGATTGCACTCTATTGCAGCCGTAATTTGCGAAATTTCGGCTATGGGTGGACCCTCGTCAGTTTGGGTTGAAATCGATTTTGTTTGAATTTCAACTGGATCGAAGGGTCTGGAGAGTGCGTCGGCGACGACGTTGTTCTCTCCGGGTATATGACGAATGTCACTCGTCATTTGAGAGATGTATGTTAGCCATCTTAATCTCATTTTAGAAAAATGTGCATTTTTCTTAAGCATCGTGCCTAGCAGAGGCTTGTGATCTGAACAAATATGAAAAGATCGACCGTCCAAGTCATTGTGCCAATGAATGCAAGCCTGGTAAACGGCGAACATCTCTTTGTCGAATGATGCTTTATTCTTCCATTGTTCCGGAATTTCTTTACTGAAAAATCCCAATGGTTGGTAAGATTTCGAGCCGTGTTTGTCTGTAATTTCCTGCTCTAGTGCCGCTCCGATGTGTGTGTCGGATGCGTCGCAGACTAATCTCCACTCTGCTGTAGGGTGTGGATGAGCGATATTATGTAATGTAGCTTTAATCATTGCTTGTTTTAAGCTGTTGAAAGCTTTTTCTCTCTCTGATGTCCATTCGATAGGTGTTTTGTCATTTTTTTTGTTTGACTGAATGGAGTCATACAGAGGTTGTGCCGTGTGAGCGAATTTACTTGAGCATGCTCGGTAGAAACCACACATACCTAGGAATCTGCGTAGACTTCGTACGTCTATTGGCCTAGGAAATTGTTCTATGGCTTCTATTTTATCTCGTTTAGGAATTATCCCTTCTTTCGAGATAGTGAAACCTAGGAAATCGACGGTAGGTTTTGAAAAAATGCATTTATCAAAACCTACTCGAAGTCCGTGTTCTCCTAGCTTGTCAAAAATTTGTTTGAGGTGGTTCATGTGTTCTTTATAATTTTTGGAAGCCACCAGGATGTTATCTAGGTATACAAATGCGAAATCAAATTTTCGCATGATGCTGTCCATGTATCTTTGCCATGTTTGAGCCGCTCCGGCCAAACCCATGCTCATTTTCTTAAACTCATAAAGACCGAAAGGTGTAATAATTGCAGTTTTATGAGCGTCATCTGGGTGCATCGGAATATGATAATATGCCGATTTTAAATCTATTGTCGAATAGATTCGTGTATCATGTAAATTCGCTTGGAAAGAGCGAATGTGAGGAGGGGGGTAGGCGTCTTTCTTCGTTTTCGCGTTCAGGAAACGGTAGTCGCCGGTGATTCTCCATGACCCGTCTTTTTTCGGCACACAGTGTAACGGGGATGCCCATTCGGAATCCGATGGTGCAATTATGCCTTCTGAAAGCATTTTGTCAAAAGTACTTTTGACTTGAGCCCGTTTTGACATTTTCATGTCTTTGCTTTGGCACATAAACTAAAAAAACGTCACGGAAAATAATTGCTCACGAAAATTGCTCACGAAAATTGCTCACGAAAATTGTCCCAAGTGGCCACAACGATGATTATGACCATCAGAAATGACGTTTTTACCTAATAATCCCACGATTCTGAGATTTGGTATGTGGGCCCTTGAGGGACTTCTGAACACGCCTGACCGATTACAGATCAGCTGAGTGGCTCTAGAATCCAGTTTTTTCCCTAATGATCCCACGATTCTGAGATTTGGTATGTAGCCCCTTGAGGGACTTCTGAACACAACTGACCGATCCCAGATCAGCTGAGTGGCTCTAGAATCCAGTTTTTTCCCTAATGATCCCACGATTCTGAGATTTGGTATGTAGCCCCTTGAGGGACTTCTGAACGCAACTGACCGATCTCAGATCAGCTGAGTGGCTCTAGAATCCAGTTTTTTCCCTAATGATCCCACGATTCTGAGATTTGGTATGTAGCCCCTTGAGGGACTTCTGAACACAACTGACCGATCTCAGATCAACTGAGTGGCTCTAGAATTCAGTTTTTTCCCTAATGATCCCACGATTCTGAGATTTGGTATGTAGCCCCTTGAGGGACTTCTGAACACAACTGACCGATTACAGATCAGCTGAGTGGCTCTAGAATCCAGTTTTTCCCCTAATGATCCCACGATTCTGAGATTTGGTATGTGGGCCCTTGAGGGACTTCTGAACACAACTGACCGATCCCAGATCAGCTGAGTGGCTCTAGAATCCAGTTTTTTCCCTAATGATCCCACGATTCTGAGATTTGGTATGTGGGCCCTTGAGGGACTTCTGAACACAACTGACCGATCCCAGATCAGCTGAGTGGCTCTAGAATCCAGTTTTTTCCCTAATGATCCCACGATTCTGAGATTTGGTATGTAGCCCTTCGAGGGACTTCTGAACACAACTGACCGATCCCAGATCAGCTGAGTGGCTCTAGAATCCAGTTTTTTCCCTAATGATCCCACGATTCTGAGATTTGGTATGTAGCCCCTTGAGGGACTTCTGAATGCAACTGACCGATCCCAGATCAGCTGAGTGGCTCTAGAATCCAGTTTTTTCCCTAATGATCCCACGATTCTGAGATTTGGTATGTAGCCCCTTGAGGGACTTCTGAACGCAACTGACCGATTACAGATCAGCTGAGTGGCTCTAGAATCCAGTTTTTTCCCTAATGATAAGAAAATAATAAGAAAACACACATGAAAATGTCCCAATGTGTTGCAGACTCGTATGCAAGCATTTAATATACGTTGGTTTCCCTAATGATCCCACGATTCTGAGATTTGGTATGTGGTTTAACTTAGAGTAATAAATCAGCATTCCTTGACACTACAATGGCTTAGAGGTCATGAGATGTTTCTGATGATTTCCGCTTACAACCGAGTCGTTGCTAGGGAAATTCAGCCATTTTTCCATAAAACGTTTGCTGTAAACATAGGTAAAGATTTAAACTCAGCTGTGAAGAATGTTGCCGAAAAATTTCGCCCGCCATGGGTCTTGCTCGGAAGTGTACTGGTGTTCCTTCCGTGGTTATACGGTGGTAAACCCCGTTGTTTTTCCACTTTCCTTGAAGTTTGCTCATTTTATCATTGTATTTGTCAATGATAGAGCGAATGTTTTCGTCCTCCGTGATTTGCACGTCCTCTGGTTGAGGGTTATTGTCACGATGAGGGATAGTAGCTGCTATTTGTTCGTCAGTGAATTTTTTGTTCATGACTGCAGCTATTTTTTGGTCGGCATAGCTCTTTATTTTATCTTTATAAATGTACTTGTGTTTGACCCGTATTCCGATATCCCAAGACTCGAGGAATGGTATACCTAGGATCGCTAGATCAACTTTCGTGATCATAAAATCGGTGGTCATGTCTCCGAGGCCGATGTTAATTGTCGTGTCAGCTCGCCCTAGTGTGTCTATAGGGGCTCCGTTAGCTGCTGTGAGCTTAACGTTGGACTTACGAATTTTTAAGCCCAATTTTTTTGTGACATTGTGGGGCAGAATGTTCACTTCTGCTCCCGTGTCGATGAGAAATTCAGTGCCATTTAGTTTGCACTTGAAAAAAAGCCTTTTATACTCAGTATACTGCCGGTGTATAGGCTCAGATACACTGGCAGTTATTCGTTTTCCGAACTCTCTACGTCGGAGGTTGGAACGGTACTTTCTTGTACCGATCTCTGAGTATTTTCGTTTGAAACCCAGGTTTTAGGCTGGCTTATAGTCGCTGCCTTTTTGCTAGTTTTGGAAGCAGTGTTTGCCTTCCAAGTGCAGTGTTCTGGGTCTGCACATTTGCGAGTTTCGTTACCGAAACGTGCGTGGTTTCGACAGACATAGGCCGTCGGTTTGTGAGGCCTACTCTCTACTGGTTGGGGTTTGAACTCAGCTTGTTTTGAGAGGGCCTTTTTGAAACCAGTATTCATGGGTTTCGGAGTAGATTCTACTCCTCGTATGTTTAGAGAGGTATTCTCTGTTTTGTACGCGTGTAGCGTATCAGCTAGGTCGAGCCGGGCGGTCGTGGTAGGCTGAGCTGCGACCATACCCCGTGCTTCGATGGGTAGTGTCTCGATCCACTTTTGAGTGATCAGAGCTTCTGAAAAGTACCCAACAGCTTTAGAGTACATTTCGTGGTACTTGGTGCTGGGTTTTTTGGCGAGAGATGCGGGGTCCTCGAGTGCGAGGAGCCTGTCCTGTAAGGACAACCCATATTCTTGCTGGAGGCGCTGTTTGGCCTCTTCGTAGGGTGCGTGGGGTGCCGTGAGGTAAGCTGAGTCGATAGCTTCCCTCATTTCTTCTGGTACCCACTTGTATATAGCTGAGAAGCATTCGTTCTGCGTTCTCAGGTGTTTTCGCACGCAGTATTGATCGAACTCGGCGAGTGCACGGTCGATATTCTTCTTTTGGAAGATTGGTTTTTGATAATCTCCCATCTCCTCTAAAAGTGCTCGAAAGCCACTTTGTGTAGAGGGTTGTTGCGTGAGATGTGGGGCGTAGAGGCCCGGCGGGGGTCGCACGCCCGCAGTGGTTCCCTGAAATCCACTAGCTTCATAAGAGGGAACGAAATGCTCCGTGTTAAGCCTGTTCAAAGGCGGGGTCACCATTTGTAGTGGATTTATATATGTTTTACTTGGTGTCGGTAGACCAAGTGGGACATTTATATTCTGATTATGCGGGTTAGTCCCCGTGTTATTCCTGTAAGGAATGTGAGCGAATCCGTCAAGGTCAGCTTGCTTGGCGGGATGAACTGAGAGATAGTTCGTGTCGCAGCCGCGTGGAGCACTGGGCTCGCACAGTGGGTGCTGGGTTCGATCAGTTTGGTACTGAGCCGTTTTGTAATATTCCGGCCTAAGATTTATATCTGTAGGAGGAATATGTTGAGCTTGGTTGAGGTACTGAAAAGTATCCTTTGTTTTTTGTACATTTGGAGTGTATTTGACACTCGAATCGGCCGGGTAGGCTTGTGTCGAATATCGTGGGTATTCGGACAGCTTGGTCGAATCGTAATGATTGACTTCAGAGCGGGTCTGAAAGGTATCCTCGATCTTTTGTATAGGCGAGGCTTGATCTAACGTTTCCTTCGTGAATACGTTAGGTGAGAAGGCGATCTCGTCGTGAGGATCGAGCCTTGCGCCGTCGCTGGGACCGGCAGATTGGCCGGGTAGCGTGTAGGTAGCGCTACGGGGGCTAAGAGGCCCGGCTTCGCCGTCGTCTGCCTCCCCTTGCATGAGGAAATAAGACGGCCGACGTTCCATCGAAATAGCCGAGTTATTAGCTCGTTTCGATGCCTCTATGTATAGAAATAGAGGGTTTAGGAAGGTGGACTCGCTTGACAGAGCTTCTTTCCTTTGCTCGTATGTCAGGGTCCTACCTTGTAGTCTTGAAAAAGACTTCCTTGGACGGTAAATTAGAGCGGATGAGCAGAGTAATTTACCGGCGTGCCCCAGCGGTCGGTGACGAGCCTAGTGCTACGAAACCCGGGTGACACGGCTAGGAACGTCCCTCGGGCGTACGATCTAAAGAGAATATCGATAGATGTACCGGGTGGCGTCCTGACAGATGAACTACGTTGGGCAATGAGCAGGATGAATAATCACTGGACTCGTAGATGCCAATGCGAGATCTGTGTGGAGAGAAGGTAGGCCTTGTAGAAAGCAGTAGGAAGCCATTCTTGAGATGAACTCGGGATGCAGAAGGTTCGTCAGCGTAGAGCGTGTAGAAATCTTCGTACTTCGAGGTGTCGTCGTCGAGAGCGGAGAGTAGAATGAATTTCGGAGGCTCCGAGCGGGGTATTTATAGGGAGGTGGCCGCCTCCTGCCGCCTCCTGATTGGTCCGCTTAATTTCATTAATTCGACTGTGTAATCTCATTGGCTCGCACATTGTTTTCTCAGTATCTGCGAGTATGATAGCTGAGCTGGTCCTCCGGGATGGTTTCCCCACGTCCGTCGCTGCGACGGGGTCCCCGGGGGTGTCTTACGAGCGTCCGTCGCGGAGCCGACGACCTTGAGTTTAGACGGGGACCTCGGGTGCTTTCTCTGCGTCATTTGTTCAGACGGGGTCCCCGGGGTGGCTGCTGGACCAGAGGTGGTTGCATGCCGCCTCTTGGTTGGTTCGCCTATTGTCTCTCGTGTAATCAGTGTTTCTGATTGGCGAGTAGACTTGTTTGAACTGTCCTTGCTAGCTTTAGAGGACGTTTGATTCTCTGTTTGAGTTTTCTCATTCAAGGCGACTTGGTTCGAGATACTTGTCGCGTCTCTCTCGCCCAGTAAGTGTCTAGGGAGGTCGCCTTGTATGTTATTAGTTAATATTTCACTTTTGAGAGAGAATTTCGTATTTTCTCTCTGGTGAAATATTTTGTTTGACGGAGTTATAACTCGACGTCTTGTAAATATTTTTGTGTTGTGTCTACCTCTTTTTGGTAGCCCTGAAAAGGGCTGTTGACAAGAGGGGTTGGTTTTCACCACAGTAAGCAAAAAACTTTCAATAAATATAGGTACCTGTAGGCACATATATAGCATTCGCACTTTGAATTAAACCTTTCGCGAATTGAATTAAACTTTCTGCGAATTGAATTAGACTTTCCGCAAAATGAATTAAACTTTTCCCAAAATGAATTAAACTTTTCGCAAATTGAATTAAACTTTTCGCAAATTGAATTAAATTTTCTGCAAATTGACCTTAGGCGAATTTGTTGTTTTAATCAAGACAAAATGTATGTATTGGTGAGTGCTATATGTATATATTGTGACAAATCGTGCAAGTGATGGAACGAGCACAAAAATTGAAGATTTAAACAAATGTTTATTGAGCTTTTCACGTATGTAGGTTTAATTCAATTTGCTGCGGAAAGTTTAATTCAATTTGCGAAAAGTTTAATTTAATTTGCGAAAAGTTTAATGCAATTTGCGAAAAGTTTAATTCATTTGGAGAAAGTCTAATTCAATTCGCGGAAAGTTTAATTCAATTCGCGAAAGGTTTAATTCAAAGTGCGAATGCTATATATATATAGCATTCGCACTTTGAATTAAACCTTTTGCGAAATGAATTAAACCTTTCGCGAATTGAATTAAACTTTCCGCCAATTGAATTAAACTTTCCGCAAATTGAATTAAACTTTCCGCAAATTGAATTAGACTTTCCACAAATCGAATTAAACTTTCCGCAAATTGAATTAGATCTACATACGTAAAAAGATCAATAACATTAAGAAAGGAACACTGATCCCTCCCTGTTGCTTGGTAGGTACCTACCAAAGTTCTTCATTTAGCAACGGCTTAGCATTTGTCCCAATTACGTGATGGATATGTTTCGGCTGCTCCCAACAGCTGCTGTTGGATGACCTATCCATTAAATTTTGCCTTTAGAATTATTTTTGCCTCTACCTAAATTAAAATAACAACTGTAGAAGGATAAGTTGCAAGAGCAGTTTTGTTATTAATAAATAAATAGTTTACTTACCTTCAGATTAACCTCATGAGGTGCTGGATTATGTTTAAATCTACAGTTTTCGTGTTCGTGTCATCACTTGCATGATTTGTGCTAACAATTAGGTACACATTTTGTTGAAATTGAAATTTTTTTTTTTTTTTTTGTTCGACTAAAACAACATATTTGCCCAAGGTCTAATTCAATTTGCGGAAAGTTTAATTCAATATACGAAAAGTTTAATTCATTTGCGAAAAGTCTAATTCAATTTGCGGAAAGTCTAATTCAATTTGCGGAAAGTTTAATTCAATTCGCGAAAGGTTTAATTCAAAGTGCGAATGCTATATATATATATATATATATATATATGAGCATCGGTAACTCGACTGTAGTGGCACGTATGCCTTGACAGGGAAACAACGTTGAATTCAAAGCAATAGCCCTCCATCTTATTAATACTCAAAGTTTTCATGGAACAGCGCGACGCCAGCGGCACGTAACAACTGACTGGAAAACAGCGATGAGATAAGAGCCCTCCATATTTATTTATACTCAATGAAGAGAGAGCGGTCGGTCCATCTCCCCCCACCCAACCACTTCATCGCCTTTATCAGATAAAATTATCATTTTTATCAGAAACGCTGCAGGGGCTGTCATCTCATCCTGTTAACTTCTAGTATTCCAGAAGTTATAGCACCAGTAGCTCGAGGACGTCTCCACCTCCCCTTACATCGTGCCGAGAGGTGTTTGGGAAAGGTGGTGGATGCCGTCGCGTAGGGGAGCCCGCACCTGCATCTTGATGCACAACAAAGAGGACTGACTTCAACCCGTGAGCTAGTGACGGATTTTATGTCATCCCTGAGTAACGTTTATCGTCGTACGCTTCTTGCTAATCGATCATAAAGTTCCTACATCATATTTTTTCTACTACTTAACTCAAAATGTGTTCATGTACACTGTAGAAGTGTTTTTAAGCCGAGCCGGTGTTTAGTACGCGTATTCAGAAGACTACTTGACTCCCTTCTTGGTACATGAATCAGCCTACGTGTGAATAACTACTCTTGTGTGTGAATAACTACTTCTATTGCTTATCTCAGTGTTTCAAAGATAAATACTGGCCCCCTTGGCGATGGTACACCCACTCATCAAAGATATGTTTCCAACCACTCTGTCCTTAGGATTATTCGTCTTGTACATCTCTCTCTTTGTGAACCAAGGTAAGCACGGGTCACCCCTTAATTATTTTATTACATTGTGGAATGTAAGTTTGGGTATTCTAATCTTGTTAGGGTGTGAAGTAGTGCAGTAGAAATCATGTTTATTAACACAGCTATGTAAGCAAAACAAAATGGGTAACATGTTACTACTAGTAGTAGTAGGTGTTATGAGTAACATGTTACGGCAATCGTCTTCATGACATGAACCGTGACGCTGTTACCTTCATTGTTTGGTGGTTTTATGGGAGAGAAGTAATGATTCACTTGGTATATTGGCTAAAAAAACTCGATAAAAGATTTCAATATTCTTTATATATATGTGTATATGTGTATATATATATATATATATATATATATATATATATATATATATATATATATATATATATATATATATAACAAGGGTTTAGATTCTCCAGGGTTGGTCAATAAATCAGGTTTTTTCCTTATGCCGACGTTTCGTCCAATTTATTAGACATCTTCAGGGCTGAGGGATGTTATTGTCCTATTTCATTCTAGTAGTAGTTTATCATGTTGTAGTATTGAGTTAGTTAATAATGTGTGAAAAACTATAAAAATATGGCAACAAACAATATGCTGAGGGCAGTAAACTTATCACTAACAATAGGTGAATTGGATGAAACGTCGGCATAAGGAAAAAACCTGATTTATTCATCAACCCTCAGAGTTATCATCTGGAATCACACTTGTATCCGTACGATAAAATCCAGGAATCGTTTAAGAATGATCCGAAAAGGATTTCCATGAAGAAAATTCAGGGTAATTTTTGTTTTTGAACTTTCGGAGCCATTGCGTTACTTTCAATTTCAACGTAAATTCGCTAACCACTAATAGCACCCATGATCACTCGCCAACGCGACTGCACGTTTGGGACGTAGGTTGGTGAAACCTTGCACCATGTAGATGAATAGGGTAGCTCCAACTGGAAAAATCAGGGAAAACCTGGAAATGTCAGGGAATTTTTTAATGAAAACTTTGTGTAATAGTAGTATGCTGCGTTTTTAGGTATGTTCGAACTCCTAAGAAATCCTACATCAGCGGCATACTTTATCACACATTATTTCATAGGTAGGTGTTATCAAGAGTGATGTTTTGATTCGTTTCAGAATGCCTCAAAACGGATTTCAATGAAGACAATTTTCAAAAATGTTCGTTTTAAAATTTTCCGAGCCATTGCAATAGCTTCATTTTCTGCGAAAATTCGCTAATTGACTTCGAAGTGTTAATTTTTTGATAGGGAAGTCCGAAGTTCGATTAGGGAAATGTATGGGAAATTTAAAATTTCCATTTGGGGGCCACCACGATTGAAGTAAATTAGGGTTTAAATTGGTTCGTAGAAATTATTTTTCGTCAAGTCACTATAGATAGTTTAAGATGGGTAGCTTTCGTGTCAGGTTCGGCCCAAAAGCCGTAAAAGCTTGAGTTTCTAATGCAAGTGCCTTTATAACTCAACTACATTCATTTTATTATCCCAGGCTGGTCATCAAATACGCAAAAAAACTCTAGTGCAAAAACTCAAACCAATGACATTGTGTCTCTACCGATAGATCATTTGGATTTAGAACGCAAAGTTACCCTTTAATAGTGATTGCAGAAGACGTGGATATCTAATTACATTTAGAAAAATCCCAACAATTTCGAATTCAGTTAATAAAATTATCAATTTTTGATGAATAATTACATAAATTTTACACGTTTTCCATTTCAAAATAAACATTTTGTTATAGCCACATTAAATGGTTTGATTGATATTTAATTTTCAGGAAACAAGAGTTCTTGTGAGAATTTTGTTGATTCTATGTCGATGTTTCAGTGAATTTTCGTAGAAAATGAAGCTATTGCAATGGCTTCAAAAATTTTAAAATAAAAAATGTCGAAAATTTTCTTCATCGAAATCCCTTTTGAGACATTCTGAAACGAATCCTAGAGTTAAACGCTTATATATATATATATATATATATATATATATATATATATATATATATATATATATATATATGTGTGTGTGTGTGTGTGTGTGTGTGTGTGTGTGTGTGTGTGTGCGCGCCCTTCCAGACGATAACTCCCCTTAGGATTAAGATAAAAATTCTGTTCTTGCGCCAAAAAATCAAGATTTCCAAACGAAAGAATGTATTCGTTGGCCAGTAATTTTTGAGCACATTAAATTGGTCAAATTTCAAAAAATGTACTGAAAAAAAAAAAAAAAATCACTAAAAACGGCTAAACATTGTTACTTCTATAATTTTTTGCAGGATATTACTCAAACTAAGTTTATCAAATTTAAAATAGAACATTGATGAAGTTATGCACGAATTAGGCTGCCAACACGAATTTTTCTGCGTTGGAACGAATTTTTTACGCCGTTTAAAGGGAGTTATCGTCTGGAAATACATATATATAATTATATATAATATATTATATATACAGGGTGATTCCCTCGTAGATGCAAAAAAAAAAAAAAAAAAAAAAAAATTTGGGTGAAACTACATCGAAAATGGAGTAAAATGCCGCCAACCGCATATTTTTATCTCAATCCGTACTCGAGTTATGATTTTTTAGAGGTTTTTTCAGGAATACCGTGTTTTTTCATTTTAAACTCGGATTTCTCCACTTTACCTCATTTAATTTTAACTTTCAACCTCATTTTCGGTATCAGCATTAAATTTCCTACAAGAATAGTGTACTTGGGTTCTTAAAAAGTACCATCCGAAGACCCTCACATCAGCTCAAACATTGACGATTTTGAAAAATAATATTTCTGAAAATCTTTAAAACTTTACTACTCTTTTAAAAAGAATCCTGGAAACTGGCAAATCTCATGAAAACTGCTTCATCTAATATGCTTTCCAACCGTATTTTCAATTTTACTTTTATTTTATTATTTGAGGGAGAAAATAATGTTTTAATGTTAAAAAATGTGGGTTTTTCAATGAAATTGTTGGTTTTCTCGAAAGTTGACCCTCCATGAACCAACGAGCATGGGGTCGGTTTCTATGTATTTTTTCTCGCTGGATCGAATGGAAACTCTTGCAGATCTCTCAACTACGTTATAATCGAGTTTTACACTTTAATTAACTAGTTTTACCCCATAACACACATACATTTAATCGTAACAAACAAACTAAACATTTGCGATTTTAAGTGTAAAACTCGGTTATAACGGAGTTGGAGAGATCTTCAAACGTTACCATTCGATACAGCGTGGAAAAATACATAGAAACCGACCCCATACTCGTAGGTTCGTGGAGGGTTCAGGAGTTTAAAAAACACGGTTTTCCCGAAAAAACCTTTAAAAAATCATATCTCGAGAACGGATTGAGATAAAAATATGCAGTTGGCGGCATTTTACTCCATTTTTGATTTAGTTTCACCCAAATTTTTTTTTGCATCTACGAGGGAATCACCCTGTATATATGTATATATATGAGGGATGAGTCGATTCCCGATACCGATTCTCGATACCACCGATTCTTAGGCATTGTTATCGGTATCGAGAATCGATCGCCTAAAGCCGATACCGATACCGCCCGGTGATGGGCGTTTTATTACACTACGGTACTATT
Source organism: Adelphocoris suturalis (assembly GCA_030762985.1). Taxonomy (NCBI): domain Eukaryota; kingdom Metazoa; phylum Arthropoda; class Insecta; order Hemiptera; family Miridae; genus Adelphocoris; species Adelphocoris suturalis. The sequence continues at coordinate 99,815,741 of CM061043.1, forward strand.
GCAACCATCTAACAACGAAGATGGTTGTACCGTGCAACCGTTGTGTGAAGTGAGCAGTTGCGAAACATGAATTGTCCAAAACACAACTTACAATTATAATTTTGTTTACAAGTAGGTTTGTGTTATTTTGTTTGTGACAACAGAAGCATTAGACAAAGCAATGTTTTCCAAGCATAAAAGCCTAGAGCCAGTCTTATTTGGAAATACCTTACAGTTACCGACGAAAAACTAAAAAACCGAGTCAGTCTGCTTAACTTGTTTTATTCAGAAAGAAATCAATCCTAGGCAATAAAAGTTGCCTATTAATAGATACTTGATAGATAACAAAAAAAAAAAAAAAAAAAAAAAAATCAAATTTTGAATATATTACTAGTTCAAGAGGAATTTTTGTTTTTCACCTACAGGTAAGTTAGGTATTATGCGCCGATGGTATCGGTATCGAGAATCGGGAATCGATTTTTTAGGTATCGGTATCGGGAATCGATAAATTTTGGTATCGACTCATCTATAATATATATATATATTTCAAAGATGAATACAGAGAGTAGGGAATAACTAAATTAGAATGAAAACACTTGATCTTGAAAGACGCGCATTCTCTTGAATCTGACGGGAACTGTCACTATGGTGCTATCCGTTTCTTGATTTGATTCGATTTTAGCGGAATAATGGCCGAAATTTGGCCTATTTTGCGTGATAAAAACATCTTTTTAGACGTAAGTTTGCTTTCATAATTTTCCATTCCCTTTCTCTCTTCCTTTCTCAACCGGACTGGAGACAGGATACGGCGGACTTAAAAGAAAGTTAATAAATAAAAACGAACATTTTCTTTAAAAAAATTAAAAATACCTAAGTACCATCCGGTGGGGGAAAAACATGAAAAAAAAAAAAAAAAAAAAAAAAAAAAACGACTTCAAACGAGCATTTTGAGCAACTGTTTCGAAGGACAAGTTTTATTTTCTGAAGGTCAGGGTTTGAGTTGGGAAATGTATAATAACACAGTCTTCAGTATTAAGAATCATGTGGCATCAGTATTCTATTTAACAGTTAACAGTATATACCTAATATTGACTTAATGTTGCAGGATGGCTTGTCACAGCATCACAAAACTCGAACAATTCTTACAGCTACAACACTGCTATTGCAGTGCTACTGGCTGAAATTCTGAAACTCATAGCTTCCTTTGTTATATATGGTTTCAAGTAAGGAACTTGTGTATTCATTGCTTACATACTATACATAATTATATTAATTAAAATAAAACGTTCTTACGAATTACCCTTAGGATGAGTAAAGTTTTGATCATTAGAAGTATCTGCATTGTGGAATTTTGACTAATTATAATTAAATTTCCTTCAACTTACAGCTATCCAGTTTTGGGGTTATTCTCAGAGCTGAAGAAGAACAGCAAAGGTAACTAGCATTGAAACTGAGTATTATTTCTATATCAAGCATTTATTAATTTTCTCTAGGTACCAGTTAATTAGGGTGTTCTTTGGTGGTGACCAAGCGGCATTTTGGGTAAACCTGGGGAGTTTACTCACTTTCTCTTCTATTCGTTATGATGTTATACCAGGGTCTGATGTTTACCGTTTGGCTCGAGATGGATTACTACTAAAGTTTGAGTCCTAATGTACTGCGCAAACTGTAGCAGCCTAAACATACAATACAGTTATGGTACCTTCGACAGAATACAAACTTTATTGTTCTTGAGAGAAGCTCTGGAAAAGACCATGCTCTTAACCTGCATTACTGAGGCCAATGCTATAATAACCACTTTGTCTGCAGTTTTTTCCTATGAAAAACTTCCGAGCTGTCCCCAAACTTTTTAAAATCACGATTAACGTTTTTGCGCCGGGGTTTGCGCATATACAGTCCGACCTTAGATCACCTCCCTGCCGGGTAGGGAGGTAAGACTTCAGGGGTCGATTCTACAAGTAATTTGCGAAAAAAAGTGTCTCTAGAGTATTGTTTTTTAGAGGCTTCGTTTTCGAGTTATTGACGATCTATGATTGTTTTCGTGTTTTTGACCTTATCTCCTAAAAATAACTGTGACCCCTTCATTCTTTGAGTATTCTAAAACCTGATGATACCGTTGGAAAGGACGTTAAATTTCCTATCTTTTTGATGCCAAATCATAATTTTTCAAGAGAGTTAAAAGACCGAAAAAAGAGGTCAAAGTACAAACGTCGTAAAATTCTAAAAATTTGTGTTTTTTCAATCTGATTTCTCCCTCCATAAAAAAATGAACAGTCGTTTACAAGTACAGTAAAAACTTCAACATTGTATCAGCTTTTTAACGGTATAGCCAAAAAATTGATAAAAGTAACAACAAGGAGAAAAAACGCTTGTGAATGCGAAAAAACGTGGTATTTTCAACGAAAATCGATGGATTTCAGGAAAAAACGATCCATCACAACTTTATGATTTAAATGTCGAATTCTACGTAATTTTTCAAGCTGAATCGAATGGTGACACTTGCAGACCTCCACGATTAACGAATAAGGGCGAAAGTGCCCTTTGACCCTCGAACCTCAGAGAAGGACCCTTTAAAAACCAATTTCGCCCTTATTCGTTTGTCGTAGAGGTCTGCAAGTGTCACCATTCGATTCAGCGTGAAAAATTACGTAGAATTCGACATTTAAATCATAAAGTTGTCATGAATCGTTTTTTCCTGAAATCCATCGATTTTCGTTGAAAATACCACGTTTTTTCGCATTCAAAAGCCGTTTTTTCTCCTTGTTGTTACTTTTATCAATTTTTTGGCTTTACCGTTAGAAAGCTGATACAATGTTGAAGTTTTTACTGTACTTGTAAACGACTGTTCATTTTTTTATGGAGGGAGAAATCAGATTGAAAAAACACAAATTTTTAGAATTTTACGATGTTTGTACTTTGACCTCCTTTTTCGGTCTTTTAACTCTCTTGAAAAATTATGATTTGGCATCAAAAAGATAGGAAATTTAACGTCCTTTCCAACGGTATCATCAGGTTTTAGAATACTCAAAGAATGAAGGGGTCACAGTTATTTTTAGGAGATAAGGTCAAAAACACGAAAACAATCATAGATCGTCAATAACTCGAAAACGAAGCCTCTAAAAAAACAATACTCTAGAGACACTTTTTGTCGCAAATTACTTGTAGAATCGATCCCTTAAGTCTTACCTACTTAAGTCGAGACACCCTGTATATAGTTTGCTTTTCGTTTTGTTATGACGTCACTCCATTCATTTTTCCTCCCTTCATTCATGGTTTTTCGGACTCAGAGCGATAGTTGGAAGACTTCGAACTGTGTTTACATTGAACATTTGCCATTACTGGGCAGGGGAAGGGAGGGTTTAAAATTCTTCTCCCAGAAGCTCCAGTACCGCTTAATGAATGTCAATCGTACTTGGGGTGTTTCAAATGACACAGGTGAAAAAGAGGTGAGCCTGAGAATTCCTAACCGTATTTTCAAAGTTGGAAAACGATGGTTTGAAATGTAGAAATCTCGTTTTGAATTATGGGGTAGCTCCCGATCTCTTTGTAACAATATCCATCACTAGAAATAGATGTTGATAAACATACGAAAACCTAGTCTTTATAAAAATACAGTAAACTTGATGATGAACCCATGTTACGTGAATTCAGATGGAGCTTTATATTTAAGTTGAATTTTCTTGTATTCAGAGCTGCATTAATATGTCATTGATATACACTGATTTTTGATTACAGTGTTCGCACTCTACTTTATCCCAGCAAGCTTATACTGTCTTTACAACAACCTGTCGTTCGTCAATCTTTCAAGATTCGATCCTACGACCTATTTCGTAGTTCTCCAGCTGCGAGTTGTAGTGACAGGCGTAATTTTTCAGGTATGCCTAGCGTTAAATACACCTAACCCAGCTCCTACATCACACTTCAATATACGTGTAAAATGAAAATTTATTCGTTTGGTTTACTCTTATCTGTTCGAATAGGTACTATTCAAGAAGCAGCTGTCCCAGAAACAGTGGCTATCCTTGTTCCTATTGACATTCGGTTGCATGGTGAAACAAATAAACTTTGGAGATGTTGATGAAATTGCGACTAAGGAGACAAAAAAAGAGCTTTCGTTGACCCTTACTTTGTACAGTTTTCCACTGTTTGCACAGGTGAGTTGGTTGAATCTCCAGTTGACTAAATAACACTGGGCCCGTTCTACAGAACTTGGAAATTCTTAGTACAGAGCAACCCCCTTGATAGATCTGAGTTTTGAGTAACCCTAAAAAGCATTTCACAGAGTCGGTATCGGAGCGAGTCACTCTGTAGAATTGATTATTAAGCGGGCCATTCACAATCACTCATCACGCCAAAATGTAACTACCGCTTTAAAAACTGGTGGTGAATGAGGAACATCAGGAATGAGGTGGTTGGCCTGGTCGTATATTCAACCAGCCAGAAATCCACTGCACCGTGCCATATGGAGCGGGCGTGGTGGGCCTGTAAATGAGGAAATCTGGCACGGCGTGGCGTGGTGGATTGCTCAAATAACCAGGTCAAATAACCAGGATTTTTTTAATCGAAGTAATCGATCTGTACAAAGAGCTTGCCTTTGTCTACAGGAAAGTTGGACCTTTGGAGGAGAAAAAAGGAAATATCCTATTTTGTAACCTTCATTCATTCTATAGGCCGTCCACCAATATTTTTTACTTTGCATAATTAGCTCATACATACACAAGGCAGCAACCGAGTATTGAATATCACCATGTAGTTCGAGGTCGTATCACAAAAATGATTGTATTTCTAGAATTGGGGAACTATCCCTTGTTCATCATCATGAGTGAAAGTTATTGGGGCAATTATGACTTCCGAATGAGATGGAATTAAAAAAAAATATTGGCTCACCTATTTGTCCTACAAAGAAAAAAATCGTTGACATTTGAGGTTTAATTTTGTAAATCGCTTAAAATTGCGTTAAAAAAAAAAAAAAAAAACTAATAGCATGTCTTCACACGGGGTTTGAACTATTAAATCCCGTTGTCCGATCTTGCCTTTGGCTTGCCTATTCTGGAGCTATTTGAAAGTAAAGCAGTAGTTCCATTTAAATTATTCCACAACTAAAAAAAATTTAGGAAGTAAAAAAAAGAAGTTTCTGGAAATTTTGAAAACGTCGCATTTGATTCCTTTATTCAGTTCCCTAGGTTTCATTGTGATCAAAATAATTACGATCAGTATGAAATTTCCTATAAGAATTGCAGAGACTTGGAGTGACTGCCATGGCGTGTTCATGAATGTTCAACCAAAATGGAGCAGCTGAAAAATGAAGCTATTGGCACGGTGCAAGGCCATTTTGAGCGATCGTGAATGGCTCCCTTTAGGGGAAACTCCATGGACTTTCCGTTTGGGCATGGATGAATGACAAAGTCCATGAGAATTTGTAGTCAGATGATGGATTCTTCTTCACTTTTACATTTATAGTTAAATTTTTGACAACACTGTGATAAAACTACGTCCTTCCCCTATATTTTGAGGTACACAAAGGGTGGTATTCCTCATTCGTTTTCACTCCATCGTCGAAGTTGGGACACAAATCCTGACTCCTGACAGATCGTAGATCAGGCACCTCTCTCTCATCTATCAACTCTCTTGTGTGATCATGAATGAACATCTGAGGTACCTACGCCATTAGTATGTGGAATAGCAACATCACAAATGTAGGTTTATTAGAGAGTTCCTAAACGATGAGTCATTTGGGATAAGGTGCTTTGGGGTTTTATCATCTGGGGCGAGCCACAGCGTATGCTAACCTAATAAAGTCAAGAGGGTCGAATTAGTGTTTTATCTTAAAGTGACGCTACTTAACTTCAAGTAACGCTGAACCACCAAGGGGATTTTCCCGCCTATTCCGTGTGTTCCGTTTCAAGCATATCCGAGTTTCCTAATTCTTTTCTTAATCACGAACAGGGTTTACAATGGCTGATTTTGAAAATTTAGATCAAGAAAATGAATATAACTTTCATGAATCATGAATACCAACAAGAAATTAATATCACTGTTATCGGTGTGTAAGGTTACTTTGCAATAGGGAGGAAGAGATGCGATAGGTTGGTCGGGATAAGCGTCTTATCTTTAGGTGAAATAAATTTGTCTTATTGGAGATAAGGCGCCTCATCTCTCCGCACATCTGCATTAGTGTTTTCCATTCACGATAAGGCGCCTCATCGCTATATCGCTCGCTCACTTTGGGAACTCTCTATTGAGACTTATTGATCGTGAATTGTAGAATCAAGGAAAGTTGCTATTATTTGAAGCCAAATTTTACTACTAGGTACGCACTTTCTTTCTCTGCCAATCATGAACTAGGTCAGCCATGGAGTCACGAAACTCTGAAGTAATACTTCAGGAATGTATTACCGTTATTTTCAAACGGAAAATTTCCCAAAACTTGGAAGTCCCCTTAGAGTTTTGGGTTATCCTGTTCTGTCGAACGGGCCCTTACACCTTTATTAGTCAAAATCTCTTCAAATTTGATTTATTGTCGTCGTAGTACATTCAAAGATCAATAGGATACAATTTCCAAGATTATTTACTAACCGTTTTTTCTAACCCCAAGAATATTTTGGCATCTGTTGAAAAATGAAGTTTATAGTCTATATTATGAAGCCATTCTCATGACTGACACTCATTGAAAGACCTTCCTCCAAGATTACATTTGATTGAGCTAGCGAAAATTGGCTGACTAAAATAACCGTATTCGTCTGTCGGTTTGTTCCAGTTACTGTGTTCCTGCCTCGCAGGTGTTTACAACGAGTATTTACTGAAAACGCAGGGTGAGGTTAACGTTTTCGTTCAAAATATTTTCCACAACATCAACTCCATGATTTGCATTGGATTGGTTTTTGCATGGAAAGAGTCCTTCACGTGGGAGTCATTGGAGCCTTTCTTGGAATGGAAGGTAGGACATTAAATAGTTCACATTTGAAACGAGGCGAATCCACTTACCATTTCTAACTCTGAATCTGGCTTATTTGTACTATTTTGCCAATAGTTGCGACTTTTGATGCTCAAAAACCTATATAAAAACTTCCCGAATTCTTGCTTCAAATTCTTCTTCGTTTTCTCGCATTTCCTTAGATGAAAGATAACCATGGGCGTAGGCAGGATTTACCCATGAGGGGGGGGGGGGGGGGCACCCCAAGAGCTATTATAATATAAAGTATGTGTGTGCATATTACAGCAAAGAAAAGGTACAAAGTCTGAATTCCGAGAATAAATTTTCATGACATATCTTTATTTATATCTTTTACATTATTTCGTTATACAACATAGGTACTACAAAACAGCAATGGACAATTTTTAAGACAGCATCAGTCTTCTGGGGTTGCTGGCAAATTGATCGACAACCTCTTCTACAACGGTTGCCTTCTTTGATTTCACCAAATCTCGGTGGAGGCTGAGCATACTCAGACCATTCAGCCTATCCTCCCCCATTGTAGACCTTGTCCACGCGCCTTAGGGTGCTGAAAGTTCTTTCCACCGAGCAGGTCGTTAACTTTACCGCAATCATCAGGGCCTTTTTGATGGAAGGATAGAAGGGGTCCGCTTCCTTGATCAAGTCGATCATTTCCACATTCTGAAGTGTTGACAGTTTTTCAGTCTCATTCCAGTCTTCACCTTTGTCGTTCTTGTCCATTTTTTTCGCCCACTTATTGTGCCATAATTGGAGTTCTGCGTACAGCAGATCCTCATCAAAATCATAAAACTTGGCAATTTTTTCGGCTTGGAGTTTCAAATGGTCTAATTTTGAAGCCAACATGACGTGGGGGTGAAGAGAAAAAAGGGAAAACGCCGTTTCATTATTATGAGAAAATCTATCAGTCATCGCTGAAGAAAACGAGTCTAGGTAAGGAATCAAGACTGATCGTTTCCAATATTCCTCAGGAGAGTTACTTGGGATATTCGAACAATGGTGCTGAAGTCCAACCACTCTTGGCGTCAAAAGCTCTACCCCCATTTCGTCTGAGATTTTTTTGGCCGATGTGTAAATATCTCCCATTACAGAATCAGCCGACTCACGGTGGTTCCTCACAGTCGACAACACAGTTTCAATATGATTGTAGCATTGAAGCGAATTCAGCTGTTTTCCCTGCCATATATTTACCACTGGTTGCAACAGAGTATTTGGATATAATGAAGGCACAAATAATGAAAATTGGTCGTGTTACGGCACTGAAAAGCAGAAACGCATTGTTCTTGTTTACTACACTTAACAGCAAAAAAACCGGCGCACCCTATATTTTGTTATTTTTTCACCTTAGCTTCAATTGGTTAATTTTTTTTTTTTTGCATGTGCCAAGTAAAGTCGGTGTCTTATGAGAGAACAGCAAGAAACAGAGTGACAAATAAAAAATACCCGTTCGAAAACATCAGCTTTATTCACAAAACTTCAATGTTTGGACAAAAGTAACAAAACATTCTTCTGCAGTTCTCGTGTGACAAAAAATTGAAAAAATGAAATTTTTTTGAAAACAAATTTTTTTAATATCGGGTGGTACCTTCCCTTGCTTGTACCACCGCCTGCATTCTTCACGGCATGCTGTTGATCAAATTTGACACCGTTTCTTGTCTGATGAGGTCCCATTCTGCGATCACCGCTGTCCTGAGGTCTTGGAGGTTTGCAGGAGGGTTCGGTCGCCTTCGGATGCACCTCTCTAGCTCGTCCCATAGATGTTCTATGGGATTGAGGTCGGGGCTGCGAGCTGGCCATTGTAGGGTGCGCATACCAACCTCTTCGAGGTAGTCAGTAACCACGTTTGCTACGTGTGACCGCGCGTTATAGTCCATAAAAATAAAATTATCGCCGGTGTAAGGGGCGAATGGCACTACATAATCTTCCAGGATGTCAGAAATGTACCTCAGTGTGGTTACACTCCTCGGGGGAACACATGGAGTTCCATATTCGCCTCTGAAGTGATTCCACCCCAAACCATTTCAGAACCTCCCGCGTAAGGCACCCTTTCAGAAATATTGCACGGAGCGAAACGCTGCCCTCGTCTCCTCCACCCTCTAACACGACGATCTGAAGCGAATAGTGAGAACCTGGACTCATCGGAAAACATTAAGAGTGCTGAAAGGGTGCCTTAAGGGAGTGGGTCTGAAATGGTTTGAGGTGGAATTACTTCAGAGGCGAAAACGGAACTCCATGTGTATCCCCGAGGGAGTCTAACCACACTGAGGTACATTTCTGGATTATGTAGTGCCATTCGCTCCTTACACCGGCGATAATTTTATTTTTATGGACGATAACGCGCGGTCACACGTAGCAAACGTGGTTACTGACTACCTCGAAGAGGTTGGCATGCGCACCCTACAATGGCCAGCTCGCAGCCCCGACCTCAATCCCATAGAACACGACGAGCTAGAGAGGTGCATCCGAAGGCGACCGAACCCTCCTGTAAACCTCCAAGACCTCAGAACAGCGGTGGTCGCAGAATGGGACCTCATCAGACAAGAAACGGTTTCAAATTTGATCAACAGCATGCCGAAAAGAATGCAGGCGGTGGTACAAGCAAGGGACGGTACCACCCGATATTAAAAAAATTTATTTTCAAAAAAAAATTTCATTTTTCAATTTTTTTTCACACGAGAACTGCAGAAGAATGTTTTGTTACTTTTGTCCAAACATCGAAGTTTTGTAAATAAAGCTGATTTTTTCGAACGGGTATTTTTTATTTGCCACTCTGTTTCTTGCTGTTCTCTCATAAGACACCGACTTTACTTGGCACATGCAAAAAAAAAAATTAACCAATTGAAGCTGAGGTGAAAAAATAACAAAATATAGGGTGCGCCGGTTTTTTTGCTGTTAAGTTTATTTCGCTTCCATGTAGTACATTCCCATGCCCCTAACTACGCATTCAATATTCTAGGGTTTCTTTTAAATAAATTCAGCACAATTTATTTTTGTGATCCCAAAAGTCTGGGGGGGGGGGGCACGGCCCCTCCCTGCCCCACCCTGTCTACGCCCTTGAAGATAACGATGGAAACTTTCCAAATAGTCCAGTCAAATAAGACCAAAAAATGATGTTTTGGCAACTAAATTCTTCCATCAATGAAACTTTTTTTATAACTTCTTTTTAGCAGTAGAATTTGATATCTGAAGAGTCTCCAGACATTAAAGTTGTAGAACGTAGTTTGAGAGAGGGGGGAGTGGGGGAAAATGTCAGAAATCATAAGTTCACGAGAAAAGTCGAGTGTCTTTTCCTTTGTATTTTTTAATGCTGAATCGGAAAAAACTGTTGTCAACCCGATCGGAGCACTTTATTATGATATATTGAGTTTTTAGGGAAAAAATATAAAATTGTGTATACAAAAGTAAGTAGGCAAGTACCATTTCTTTGAAGGGAGACACTTAACGAAATGATGGTTGAAATTCAAAAAGATTCAGCCTATTAACACTACGTTGCAACCTGCCTCTGATGAAGTCTTTAACCTTTCAACTGCCAAACCGTTTTGGACATAACTTCCCCAGGTGCTAAATGGAAATATCAACTGTAGGCTTTCCTTATGAGACAAATTGGGGTCACTGCATTCAATGAATGAATTTAACTCATTATATATATCATTATGTACTGAGACCGCCGGCGACCTTCATGGTACATGCAGGCAACAGAGTACTCTGTGTGCCATGAGGGAGCCGGCGACCTCAGGTATTTTTAACGCAGAAAGTGAGGCTGCCCGCGGTCTCATTGACACCCATGGTAACCGCTTCTAAAACATGTTGCAAAACGTATACCATCCCGTGTCCCAGTTGCTTGGGACCTAACAAAGCTAATAATTACCGGAGGATCCGAAAAAAATACTTTTCCTTGAATATGCTCGGGCAAAGGAAATTGTTCAACTCAACTGTGCCGTTGTTTTAAAAGTGGTGTGCAGTGTTCTATTCTTTGCAAAAACTGTGAGGGAATTACATGTCAAAACATACAAAGTTACTATCTGGATGATCATACAGTTGATGAGATTGATTCTGATGAAGAAATTATAAGTGAGGAAGAGGAATCTACAGATTAAAGAAATAAGAGGTAAATAGAAAAGATTCAAAAAATGTAAATACTTGGTGCAATTTTGTAAAACAAATTACTTCAACTAATAAATGGTGTGAATTTTATATTTTTCATGAAAAATCCTTCACATATATTTGATACATGAGCTCTAATCGTGTTTAAAGTTGTTTTATGCGATTCAGCGTTAAAAAATACTAAGGAGCAGACCCCTCACTCGACTTTTTTCATAAAGTTATGATTTCAGACATTTTCCCCCACTCCTCCCTCTCTAAAACCATGTTCCACTTCTTTAATTTCTGGGGACTCATCAGGTATCGAATTATACTGCTAAAAGAAGTAATAACCGAAGTTTCATCGATGGACGAATTTTGTAGCCAGAAAATCCCAATTTGACTGCACTAAAAAATGTGCAATATAAATGAGGAATGATATGGTCTGGGGCCTATTTCATAAAACATCAAGTTAGAAGCGTTCAAGTTAACAAGTACAGGTACTTGTAATGCACGGTAAACTATAACAAGTGTTTCCCCAAAACAAAGAGTACAAGTGTACAAAAGTTACGCTTGTAGAAGCTTAGTTTACAAGTGTAGCAGAAAAGAAAAATGGCGTGTGGGGACAAACGAAATGAACAACGTCAAGTGGGATGCCGAAATTGAAGTTTTGTCAGAGAATCATAATATAAAAACACTGCCAAGGAAATGGCACATGAGCTTCCTCGTGACCTTCACAAAACGTACGTCACCATTAAATTCCAGAAAATTAGAAACGACCGGTTCTGGCATCAGGGAATTAATAAGGTGGGAAATTGGAAGCTTGGTACATATGATAAATGACTCGATCATGAAGGAACTGATAGGGGACCATGTAGAGCTATACCCGCACGATCCCTAAAAATTTGAAGAAAATCGCATCAAAATTGTGGAAATTATGGCTGTTGCAAGGACCGTAACAAGAATATTTCGTTCATGCATGCGCAGAGCGTACCGCTAATGCAATTATGATGATTGTCTTATGGGACCTCAAGGGACCTTACCCACATCATCCCTGAAAATCTGACCGAAATCCGTTCAACATTGACCGAGTTATGACCGTCACAAGGAATTCACGTTAACGCCTGCGCAGAAGCTACCGTTGATTCGATCATGATGAAGTTGATAGGGGACCATCTAGAGCTTAACCCGCACGATCCCTGAAAATTTGGTTAAAATCGGATCAAAATTGTGGAAGTTATGGCTGTTACAAGGAAATGTGGACGGACAGACAGACACGGAACCAAATTTGTTCAGGAGGCTCCGAAACGCGAGTGGGAATTTTGATTTTGGAGAAAAAAGAATTTTTCATTTCGAAAGTGAAAACAAAGCTTCCGCTGCCTTGCAGTCTCGGAAGAAAAACAAACGGTGTTAAGTACAAGTTAGGATGTTTATCGTACATGACAATGTGTAATGATTGGAAGACGGACAATTATAAACTGGAAAGTGGAGAAAGTGTATTTGATTTCAACTTATTCTGATGGCTGGCATAATCGGATTTTTCTCCTTCATTCAGCGGAAATGATTAATCAGTTCATCAAGTCTTAATGCTGCTGGGTTAGGAATGTCATCTGTAACTTCGAGGTGATCTTCACACTTCACTTTGTTCTTCAATGATGGGGAGATCCTCAATACCCGATCAGGAAAAATTGCACAGCAAAATGAAGTTATATTGTTGTACACACACTCAAATTAATTATATTGCTTTTTGTTTGTGAAATGCGTGTATTCAAGTTTGGGAGCATGCAGAAATATACTTTCCCTGTTCAAGTACCTACTATACAGGAGAAAAACTGTCTTTGATGCTAATTATTGCTCATGTTTTGCATGAAGCAATGATTTCTTGTGTGCACATGCAGTCACTGCTGTTGATTCATGATACAATTCACAGAGGGTCATCACTTATTCAAATCTTTATGTTCTTTTATCCTGTGCCAGAATCAGGGCATTCAAGACCTTGCAACCCAGTGGTTTGCTGGTTTTTGACGTGCTGATGCCGTCAGGAGTAAATGAACGTTTTACGTCCTCCAAAAGAAGAAAACTCAGGAGGTGGTAAAAGTTCATGGGTGAACTCAGCCTATAGTTTGGGGTAGCCTTTGTCCCTATGCGATGCAGGTGAGGTTCCAAGTAATCATAACCTGTCATCACCCTGAAATCGGCCACTAATTCGTTCCTGTTTAATGTCTGTGGGATGTGGTTGTGACTCTTCAAGTATAGGGCTTCTTTTACTGGCTCTGAAATACTCAGGTATACGGCTTCTATACTTGAGGGAGCTGCAGTTCTCTGCGTTTTAGAAGCCCACGTTACTGTATGAAGAAAGGCTGCTACAGAATTTCAATAATTATCAAACTTTACAATGTTCAGAATTGGAATTAATGACTAAACAATTTTAAGTCCTTTTTTCAATAGCTACCTTATTTATGGATTGACTTAAACGACAAAGCAGTAAATACCCAATTTTATTATATATACTCGTATATATACATACAAGTAGTATCCGAATACCAATCCTGGCTCACCGACTTCAATCTCTGTTGAAAATGCTTTTCTGTTAAACCTCTGATAAAAATGATTCCGACTTCAATCTCTGTTAAAAATGATTCCGACTTCAATCTCTGTTAAAACTACTTTTGTGCTAAACCCTGTTGAAAATGCTTTTCTGTTAAACCCCTGATAAAATTTTTTACCACAAAACATCAAAGCACCTTTTTTAACACAAAACATCAGAACCAGTGACTTTTTTCGGTTTAGCGACTTGAATCTCTGTTAAAACTTTTTTATCATAAAACATCAGAGGCATTGACTTTTTTTTAAATATTTTTTATCAGAAACTCTAGTGAACTCTAAAAAAGCTTTAACAATTTAGGGGTCGATATTTTCAAAATTTATCTCTCTCTGATGTTTTCACTAGAAAAAAATAAAATGACGTCACGCTAAAAAAAATATTTTTTGAATCTAGTCCAAGCCATTAAAGGCGATACGGGACCCGTCGATTCGACGGGTCCTATTAAAGGCGGTACATCTTTAAGAACAACTAGATTAATAGGAGAAATGTGTGAATGCACGGTAAACGAGACAGCCCATGCTATCTAGCGGACGCAGTAAACGAGATAGCTCATGCTGCCTAGCGGACGCGGGATGCGAAAAAGGCGTTCCACCTAAAAGCGGAACGATAAAATAAAAGGGAACGATGAAAAAAAATATTTTTTCGTGAAATATTTCTCAGCTCGTTGAAAAAATCGTTCCCCTTTTGCGAGACAGAGAGGGAATGATATTGTCGTATCTTGTCGGAGGTCTTGTTATCTTTTGAGATAAGATTGGTTTCCAGCTCGCCCGTCCTCCAGTCAGTCTGTGGAATTCAATTGAGGCAGTGAGTTAAAAGGATCTCTACTATAAATAAAATGGAATACTTTAAAGCGTTAAGAGAACTCGAAGATGGAAATTGTCTTTCCAAGAGCGAGTGGCAGGCAGTATCTGAATCTGGAGAACTGACTGATTATTTCGTGAGGAAGTATCATAAGTTTTTGGATTTAGCAACTGTGAAACGTAACTTTCTCAATGGAAAAAATAAACTAACTGAAAACATTCTAAATTTTACTCCTTTCAAAAATATTAACGTTTGCAAAAATTGTGGTGTTAGAGTACTAAATGGTAATATTTGTTTTGAATGCATCGAAGAGGATAATCAAAATATGCTAAAAAGTGTGCACAGTATATTTACATTTGTAAGAGAATCTGTAGTAAGAGGAGAGATGGAAAAGGAGATGGAAGAGGAGATGGAAAAATATTAGGTTTTTATAAGAATCCCTTATAAAAATTATAATTTAGTATTTACTTTAATCCTACCTATAATTCCATTTTCTTTCTCGTTTTGTGTTTTCATAAGCTCCTTCAGATGATCTACGAAATTTTCTTTTCCTATTCCAATTTTATGATGTCCCCAAGCAAGAGTATCCATACCATTTTCCAGAATATGCCTTTTATCATCGTAGGCACTGAGCGCTTTCTTGTTCTGTTTAATGGTATAAATATCGTGCTTGTTTGTTCTGAACATCATTTGCGTTTTGTAGATCGGTTTCTTGGTCAACAGACATTCTTTGAAATCATTGAATTTAATGTCCTGTTCAATAACGTTTTTCTTGATCCCTTTCGCTTTCTTTGTTTCTTTTTGATTCTCGAACGTTTTGTGTGCGTAAAGTTTCGATCTTAGTCCGATAAATTCCTCCATTACTTTTCCGTTCATTTCATCTTTGAATTTTCCAAGTACTTTCTTGTTCACTTGAGGTATACCGTAGACATTTTCTTTCGGATAATCGGACGTGTCAAACTGATCAATCATGTTGTTTTTAATATCCGAGTAAAAGTCTTCAGTCTTGATATCCATGATCAAACTGTCCGTGTCACAGTACATCAATTTAACATTTTCTCCGTATTGTTTCTTTATCGTGTTGTAATAAAAATCGTACATTAGAGTTTTTGAAATGTCCAAAATACTCATTCCGATGTAGATGGGTTTATTGAAAAGAATTTTGGTCTTTTTCATGTGAACTGCTGCTAAGTTTTCAGTGAATATTGTTCTACGATCAAAAGTTGGTTTTGCTATCAATGATTCCAGTTTCTTTCCATTTGAACATAATTTGATATCGACTCTTTGCCTGATATTTTCCATCGTTTTTCCGAATACACTGTTGTTCATCAATTTGAAAAATTCCTTTTCAAAATCATTTTTCGCTTTCGTTCTCAGTTCCGTGTTAAAGTCAATGTACACTTTCAACCAATCCGATTGATCAAACTCCAGAACTCTATGTACTTTCTTTAGTTTCATCCCCATGCTCAGACATTGTTTCAAATTCCTGTAGTGCAAAACGTATCTATCTTTGTTGTACAAAGTTGTCATCAGTTTAGGTAATTTTGTATTTCCAATCCTGTTTTCAGGTGCAAGTGGTAGATCCGAATGTAAATCGTGCAGTTCTTTAGGATATTCCAAGTCAACTTCTAAAATATAACCTTTAGGAGATTCATCATCAATCTTTTCAATGTACAAGTTCTCTACCCATTTAAAACCACCATATGGTAAGTATTTTGACATTGCCCATCCATAAAGGTTGTTAGCGTCTACGTACGCTATGTAACTCGAAGGTTTAGCTGGGTCATATTTATCAATCATATACTTATTGTTTGCTTTCGCGTACCTGTTACTACATTGCGATATACCACCACGAATTCCTTTTTCAATCATTAAAATTTTATCGTAATCGGTCAAAAGTTCCAACTTAACTTTAGTCATTTTCAACATACAGTCCCACGAGAATCCAGGTGTTGTGTAATACCATGCAGGATCTAGTTTGTATGTTTTCAGGGAAATATCTCTGAAATTTTCCATTACATCTGCAAGCAGTAAGATGTCACTTTTGTTGTAAAGCATGGTGAATTCTCTCATGTTTTTGATTCCAAATCTTTCCCAAATCTCCTGCGCATTTCTGTACTCGGACTCTTTTACTCCTTGTTTGTTCAAGCTGCTGTAAAATGCTTTAATAGGTGGTAAACAGGTTTCATCGTACTTTTCCGGACTATCCATGTACTCATATGGGTAAGCTAGTTTCCTTGTCATCAACTCCAAGTTCTCTGTTCCAAAATGTTTTACCAGTTCCTTAAATTGATCTTTCGTTAAATTTCCTACTAGTTTTTTCAAAGAGCTCGCTAGAAATTTGTACGAATCCACGAACCTTATTTCAATTTTATTCATTACTTTGTTTCCTTTCATATCCAATTTTCCAGAGTCGTACCTGAAAATCTTTGAAAACGAAATGTACTTTTCCTCAGTATTTGGAATCAATCGTATGCCCCCTTCATCCTCTCCGAGTTGTTTTACGAACAGGTGGGCATCGTACCCAGCCAGGTTGTGGAAAAATACAGGTACGAATCTTGGGCATTGGTACTCCAAATTACACAGAGAATGGGCGGCACCTCTAAATTCCCCTGACAAGTGGTCATGGTCAGCCACACGACTTTTGTTCATATTGATATTTTGTTTTAATTCGGTCAATTCCGTTTGTATTTTGTTTGCATTACTTTCATCTCCTTGCATGTGAAAGTAGACCAAAGCTTTTTTCATCTCCTCGAGTTTCTTTTCAAGCATTGGAGGCAATTCGTTAAAACCTCTCTCGCAAATGTGACAAGCTTTAGCATTTTTGAATTCTTGTTTCCTTTCGTTTGTCAATGGTTTCATGGGTACAATTTTATCGTAATATTCCTTAGCAATGTGTAAAACTTCCTCTTTCAGTTTCTGATAAAATACTTTTGGAGAATCTGGACCAGAATATTCGACTGGAGGTTTATAATATCCGTTGGAATACTTTATGTAATATGAAAAACTGCTAGCTTCGTGTTTTTGAATTTTATTAGTGAACGCATTAGTTTCATCAGGTTGACAAGTTTGAAGTTTGCTTAGAAAACTTTCAAAGTCCGAGTAGATAACGAATGGTACTTTCATGGAGCGTTTATAATTTTCAAATTGTAAAACATTATCGTAAGGTTCTGGTAGTTCTACTTTAACAGCTTTATGAGCTCCGCAATATTCTTTATGTTCGTTTAATTTAATCTGAGTTCCAAAGCTATTTAAACACATTTTACATAAAAATCGTTTGTGGCCATCCTTTGTTAGCTGACTATGATCAACCAGTTTCCATAGATTTTTGATCCAGCAGTAATGTTCAGTTTCCTCATTTTTCAAGTACAACAAGTCAATGTGCCTTTCCTTTTCCTCTTTCGTTATTTCCAAGGGAACTATAGTATTATTTTCATCCAGACAGTAAACATTTATGGAAATCCCGGTTCTTTTCTCAAACAATTTTATACTCGTAAGTTTCATAGGAAAACTGATATCTTTCAACGCTTCATCAAACTCATGTTCCCACGTTATGTACTTTCCTATTCTATCAGAATTTTTATCAGCTGGATGAAGTGCAGACAGAACAGACCAAAGGAAACATTTATTATCGTCATTTTTCACATTTATGATTGCTTTCCTATTTTGTAGAAAATCAGGGAGTGGGATGTAAGACGATCCTCTCAAAGGAGTGTACTTGTTAACGTTCAGTTCCAAATGCTTGATTTTGTGAAGTTGCCATTGAGATCCTTTAATTTCGAACGATTCCATTTCATTTAGAATTTTCTGTTTCATTTCCTCGTAACAATTTGGTACTTCTGCTGACTGCAATATTATTACGTTTTTAGTTTTGAAATTGAGTTCATGATACTCTATGTTATTTTCGTTAGTTCCTTTTTTAAATTCTGCGATTAAAACTACATTAACTTTTAGTTTCATTTTTCTAAGTGCCCTGTTGATTAAACCTGTTACGACATTTTCAATACTGTCAAGAAATTTGGAAGCATCTTTAAATCCTTTCATATTTTTAATATCGTAAGTCACTAATCTAGATTTAAATGCAGTTTCCTTTTCACCAACTTCAGTTCTCGGTTCTTTGCTTTTTTCAAATATTTTTTCACTAAAATTAAATACTTTGTGCAATTTCCTCGGATTTACAAATACAGGTTTAGCTTTCCTAGATTCTTTCCTAGATTCTTTGCTTTTTTCAAATATTTTTTCACTAAAATTAAATACTTTGTGCAATTTCCTCGGATTTACAAATACAGGTTTCGCTTTCCTAGGTTTTCTGATAGTCATTGTCCGGTCCGGGTCGTTTTTTCCATGGCGCTTAGACTTTAGGTGTCTAGCCCAATTTTTATAAGTAGTGCTAACATCGCACTTTTCACAATGCCTTCTCGCATCATACATTTTGTTATAGGGTTTCATTTTATTATAGGATATATAATTTTTATTAGAAGAGAGATTCTTTTAACTAACCCCTCATTTTTTTGAATTCTTAAAGGTGGCGTTGAATCGACGCCACCTTTTTCTTTTGTCTATTATAGTAGAGATCCTTTTAACTAGCACGGTGGTTGTTTAGTTTACCATGGAATCACCAAATCAATAAATGGGAGAGACATGTATAACATCAAGTTTGTTTAAAACCCAATCTATTAAAGATGGGGGCGAATCGCCCTCACCTTTAAATATTAATAAAAACGTTTTAATGGAAATTTTCCATTAAAACAACAATATTATACTAAGATTTTTTCAGAATTCAATTTCCCTCTGCATGTTTTTAAAACAGTTTCATAATCTTTTCCGTTTGAAAGTTCTTTTAACACTATCAAAGACAGATGTCCACAAATTGGAGGATCATTATACTTTTGAATTTGTTCGGAATTGTAAAAAATATTTTTATTTTCCAAGTATTTTACCAACTCTTTAGGAGGTGGTGCGTTTCCATAGGAATCGAAATAATATTTTTCTTTTTCGGATTTTTTAAAATAACAAGTCCAGTGACTACCATTTTGATAAGAATTTTCCAAATTAATAATTCCACATTCAACGGGTTTAGATCGATCAGGAAGTTCATCTTTCATGAAAATACCTCGGAAATGTTTTATTTTAAAATTTTTCGCGAAACGATTTAAATCTAAATTACTCAAAGGTTGGTAGTTTTCCGTTTTTTTTCGTTTTTTTTAAACCGGATCCAATACTTAAACTTTTTGCTTTTTGAGCTAGTTTTTCCATCTCGAGATTATGACGTTTTATTTCCGCTTCTTCAGCAGCTTTATGTTTCGAATCTATTACTGAAGATGCTACTGCAGCACCTCCACCTAATAACGCTCCAAGTGCTCCCATTCCTGCAAACACCAATGGTAAAAATCCACCCGTGTGATTCAATTGTAGTTGTTCATAATTCAAAGTTAACGTAATTCCTTTCTTTTCTCCTCTTGCTTTTTCAAATGCTTTTGATTGAGTTTCCCACAGACTGATTTTATGTTTTCCATTTCCTGAAATTTGTTTCGCTGCCAAACGAACTGTAACACTTCTGCGCTTCTTGTAAGCGGCTCGCATTTTGGTTAGTTGATTTTCGGTTAAATCTATTTTTTTCGTAATCATAGTTATTTATTATAGTAAATTTTTTTAATAACGAACTCTCATACCAAAGGACCGTTTACTCATTTCAACTCCCATACCTTCAACTCCCATACCTTCAACTCCCATACCTTCAACTCCCATACCTTCAACTCCCATACCTAAAACCTGTTTACCTTTCATTCCACCCATCACTACAGCTGCAGCAGCTTTTTCTTTCCAACTTGAATCACTCGCGAACATTCTTTCTTTTGCTACTTCCTCCAGTGCTTTATCCGCTATGTGTCTTTCTTTCACGTCTGTGTGATCTCTGTAAAATATATCATGTAGCTTACAGCCTTCGTCCAATTTATTAATTCCAGGATCTCCTCTTTTCAATCGTTCATCTAGTTTTGTAAATGGGCCACAATAGTTGTATCCGGGTAAATGCATTTCAGGTACGAAACCATCTAGTTTATTCAGCAAAGTATTTAAAACTCCGGATCCACTTTTAATAATTCCTTTCGGTAAACTGTTAACAACTTTCATCAGATATTCTATTCCTTTGGGATTATCTATGTTTTTTTCCAACTGATCGCTTATAAACTTTACAATTCCTAATTTTTCATTGTGAAAATTGTTATTACCAGCTCGTTCTTGTGCGTGCAAATAGAACAAACGCTGTAGCAGCTGTTGGAGGTTGTCGATGTATTTAAATTCCACTGGATTTTCGGAATATTCTATCAAACCCGAACCAACTTTACTTGCTTTGATTTCTTTCCAAATAGGTGCGATCAACTCTTTCCATTTTTTCCCCGTACTAGACTTTACTTTATTGGTAGTTGGATCGTTCTTTTGGTATAGAGAGTTCGTTTGAATGAGAATTTTCTTGTAAACTTTCAAATCCTCTTGAGTGTATTTATCAGGATCAGGTCCTAGAGGATCAGTTAACAAACGCCATAATCCGTGAGTTCCTTTGTAAGTTTCATTTTGAATGATGATTGTATCTCCATTTACTTGAATTTGTTTGTCTCCTATATAAATTTTGTCCTCATTTCCCCATATACCAAATTGTTTATCATCCTGTCTGATGTAAAGTCTAGCAATTGGACCAATTCCTTTCGGACCAACGCTATTCGATGGGGTTTCATTTCTATCAACCATATCCATGATGCTTGATAAGCTACTTCTCGTGTTTACTACGGTATCATCTGGCACAGTATCAACTAGTGCAGAAGCTCCTTCGTTTGGATTAATGTCAAAAGTATTAGTTGGTCCAAAAGTTACAACTTTCTTTCTAGGAGAACTAGTTGGCTTGTAGGGAACAATTTCTTGTTTCTTTATGATGTCTTCATCAACTTGTTTCACAGCATTTATTACTTCAACTACTTTTTCAGTGATGGGTGCAAACATCTTTTCTTGAGTTTCTCTTTCGTTAAACTTATCTACTCTAGCTTCTCGGAAAGCACGTCTCAACTCTTGTTTTTTTTCTTGAATTTCGTTAGCTTCCTTGACAGTCATTTCTTTTTTAGGTTTTTTCAGGAAAATTCTATTTTCTGGTTCTGAATCATCAGGTTGATTACGAGTTTCTCTTTCGTTAAACTTATCTACTCTAGCTTCTCGGAAAACACGTCTCAACTCTTGTTTTTTTTTTTGAATTTCGTTAGCTTCCTTGACAGTCATTTCTTTTTTAGGTTTTTTCAGGAAAATTCTATTTTCTGGTTCTGAATCATCAGATTGATTACTAGTTTCTGAATCATCACGAGTTTCAATCTTTTTTTTAATTTCCTTACATTTTTTCAACAAAAGTTTTTGTAAATGTTTTTCAGTAGACATTTATTATAGTAAAAAAAAATTTTTTTTTGTCGAATATTTAAATCCAAATTTAACGGTTATTTTAACGGTTATTTTAACGGTTATTTTAACGGTTATTTTAACGGTTATTTTGATCGTTTAACGGTGTTTTTGACCGTTTATTCACCGACTCGAGAAACGTTTTCTCAAACTTTTTCATGTATCGACCGTCTTTTAATTGTTTTGTTAGGTTTATCGTTAGAAATCCAAAATCATCGTCCCAACATTCGTTATATATTTCTTTGAATCGTTTGAAAGTAAAATCTGTTCCAGCATACTTATCATAAATCACTTTCATGTAATCTGGATCTTGCTTGAAAATACACAGGAAATTCAGATTGCCTCTAATCAACTGTCTATCAACTTTAGTGAATGATTGAGTTAGATAAATGCAAGAAATATTCCTGTGACGCCCTTTCGCGTAATAATCTTTTATAACTCGTTGATGTTCAACATTAACACAATCATCGAAAACTACAAGACTGTTTGGTAGGCATTCATCTAGTACAATTAGTTCGTCGCAACTATCGTAAAAATGCACTATTTTCATTTCAAATTTAGCCTCTATTTTTTCACTATTTTTTCTCAAGCCTTTATAAAATTCTTGTTCTAAAGTTGTGGAACATATGTAGAGATTGTCATGGGGAATTCCCCATGGTTTAGTAATCAGGTTGTACAATAGAGTGGTTTTTCCACATCCGCTTGTTCCAACTATTAAACATCGAAGAGGAAGCGGTAGTAATCCATTATGAACTTTGTTTGATTCAAATGGATGAGGATCAATATTGTATTCATGACTCATTTTATTTATTATATATTATATAATAAATAAATAATGTTTATAAAAATTTCAGGAGATACAATAAGGTTTGAGAGTCCGATTCCACTCGATCCGAATAAAGAGTATCAATTGGGCATGTCAGCATTGATGTTTACAACTAGGAAAACGTTTGAGATAAAAAACTTCAAGTTTTCATTCTCATTTCCTTTCCCCGATGGAAATTATGATAGGATGTTTGAAATGAGTGGTGAATACACAATGAGTTCTTTCAAAACCGCTTTAATGAATAACATTACCACTATGCAAAACCAATTATTAGAGAAAAAAGACACTTTGAAAAAGTACCCTGAAAACCAGGCGAATGAAATACAAAAAGATATACAGAAAGTTAATCCGAATAATTTGAAATTCAATCTCGAACACCTAACTGACGATAGTTACAGAATTGCTGCTTACTTTCCCATGGATATGAGGATTATAAATGAAGGTAACTTTTGTGACATATTCCAATTGAGAACTTGTTCCGATAATTCATTCAAAAAGAACACCAACTACGTGTCAAATAACAATGCTACTCAACTCGTATTTTCGAGCAAAATAATCGAATGGCATTGCAACATTACGGAATACAGCTTTACTAATCACGAGAAACACCCACTTTCACACGATGAACATGAGCTATTACACGTTTCTTTCATAGAGAAACCACTGTCACCTAATACTATTTACACGGAAAAACCAAAGAAAGTAGTTTTCATTCCACTAAGAAAAGGACTGAAAGAAATAAATATGATAAAATTGTCAACGACCACGGGAAATAACGAACCCATTCGATTCAACGATATTAAAGCTTACTTGTTGCTGAAAAGTAATTAATTTTTTCATAGTAAATAAAAATTATACTGTTCACGTTAAAAGAAATTTTTAAAACTTTTAGACCCGGTAAATTACCGGGTCTAAAAAAAAATTATATTTACTATAATAAAGTATGCATCAAACTAAAAAGGTATTTGATAAATATCAAGACTTTATTGTGCGAAAGCAATTTCGTACCATTAATCCAACTTCAACTCAGAATTTAAATGCAGAGAATAAAAGAACAATTTTCAAAATAGATTTAAGCGACGATTTTCTGTCTAAAGATATACAATATAACGTGGAGGGAGTTCTAAAGTCAAAAGATCCAACCAAGGAGTATTCAGGTTTAGATACTGTTAAGTTGGTAGATAATTTCGTAGGTCATATGTTTTCGAGTATAGAAGTGAAAAAACACAATGTGATAGTAGATGAAATTGAAAATCCGGGCATTTGTGGCTTGGTGGAAGGTTTTGCTACTCAAGAATGTCCAAAAGATTATAACGGACAAGGTATGAATTCAGGATTCAACTCAATAGCTATCGGAGGAGGGAATTTCAATGCTGTTGGTTACCTTGGTGACTTAGGTTTGGGTTTTTTCAAAGATTTAACAATTCCAATTTTCAAGGGAGGTTTTGAAATAACTTTTGTGAGAAACAGCGATAATAATATTATTTTTAGATGGAAAAAAGATAGAGAATCTCCTATTCCTAATGAAGGTGTTGTAGAAATTAAGTCTTTCGTTTTGAGAGTTCCGGTGATTGAATACATGGATGAAGCAAAAGTTAATTTGATCACAGATTTGAGAAACATTCCGTATAAACTCCAATTTAAAAGTTGGCAATGCATAGTTAGGAACGTTACTGGAAACTCGTTACAGTTCGATTTATCTAGCGTTTACAGAAACGTTAATAACCCATTATGGTGCTTTGTGGTATTTCAAACTGATGTTTTGGACGATCAGACAAAAAACAATTCTGAATTCCATCATAAAGATGTGAAAAATTATTGGCTTGAATTAGGAGGTAGAAGGTATCCTGAGGAAACGCAGGATTTAGATTTCAATAAAAATAGATATGGTTTGGCTTACGATGCATTTTTAGAGTTCAAAAAGACTATAAGTTCTAAACAATCTATTCCATACATCATGCCTCATTTTTTCAAAAAAGAATATCCAATTTTTAGCATCGATTTGTCTGATCAACCTCAGAGTCTATCTAGTGGTAAAAGCAATAATTTGATGCTCAATGTTGATTTCAATACATTTGTAACAGCCGCAACAAGTAGCGCAGTAGGTACTACGTGTTACGCTATTATTGTAAGTGGATCGAATTTTGTGTACGACCCGACTAAAAATATGATTAAACGGGAAATTTTATAATTATTTTATAAGCTATATATTTTTAATGGAGTGATCTCCATTAAAAAAAAATCGTATTAGACTTAAATAAAACATGGAGGATGAAATTTATTGTCATAAGTGTAAGAAAAGAACAAAAAATATAAACGCGGAAATTGTACAAACTGCAAACGGAAGGTGGAGAATTTCAGCTAAATGTGTTAAATGTGAGACTAACAAAAGTAAATTTATAAAAAATCCGAATGAGGAAACTAACGTAATTCCTGAAACTGAAGTTATAAATTTACCTGAAAACGAAAAGTTAGAATTTGCGAAAGAGTTACATAAACCCGTTAGAAAAAGATTTCAGAAAAGAAAAATTGTTACTCATGGAAAAGATGATCTTTGGGCTGCGGACTTGATTATAATGAAACAATACGAGAATGAAAACAAGGGGTTCGGTTACATGTTGAATATCATTGATACTTTTTCAAAGTACGTTTGGTCAATTCCATTAAAAAAGAAAAACGGAGTAGCAGTTTCAAAAGCTTTCAAAGGCGTTTTGGAAAATGTGAAATTTCATAACCATTCTACCCCTAAACTCCTTCACACGGACAAAGGTTTAGAATTTGAAAATAGACTTTTCAAAGAACTTTTAGACGAGTATAACATAAAAATGTATCACACGGAAAGTTTAGAAAAATCCGCAATTATAGAAAGATTTAACAGAACTTTGAATCAGAAAATGAAAATTCGTTTCGAGGTGAATGGAAATAAAAATTGGATCGATATTCTACAGGAATTAGTTAATGAGTACAACAAACAAGATATTCATCGTTCTATTGGGATGACACCTGCTCAAGTTGATGCGAAAAATGAAAGTGAAATCCTAAGAAATTTATTTAAAAAGAGTGGAAAAAATGGAAAAAAGAAATTTAAAATTGGAAATCGTGTAAGAATTACGAAATCGAAGAAAACTTTTGCAAATAAATACGAGGCAAATTGGACGAAAGAAATTTTTGAAATAACTGAGGTTTTAAAAACGACTCCAGTTACTTACAGAATAAGAGATTTAAACGGAGAGGAAATCCAAGGAACTTTTTATCCCGAGGAATTACAACTCACGAAATTTTAAAATCACTTTATTAGAAGCTCACTTCGTTGTATCTCAATATGTTTTAATGGAGAATCTCCATTAAAACGAACAATATTAAACTACTCTATCTTGAAACTCTTGGATGAATTCATCAGAGAGTTTTTGATGTCTAGAAATCCAATACCAGTCTACTCTATCTTGAAACTCTCTGATGAAGTCTTCGGATAGTGTTTGTTTAAATGAAATCGAATTCCAAACTACTCTATCTTGAAACTCTCTGATGAAGTCTTCGGATAGTGTTTGTTTAAATGAAATCCATCGCCAGTCTACTTTATCTTGAAACTCTCTGATGAAGTCTTCAGATAGTGTTTGACTAAATGAAATATCATCCCAATCTACTCTATCTTGAAACTCTCTGATGAAGTCTTCGGATAGTGTTTGACTAAATGAAATCTCATCCCATTCTACTCTATCTTGCATTTCTCTGATAAGGTCTTCGGATAGTGTTTGCTCTACAGAAATCAAAATCCAATCTACTCTATCTTGAAACTCTCGAATGAAATTCTCAGAGAGTTTTTGCTCTCTAGAAATCCAATGCCATTCTACTCTATCTTGAAACTCTCGAATGAAATTCTCAGATAGTGATTGGTTAATTGAAATCTCATCCCAATCTACTCTATCTTGCATTTCTCTGATAAATTCTTCAGATAGTGTTTGGCTAATTGAAATCAATCTCCAATCTACTCTATCTTGCATTTCTCTGATGAATTCATCAGATAGTGTTTGGTGAATTGAAATCTCATCCCAATATACTCTATCTTGCATTTCTCTGATGAATTCATCAGATAGTTTTTGCTGTCTAGAAATCTCATACCAATTTACTTTGTCTTGAAATTCTCTGATGAATTCATCAGATAGTTTTTGATGTCTAGAAATCTCATACCAATTTACTTTGTCTTGAAATTCTCTGATGAATTCATCAGATAGTTTTTGATGTCTAGAAATCTCATCCCAAGGTACAAAATAACCAGACTCTTCAACAAAATCTCTAATAAACTGTTTATGTTTGATCGAATCAAAATTTAATATGAAGGTTTGTGGATTTACATTTAAGAATATACATTTCTCTTTATTTGCTGGAATATTCATAGCTTTGCAAAAAATGAAATAGTCATAAGCATCTGTGATCTTGTCTCGAATCTCCATGTAAATTTCAGTTGGTAATACAATTTTGTTATCCATCTTTTATTTTTATTATAGAATATATTCTTTTAACTATCCCCCTCATTTTTTTTATCCACCCACTTTTTCTTTTGCCTATTCCTGTATGGATACTATTTATCCTTTTAACTTACCCAACATCTGAATTGGATACTTAAAGTTGGGTCTCTAGATTCACAAAATATTTTTAGCGTGACGTCATTTTAATTTTTCTAGTGAAAACATCAGAGAGAGATAAATTTTGAAAATATCGACTCCCTAAATTGTTAAAGCTTTTTTAGAGTTCACTAGAGTTTCTGATAAAAAATATTTAAAAAAAAGTCAATGCCTCTGATGTTTTATGATAAAAAAGTTTTAACAGAGATTCAAGTCGCTAAACCGAAAAAAGTCACTGGTTCTGATGTTTTGTGTTAAAAAAGGTGCTTTGATGTTTTGTGGTAAAAAATTTTATCAGGGGTTTAACAGAAAAGCATTTTCAACAGGGTTTAGCACAAAAGTAGTTTTAACAGAGATTGAAGTCGGAATCATTTTTAACAGAGATTGAAGTCGGAATCATTTTTATCAGAGGTTTAACAGAAAAGCATTTTCAACAGAGATTGAAGTCGGTGAGCCAGGATTGGTATTCGGATACTACTCATACATATTTTTTTCCCACAGGTGTTTCTCGTCGTGTGTAACAACGCAGCAATTGGTGTTGTAACAAGCTTCTTCCTGAAATACTTGAATTCTATCCTTAAAAATTTTGCTGGAGCCCTTGAACTTGTTTTTACTGCTATTTTATCGTATTTGATTTTTTCTATTCCCATATACTTGAACACAGTTTTGTCTATATGTTTGATACTAATAGCAACGTTATTGTATAGTCAAAACCCTGTGACGAACCCAAAATCCAAAAGCAACCTAAAGACTGGATCACTCTTGTCAAGTTAGTCAGTAAATGCTTAATATTGTTAGTACCTAATTATTTAAGACGCCAGTCGATCGAAACGACCACCTGAAACTCGTGATTGTTACCTTATTCGATTGTTGAACTAGTCATGAATCAAAATACCGGAACATATAGGTACGTAGATTTTTGTGCTCTTTATGTTGACTTATGCTTTTATATCAGATAGGTACTAGTGAAGATGTTTTGTGACTTGAACTGGTCATTTTAAACATTATAATTGAACCATACCATAATTGGTTTTGTTTTGATTCCAAAAATCTTGTCGATTTACAATTATATAAAAAATTTAAACATGAATATATCTCTTTTAGTTTTTTACTTCCTGTGAAATATAAAAACGCTGAAAATAATTACGTAATACTATTAATTTTTCATGTAATGTTGCACCAGGACATTGGGTACAACCATAAATTTCACGTGGGTGCCAAGCCATGTGGCACCCTAAATAGCATCTGACAATGAGACGACTGATGCTCTAGCGAGGAGAGCCATTGGGGATTACTCCTTGAAATGTTGCCTATGCTCAATTAGGATCGGATATTATCTTATGTGTGAAATAAAACCAATTCAAGGTCACCTGAGCAATGGCAGGGTGAGGCTGAGTTACTTCAGCACCTGTGGAGGGTTGGCCCTTTTGTGACCCAACTTCCAATGGTCATCTTCTCTTGGATAGCTCTGGCCATATACGTCTTACCCACTGACACCTGCTTAGCGCAGTAGCTTGTGAAATTGTCTGCCCATCTGCTTCCCGGAGGTTTGCCCTGCCTTTACGGACCTCAGTGGGTTGAAGTTCTATCTGGACCAGACAAGATCCAGCCCCTGCAGTTGTACTCAATTAAATGCAATTAGTCATAGATTTATTGTAGATAGACAATATTTATTTACTAGATACTATGTACGTAGTTGAAAGCTTAAGCATAATCTAGTCTTGGTATAGTAGTTTTTATTTTGGAGTATCTACTGTAGCAGTCACAGAGTGGTCATCTTTTTCATCCTTGTTAGGCTGTCCGTCCAGTAGACGCGATTTCGCGTGAAGAGGCGAATTCGCGCAAACGGTTCGTCTCTCTTCAAACACGCTGTTTTAAATAAGAGCCCGTCCACTGCAAGCGCTGCGGTTGAGCGAAAAGGGGCGAACACGACGAGAATCAATCCAGTTTGTTTTTCAACGCGTCAACAAGAGAAATGGATGCCGAAAAATAGGAGATCTAGTAGGAACTCGTCATTGCATTCGTCTCTTAATGTCCTAGAGAGGCAACCAGTCAAATTTTCATATTTCTAGAGTGAATAGGAGAGAATTTTGCTAAGTCAGCTGATCTGGTAGGAACCCGTCATTGCATTGGTCTCTTAATGTCCTAGAGAACCAACCTGTCAAATTTCATATCCCTAGAGTGAATAGGAGAGCATATAGCTCACTCAGCTGATCAGGAAAGAGCCCATCATTTTATTTGTTTCTCGATGTCCCAGAGAGGCTCTCTCTCAAATTTCATAATCCTAGAGTGAATAGGAGAGAATTTAGCTAAGTCAGATTATCAGGAAAGAGCCCATCATTTTATTAGTTTCTCCTTGTCCCAGAGAGGCTCTCTATTAAATTTCAAATTCCCAGGGTGAATAGGAGAGAATTTAGCTTAGTCAGCTGAACAGGAAAGAGCCCATCGTTTTATTCGTTTCTAGATGTCCCAGCGAGGCTCCCTTTCAAATTTCATATTCCTAGACTGATAGGAGAGAATTTAGCTAAGTCAGCTGATCTGGTTGGAGCTCGACATTGCATGCGTCTCTTGATGACCTAGAGACGCTCCCTATCAAATTCCATATTCCTTGAGTGAATAGGAGAGAATTTACCTAAGTCTGCTGATCTGGTTGAAACCTGTTATTGCATTCGCCTCTTAATGTCCTAGAAAGGCACCTTGTCAAATTTCACATTCCTATGATGAAAACGAGAGAATTTAGCTCACTCAGCTGGCCAAGCTGGGCGCCTGTCTTTTTATTCGTCTCTTGATGCACCAGAGTGCGTTCCTTCAAATTTTAACTCCCTCGTGTGAACAGGAGAGAATGTTTAGCTCTCTTGTTTCTGGAAACAAATTGGTCTCTTTTTTTTCACAATAGGTACCAGAGTCCAAAGCATACATTTGCCACATTCTCGATAACATTTCAACTACTAATTACCTACAGTAGAAAGGAAGTCAGTGGAAAACGGTCGAAGTGGACTGGATTCGCGCTGTTGATTCGCCTCCAATGGACGGGGTCAGTTCGCGCGAAGAGGCAAAGGGAGCGAACTAGGCGATTTCGCCTCTTCGAGTGAAATCGCGTCCACTGGACGGCCAGCCTTACAATGAGTGGCGATGCTTCACGTTGCAGGATATTATTTTTCCCCTTTTGATCTGTTAGTGGAGTCCATGATCGCAAACTGTTGAAATTGAACGGTGGAAATTAAGAAATGAAATGATCGGCTCTTTCCTGATCAGCTGTGACATCCACATTCTCTACAGTTCACTCTATGAAGTTGAAATTTGATAGGGAGACTCTCTGGGATATTATGAAACGAATGATTTGATGGGCTCTATTCTGATCAGCTGAGTTAGCTAATCTCATATTCACCCTAGAAATGTGATATTTGATAGGAAGCTGCTCTAGGGCACTAAGGGATGAACAAAACAGTCCTCGATACTCCACCTCAGTCTCCCGATTTAAACCCAATTGAACACTTGTGAGGTCACCTGAAACGTCTACTTGGTATACATGACATTCGTAACGTCATTCAACTGTGATAGAAATTGAAGGAAGAGTGGAACAGGATCACTCCTGACGTTTCAGCCAAACGCGCCAGATCGATGCCCACTGGCTACATTGTATGATGAAGTAAGAGATATCCGACTTGATATTCAACAGTTCATATTTATTGATGAGTATTCATCGTTTTTGGTTAATATTTTTTAATAAGTTTTTCAAGCAGAGCAATCCGCTACTTTTGACTTATAATAAAGGAATTACGAATACTTTTGTTGTGCATATTTTGTGTTGCCCTGCGATAATACCTACAGTTAATAATATAAACTTTCACTTTCTGACAAATTTGGACATGGCCATTCATTTTTACCATTTTTCCTTATCGTTGACCCAAGAAAGTTGAAAAAAGCTCAATTTTTTCAATCCAGAATATAAATTTTTATGGAAAATAGAGAATTTACGAATAATTTTGGAACTAACTATACAACAAGAGCTGATTTATAAGTTGGTAAAACAGATATCTGAATCAAACTGTGTCGACATTGACACCCACCAACTGAAAAATAATGAGATACAATAAATCAACTAGCTACCCTAAGCTTTAGGAAAGGGTAATCAGCAACAAAGTATCAATTTTTTAAATCGATGCTAAATTGAATAGAAAAACTCGATACTCAAACACTCGTTCTTTTAAAAATAGATTTAAGTGAAATAACCACTCTTTGCGTTTTAAATGAAAATATAATAGTTTTATACATTATTTTATAAACTTTTGTATTCAGCATTTATTTTGTCCTTTTTCCTCCATAATATCAACTGCGACTGAGTCACATGTTCCACCAAATTGTGAAAAGGCAGGTGTCAATGTATGTGGCGTTCAACTAGCTCATATTGTAAGCGTCAATCTCGGGAACAGTGGGAAAGACCTCGTTATCCTACTGATAAGACAACCGAAGATCCTATCAACCTGGTTGTAAGGCAACCGAAGATCTTAGCAAAGCTCTAAAAGAACAAAATTCGCAATAATTGAAGAGTTCAATGGACAAATCTGGACCCTCAGGATGAACATTATGGAGAAAAATACATTTTGAAGATGTGCTGAAATCACCACAAGAAAAGGTAGACATCTTTGCAGATCGACTAATGGACCAGTTTGCTCCAAATTCATCTATTGATAACGAGTTTTATGAGAGGGTCCGCGAGATGTTGGATGAGCCTTTACAACTTTTTCTCCTTCCTTCTACCTTCACTTCTAGGTTAGTTGCAGCCACAATCAACAGTTCACCTCCAGGTCAACACTTGAGTTGATTTTTCAACCACTTTAAAAAACTTTACCCAGAAAGGTTTTTGTGTTTCGTACCAAGTAATTGAACAATTATTATATTTTTAATTGACTAGAATTTCGTCATATCACTTAGGTTGTGGCTGGAACTTGATAGATAAAACTCACACAAATTGTTGTATATAGATATATATTTTCACATAAGTTTGTGCGAATTCAATATCATTATTTCGAAATGATGGAGTCCATCACGGTTTGTCTTTCAGCCAAAGCCAGGGGAACCTCGATACAACCAGGCAGAGGCATTTAGACACATTTTTCCAACTATTCCATTATTTCATAACAATGTTAGATCGAACGTAAGTTAATGAAGACAGTAGTTAATTTCCACAAAAATGAATAATGAGTTACAATGTTGAATCGATTTCGACCGTTAGATCATCATCAGTAACAATCAATAACTGAACATACATAAGATATAGGTAAGTCGCAGGTGAAAGGGAGCTTGCATTCCATTGGCTGGGGGAAAGGAAAGGAACGGGAGGTACAACCAATCAAGTGAAAAACAAAGTGAAAGGGGATTATTGCTTATCAGATGAAGGAAAGGTTGGGGGTTACTCCAACTGGTTTTAGCAAAGTAAAGGGGGAAATTCCAAGCTTTACAGAAATGGACCTATAAACAGTGAAATATATTAAGGGATATCCTATATATTCATTCCAACATTTACCAGATCTGTTACTTAGGATAATTTTGAATTTGCCAAGTACATTCAACATACCTCCCTTTGAACAAAAACGAATACCCCCCCCCCCCCCCCCAATTCCAAAAATGAAATGGAAAGAACAATATTTGATCCACGATATTTCTTCAATACACTTCAGATGCAGTGTTCCATAAAATTACAGCAATTCAAA
Source organism: Adelphocoris suturalis (assembly GCA_030762985.1). Lineage (NCBI taxonomy): Eukaryota > Metazoa > Arthropoda > Insecta > Hemiptera > Miridae > Adelphocoris > Adelphocoris suturalis. The sequence continues at coordinate 99,848,757 of CM061043.1, forward strand.
ATTTGTATAAAATAGAACTTTGAAAGTGTTTACAAATATCTAGTCCGATTTTCGAGAATAAGAAATTCTGACATTCCATGTTCTTTCTCTATATCCTTCATTTACCTTGAACATCTACAGGTACCAAATCTGTGACCTTGATCGACACATGACACATGTACCTAACGCATACGCATTCACCAAAATATGAGTTATGGAAATCGCCTTTATGAATGAGATATAACGTTCGTTTTATTCACTGTAAAAAATTCAGTTGTAATCTACTTGTCAAATTTGAGATTCTCCAGGTATTAATCAAATAAATAGAAGATTAGCTGAATAAGTTAAAACTCTTATAGATGTATAAATTAAAAGATTCCCTATCCCTAGTTGATGGTGTTAATATTGATCTACTGAAGTCTTCACAGCATCGTCAAAAACGCGGATTTCAATCAACCCACGGTGGATTATCTCGTTTGTTCTCCAAGGGTCCTGCGGTCTTCAGAGCGGCCTGAAACATCATGGCGTAATATTGATGTTGAAATTGTGTTCATGTAATAGGTAAATATCGTGGTTTGTGAAATTATTAGGAATTTATTAGCCCTTTGCGGTCGAAAGTTGAATTCCGATCGTGTCCACAAGGACGGGACCCGGTCAGGGACCGGCATTATGCATGTACCTTACAGGACGACTTATTACACGCCATTATATCTTTCAAGGACGATAAGCTTTTTGCAATAGGTCACCTAAAAACGGTACATCACGTTTGAAGACATATTCATCAAATAAAAGCACAGATTACCTATTATTATTATTATTTATTTATTTTTTTAATTGTAATCATTTCCCCAGAACCATCCATCCATCTCCATCCAACCACCCTTCCATCTGGTCGTCTTGCTCTTCCATTTGAAGCAACAATTTTTCAATTTGTTCATCGTTCATGACGAAAAAACCACTTACGAACTGAAAAAGCACAATTACTAAACACAGAAAACTGGGTACAATGGATACCGCACACGAAAACAACACGAGGACAAGAGTTATCTGTGAGAAAATAATGATAAAAAGTCGAAGTTCAAGTACTAACCAGTCACAGAAAGGTTTCTCATATTCCTTCCCAATGGGTTCATTTTATCAATAAAGTGCTGCGATCTATTGTCAAAACCTTCAGTAAAACCTACTGAATTGCCCCCAATATTTAAAAAATACCAAGCTACCACCGGGTTTCGTCTGTGAAGACAAGAAAGGGCGCCGAGCAGTGACTGGCATTCGACCCCTACGAGGTAACAAGGTCGCCGAGCAGGGACCGGCATTCGTCCTGTGAGACATCCCTCTCTCAAAATGTTCCGTCCAAATGCGGATATTGCCTAGCCGGGTCCTGACCGGGTTTCGTCCGGAAAGGGTTAAGGGAAATTATTTTATTTTCTATTTGTTAAAAGTGTTTGATACAGTCGGGTAGGTATTAAACTTGGAATTGAACAAAGATTATATGTGATGAATGTTTGGATTTCAAAAAGGAAATTATAGTGAAATATTTTTAGAGAGAGAGAGAGTTTCGTGGTTGGCGGTAACTAGCATGCCCAGCTTCTATTAAGGCTCCTCTACACAATGGCGGATACTACACAAACCTAGACCACATTGCCCACTGCCGATAGTGTGGACGCGAAATGACCTTGGAAAATCCGTTGATGTCTGGTCGGTGCGGAGCCATACAGGCAATCGCCTCCGTCATGGTTTTAGCGAATTTTCGTAGAAGATAAAACTATTGCAATGGTTCAAAGTTTTTAAAAACAAATTTTCAAACATTTTCTTCATTGAAATCCGTTTTGAGGCATTCTAAAATGATTCCTAGATTTTAACGCTTTTATATATATATATATATATATATATATATAAGTATATACATGTATGTGTCATTCCAGACGATAACTCTCGATAGAATTGAGATAAAAACTTCGTTCTTTCGCCAAAAAATCAAGCATTTCAAAAGAAAGGATGAGTTCGTTGGACAATACTTTTTGAGCACATTAAATTGGTCAAATTTCAAAAAATGTACTTAAAAAATCACTAAAAAAGGCAAAAAACCGCTAAAAATTAACAAATTTCTATTTTTTAGCAGAATGCTACTCGAAAAATATTAATCGAACATGAACTAGGAAATTTAAAAATTTAAACACAAAAGTGTACTGAAAAAATGTACTTAAATTTCATTAAAATAAGCTAAAAATCGATAGGAACACTTGAAAAAATTGTAAAAATTCACAAAATCGTTTGTTCATTGGAATATTACTGACAAAAAGTTAGTTTGCTATAAAACGTATAGTAAAATTTTTATTTGTCCCCGAAGTGCTCAAATTTCAACAGAATTTAACATAAATGTAATATGACCATTTATGAAAATTCGCTCATGCGATCATGCTGCATGACTGGAACTTTCTTGAAAGATCAAAGGGGACCATACTAGGCCACGATCTGTGCGCGCACGTTATCGTGCTCGATTGTCCACACAATGGGTCAGTCAGTCAGTCGCCTTGCAGTCCTCTCCTGCGGTTATCAGTCTGTTGCTTTGAATCTTGTGCCGTGTTTGCAAACTTTATTAACGAGGTGAATTATTTCGTTCATACTTTTGTGTTACATTACATCATTACATTATATCATAGCATTACATCAAATAAGGGCTCGTGGTCCGATTTCATTGGCCAGTCACCGTTGTTGTACGGTGGCCAGTGCTGGCTATGGTTTTCGTAGCCATGAAGCTCAGCCATCGTCCTTCATGCACCAGCACCCATACTTCGCCATAAATCTGGCCCAGAACATACCATTGTGTAAACGGGGCTTTAGGATTGTTGTGGGCCATACTACGTAAATAAAAAAAGGTGGGCTTTGGTTTTGGTCCCTTAGCGGGACTCACCATTTACACCAAGGTACTCAGTCTTGCAGCATGACTAATAGAGCGGATTTTCAAAGAAAAGTTGTGGATAACATTAAATTAGGCACTTCAATTCTGATAATTGAGGGGACAGTCGTGTGAGGAGGTCGCAAAGAAAATTTTAGAACACGCCTAGCTGAACTCGAAAATGAACTTATGAATTTTAGAGATCGCAAGGGAGATGGTTGCAATCGTCTAAGCGCCAAAAAATTCTTCGACTGTGACACCACACATGCTCTATTGTCAAAATTTGGTCAATTACGGAAATTTTTCACCTAAAAATCGATTTTTCTGAATTATGAATCTTACAAATTGGGGAGTGGTGCAATTGACTCAGCACTGAAAAATACTTCGACTGTGACACCCCACATCCCCTTTTGTCAAAAAACATATTTTTTTCGCATTTTTAGGGCCATTGTAAATTTGAGCCTGAAATTTTAGAACAAACTTGACCTGCCTTTGACCAAGACAGATTTTTTACGCCGTTTTTAAAGGCGAGTTATCGTCAGGAAATTTCTTTGACGTATGAAACGGATTTGTAGGGGCTCCCCTACCCTTCAAACCCACTTTTAAAATTTCGAAGCCATCTATAGCTAATTTTTAAAAACCTCGGTAACATAACACTGCATGCTAGTGCAGGTACTAAACAATTTTCATTTGATAACACGCTTACCAAAATGAAGGGTCGATATTTTGCAAACAATTGCAGGATGTATAATGTAGCAAATCCAGTTTTAGACAATGACGTTGCGACTTAGGGTTATTTGAAAGATATTTTAAAATTATATCGTCCTAAGAACGATTGACCTTGCGAAGAAGAGCATGAGATCTTCCTTTCTCCTGCCCCCTCCCTTACACGGTATAAAATAAGTATAAATACTGCTCGTTTCTCAGGGGTGAGATCATTCAGTTCCTGACATTCATTATAACTTACAGCTCCGCAAATACTCCAATGGCTATCATTGACTGATTTTTTTTCTTCAAGGTAATGAGGTAAGGCGAAGATAATGAATTTATCTTTAAAGAACTGTCGGTTTTGGTTTATTATTTCCAATAATAAGCCTATGTAATCGTATAGCAAAAAAATTTTATAACCCCCCCTCAAACTTTGTCACTTTACGTTTCAAGGTGCGTAGAATCCAAATTTGAAATGTCCGTCCGCCGTTCGGGCCATAAAAGGCCTTAGAATTGACTTAAAAAATCTGTTCTTTCGCACATAGACTCCACTTGGGGTCTAGTTGGTCCTAACTTCTCGCCAGCTCGATCGCTCCACACCCATGGGTGCTATGAGCCAAAAATAGGTGAAAAAGTGTCTTTTTTTGTATATTTCAAGTTGTATAGAAATTGGAGATTTATGAGTGAAAAGAAAATGTTAGCTATTAATTTTATGAAAAAAAAAGTATTTTAAATTATGCTCTTCTATTCAAAAAGAGATTTTGGATTTTATGCTATTTTTTGCAATTTTATAGATTTTTTAAAACAAAATTAATGGAGTTCAACTTTTTAGCATAATTTCGTACATAAATTTTTGAATGTTCTATAAACTTTATTTGACCAATCTTATAGCTAAAAAATATCAATTTAACGATTCTTAGCCATTTTCAGTGGTTTTGTCAGCACATTTTTTGAAATTTGACCAATTAAATGATATCAATATACTTTATAGGTAACACTTTTATGTGTTGGAAAGATGACTTGGTAATAAATTGTTTTGTTTAACTACTATATTAAAAAGCGTAAAATAGTGAGATTCCGCTGCTGTAATGGATTGAACCCATTTGTGAGGTCCGAAGCTCCGAGTTCCGATACTAAATATAGGTACTGTAAGCGGCGTTTAATAATTATGGACCAGAGATCTACGTAGAAGGGCTGTCTAATACATAAATAATAAACCTTTGTGTAATAATTTGCAGCGTTTGTCATCTAGACTCGACAACACCGATACTTCATTGGATATTTCTCCCACCCAAAGATGTGAATCCAGATATTACCAGATCACCTCTAATCAGATACTGTATGACAATGGTGCATGGCTTGCATTTCTCACAAGGAAATACTCCTTACGAAGAGCTGTATTCTGTCTTGCGAGAAGCAACTGAAACTGCGGATATTTTGTACGTGAAAGGACTGGAGAAAGCAGTGTATTTTGAGAGATTTTGAATCGACCTGTCCTGGACCTTTATGCATTTGGATGTCCGTCTTACGAGGTTTTGTTAAACCACACTAACTAACTGAATGTGCACATCATACTACCTTTTCGAAATTGAAATTAAAAAATTAATGCGCAAAGGCGAAGTCACTAGCTTTAAAATACCGGTGTATAGCAGAAGCAACCAAAATTGATATGAATGAAGTCATGCCACGATTAATGAGTTTTGAACCATTGAGTGAACGGATGAGAGTTGATTATTTATATCTAGCCCATAGAGGATTTTTAAAAAACAATTTAGGAAAGAGATGTTTATGGTGCAAATTGTTTCCTTCACTTGAATTATATGGACGCAGTAGTACATAATTGTATGACTGAAACTCGAGTTTCACAAATTTATAACTGAAAAATGTAAGCTGTGTAGCAGTGAAAAAATAAATGTGATAATTTGATACATTAATTGTGAGTATATGATCATTATTTTTACCTGTTTATTATCGCAAATGATCAACTGCGGTTCTAATAAAAATGAAATCTCTGAGATACATATGTATGATTACATACAACGACGATGACGAGTGGGCAGGAATATTAAATCGTCGTCGTCTGAATCTGACAATAGAACAGGAGGTGGTGGTCGATGATTAGTGTTAACAGATTGGTTAGATGGAGCTGATGGTCGACGATGAGTTTTAGTTGGAGGAGGTGGACGAAGACTACGACGACGAGTGGGCAGGAATATTAAATCGTCGTCGTCTGAATCGGACAATGGAACAGGAGGTGATGGTTGATGATTAGTGATGTGATAAACTACGATGAGTGTTAGATGTAGGAGGTGGACGACGACTAGTGAAGATGAATTCATCATCGTCTCATAACGATGATGATGATGTTGGAGAGATAGATGGTGAAACAGTAACATATTTTCTATTAGTGGATACTGGTTTTCTACGGTGTGTGTTAATTGGAGGTTGACGAACAGGAGATGAAGGTAATAAATCTATATTGCAATAGAAATCATACATATCCAAAATTAAATTGGCTGATGTATCAATCAATTCTGCACCATGCATGAAATAAGTTTCATCTAGTTGCAAAACAGGTAACGACGGTTGATACAACTCGTCAATTAATTTTGCATAAATATCGTCAGACGTTTCAAAATCGATATTCTTACTGCATGACATCTGAAATGAAAATGAAAAGTTTCAGATAATTCTTTTTAACAAGATTATTTTTCAAACTCCTAACAATATTAACCAGAGTTAACTCACGTTATTGAATGTTGAGATACAATCTTAGAGATCAAGACTGAGTGCTGGTGGTTTGGCGGCTTGACAACTTAGCGATCTGAGAGTGGGACAGATTCAATCTCTGCAAGACATTTTATAACCTATGTTTTCAGATATGGTGGGGTGAAAAAATTATCGAAAATTCAGAGAGGGGATTCATTGCAGTTCTTAACCTTGGATGAAAAAGCGTGGGAAACAAAGGTCTTTGCTCCTCATGCAATTTTCTTATTTTTTCTCGACGCATCGGAGATAGAATGCAGTCAGTTGTAAATTATCTCAGACGATAAAAAAAGGGAATCACCCAGACAGTGTCGAGTTACGAATACATTAGCCTCGGGGACGTGGATAATTTATCTCTCTCTCTCTCTCTCTTTCATCTTTTCTGTCCTTGTCTGATACGTACAATGTCCCCCACGAGCTCTTGCGGGATGTATTTTGCGGCCCACACCTGAGATTTTTCTTATCTGTTCCTTTCGCAGGTTTGCTGACCTCTTCATCTAACATGCAGAAGGCCCCAAAGGCACCCAAAAGTGGATGATAGCTTTGACTCGAATAAACTAGCGGTTATATCAACGAGAGTTCTTGCATCTTCTCTGTCCTTGTCTGATACATACAATGTTCTATGGCCCCCACAAGCTAAGAATTTTATCTTTCTTCCTCTCGCGGGATGTTCTTTTTCGGCCCATAGCCTGACTATTGGATCGTATTCGAAGGGGTGGGGGAAAAATATTTAACTATATTTTCAATCATCATTAATCAGTCTGGCTCGCAACTTTGGCGAGACCAGACCTCCTCATTACAGAAGGATGGGATGTGGGAGGTTTTTCCACCACATCTCATCCTTATCTTATCTACTTGTTTTTACATAGTATAAGCAACATACAACTTTTTCGGCTAAGGATAATAATGATAACAGAAACTTACTGGTGCCATCATTTTGTGACGAATCCTCCACCTGACATCTGCATGAGGATTCTCCCCTGGTCTGTTCTGTTTCGCCCACAAACTCTGATAGTAGTGATAGAGTGTGACCGGGTCATTCTTTCCCATTCTCACTTCACTGGGAGCAACCCTGATAACTGGAAAATATAAACATTCTGAGTGTAAACGTCAATAGATCAAGTACCTCAAGAAATTTGTTATGAAGATAGATGAACCAATTATTTCCTGTTTCTCCTTCATGTTATAAGAATGGAAAATGATTGATTCTCATCAAACAAATGTTGTATTGAGCTTTGTTACAGAGCACTCACACTACACTCCAGCTTTTCAGCCAAAGCGCCCACATGTGTGAAGATTACTCAGCCATGGGAGTGGTAACCTTCCCTCAAGTAAGGGCCTTCCCTCGCTGACATCTCCCACACCTTATTCATATCTAATTCACTATTTTTTACCAAGAATTATTGAGAATACAACACTGCCATGCGCATTAGGTATTTCCCATGAGTGGATTTTTCGTTTTAGTTTGATACGATCAAAAACTTCAATGTACTGCAAGTTTGTTTATTTGACTATGATTAACACTGCTCTCAAAAATATTCAGAGAAATTCTATAAAACCATTCAGCTAAATTAAGAATTATATAAAAACTCTTCCTTTTATGGATGATAAATTTAAAAATGTTAAGAACCTAACAAACAAACTAGAAATAACATACCTACGTGTGAAAATGAATTGTCAAAGAAAAGGAGTACTTTTATTTTCTTTCAAAAATTGTTGTTGACCAGACGATAATGACTAATTGTCAGTCAGATAGTTTAGTGTTCTTGAAACAGTTGAAGTTTAAACAACCATGGCTGAATAATATCCAAAAACGATTGGAACCAAAGTTAATTGTGGTTGGACATTGGTCACAACGCTGGAATAAAGCAAGTCAATATTCAGAGAAAAGCAGAGAAGTGATTTGTAAGCCTTGCACATCACATACAAATAAGGATGCCTGAATGAATGAGAATCATAAATTTCCAATAGGACTTACAGAAGTAACATGTTATTTTAAGGGGAGATTTTTTAAATCTGCCGACTAATCTCCAAGTAACTAATTTGAGAATCAGCATAATCGGTTTAGGAGTTCTCACAAATTTTGGCACGCTTATCAATCCATCAACTAAAGGCTTCACCAGTGCAACCTAAAAAACAGAAGTTAGTGAAAAACCTTGTCTCTTTCCACGAAAAATCAAGAGTTACAATGTTAAATCGATTTCGACAATAACAAGTTATTGTTTGTTACTGATGATGGCCTAACCGTCGAAATCGATTTAACATTGTAACTCTTTATTTTTCGTGGAAATAGACAACGTTTTTCACTAACTTCCGTTTTGAAATTGGTTTTCACAACTTCGTCGTGAGTGATTTAGTTCGTAGTGCAACCTACCTATTGTATCACGTATGTACTAATTGCGTGGCAGCTTAGCTATGGCTCAAAGAAACCAATATATCATACAAAGGTTCCAGAATAATGCGCTAAGAAGTGTTGTCAATGCACTTTGGTAATTTTGAAATGAACTTCTGCATCACAACTTCAGATCGAAATAGTGAGCTAATACGTCATTTTCAGTGACTGTTAAGCGACAAGCTGTCAGTCACTCCATCGGCTAAAATCCAACGAAGCTAGCTGACCATCTCCTTTACACTAGCAATATCATCAGAAAAGACTAAGACGAACAAACCACTTGAACTTGCTTAATTATGGAGCAATGAGGTGGTTGCATAAATCAGTTATACTGAAAAAAATCGGTGAAGCAACTTGGTTTTGAATGCTTATCCCTAAATTTCCAAATAACATTGTTAATGAGTTATTACTTGGAGCAATAAACATTGTCTTTGTATGTGGGAGAGCGCCTGCGCCCTACCCACAAAGTTCTACTACGTATTAATCCAGGGTGCGGCAGAGAGGACGGACGGTTTTAAAAAAATCATAAAATAGTTCATTTTTACTCAAAAACAAATTTATTGATGCAATCAGGTTCGCAAGGAAATAGCATTTGAAACAGTCAAGTGTGAAAAATCACATCAGGCATGTGGTGGCCGAAATTGTTGATGCAGTGCGTTCTTGGGCGTTCTCTCCAACATAGCTCTCTCAACTTGGGCGATTCCCACCCGAATTGCGTCCTTCAATTCGTCCAGAGTTCAGGGCTTCTTCTCGTATACTCTAGCCTTGAGGTGTCCCCATAAGAAAAAATCGAATATGGATAAATCTGGAGACCGAGGAGGCCAATGAACATCGCCAAACCTGGAAATAAGGCGACCAGGGAAGAGAGGGCGAATAACGACCATTGATGCTCTGGCTGTGTTGGCGGTCGCCCCATCCTGCTGGAACCACACACGTCGGGTTGGAACACGTCGCCGTCGTAATTCAGGGAAAAAGAAGTTGGTGATCATTTCGACGTAGCGCTATGTTGGAGAGAGTCTACACGAACTTCCAAGAACGCCTCCAGCACTGCATCAACAATTTCGGCCACCACATGCCTAATGTGATTTTTCACACTTGACTGTCTCAAATGCTATTTCTTTGCGAACCTGATTGCATCAATAAATTTGTTTTTGAGGAAAAATTAACTATTTTATGATTTTTTTAAAAACTGTCCGTCCTCTCTGCCGCACCCTGTATTTGAACATACCCATCAGGAAATCTAGAATTAGTCCAAAAAGTATACATTCACTTTATTATAATGGAGTGATAGAGATAGACTGTGAAGTTTAGTCAATGAATAAAAGAATTTTCTTTTTGGCCAGCATTTCGCTAAATTTATTTATCACCTACAGGTGGAGATGATGATAAAACTGAATGATTTCATAGTTAATGATTGATATTATTGATGAAATTATATGGAGATTGTAAGAAGAGAACTTATAATCCAGCTATCAAGAACCTCATCATACCTCACGAAAGGAATCGTGAAAATATTGCCCATTTAGTTTTTGTAGACTGTCACATGACGAAGTTTGTGGAAAAACAAAATTGGTTACAGAAAAGACTAGTAGAAAAAACAAAAAATGTCGGCAAGTGAGAAGCTTGCAGTCAGAGCATTCACTAATGATTGATGTATCCACATGTGTCTAAGCGAACTTCTCAACAAGCTTCCAAATAAGTTCTCGAGAAGTTTCTTCCAGATAAAAGCGAAATCGTTAGAAGCATTTCGTCTCGCTCGGAAAATTTAGCGAAACGTCGAGTTTATCATTAGTGAATGATAAAACATCTATGCAGCCACCCACTGCTGCTAGCGATTTCAGCAATAAGGCACTAGGTAGCAGCACTGCCTATTCCGAGATTGAAGAGCTAATACATGACCCATTAAACTCTACACTATATCTAAACTAGTGGAACTTTTGGCTATCACAGTGTATTGATGAACAACACATCACTTGCTTTTGGCCATTACCAACAATAAGATTTGTTGGGGTCTTGAGGTTCAGTCATTATTCAGTCATTAACCTCAAACCCCAACAAATCTTATTTTGAACAAAGCAGTCAAGAAACCAAACCTTATCATTACCAACAATGGTTCTAGTACCTTGCTCATCAGATTGATAAACTGTTCCTACGTAAATAACACTCACATGAACTGACGGGTTTGGGAGCAGAATTGCTTTTTTTGCTTTCTGGTTTTTTCTTGAGGTTTGGTGCTGAACACGAACAAGTTCCAGCCATGCACGTAGAGCAACAACTTGAAGAGGTAATGTCTGTAAGAAATGAACGAATAAAATCATAAATCTTCAATTGTTGTTAAGAAGGTCTTTATAAACATTATTTATGAATAGCATATGGCTTATATTAATTTGAGGTACTAAATTCTGCACTCACTGATCCATTCCTATTATAGAAGAACTTTAATCAATATCCACCAAATTTCCACACTATGGGTGATCCAGATTCCACGGTCCTGTGGTATTATTCTTTATAATGAGGAGGTTAGAATTTTAGCGAATTTTCTCAATGGTTCCAAAATATTAGAAAACGAAATCAAACTTCGTTGAAACTACTTGGAAATAATGAAACTAAATTAAATGAAACTACTTGGGACTTCCTTTTGGTGTGATTTTGATGCTATGTGATTGTTCTCTTAGGGAAGAATTCTCTAGCTGCCTAACAAACCGTGAGGAGCAAACTAAAATGTGTTGTGGAGCTAAATTATTCCAACAGATTGTACTTATCAGTTTCCTCTAGTTTCAGTGTATTTGGAATCTATAAACAACACAAGATACGTATAAATAAATATTATGTATTAAATAAAATTGTGTAAATTATTCATTAAATGTCCAGAGCCATATTTTCTTCACTCCAATCTCTTTGTAAGATGGCATACTGCCCTCCACTCCACGTAAGACTAAAACTATTCAAAACACTTCTTCTTCCCCATTTTATTTACTGGTGCCCATTATACATTTCGCCCTTGGATTCTATCAGAGTTAGACGTTTGCAAACACTCTTTAATGTTTGTGTCAGATATGTATTTCGTTTGAAATCTCGTGGACATGTTTCTGCTTATGCAGATCGCCTCTTAGGGATGGATATTTTTACATACCAGCAAGTCCAGGGGCTTTCCTTCATTTTTAGAGCCACACATGATTGTTTGCCAACCTACATTGCCTCACTATTTCCACCAGGTGGTTCCAACAGGTCCCACAACATAGGAGTTCTACGTCACTTTAGTTTGTCTATGAGTCGGTCCATATCCATTGCGAGTGCGAGGGCTTGGAACGCTTGGTAATTCGTTGTGCCCCTTCATTGGGCGTTTTCAAATCGGCAGTCAGTACCATTTCCTTACCAAGCATTCTGACTAACTTCTACAACCCCCCCCCCCCCCCCCAGTCGCACTCTCTTCTCTCTCTCTCTCCTGCACCTATTTCTCACTCATGTTTCATTAATATTTTCTTCTTCATTTATTCCACTTGAAGGGTCACGGGAAATAACGATCAGAGTCACTTTTTCACAAAACTGCAAAATTCAGATTTTAAACTTTCAAGTCTAATATTTTGGGTTAAGGGTGAATATTTCTCAATTCCAAAAAGTGATTTTAGTGAAAAAACTCGTTTTAATAGAGAAACAAAAATCGAAATGTTATATAAGTATAAAGAAATTGGGAAAAACTTATTTTTTCAAAAAAACAACAGGACCTTGATCATTGTTCCACGTTAAATGTCCTCATCGATGGGTGGATCGTCCAGAAATTCGACGTCATCATCTTCTGTCTGGTCGGTGTTGTCAGAAACAAGTTTTCGGTAGAAATATTGGGCATTCTCATTCTCGGTACTGGTCCATCGTACAGTTTTTGCAGTGGGGTGGGGCCATTAGCTTTCTTGCTTTTGGATTTTTGACTGATGTTGAAAACAACAACGGCTTTGAGGTACGGTCCAAAATAGTTAGGCTTGTGCAACACAAAACGTGGTTCACTTTTCTCTATTTTGAGCATTCTGATAGGACGAGTTGGCATCGGACATTTCAACATGAATGCATAAGACAAAAAAAGAAAACCACGTCTGAAAATTTACCTCATCAGCACAGTTTATCACCTTGAAAGGCGAAGGCTTGATCCTGCTAGTCCTCAGGACGTCTCCCCAGTCGTCAGGTAGTTCGATATATGATTTGGCATTCACTAGACTCATGTCTTTATCGCACTCAAGGTATGAATGTCCACGTATGGGGAACACCACTTTGATGCTGTCAAACCTATTCAGTTGATGCACCATGAAATGTAGGAAACGAATGACTGTATAATTTTTATTTTGTCCGGCGCAGGAATCGCAAAACACTGCTAGGATACAGCATCGAACATACTTCGATGTTGTACCTTTATGAGCTACAGTTTCGTCGTACGTGTAAAAGACTGAAGTCGAGTCCGCCAGAACATGTACATGTTCATTCGAAGAACATGTTATTCGTATTTGTGAGACAAACAAACACTGAACAGATGGGGACTGATCAACAAGTGAGGTAGGTTCTACGACTGTGATCCTTTTTAGCCGTCAGCGCTTGGACTGTGATCTTTGTTTCGCGACACGTACTATGTTTTCCTCTGTATAACGACCCCAACCTTTATCATTCTTTCATGAAGCGATACATGCTTCGATTCGTTTCTCTAGGACCTACAATATGGCACCACTATCTCATTTCGGACCAAAAGTTGACTCTGATCGTTCTTCCCGTGACCCTTCACTTATTTTTATTGTATTTTCTATACTTATGATTAAGAACTTATGATTATCCGCGAGGTGGGAACAAACATGTTCCTATGGATAATTAAGATTATTATTATTATGTATAAAAACTAAAATAGGAAGGTTGTGTTGAAGATTATATTTGATTCTGAAGAGATTTCAAAAATAATGCTAGAAACTTAGATAACTATAACTTTTAACGAAATATTATTTAAAAAAGAAAAAATGCCGAATAACTCCACTTCATCGAAGTATAAAGCAACATGTGGATGTTCATGTATTATAGCGTGAATGTAGATCTATAATATCCATGTTCTTAGGTACTTCTGTGCAGTGGAAAGTGCTCGACTTCAGGTTAATAGCCAAAAAATGTCCATGGTTTTCATCCGATTGTGATGAAGCTTGCAGGGAATGTGCAGGTTACGGCCTTCTATCACTTGCATTGCTCCCAAATCAATACTCCACTCTGCGCCTGCGCAAGCGTAAGCATAATTTTCTCCTGCCCTAGTAATGATGGGTGATGCTGTGAATTTTCAGTAACAAGGTGATTTGTCACTAGCTGATCACAGCAGATACCAGTGAATGTCTGAATCCCCTCCCAAACCAGTGAATGAATAGCGGTAATAGTGAGCCCCCTACATAGTCTAGGCGTTTAATGCCAACAGAAAGCTCTCGAGAAAAACTTTTAGTAGAGTGTTTATATTTATTACATCCTACATTTAGAGTTTCGGGGGGCTGAATACAAATTTGAGGTTCGCCAACAGATTTATGAATGTGTTTCAAACTCCTAATAGTGCTCAACGAGTAAGAAGGCATAGTTTTGGAGTAATACAGGGTGGTCCACGGGAACCTGACGGTTTTTAAATGAGTAGTACACATTTGTTTTTCAACATAAAAAATTTATTTTTTCATATTCTTACAGCCAGTACTATGCCATTTAAGAAATCAAACCTTAAAAATAACATCTATCATGTGGTGACCGTCTTGCCCATAACATGTTGCAAGTCTGTTCATAAACTCTTGGTGAACGCGCTCCAATAAGGGTGTGTCAATCGCGTGGACTTGTGCTCAAATCGCTTCCTTCAGTTCGCCTAACAATCTCGGTTTGTTTTCGTGGACACGAGATTTGAGGAAACCCCACAGAAAAAAGTCACAGGAATCAAGGAAGTCAATTCACAGGAAGTCAAATGGGAATGAGCTTCATCACTCATAAACAGTACAGCATCTTCGTTAACTTCAAGCATTGAGAGAATAGACAAACAAAAATCATTGCGTTGTGGAAAGTCAGTTGGTTTCAGCTGCTGGACAATTGCCAATTTGTATGGGTCTGAGGTCATGTTTGACAATACGGCGAACTGTGGAACGACTTACTCTTATTGCTTGAGCTTGTTTTAGCACTGAGCGGCCTGGACTAGTTAGCAACACCTGCCTCACCCTCTCCACACTTTCATGGGTTCGTGCCGTGCGAGAAGCCGTGGTGGCTTCTTTTTCATCACATTTCCAGTTGTTTGAAGGTCTATGACCCACCTCACAATCGTGTTACGGCTTGGGACAGCTCCATGACCGCCAATATTAAATTCAAGCCGAAACAGTCTCTGCATCGCCACCACTGATTCACCATTTTGGTTTATTATTTTCAATAATAAGCCTATGTGATCGTAAAGAAAAAAATTTTTATAACGCCCCCCTTAAAACTTTGTTATTTTACGTTTCAAAGTGCGTAGAATCCAAATTTGCTATGTCCATCCGCCGTCCGGGCCATAAAAGGCCTTAGAATTGACTTAAAAAATCCGTTCTTTCGCACATAGACTCCACTTGGGGTCTAGTTGGTCCTAACTTCTCGCCAGCTCGATCGCTCCACACCCATGGGTGCTATGAGCCAAAAATAGGTGAAAAGTGTCTTTTTCGAGGCTTTTAAATGAGTATAATGACATGATAGTGCTACAATTTAATATTAAAATCAGGTTAAATGCGAGTCTAACGACGACTTGCGTTTGCTAGCGCATGATGCGACATCTTACAATTACTGCGTCCACTACTGAAGTTCATTAATTACCGCTAGAAAGCGTATTTGGTGGTAAAAGTAGGTCGGTAGGTAGGTACTCGTCCGTGTCGAGCGTTTAGTTCTCATTTACATATAATTTCAAAACAAATCGAATGAACTCATCCAGAAGGCCGTACGATCTTCCGATCTCTCACTACGAGCATAATGGAGCCGCGACTCAATTATTTTTCGGTGAACTAACGAAGTTTCATCAATGACCCCTAGATAGCAAGCTAGCGGCACGGCATGCTCGCGGCCGCACACAGGTTCCTAACGACAAAAACGGGACAAAAGTCTGCAAAACAGTAAAGTTTGCCTCAAATATTCTTTCCCACATTCGTAATGAAGGTAGGTGCCTATATCTACGCAGGCATATTGATGTCAACCTTCGGATCTGCGATTTGAAATGGACCTCCTTTGTAGTATCAAGAATGAATTCAATATCAGTGCACACTGATCAGCTGTGGGGCTTCTAAGCCTAATTTGTTTTTTAATTGACTTATGATGCAGAAACCTGAAATGTAGCTCTTTTTTGGAGATCTGGAATACAATTACAAAGTATGGAGGGACTCAGATCAGCTTCGGAGCCTCCGAGGCTGAATTTCCTATTTGACCACGGTGTTGTTATTTAGAGGTGCCTCCTCTAATACTCCTCGGTAACAATTACGAGGAACACACATAAACACATTTTGGTAAAACATTTTTACAGTGAAGCGAAAAATTGCGGGGTCTTGGAACTGTAAAAATGTTCACCCTTCTCGGAGTCACGATGCGCCACGTTCTGATCATATATATTACATACGGGGTTTAATAATAAATTATAGGCTAATGATCTGCGTAGAAGGGCTATCTAACACAGAAATAATAAACCATTGTGTAATAATTTGCAGCGTTTTTGATAAAGCTTCGAATGCGAACATGCGATGCCTCACACCCCACTCAGTCATGTTGTACACTAAATGGCACATCCCCACGGTTCGAAAGGGACCCTTCCGATGACCCCACTCCACCTACCTGCCGAGTAATACCCATTAGAAAAACGTCAGGTTCCCGTGGACCACCCTGTATAAGCTGAAAGTCATAAATAGTTCCCAGGAAGTGCAAAATCGTGGTTCTTGCCTCTACAGTATGAAAAATATGTTATGCCCAGAAAAATACTGCCTTCTACTACTCAGATACGAGGGCAAATTTAATCAAACCTATTTGAAAACTTCCTTGCATTAACAGTATGAGATAGGTATTTAGGTAAATCTGAAATTGTACCTGATAATGCTGAAGGATCTCGAAGTTGGGGAGGATCTAAAGGAGCAGACGCGCCTCTTGATGATCCTATCGGGTTACAAGGTGGGAGATCCAAAGTTTGCACAGCTATGGATTTAGATCGACATTCCACAAGAGGTTTTTCGGCGTGATTTCTCTCACGTAGAACTCTTCTCTGGCCATGAACTGGTTTACAAGACCGGCTTTTCTCTTTGAACAGGCTGGATTCACAAGTTGAGTCGTGTTCAGGGCGATTTTCTTGGGAAATTTCCTTTTCTGCTTGTAATTTTCGTAGATCATGCTTGATCAACTTCTTCAAATCTAACAAACAGACCAGACAATACATTTAACTCAGAGGGCGATAGGCGTTTTAAACAACATGGTACAATGAACAATATGCACCTGACTAATAGTAACTTTCCCAGAGCTCTGCTAACCTAAAAGAAAGTTTTTAACCTATAAAACGCTTTATATATGCCCAAAATTAATTCGTAATTGCTTATAATCATTTTTATGCTGATGAAATTGAGATATATAAGCACAATCTTATTGACGCCACCTTCCTTTCAAAGTTCATATGGAAAGTCAACAGTGACCTTGCCTCTGTTTATAAATGGTGTCTGAGCAATGGTCTTGTTCTCAATCCTTTAAACATATTGTGGTAAGTAATGCATGCATTTCAGGGACGTCCCTATGAATGGATTGTATATAATTTTGGTGATAATTAAAATAAGACAAAAAAAAGTATTATGATTTCTCGGAATCCCCCCCCCCTCCCTCACACCATTTCACCCCTTCACCGACGGTAAATTTGAAATTTCCGAGGTTGCATAACTGGACTAAAATTTGGATCAAACAAACAATAAGAACAGTTACGAAAAGTCTGATGAATATAATAAAAATATCACGATTTATCGTTATTACCCCCTCCATTCACTCCCTTTACAAAATTTAAAACTCCTGTTACGTATTCCAAACCAAGACCAAATTCAAAGTTGAACAAAAAAGAATCATGAAAATAGGACGAGAATAGTTAAAACTACATGATTTATCGGTATTACCCCCTCCATTCACCCCCTCTCTAGATGAAATTTGAAAATCCTGACAAACTTTCAAAAACTACACCGAATTCATAATGGAAAAAATAAGAATCACGAAAATCGGTGGAGATTTGTAGCTTGGGCAGCGCTTGACAAAATCGGTAATTATCCCCTCCACCTCGACAGCAAATACGAAATTTCCTAGGTTTGCTGCACGACAAGACTGAAATTGGAATCGAACGAAATGAGAATCACGAAAATCGGTTGAGAATTGTAACCTAGGTAGCGTAGACAAAGTTTTTTCGGCTTTACCCCCTCCATTCCCCCTCTTCCATATTGACATTCAAAATTTCCGAGGTTTGTTGCACAACTAGACTAACACTGGGAACGAACAAATAAAGAATCTCGAAAATCGGTTGAGAATTGTGGTCTGGGCAGAGTTGACAAAATTTGTGTCACACACACATACACCTGTGGTTTTTCCACGGATTCGGTCTTAGAATGGTCTGAAACGGATTTGTATGCGGTTATTTTTGGTTTATTATTTCCAATAATAAGCCTATGTGATCGTATAGCAAAAAAAGTTTTATAACCCCCCCTCAAACTTTGTCACTTTACGTTTCAAGGTGCGTAGAATCCAAATTTGAAATGTCCGTCCGCCGTTCGGGCCATAAAAGGCCTTAGAATTGACTTAAAAAATCTGTTCTTTCGCACATAGACTCTACTTGGGGTCTAGTTGGTCCTAACTTCTCGCCAGCTCAATCGCTCCACTCTCATGGGTGCTATGAGCCAAAAATAGGTGAAAAAGTGTCTTTTGGTTTATTATTTCCAATAATAAGCCTATGTGATCGTGTAGCAAAAAATTTTTATAACCCCCCCTCAAACTTTGTCACTTTACGTTTCAAGGTGCGTAGAATCTAAATTTAAAATGTCCGTCCGCTGTCCGCCGTCCGGGCCATAAAAGGCCTAAGAATTGACTTAAAAAACCCGTTCTTTCGCACATAGACTCCATTCGGGGTCTAGTTGGTCCTAACGTTTAACCATCCCGATCGCTTTACTCGCATAGATGCTATGGGCCAAAAACGGGCGAAAAATGTCTTTTTCAAGGCTTTAGTGTTAGACTTACGCACAAACGCATGCCTGGCACGCTTGGCAGGGGGTCACGGTGGGTGGGGGGGGGGGGGGGGGGGGGGGGGGGGGGGGGGGTGGAGTGAGAGGAGGCGCCGCGGCACCTTGTGGTGGGTACGGCGTTCCTTCGAGGCATGAATATATGTTTTTTTCTAGGTCATATTTGTGTGTTAATACCAATGCTTTTCCTACGCAAATTTAATAACCTATCCTCTCGACTTTTCGTACGTACTGAGATAATGATATTATTAAGGCAATAATTATTTGAATAGATAGGAGCTCAAATCGAGAAATACAAACATGCGTATATAATTATAGAAGTATAGGTTGTGGCAACTCAAAATAGGACACGCCGAGGAGCCTGGACGTACGCAAGCCAACTAAAACTACAATCATACTCAACTGAAAGAATAATAAACCTTTGTGAAATAATTTGCAGCGTTTTTCTTCTCATGCTTGGGTTGTCCCCATCCCCCATGGATCAATTCCAATAGGCATCCCCCTTATCAACGAAGCCTTGACTATAAGACACGGCTTCAGAAGGACGTCCTAAAAAGCCAGACTATAATAATTTTCCAAAATGAAATTTCCATAAAAGCACTCCAACGCCCTCCTAAAATTATCATCTAACAGTGCAACGAAAAAAATGACACGTAACAACTACGTATATACTAGAAGGCTTGTGTTACCGTTTGCCTTGTGACCTCCAAAGCTTATGTCTTTGTTATTCAAGCTATGAGCTAACACTTGAAATGGAGAACCCTTGGGACGCCTGGAAACGAATCGTAAAGGCATGTTTTCCTAGCGACAGGTTTTTTGCGCCGCAGGAACCGAATTCTCCTGAAAAACGTCGGCAGGAGCGCGAAATATATTACGCTGCATAAAAGTGTTTTCCTAGCGCCGTGTTTTATCCGTTCAGTTGGCGTTGAATTGTGTGGAAGGTAGCAGGTTTGTGTGTGTGAAAACGCTTACCTACTGCTGAAATGGAGAACATGATGAGAGAGAGAAATACAATGGCGTAATTGCTGCATTGATAATAAAGAAATAATAGATGGTGGCGAAGAAGTAGAGTTCATGATAATAAAATATGCCAAAGTAAGGAAACGTGTAAGTGATGTATTCTCAAACCGCAGAAATGAAGGAATGTTCAGCGTTTTAGTCAAAAATCATCTGCTTGACTATGAAGAGAAATTCCAAAGATACTTCAGACTGACCAGAGAAAGGTTTGGGGTGTCCCAAGAAGGTGTCCCGCTTTGGGACATCTTGAAAACCTCGGAAATCGAAAATTGGAGCTACACAAACACCGGAATTCAAGGGAATCACGCCAGCGTACTGCGCTGTTGACTCCTCCTCGAGCAGTCGGGCCAGTCGCGTCAACGCAACATGTTCTGCGCTGACGTGATGCGCTCTCTAGGAAAACACCCTAACTAAATTCAAGGGAATCAGTGGTCGACGTTGAACGCCCAGCGTATCACGTTGTCAACGGCGCAAAAAACCTGTCGCTAGGAAAACAGGCCTTAAAGGGGCCTACACTCACTTTACCTGCGCAGTTTATCACGTGTGACGTCATGTCTGCGCGATTTAACTGAGCAAACTGATGAAACTGCACAGTTCTCGCAGCTTTTTGCCCCGGCCGTTGGGCTGCACAATAGTTTATACTTTCTTCCAATAAACTGCAGTTTCCTCAGTTAATCGCTCAGTTTTCCACTTGAGACGTCTAGGTACCAGTCGCGAGTCACCCGTCCCTTGTATTTATGTAATTGAAGTTGAATTTGGCCAAAATGAGCAAATCGTTGAGCAAATTAAGCTTTGTTCCAACAACGCTTAGAGAGCGACCCCCGGGGCTCCTCCAGAGTCGCCGTGGGGTAAGCTCCAGGGTCGCCCACTTTCGTGTTTGTTGGAACACTTCGGAGAGAGATGTGATAACAAACGTTGTAGAGGTGAAAACAGTTTAGAGAATTTACTACAGTTTATTTATTTAATAGTAGTTTAGGTATACCCAAGTTTAGCAGGTTATTTCAAAATGAGCATGCGTAGGGCTCGGAGCACTCTATGAGACCCCGTCATCAGTGTGGGGCTGCTTGGGGGACCCCCGGAGCAGCTCTGGGGGCGCTCTAAGATCTGTTGGAACACGGAGCTCTCAGCCCCAAAACCTTGTTGGAACACAATTTCGAGCTCTGAGCTCCTCTAGGGCACCGTTTTGTGCTTGTTGGAAAAAGCTTTTATATCTTTTGGCAAGACACTTCTTTGAAGATACCATTCCTTGCTCCAGCGTTCACGGCTCTTATTCTCTCGCAGCTGCACAATCCTAGCAGCGAGGAGACAGTATAAGGCTGCTCTTCTTTTCTGGTCCTTCACAGTTAATTCATATATCCATTTATATACACAAAAACAATCCCGAAGAGTTCACGTTCAAATTCAGGATGGAGAGCGGAGACCCTCTGTACAAGAAAAAACTTAGTGAAATGAGCCAAAAACGAGGGGAAAACTGCAAAAACTGACAGGTGTCCCCATAACTTCAGTTCAGATAACCGTTCAGTTTTTAACTCAGTTTTTTCCTCATGAAAACTGCGCAGTTAAACTGAGCACTTTATAATCCCCCCAGATCACTTCAACCTATGAAGCTAAAATTAAAAAAGTTCCAGTCATGCAGCATGATCGTATGAGCGAATTTTCATAAATGGTCGTATTACATTTATGTTAAATTCTGTTGAAATTTGAGCACTTTGGGGACAAATAAAAATTTTATTATACATTTTATAGCAAACTAACTTTTTCAGTAATATTCCAATGAACAAACGATTTTGTGGATTTTTACAATTTTTTCAAGAGTTCCTATCGATTTTTAGCTTATTTTATTGAAATTTAAGTACATTTTTCAGTACTATTTTGTGCTTAAATTTGTAAATGTCCTAGTTCATGTTCGATTCTTTTTTTTCGAGTAGCATTCTGCTAAAAAATAGAAATTTGTTAATTTTTAGCGGTTTTTTTGCCTTTTTTAGTGATTTTTCAAGTATGTTTTTTGAAATTTGACCAATTTAATGTTCTCAAAAAGTGTTGTCCAACGAACTCATCCTTTCTTTTGAAATGCTTGATTTTTTGGCGAAAGAACGAAGTTTTTATCTTTTTTTTTAATGGCATTGGATTTTTTCCTATTACAATTACTCGGAATTGAAAAAAGTAATTGTGATTTCAATTACTCATTACGGGAATTGGAATGGGTAATGGGAATGGAATTAGACGCATTACAACCATTCCAGGTACCCATTATAACCATTTCCCACATTACAGGAGATGGAATGAGTAAAGGGAATAGAATTACACCAAATCCCATTACAGGAATTGGAATGGAGTTTGGGGATGTAATTACGGCCTTTCCAAGCATTTTCATTACTACTCCTCATCTCTCAGATACATTTCACGCTTCTTCGTACACTATATTCAGGACCAGATTCACACTGGCTTCATACAAGAAACTTAGTGGGTTATAAGGGGTATGGAGTGAGGACCTGAACATTGTACAAAGACGTGGGGCACGTATCTGAAGGGTCTGTATTAAGTTTGCGGAAAAAACTCTGTTCTATATGAGGAGGTTGGGTAGGTATAATATAATAACATGGTAAGTAATACATATTTATGGTTTGGTATAATAAGCCCATGAAAACCGGATTTGCTGCTTGACCGATACTAATAGCACCATAACTGAAAAACATACCTTTGATGAATTGCTTGAGCTGGTCTTTCGTAATATGGTTGTAGCCCAGAACTCGAAGATGTTCCAAAACCTCTCTCGGATCTAGATCAATGGGTGGAGTTGACATTCTCAGCTTCCTTAAAAAATATTGTAAAATAAAAATCACATTTACATTAAGACTGAAATATATTTTGAAAACATCTTGACATTTTTGTAGTTAAAATCACAAACTAACTCGAGTTTCTCGAATTTCAACATCTTTTCCCCTCATCCTTCAGCTTCTCAATCCGTAGGGCGTAAATCTATATGCTTCCTCTCTACTTTTCCATACAACAGTACATGATACGATATAATCTCAGATTGGCGTATTATTTGACCCCACGAGTATCCAGTTGTATTCTTGTTCAATACCCATACGTCTTGTCCCTCTTTGAATTCCCGCCACTTGATTCCTATATTTCGGTGTAGTTGATGATTCATGAGAGCTCCTTCAATATTCTGTACTATATGGCTTCAAAAGATCAAACTTTGTTCGCATACGAGGTCGAAACAGCATCTCTGATGGTGACCGTTTTGTTGAACTGTGCGGAGTAAAACGATATGCTGCGAGAATACTCCTGACCTTCTCGAGCACTGTCCACTCTCACTCTACACTTGAAGTTCGTACTGCACGCTCCGCCAGCCCATTTGATCTGGGGTGTTAAGGAGTTACTAGCACATGCTGTATCAAAAACTCAACTACGGGTACCGTCTCCCGTCCTCACACACTCATAACGTTTGAGCTGTGAGATCTCTCATGTGAGGATAAAGCGGTAGGCACAGAGACACCTTCTCTGTGTCGGGCTAGCGACCATTCTGGCCTTATTAGCTGTGTGGTGCTTCCTCCAGTAAATGGTCAGGCGGGCGGGGGAGCCCAAGGCTACCGGTGCATAGACTTTATCGAAGCACCACCTGCCTGCCACCGGTTGAGGTTGGATTCGCGGGGGCAGTGGTTTCATCACCCCTAACGTGCAGTCAATTTTGCAGATGTGGGGTAGAGGTGCGTGGGAGTTGACTCGCGGGGGTGAGTCTCCTTCCACGGACCTCGGCATTTGGAGTTATGTGGGTTTCCATAAACTCGGGTACCAACCTGCTTAGTTGGTAATGTGTGCTAGAACGCATGCCTCGACCCGTAGGTCAAAACGGGTACTTGGCAGTTGTCAAGGACATTGACTGTGTGTACAGTCTCCTCTCAGGAGGATCTTCCCAGCTTGTCTGGGGGGGGGGGGGGGGGGACCACAAGGCATGATTGCTAAACCATTTGTTGCATCGTGATGCCTGTAGGCATCATATTATATTTTACACCCACAGCACACTCTGTTGAGATTATTTTGAGTTCTATTTTGTTTCCTCCAAGCATCAACATGTGCTTGAACTCAAGGAGTGATTTGGTCGCTGTACTATGAACACAAGAAGAGATAATCAAGTTAATGTTGACAAAACCAGCAGGTCTCGTTTTTGACCCCGAGGGGGCTCCGTTCGTGTGGTCTCTGAATTATAAAAGTCGTTCATTTTCTCTATAAAAAAATCTTTTTCGTTAGTTTATATTGTCCAGTTTGTGGAGGAATAGTTGTTTTAGTTGAAGTTTCTTTTCTAGTGCCGATTTTTGCGGTTCAACCTGTTTCCTGTAGGCACCATTGTGCACTTGTTTACCAAGTTGAGAGCAATGGATGGGGACGACGATATCTACTTCATCGAAGATGGTGAGAAGAGAAAGCTCACTAAATCCGAGCTTTTTCATATGATTACGGCACCTGTCGACAGTGAGGATGATGAAGTGTCGATGAAAATGTTCTTTCTGAACCTTTTGAATTTCCAGACGATTTGTTAGGGGCAAATGAGGACGAGTATGTTGGTCTATTACCAGATGAAAATGATTGGTTAGAAGCGAATAGGGACGAGTTGGATTTTCTATTTCCACATGAAAATGATTTGTTTGAGGATGTAATAGTTGACCTTCCTCAAAACACCTTTCCGAGGCCAAGGGCCAGGTGCCGCCCATATGCACAATGATGCTTACAGGCATCATTCAGGTGCCGCCCATATGCACAATGATGCTTACAGGCATCTTTCAGTTTTTCTTGGAATTCCAGGAAAAAAACAGTGATGAATTTTTTTCCTTATTTTTCCCGGTATCCTGAGACCTATTCCTACCACTCAGATTTTTTTTTCACAACAAAAGAAAAAATCATGCATCAATGGGTTAAGGACTCCTAAACACGACTTCCATTCTTTTGGAAGGAGATATTGGATTCTGTATCATAAACTCCTAGTAAAATTCTTTAAATTCCTCTGACGTAGACAGTCTGTTGTTAGACACTAGGACTTCAACGAACCAAATCTTGAAAATTTGTCCCAATCCTGAAGTTGTCCGATTCTGGATTGCAAGCGACCCGTGGTTTAGAAGGATAGAGGATATGGGTGAGTTGAAGGATTGAAAAACAGAAGTTTGAATCCAAAGAGACGCAAGGATCAATATGGAGGCTTTTTAAGTAAATCTGGTAGTGGGCAGCCTCTCGTTTATGGCTTGATCGACCAGGAATCATGGGAGTCAAACATACTTTTCGTCTGGGCTCTACGAAGCTCCGTTCGCCTTGTTTATGGTTCGAAAACGATATTACAAAATAGTCGGACACGATACTTACGACGAATTAAGGACCTCACTCTTCCCCATTTAAATTACCTGGCCTTGCTCGAAGTAAGTAACCGGGTTCCCAAAAAGTCTGCTCGTTCTCCGGCTCTGACCCATGTCCCTTTCTCACCAGCAAATAACCTCAGGCATTGACGTTTTCTGCCGATTAGAGAATACGTTTTGGTTGCTAATCTCACTTCTGTACAACAAAGTTGCCCTCCATCCAAGAAATAGTTAGGCATGCAGTGAGGACCAGAATGAGGATGCACATTCTGTAATAGGGAGTACTAGAGATTATGTAGTGTAATACGTTGGTTGGAAAGGATTGATTAAGCAGCCTCGAAAGAGTATGGTCTGAATAGTTACCTTTCCTATTTTTGGTGACATTTGGTACATAATCCAAATTGACATAGTAGGTGGTTGATTACTGGTGGTCTGAATGTTTGCATCCCTTCAATAACACTCATATACTCTAATTGGTTCGTTATTGAAAGGATCTCAATATAGGGACAGCTTAAGTAAAACTTCTAATTATAAGTACTTACTTCAAAAACTATTCCTTGAATTACTCCACGACAACTGACGATTCGAAATGAATTTGTAAAGGCATTAAAACATTGCTTATTTATATGTCTAGTTTACATTCCCACCGAATAAAAGTATCTATTATAATACACAAATACATTATGACTGATGACTATGACTAGGATTTACGATAAGGAATTAAGGGCGCGCGCGCGAAACGTCAAACGTTGTACGTTTTCTTCTTCTTCTTCTACTACCCTTATTCTTCTTCTGCTTATAGTGTTACAGGCTTTGAGTATTAATAAGATGGAGGGCTATTGCTCTGAATTCAATGCAGTTTCCCTGTCAAGGCATATGTGCCACTAAAGGCCGCTACACACGTTCCTTTCCTACCTTCCTACCTCCTACCCTCCTCAAATAGGATGTTTCTTACAGACGCTCCTTCATTTTTCCTCCTTCCTCCTACTGCTACGCTTGTTGTCCCTCCCACCCTTTTACTTCCTTCCCACGGTCATTCAGTGTGACCCATCGCTGGGAATTTCCCTTTTTGTGGGGGAAATTTCCCTTTTTGTATTGAAATCCCTGGTTCTTTGGTCGACAGCACTGGCGGTTATCAAACTGTTATCACGTAATAAATATTACGTGATAACAGTATTATGTAATTTATTATGTTATCACATAATAAATTGACGGGGAAACAAAAAAACTAATGACGATCTTCAGACACCTTTCAATACACTGGATGATTGATAACAGATGATAACAGGAGTTGGTACACATGGCGGGGAAAACAGGGAAAAGTAGGAAGGAAGGAAAGCAAAAATGCCTCCACACGCTCCTCCGTGGAGGTTGAAAGAGTGGGGGAAGCTCCTACGTAGGAAGGTAGGACGGGCTGGAGCTTCCTTTCTTCCTACGTAGGAGCTTCCTACTTTCCTCCCTCCTTCATGGCTACACACGTTCCTTCACTACCTCCTTCGTGGGCGTGGCTCCTTTTTGAGGAGGTAGGAAAGGAACGTGTGTAGCAGCCTTTAAAGTCGAGTTGGCTTTGCAATTGACCCGCCCCCGCTACGCTTTTTTCAATTTCAAATGACAAAGTTGTTTATTGTAATTTAAGTTTTGTTTGATATTACTGTTGAAACTAGTAATTATTCCCCTCCTTTCACTTCATTAGCTATAATCCCCCTTCACTTAACTTGCACTTAATTGGTTTTACCTCCAGCCCCCTTTCCTTTCTCTCGACCAATGGGATTTGATCTCCTTTCACCTGTGTCTATATAAGCTGTGTCCTTTCTAATGTGTCTTCAGTTATTGTTTGTTACTGATGATGGCCTAACCTTCGAAATCGATTCAACATTGTAACTCTTTATTTTTCGTGGAAATAGTCGATCTAATGTCACTAACTTACGTTTTGAAATTGGTTTCCACAACTTTGTCGTGAGTGATCTAGTTTGTATGCCTATTGAATCAAATGCTTACATTTGTAAATTCTAATAATCTTTTCACTGATTTTCAGTCTGGCTTCAGACCTAAGCACAGTTGTCAAACCTCTATGGTCAGAATTGCTGAGGATGTTTGTGGGGCTATGGAGGGCAATAGATGCTCTATACTTGTCCTTCTGGACCTGACTAAAGCATTTGGCTCTATAGATCACCTATTGCTTATCCAGAAATTGTCTAGTTTTTTTCACTTCTCAACCAGTGCTTGCTCTTTCATTTACTCTTACTTATCTGACAGAACTCAGAATGTATTCCTTAATAATGTATCCTCTAGGCCTCTTCCTGTTACTTCTGGTGTCCCCCAAGGATCTGTATTGGGCCCATTTCTTTTTTCAGTTTTTATTAATGATTTACCTTCAGCTCTGACTTTCTCAAAATATCATTTATATGCTGATGACTGTCAAATTTATCAACATAGTCTTACAGATAACATCTCTCTCTCACAGGCTGTAAAGAATATCAACTTGGACCTGGATGAGATCCACCAGTGGTGCAGTGCAAATGGTTTGGTTCTTAATCCGAGGAAGTGCCAGTCTATAATTATATTCAAAAAGGACTTGGTGTCTCATGATACTCCTCCTGTCCTTATTAATGGCCAATGGGGGTTGTCAGGGTGAGACAGATATAAGCAGAAAAAATTCTTCTCCGAGTTTCTTTATTGCTAGCTTTCAACATCAAAATGTCATCGACTGATGCACCTGATCGTGGAACAGAGGAAGATGAGCGATAGAGGATACTAGACAGAAACGAAGGGGCCTGAAGATGACATTTTGATGTTGAAAGCTAGCAATAAAGAAACTCGGAGAAGAATTTTTTCTGCTTATATCCGTCTCACCCTGACAACCCCCATTGGCCATAAAAGCCTGACGGATGGATCATGAATTAATCAACTTATTAATGACGTCATAATTCCTTTTTCCAAGGTAGTCAAAAGTTTGGATGTGATGATTAATTCGACCTTGTCTTGGAATAGTCATGTGTCCAAGATATCCAGGTCGATTTATGCATCACTTAAATCTCTTAATAGGTTGGCGTATTGTACTCCGTTCCATGTTCGAATGAAATTATTTAAATCTCTTTTATTGTCTCATTTCAGCTATTCATCTATCCTATTTATTTGGTCACTTGACAGTACTGCCTTCAAGACTTTGAGAACTGCATTCAATGCTTGTGTGCGCTACGTTTTCATGCTCAAATTCCGTAGCCACACTTCAGCATACGCTAGTGAACTGCTGGGTATGGATGTTGTGACGTAACTCATAATCCAGGGGTTGTGCTTAGTATTCTGGGCTCTCCATCAAGGCTCTCTGTATATTGCTACTCTCTTTCAGTTTGGAGGATCAACAAGAGCCAAAAACCTTTCCGTTCCAGAACATAGGTCGAGGATGATGAGCAATTCAATCGCTGTTTCTGGGGCCAGGGCGTGGAATTCTCTTCCTGTGGAGGTGCGGAATGCCGGGAAGTATGGCAGTTTCAGGTGTGCGGTCGAGCGTCACTATCTCTCAGACTAAACCCATCATCTTCATTCTTTCCTTCTCTATTTTTCTCTCCTTCCTCTTCACTCTTCCAACTACCTTCTCTTACTTGCTTCCTCTCCTTCCAAAATCTTCTCTTTCATTTTCATTTCTGATTTTGGTATCTTTACCCCTTCCCCCATATTCCCTTACAGATAGTTTCCATTTACTACGTTTTTTTTCTTTCAATTTTTCTTTGTTTAAATTTACAATTAATTTTTTAATCGTATTTTGATGATAGGTACCTATTGTCTTTTTTGACTATTTTGTGTTTATTTTTATTTTTATTTTTTAAAGTATATTGTTCTCAATATTTGATTGGTTGTGCGCGAGGTGGGACTTATGTCCTATGCACAATAAATGCATTTACTTACTTACGTACTATGACAGGTAGTATTCACAATGAATACCCTGCTTAGATGGGCAACCTTGCGTGCACGCATGATCTTTCCTTTGTCTAAGCAATTTCTCTATTTAACATTTTTTAGCCGTTAATTACTATTTTGGTGACTTTTTAAATACATTTTTAGAAAATTTTCTCTATTATGTGAAACTGAGTTCCTGCAGCAGTGTTGTCAGGATTTTGCATACTTTTGACTGCAAAGGAATGAGGCCAGGTTGCTTACCCTAAGAGTCAGGTCTTAGCCATATCATGTGCTGGCACGCATTTGTGTTCCAAAACGCAAAGGGGAATGTCACCCCATTGAAAATACATTGAAGGAGTGGTCTGTGGCGGACCACACGCTGCAGCCGCAGAACGCGTCAGGGAAAGTCTATCCCAAGCAAAAATATCTAATGTGAACCTACTGTAGGTACCTCATCCTCAAAAACACAAACCACTCACTGTACCATGAATTGTGACAAGTAACTGTCTCAAACCGGCTTATATTTTAGCGCTACTAGCGGATTATTCTGAAAATAGCTTAGGTTAATGGTTCTTCCAATCTTCTCCTGCTCATTCCATTTGCATGGAGCTCTTCCATGACACTATGGCCACACAACCTGAAGGTTCGAGCCACGAAAAAGAGGCAACTACAAGAGTAGCACTTCCATTTCCATGCCTCATCAGTTTATTTGTGTTGTTGGTCGGTTTCCGAGTTGTTCTCTGTTGGGTTTGGTGTTTTCTTAATTTACTTTTTACTTTAATGTGAAACCCTCGCCGATAATGGAGGACTTCGAAGATGATGAGGTTTGTCACTAATGTTTTTTTATTAAGGTTTAAGCCGCATCTCAAATTTGTTACTAATTATTTTATATTCTGTAAGTACTTGGGTATTGGCACTTTGTTCTTTCCAAGTTATTTTCCTTATCCATTAGCTTTCATTAAGTTCAGTTATTGACTTTCGTTCGGGTGGAAATAATCGACCGTGTTTAGTTCATCATCTAACTTCATCATGAAAGGTGCAGGTTTATCGCGAAAAGTTCAGTAAAAGGGGCTGCACGAATGGTCGAGTGTACCTACCTCCTCCTTGTACCTTTATTTCATAAAGCAACAAGTGACAAGTTACAAGCCGATTTTATGAACAAGTTGTAAAAAATAAGTGCAAGCGTTTCATAATGGTACAAGTGTAGACTTGTAATGCACAGTGAAAATTAACAAGTGTACAGGCGAATTTGGACAAGTTACAAGTGTTTCCAGATCATTTCGAACAAGTCACTATTAGCCCGGTGAAGTTAGCAACGGTTTTCAGCAACGGTCCATAATTCCGTTAATATTGGTCGAATTGAGTCCAAATTTCGCACATACACTCAGTACCCAGACTCGCACCTGCGAATGAGGTCGGGCACGGCGTACCTACCTCGGGGGCGGCTGTGGAGGCGGCTGGGGGCGGTATTACGCACTTCCCGTGGATGTGCCGCTAAAATAACTATCAGAATCGGATTCAGCACCCTTTAAAACCCCTATGGCACTATTTTCGTATTTACTCGCAGTTTGGGAGAAGGGGAAATTTTGGCATATTAGACTGGAGGGGCACGAACAAGCGGACTAATAGCATGATAGCGTCATACCTTAAATATTGGTCGAATTGAGTCCAAATTTCACACATACACTCAGCACCCAGACTCGCACCTCCGAATGAGATCGGGCACAGCGTACCTACCTCGGGGGCGGGTGTGGAGGCGGCTGGGGGCGGTGAAACGCACTTCCCGTGGATGTGCCGCTTAAATAACTATCAGAATCGGATTCAGCACCCCAAAAAAACCCATATGGCACTATTTTCGCATTTACTCGCAGTTTGGGAGAAGGGGAAATTTTGGCATATTAGACTGGAGGGGCACGAACAAGCGGACTAATAGCATGATAGCGTCATACCTTAAATATTGGTCGAATTGAGTCCAAATTTCACACATACACTCAGCACCCAGACTCGCACCTCCGAATGAGGTCGGGCACGGCGTACCTACCTCGGGGGCGGCTGTGGAGGCGGCTGGGGGCGGTATTACGCACTTCCCGTGAATGTGCCGCTAAAATAACTATCAGAATCGGATTCAGCACCCTTTAAAACCCCTATGGCACTATTTTTGTATTTACTCGCAGTTCGGGAGAGTGGGAAAAGGGGGGCTCGAATGGGGGCGGCTGGGGGCGGTTATGAGGACTTCCTATGAACATGACGCAATACCAACCGTCAGAAATCTACCTAAATACATATATATCTATAATCTGTGTTGATTCTGTTCACTTAGATGAAGGCGTAAATTTTTCGAATTTTGCAGGGGCATGAACAAGCTGACTAATAGCATGACAGCGTCATACCTCCAGCAACGGTCCATAATTCCGTTAATATTGGTCGAATTGAGTCCAAATTTCGCACATACACTCAGTACCCAGACTCGCACCTGCGAATGAAGTCGGGCACGGCGTACCTACCTCGGGGGCGGCTGTGGAGGCGGCTGGGGGCGGTATTACGCACTTCCCGTGGATGTGCCGCTAAAATAACTATCAGAATCGGATTCAGCACCCTTTAAAACCCCTATGGCACTATTTTTGTATTTACTCGCAGTTCGGGAGAGTGGGAAAACGGGGGGTCGAGTGGGGGCGGCTGGGGGCGGTTATGAGGACTTCCTATGATCATGACGCAATACCAACCGTCAGAAATCTACCTACATATATATATCTATAATCTGTGTTGATTCTGTTCACTTAGATGAAGGCGTAAATTTTTCGAATTTTGCAGGGGCATGAACAAGCTGACTAATAGCATGACAGCGTCATACTTCCAGCAACGGTCCATAATTCCGTTAATATTGGTCGAATTGAGTCCAAATTTCGCACATACACTCAGTACCCAGACTCGCACCTGCGAATGAGGTCGGGCACGGCGTACCTACCTCGGGGGCGGCTGTGGAGGCGGCTGGGGGCGAAATTACGCACTTCCCGTGGATGTGCCGCTAAAATAACTATCAGAATCGGATTCAGCACCCTTAAAAAACCCCTATGGCACTATTTTTGTATTTACTCGCAGTTCGGGAGAGTGGGAAAACGGGGGGTCGAGTGGGGGCGGTTATGAGGACTTCCTATGATCATGACGCAATACCAACCGTCAGAAATCTACCTACATATATATATATCTATAATCTTTGTTGATTCTGTTCACTTAGATGAAGGCGTAAATTTTTTCGAATTTTGCAGGGGCATGAACAAGCTGACTAATAGCATGACAGCGTCATACTTCCAGCAACGGTCCATAATTCCGTTAATATTGGTCGAATTGAGTCCAAATTTCGCACATACACTCAGTACCCAGACTCGCACCTGCGAATGAGGTCGGGCACGGCGTACCTACCTCGGGGGCGGCTGTGGAGGCGGCTGGGGGCGGTATTACGCACTTCCCGTGGATGTGCCGCTAAAATAACTATCAGAATCGGATTCAGCACCCTTTAAAACCCCTATGGCACTATTTTTGTATTTACTCGCAGTTCGGGAGAGTGGGAAAACGGGGGGTCGAGTGGGGGCGGCTGGGGGCGGTTATGAGGACTTCCTATGATCATGACGCAATACCAACCGTCAGAAATCTACCTACATATATATATCTATAATCTGTGTTGATTCTGTTCACTTAGATGAAGGCGTAAATTTTTTCGAATTTTGCAGGGGCATGAACAAGCTGACTAATAGCATGACAGCGTCATACTTCCAGCAACGGTCCATAATTCCGTTAATATTGGTCGAATTGAGTCCAAATTTCGCACATACACTCAGTACCCAGACTCGCACCTGCGAATGAGGTCGGGCACGGCGTACGTACCTCGGAGGCGGCTGTGGAGGCGGCTGGGGGCGGTATTACGCACTTCCCGTGGATGTGCCGCTAAAATAACTATCAGAATCGGATTCAGCACCCTTTAAAACCCCTATGCCACTATTTTTGTATTTACTCGCAGTTCGGGAGAGTGGGAAAATGGGGGGTCGAGTGGGGGCGGCTGGGGGCGGTTATGAGGACTTCCTATGATCATGACGCAATACCAACCGTCAGAAATCTACCTACATATATATATCTATAATCTGTGTTGATTCTGTTCACTTAGATGAAGGCGTAAATTTTTTCGAATTTTGCAGGGGCATGAACAAGCTGACTAATAGCATGACAGCGTCATACTTCCAGCAACGGTCCATAATTCCGTTAATATTGGTCGAATTGAGTCCAAATTTCGCACATACACTCAGTACCCAGACTCGCACCTGCGAATGAGGTCGGGCACGGCGTACCTACCTCGGGGGCGGCTGTGGAGGCGGCTGGGGGCGGTATTACGCACTTCCCGTGGATGTGCCGCTAAAATAACTATCAGAATCGGATTCAGCACCCTTTAAAACCCCTATGGCACTATTTTTGTATTTACTCGCAGTTCGGGAGAGTGGGAAAACTGGGGGTCGAGTGGGGGCGGCTGGGGGCGGTTATGAGGACTTCCTATGATCATGACGCAATACCAACCGTCAGAAATCTACCTACATATATATATCTATAATCTGTGTTGATTCTGTTCACTTAGATGAAGGCGTAAATTTTTTCGAATTTTGCAGGGGCATGAACAAGCTGACTAATAGCATGACAGCGTCATACTTCCAGCAACGGTCCATAATTCCGGTAATATTGGTCGATTTGAGTCCAAATTTCGCACATACAGTCAGTACCCAGACTCGCACCTGCGAATGAGGTCGGGCACGGCGTACCTACCTCGGGGGCGGCTGTGGAGGCGGCTGGGGGCGGTATTACGCACTTCCCGTGGATGTGCCGCTAAAATAACTATCAGAATCGGATTCAGCACCCTTTAAAACCCCTATGGCACTATTTTTGTATTTACTCGCAGTTCGGGAGAGTGGGAAAACTGGGGTCGAGTGGGGGCGGCTGGGGGCGGTTATGAGGACTTCCTATGATCATGACGCAATACCAACCGTCAGAAATCTACCTACATATATATATCTATAATCTGTGTTGATTCTGTTCACTTAGATGAAGGCGTAAATTTTTTCGAATTTTGCAGGGGCATGAACAAGCTGACTAATAGCATGACAGCGTCATACTTCCAGCAACGGTCCATAATTCCGTTAATATTGGTCGAATTGCGTCCAAATTTCGCACATACACTCAGCACCTAGACTGGCACCTCCGAATACGGTCGGGCACGGCGTACCTACCTCAGGGGCGGCTGTGGAGGCGGCTGGTGGTGGTATTACGCACTTCCCGTGGATGTGCCGCTAAAATAACTATCAGAATCGGATTCAGCACATTTAAAAACCCCTATGGCACTATTTTTGTATTTACTCGCAGTTCGGGAGAGTGGGAAAACGGGGGGTCGAGTGGGGGCGGCTGGGGGCGGTTATGAGGACTTCCTATGATCATGACGCAATACCAACCGTCAGAAATCTACCTACATATATATATCTATAATCTGTGTTGATTCTGTTCACTTAGATGAAGGCGTAAATTTTTTCGAATTTTGCAGGGGCATGAACAAGCTGACTAATAGCATGACAGCGTCATACTTCCAGCAACGGTCCATAATTCCGTTAATATTGGTCGATTTGAGTCCAAATTTCGCACATACACTCAGTACCCAGACTCGCACCTGCGAATGAGGTCGGGCACGGCGTACCTACCTCGGGGGCGGCTGTGGAGGCGGCTGGGGGCGGTATTACGCACTTCCCGTGGATGTGCCGCTAAAATAACTATCAGAATCGGATTCAGCACCCTTTAAAACCCCTATGGCACTATTTTTGTATTTACTCGCAGTTCGGGAGAGTGGGAAAACGGGGGGTCGAGTGGGGGCGGCTGGGGGCGGTTATGAGGACTTCCTATGATCATGACGCAATACCAACCGTCAGAAATCTACCTACATATATGTATCTATAATCTGTGTTGATTCTGTTCACTTAGATGAAGGCGTAAATTTTTTCGAATTTTGCAGGGGCATGAACAAGCTGATTAATAGCATGACAGCGTCATACTTCCAGCAACGGTCCATAATTCCGTTAATATTGGTCGAATTGAGTCCAAATTTCGCACATACACTCAGTACCCAGACTCGCACCTGCGAATGAGGTCGGGCACGGCGTACCTACCTCGGGGGCGGCTGTGGAGGCGGCTGGGGGCGGTATTACGCACTTCCCGTGGATGTGCCGCTAAAATAACTATCAGAATCGGATTCAGCACCCCAAAAAACCCATATGGCACTATTTTTGTATTTACTCGCAGTTCGGGAGAGTGGGAAAACGGGGGGTCGAGTGGGGGCGGCTGGGGGCGGTTATGAGGACTTCCTATGATCATGACGCAATACCAACCGTCAGAAATCTACCTACTGCCTTATACATTGAACCCTGGATACTCAACACATACCCGTGAGCTATGACGACATAAAGAGCATATCCTTTCAACAATTACCTTATTTTCCTAAAATTCTAATTATATCTCACAACGATTTAAATTTGAGATATTGATTCAACACTAGACGTTATTTGTCCAGTTACTACGAAACACAGGAAACCGTTGTTTTACCACACAATATATAAAGAGAAAATTGTCCCTTTTTGATGTTTTTATTTTGAGTAGGAAGGGATGGAAGTCATGGATTCAGGAAGTAAATGGATCACTCCTCGTTGACGTTGCTGCTAGGGTAGTCATAACTCAGACCCACCATTGTGAGACCACCACTACATTACCTACACGAACGGAGGTGGTATCAACGCTATGTTAAAACGTGATCATTAGCATATAATACATTCTGGAAAGCATACTTCAATTTTTCCTGATTTTAGAAATAAATAAATGGTTCTTGGAAATGGCCCTGTCTTGTAGTTGTCAACTTGCATTAATCACAAAGTGTCAGTGAATCACAAAGTCTCATTATGCTGGACTCATTGGGAATATGTGTCCAGGATTATGGGACATAATGTGTCCTGGTTCATTGGACACATTTACGATGAATAATTAATTATTTATTATATTATTAATTTATTTACTTAATTTTATTTGTAATTGTTGTTAAATTTTTAATAATGATATTTAATAATAATTAATAATTAATATGTATAATAAAAATGATATTATAATA
This sequence comes from Adelphocoris suturalis, assembly GCA_030762985.1. Taxonomy (NCBI): domain Eukaryota; kingdom Metazoa; phylum Arthropoda; class Insecta; order Hemiptera; family Miridae; genus Adelphocoris; species Adelphocoris suturalis. The sequence continues at coordinate 99,885,184 of CM061043.1, forward strand.
TTTATGATAAAAATATTATAATAATATTATAATATTAATATTAAAATAATATTATTATAATAATATTATAATTAATTAATTATAATATTATAATATTAGTAATATTAATATTATAATATTATAAATATTAATATTATATTAATATTATATTAATATTATATTAATATTATTTATAATATTAGTTATTTATTATTAATTCTTTATTATTAATGTTATAATATTAATAATATTATTATTAAATATTAATAATATTATTATAATAATATTAATAATATTACTACTATTATATTAAAATATTATAATATTTATAATAAATAATAATATTTATAATAAAAATAACAATTAATGTTTAATAAATTTTTAATTCTTCTCATTTACCTTCATAGAGCACATTTTTATGAATTTTAATGAATATCCAGGGGCTGTAGAAGGGGCTCAAACAAAATGGCCGGATTCTTTTTTAAACTATTCCGAAGCACCTACAAGAGCTGGGGATCCCAAATTTGGTATGTAGCCTTCAAATATTCTGTAGAAATGGCGTAAACAATTGTTTTTCGAATTTTCATGAAATTGTGGAATCTAGCAAACGCCGCCTCTGAGAGCAAAATGGACTTCAAATTCGGATTCAGCGCATCAAAAAATGTAAGGATACCAATTTTGGTGAATTTTAGACAATTTCCAGGGGCATTTTGGGGAGATTTTCATGAAATTCATGAAATTTTGAATATCCGGTGAACGAAGCGTCGTAGCGCAAAACGGATTTCAAAATCGGATTCAGCGACTCAAAATACTTACTGGAACACATTTTCGTCAAATTTCCTGTGAGTTTTAAGGGAGAAATTGCGAATTTAAGAAAAAAAATGAAATTTCAAAACAGAAAGTTTTTCCAGAATGAAGGCCAGGTGGGTTCAGTAAGTGTTCGCTCGGCTTTTTTGGCAATTTCAGTTTCGCAAATTTTTTTTTTAATCTTCATCTTTTAGGTAGGTTATCCGTATATATTATTGAATATTTATAGTGGGTTTTCACCACCGTACAGGTGTGAATCAGTTGGTGGGGGGTGGGGGTAGGTCTGAAATGTTTGATATTTTTAGTTGTTGCTTATGGAGCACCTACTTGTGATGAGGATATGAAATTTAGGTTTTCCCTTTCAAATCACCCAAAAAAACATAATCTGAAGGAATGTTTGAGATTTTCATGAAATTGTGGATTTTGCCATTTGCCGGTGAATGGATCGTCGTAGAAGGAAACGGATTTCAAATTCGGATTCAGCGCCTCAATTTACCTACTAGAACACATTCTGATGAATTTTGAACAATTTCATGGGGCATTTTAGGGAGATTTTCATGAAATTCATGAAATTTTGGAAATCCGGTAAAATGAGCGTCCTAGCGCAAAACGGATTTCAAACTCGGATTCAGCGCATAATAAAATACAAGGATACTAATTTTGGTGAATTTTAGAACCTTTCCAAGGGCATTTTAGGGAGATTTTCATGAAATTCATGAAATTTGAGATATCCGGTGAACGAAGCGTCCTAGCAAAAAACGGATTTCAAATTCGGATTCAGCGCCTCAATTTACCTACTAGAACACATTTTGATGAATTTTAATCAAATTCCAGGGCGTGGTGGGGGCAGAAAACGTATACCCCTCTTGCATATAATGTGTCCTAGAAGATGGGACACGGCGGGAGCTTAAGTTTTTTGTAAATTTAGACATGACTACCACAAAGAGCAAACGATTTACCATAACAATTGGCTACTTTACTTATTTTTTTGGGCACAATAACGGTTGAGCAATTAAAACAAAAGTTAGTGTTTGGCGCACACCCCTAAACGTCAACCAGTTGAAGAGAAAAGGCTGGGCGAAGAAGGGGTCTGAAAATTTGGCTCCTACCTTGTATTACCAGTGGGTACAGCATACTAAAAAATCAGGACTTTTAAAAAATATCGAAAAAAAAAAGTTTGGCCGTTCGCGTGAAATGACCCATATATTAAATTTAGATATTACTATTTCCAAGTTTCCCTTAATTTAGGATTTAAAATGTACAATATTTCTGAGTTCGAAATAATATTTGAAATCCGTTTTGCGCTAGGACGCTCATTTTACCGGATTTCCAAAATTTCATGAATTTCATGAAAATCTCCCTAAAATGCCCCATGAAATTGTTCAAAATTCATCAGAATGTGTTCTAGTTGGTAAATTGAGGCGCTGAATCCGAATTTGAAATCCGTTTCCTTCTACGACGATCCATTCACCGGCAAATGGCAAAATCCACAATTTCATGAAAATCTCAAAAATTCCTTCAAATTATGTTTTTTTGGGTGATTTGAAAGGGAAAACCTAAATTTCATATCCTCATCACAAGTAGGTGCTCCATAAGCAACAACTAAAAATATCAAACATTTCAGACCCACCCCCACCCTCCCCCCCCTGATTCACACCTGTACGGTGGTGAAAACCCACTATAAATATTCAATAATATATACGGATAACCTACCTAAAAGATGAAGATTAAAAAAAAAATTTGCAAAACTGAAATTGCCAAAAAAGCCGAGCGAACACTTACTGAACCCACCTGGCCTTCATTCTGGAAAAACTTTCTGTTTTGAAATTTCATTTTTTTTCTTAAATTCGCAATTTCTCCCTTAAAACTCACAGGAAATTTGACGAAAATGTGTCCCAGTAAGTATTTTGAGTCGCTGAATCCGATTTTGAAATCCGTTTTGCGCTACGACGCTTCGTTCACCGGATATTCAAAATTTCATGAATTTAATGAAAATCTCCCCAAAATGCCCCTGGAAATTGTCTAAAATTCACCAAAATTGGTATCCTTACATTTTTTGATGCGCTGAATCCGAATTTGAAGTCCATTTTGCTCTCAGAGGCGGCGTTTGCTAGATTCCACAATTTCATGAAAATTCGAAAAACAATTGTTTACGCCATTTCTACAGAATATTTGAAGGCTACATACCAAATTTGGGATCCCCAGCTCTTGTAGGTGCTTCGGAATAGTTTAAAAAAGAATCCGGCCATTTTGTTTGAGCCCCTTCTACAGCCCCTGGATATTCATTAAAATTCATAAAAATGTGCTCTATGAAGGTAAATGAGAAGAATTAAAAATTTATTAAACATTAATTGTTATTTTTATTATAAATATTATTATTTATTATAAATATTATAATATTTTAATATAATAATATTTTAATATAATAATAGTAATATTATTAATATTATTATAATAATATTATTAATATTATAACATTAATAATAAAGAATTAATAATAAATAACTAATATTATAAATAATATTAATATAATATTAATATAATATTAATATTTATAATATTATAATATTAATATTACTAATATTATAATATTATAATTAATTAATTATAATATTATTATAATAATATTATTTTAATATTAATATTATAATATTATTATAATATTTTTATCATAAATATTATAATATCATTTTTATTATACATATTAATTATTAATTATTATTAAATATCATTATTAAAAATTAACAACAATTACAAATAAAATTAAGTAAATAAATTAATAATATAATAAATAATTAATTATTCATCGTAAATGTGTCCAATGAACCAGGACACATTATGTCCCATAATCCTGGACACATATTCCCAATGAGTCCAGCATAATGAGACTTTGTGATTCACTGACACTTTGTGATTAATGCAAGTTGACAACTACAAGACAGGGCCATTTCCAAGAACCATTTATTTATTTCTAAAATCAGGAAAAATTGAAGTATGCTTTCCCAGAATGTATTATATGCTAATGATCACGTTTTAACATAGCGTTGATACCACCTCCGTTCGTGTAGGTAATGTAGTGGTGGTCTCACAATGGTGGGTCTGAGTTATGACTACCCTAGCAGCAACGTCAACGAGGAGTGATCCATTTACTTCCTGAATCCATGACTTCCATCCCTTCCTACTCAAAATAAAAACATCAAAAAGGGACAATTTTCTCTTTATATATTGTGTGGTAAAACAACGGTTTCCTGTGTTTCGTAGTAACTGGACAAATAACGTCTAGTGTTGAATCAATATCTCAAATTTAAATCGTTGTGAGATATAATTAGAATTTTAGGAAAATAAGGTAATTGCTGAAAGGATATGCTCTTTATGTCGTCATAGCTCACGGGTATGTGTTGAGTATCCAGGGTTCAATGTATAAGGCAGTAGGTAGATTTCTGACGGTTGGTATTGCGTCATGATCATAGGAAGTCCTCATAACCGCCCCCAGCCGCCCCCACTCGACCCCCCGTTTTCCCACTCTCCCGAACTGCGAGTAAATACAAAAATAGTGCCATAGGGGTTTTTAGGGGTGCTGAATCCGATTCTGATAGTTATTTTAGCGGCACATCCACGGGAAGTGCGTAATACCGCCCCCAGCCGCCTCCACAGCCGCCCCCGAGGTAGGTACGCCGTGCCCGACCTCATTCGCAGGTGCGAGTCTGGGTACTGAGTGTATGTGCGAAATTTGGACTCAAATCGACCAATATTAACGGAATTATGGACCGTTGCTGGAAGTATGACGCTGTCATGCTATTAATCAGCTTGTTCATGCCCCTGCAAAATTCGAAAAAATTTACGCCTTCATCTAAGTGAACAGAATCAACACAGATTATAGATATATATATGTAGGTAGATTTCTGACGGTTGGTATTGCGTCATGATCATAGGAAGTCCTCATAACCGCCCCCAGCCGCCCCCACTCGACCCCCCGTTTTCCCACTCTCCCGAACTGCGAGTAAATACAAAAATAGTGCCATAGGGGTTTTAAAGGGTGCTGAATCCGATTCTGATAGTTATTTTAGCGGCACATCCACGGGAAGTGCGTAATACCGCCCCCAGCCGCCTCCACAGCCGCCCCCGAGGTAGGTACGCCGTGCCCGACCTCATTCGCAGGTGCGAGTCTGGGTACTGAGTGTATGTGCGAAATGTGGACTCAATTCGACCAATATTAACGGAATTATGGACCGTTGCTGGAGGTATGACACTGTCATGCTATTAGTCAGCTTGTTCATGCCCCTGCAAAATTCGAAAAAATTTACGCCTTCATCTAAGTGAACAGAATCAACACAGATTATAGATATATATATGTAGGTAGATTTCTGACGGTTGGTATTGCGTCATGATCATAGGAAGTCCTCATAACCGCCCCCAGCCGCCCCCACTCGACCCCCCGTTTTCCCACTCTCCCGAACTGCGAGTAAATACAAAAATAGTGCCATAGGGGTTTTAAAGGGTGCTGAATCCGATTCTGATATTTATTTTAGCGGCAGATCCACGGGAAGTGCGTAATACCGACCCCAGCCGCCTCCACAGCCGCCCCCGAGGTAGGTACGCCGTGCCCGACCTCATTCGCAGGTGCGAGTCTGGGTACTGAGTGTATGTGCGAAATTTGGACTCAATTCGACCAATATTAACGGAATTATGGACCGTTGCTGGAAGTATGACGCTGTCATGCTATTAGTCAGCTTGTTCATGCCCCTGCAAAATTCGAAAAAATTTACGCCTTCATCTAAGTGAACAGAATCAACACAGATTATAGATATATATATGTAGGTAGATTTCTGACGGTTGGTATTGCGTCATGATCATAGGAAGTCCTCATAACCGCCCCCAGCCGCCCCCACTCGACCCCCCGTTTTCCCACTCTCCCGAACTGCGAGTAAATACAAAAATAGTGCCATAGGGGTTTTAAAGGGTGCTGAATCCGATTCTGATAGTTATTTTAGCGGCACATCCACGGGAAGTGCGTAATACCGCCCCCAGCCGCCTCCACAGCCGCCCCCGAGGTAGGTACGCCGTGCCCGACCTCATTCGCAGGTGCGAGTCTGGGTACTGAGTGTATGTGCGAAATGTGGACTCAATTCGACCAATATTAACGGAATTATGGACCGTTGCTGGAAGTATGACGCTGTCATGCTATTAGTCAGCTTGTTCATGCCCCTGCAAAATTCGAAAAAATTTACGCCTTCATCTAAGTGAACAGAATCAACACAGATTATAGATATATATATGTAGGTAGATTTCTGACGGTTGGTATTGCGTCATGATCATAGGAAGTCCTCATAACCGCCCCCAGCCGCCCCCACTCGACCCCCCGTTTTCCCACTCTCCCGAACTGCGAGTAAATACAAAAATAGTGCCATAGGGGTTTTTAAGGGTGCTGAATCCGATTCTGATAGTTATTTTAGCGGCACATCCACGGGAAGTGCGTAATACCGCCCCCAGCCGCCTCCACAGCCGCCCCCGAGGTAGGTACGCCGTGCCCGACCTCATTCGCAGGTGCGAGTCTGGGTACTGAGTGTATGTGCGAAATTTGGACTCAATTCGACCAATATTAACGGAATTATGGACCGTTGCTGGAAGTATGACGCTGTCATGCTATTAGTCAGCTTGTTCATGCCCCTGCAAAATTCGAAAAATTTACGCCTTCATCTAAGTGAACAGAATCAACACAGATTATAGATATATATATGTAGGTAGATTTCTGACGGTTGGTATTGCGTCATGATCATAGGAAGTCCTCATAACCGCCCCCAGCCGCCCCCACTCGACCCCCCGTTTTCCCACTCTCCCGAACTGCGAGTAAATACAAAAATAGTGCCATAGGGGTTTTAAAGGGTGCTGAATCCGATTCTGATAGTTATTTTAGCGGCACATCCACGGGAAGTGCGTAATACCGCCCCCAGCCGCCTCCACAGCCGCCCCCGAGGTAGGTACGCCGTGCCCGACCTCATTCGCAGGTGCGAGTCTGGGTACTGAGTGTATGTGCGAAATTTGGACTCAATTCGACCAATATTAACGGAATTATGGACCGTTGCTGGAGGTATGACGCTGTCATGCTATTAGTCAGCTTGTTCATGCCCCTGCAAAATTCGAAAAATTTACGCCTTCATCTAAGTGAACAGAATCAACACAGATTATAGATATATATATATGTAGGTAGATTTCTGACGGTTGGTATTGCGTCATGATCATAGGGAAGTCCTCATAACCGCCCCCAGCCGCCCCCCCGTTTTCCCACTCTCCCGAACTGCGAGTAAATACAAAAATAGTGACATAGGGGTTTTTAAGGGTGCTGAATCCGATTCTGATAGTTATTTTAGCGGCACATCCACGGGAAGTGCGTAATACCGCCCCCAGCCGCCTCCACAGCCGCCCCCGAGGTAGGTACGCCGTGTCCGACCTCATTCGCAGGTGCGAGTCTGGGTGCTGAGTGTATGTGCGAAATTTGGACTCAATTCGACCAATATTAACGGAATTATGGACCGTTGCTGGAGGTATGACGCTGTCATGCTATTAGTCAGCTTGTTCATGCCCCTGCAAAATTCGAAAAATTTACGCCTTCATCTAAGTGAACAGAATCAACACAGATTATAGATATATATATGTAGGTAGATTTCTGACGGTTGGTATTGCGTCATGATCATAGGAAGTCCTCATAACCGCCCCCAGCCGCCCCCACTCGACCCCCCGTTTTCCCACTCTCCCGAACTGCGAGTAAATACAAAAATAGTGCCATAGGGGTTTTAAAGGGTGCTGAATCCGATTCTGATAGTTATTTTAGCGGCACATCCACGGGAAGTGCGTAATACCGCCCCCAGCCGCCTCCACAGCCGCCCCCGAGGTAGGTACGCCGTGCCCGACCTCATTCGCAGGTGCGAGTCTGGGTACTGAGTGTATGTGCGAAATGTGGACTCAATTCGACCAATATTAACGGAATTATGGACCGTTGCTGGAAGTATGACGCTGTCATGCTATTAGTCAGCTTGTTCATGCCCCTGCAAAATTCGAAAAAATTTACGCCTTCATCTAAGTGAACAGAATCAACACAGATTATAGATATATATATGTAGGTAGATTTCTGACGGTTGGTATTGCGTCATGATCATAGGAAGTCCTCATAACCGCCCCCAGCCGCCCCCACTCGACCCCCCGTTTTCCCACTCTCCCGAACTGCGAGTAAATACAAAAATAGTGCCATAGGGGTTTTTAAGGGTGCTGAATCCGATTCTGATAGTTATTTTAGCGGCACATCCACGGGAAGTGCGTAATACCGCCCCCAGCCGCCTCCACAGCCGCCCCCGAGGTAGGTACGCCGTGCCCGACCTCATTCGCAGGTGCGAGTCTGGGTACTGAGTGTATGTGCGAAATTTGGACTCAATTCGACCAATATTAACGGAATTATGGACCGTTGCTGGAAGTATGACGCTGTCATGCTATTAGTCAGCTTGTTCATGCCCCTGCAAAATTCGAAAAATTTACGCCTTCATCTAAGTGAACAGAATCAACACAGATTATAGATATATATATGTAGGTAGATTTCTGACGGTTGGTATTGCGTCATGATCATAGGAAGTCCTCATAACCGCCCCCAGCCGCCCCCACTCGACCCCCCGTTTTTCCCACTCTCCCGAACTGCGAGTAAATACAAAAATAGTGCCATAGGGGTTTTAAAGGGTGCTGAATCCGATTCTGATAGTTATTTTAGCGGCACATCCACGGGAAGTGCGTAATACCGCCCCCAGCCGCCTCCACAGCCGCCCCCGAGGTAGGTACGCCGTGCCCGACCTCATTCGCAGGTGCGAGTCTGGGTACTGAGTGTATGTGCGAAATTTGGACTCAAATCGACCAATATTAACGGAATTATGGACCGTTGCTGGAGGTATGACGCTGTCATGCTATTAGTCAGCTTGTTCATGCCCCTGCAAAATTCGAAAAATTTACGCCTTCATCTAAGTGAACAGAATCAACACAGATTATAGATATATATATATGTAGGTAGATTTCTGACGGTTGGTATTGCGTCATGATCATAGGAAGTCCTCATAACCGCCCCCAGCCGCCCCCCCGTTTTCCCACTCTCCCGAACTGCGAGTAAATACAAAAATAATGACATAGGGGTTTTTAAGGGTGCTGAATCCGATTCTGATAGTTATTTTAGCGGCACATCCACGGGAAGTGCGTAATACCGCCCCCAGCCGCCTCCACAGCCGCCCCCGAGGTAGGTACGCCGTGCCCGACCTCATTCGCAGGTGCGAGTCTGGGTGCTGAGTGTATGTGCGAAATTTGGACTCAATTCGACCAATATTAACGGAATTATGGACCGTTGCTGGAGGTATGACGCTGTCATGCTATTAGTCAGCTTGTTCATGCCCCTGCAAAATTCGAAAAATTTACGCCTTCATCTAAGTGAACAGAATCAACACAGATTATAGATATATATGTATTTAGGTAGATTTCTGACGGTTGGTATTGCGTCATGTTCATAGGAAGTCCTCATAACCGCCCCCAGCCGCCCCATTCGAGCCCCCCTTTTCCCACTCTCCCGAACTGCGAGTAAATACAAAAATAGTGCCATAGGGGTTTTAAAGGGTGCTGAATCCGATTCTGATAGTTATTTTAGCGGCACATCCACGGGAAGTGCGTAATACCGCCCCCAGCCGCCTCCACAGCCGCCCCCGAGGTAGGTACGCCGTGCCCGACCTCATTCGGAGGTGCGAGTCTGGGTGCTGAGTGTATGTGTGAAATTTGGACTCAATTCGACCAATATTTAAGGTATGACGCTATCATGCTATTAGTCCGCTTGTTCGTGCCCCTCCAGTCTAATATGCCAAAATTTCCCCTTCTCCCAAACTGCGAGTAAATGCGAAAATGGTGCCATATGGGTTTTTTGGGGTGCTGAATCCGATTCTGATAGTTATTTAAGCGGCACATCCACGGGAAGTGCGTTCCACCGCCCCCAGCCTCCTCCACACCCGCCCCCGAGGTAGGTACGCTGTGCCCGATCTCATTCGGAGGTGCGAGTCTGGGTGCTGAGTGTATGTGTGAAATTTGGACTCAATTCGACCAATATTTAAGGTATGACGCTATCATGCTATTAGTCCGCTTGTTCGTGCCCCTCCAGTCTAATATGCCAAAATTTCCCCTTCTCCCAAACTGCGAGTAAATACGAAAATAGTGCCATAGGGGTTTTAAAGGGTGCTGAATCCGATTCTGATAGTTATTTTAGCGGCACATCCACGGGAAGTGCGTAATACCGCCCCCAGCCGCCTCCACAGCCGCCCCCGAGGTAGGTACACCGTGCCCGACCTCATTCGCAGGTGCGAGTCTGGGTACTGAGTGTATGTGCGAAATTTGGACTCAATTCGACCAATATTAACGGAATTATGGACCGTTGCTGAAAACCGTTGCTAACTTCACCGGGCTGTCACTATTTTACAGATGTAAGAAAACGGCCGATTTTTAACCTACGTCCCTTCACCAAAACTTGTTATTTTCCAGCACTGAGTTGGCAATTTTTCGGTGTTATGTGGGAATCATCTTCTGTTGAAGAATACAGACAAGATAGAAGCATTCAGCGTAGAAGACGCCAAAGAATTTTTCGGCCACGAATGAACGCTCATTTCGTGGATATTTTTGAGTTTAACGAGAGATTTAGGATGTCTTATCCCTTGAAAGATTCTAATGGTGCGTGACTCTGTGCAATTTTTCCTGATCGGGTATTGAGGATCTCCCCATCATTGAAGAACAAAGTGAAGTGAGAAGATCATCTCGAAGTTACAGATGACATTCCTAACCCAGCAGCATTAAGACTTGATGAACTGATTAATCATTTCCGCTGAATGAAAGAGAAAAATCCGATTATGCCAGCCATCAGAATAAGTTGAAATCAAATAGGTACATACTTTCTCCACTTTTCAGTTAATAATTTGTCTGTCTTCCAATCCTTGTCATGTACGATAAACATCCTATCGTGTACTTAACATCGTTTTTATATTGTGATTCGCTTACAAAACATCAATTTCGGCATCCCACTTGCCGTTGTACATTTCGTTTGACCCCACTCGCCATTTTTCTTTTCTGCTACACTTGTAAACTTAGCTTCTACGACAAGTGTAACTTTTCTACGCTTGTACTCTTTGTTTTGGTGAAACACTTGTTCTAGTTTACCGTGCATTACAAGTACCTGTACTTGTTAACTTGTAACTTGTTGTTTTATGAAATAGGTGTTGCTACTGCATTGCGTGCCCAAATGCACGTAATTGCATAACGGAGCACGAAAGGCTTCCTACTCCTGCATTTGACTACTTGTTCAACAGTCACTTCCTTCAGTACGAAAGCGTAGAGTAAAGAACCATCATTGGCCAGGCATTCTAAGAAAATACGAGGATTCAGATGAAAGTTTTGCTATAGTTTTGATTTTCTTACCCTCCACGTTTTTTAGGTAGCTGAACACGAATTTGAAGGCGCAGCTCCTGTTGTGATTCTATGGAGCCTTGGTGACACGAGCTAGTGCTCCATCAAGGTCCAAACTGCTTGTAGCTGTAGTTCCCACACTCACGAAGTCGACCCAAGGGACTGCCGGATCTCCAACTAATTAGAACTGAGATTGTCCTAAAGCAGAACGCTTCTCATCCACCACCTTCAACTTATGCTGTTGGCCGGATGGGTCCAAGGAGACCGACCACACCTGGGTTGTCCACTAAACTACACCTGGCTAGCTGCTCAGCAAAGGCAATCCCAAGTATTTACATAATTTCTAAATTTACCTACCACACACTGGTGACGTTACATCCTGAGCTTCTTCCTCTACAGATGAGCTCAAAAGTTGACCAACGAATCCGAAATTATAGTATCCTTGAGCTATCTTAACCCAGCTCACTCCTGGGTGAGGATAAAAAATCTTGAAGCTGACTTGACAGAAAGAATTAAAAAATGTACTGGTCTCTGAGCTGGGATATGAACCGCCGCTAGTTGGTTACGGGGCCGGCACGCCACCCCTGAATGGGACAATCTACCCACTGAGCTACGGTCCCCTGTATAACAATGTTAGTGGCGTGATTTCTCTATGTTCTGGCCTGTGGAAATCCGAAGGTGGTTTTTCAAAGTTCCAGCCCTTGGGGAAAGCAAACAGTTCATGTACAGTATTGCGGATGGTTTTAGTCGATTCTTTAGATTATATTAATTTATCATTGACAAGCAAAAAATCATTACTGTTAACTTGAAAGTTTTTGAGATCTTGATTTTACAACATTTAATCCCTTAATTACTACCCTTTAGGGTTTATCAAAATTGATGCCGACATTACTGGCACATTTTAGGCCGATTTATGATTTTTGAGCCAAATTTCATGAACTTAGGTCCAGTATTTTTTGAGAAAAGCTATGGACGGCTATGGTGTGGGATGGACGGACGAATTTATGTTATTTGGTTTTGATTCTGCTTAACTTGAATCGTAAACCAACACATTTTGATAGGGGTTAAACAATTTATTTTCTTGATTGATTACAAATGTTTATTATTGAAAATAATATGCCGAAAGGTGCCATATGATGGGTATTTGACCAGTAAAACAGCTCTTGACAATCATCTGCTCTTTGACATCATAGCCCTCACCTGGGGAACCCTCAGCTCCCTTCCTCTACTACGTCACGCATGATGTTTCCACCTGTTTATTGGCCGAACTAAAGGGTCTTTTAAGCTCTAAATTGCTACAAGGGGGTTTTAAAGTTTGGTGAATCTGAGGTCAAAAGTGTGAAATTCCAACATACGTATGAAATTTCCCCATTGTATATTGATACATTAATATTGATATATTAATACCCACATTTCAAGGAAATTTAATTTTTCGACTTTTTACACATGCCCGGGGGCGAGATCAAACCAGGGCTCGAAATAAAGTTCCGGAAAAAATAAAAGCTCCGATAATAATGACTCAAAAGTGTAACATTATATTTTGTTCTACGTAAAGCCATCCTGTAAGAGTTTATCCGTATCATCTCCATCAAATTCCACTCCACGGCAATAACGTTCCAATCCGGAACCGTTCCGGCCTGGAACTTTATTTTCCGTTCCGGCCCAAAACCGTTCCGGCCTGGAACGAAATATTTTGTTTCACAATGTTTGGAGAGTCCCTTTGGCATCTAGTAAAGCTCAGAACGACAAAAAGTTTCAGTCATGCTGCATGATCGTATGAGTGAATTTTCTTAAATTACCTATCATGTTATAATATGCTAAATCGTATCGAAATTTGAGCTATTAGAGTACAAGGAAATG